>CM035441.1:56497606-57215106 GCA_020310875.1 Ceratopteris richardii | reverse complement strand
AGGAAAACGAACAAAAGAGGAGCAAGAAAGGATGCTTTGGCAAGGTCATATATTCTAAACTGTCGTCAATTTCCTTCTTCTTCATATAAGGAACTGTAAGGCATCATAATAAACCTTGAATGCTTTGGGAACATTATTCTTTTCAAGCACCAAGACAAGGAAGAATCAATTCTTGATGGAGTTCACATCACTCAAGAAGCACCCCAAGCAAAGTGTCACCAACTTTGTGACCAAAATGAAGGATATTGATGATGACAAGTGGGAATCATTCACCATTGCCATGGATGTATACATGGATCTGTAGGCGATAGACTTCAACACAATCATGGGAAAACTCTTCACTCATGTGGCCAAACTTATGAAGAATGGTGAGACCCCAAAAGTTAATCAATCCTCTACCCATGACATAGGCATAAGTAAATTTAACCATTCCAAAGGGAAAGGCAAGAAGTCTCACAATGAAGGAAGTGCAGAAAGTTCCATGCTCCACCCTTTTGTCTAGAGCTACTTTCATTCTCATGCTAGCACATTCATCCCACATGCAATGATTATTGGACTCTACTCGATATAAGAAGGGCCTCACTTCACTCCCCTCAACTTCAATCTCTTGGAGAAAGTCCATACACTCTCCTCATGGAGTCTCTATGCTCATAGACCATCTAATGTAAGTCATTTCCATTCTATTAGTTCATCACATTTTGTTATATTTCATTTCTTCCTCCATATTTTTGGTAGCATTATGTTTGTTAAGTAGAGTACGATTATTCTTTGTCATTTCAATATGGTATCAAAGCATAGGTATTGATCTGATAGCACTTTCTCTTAAGTAGTTCTTTCATTAGCTTCTTCATTATCATGTATGTTTTTCTTAACTCCTCTTTCACACCCTTTTATATCTTTTTTATCAAAATTTCTTCTTAGCACTACTTTGTCTCTCTATTAAATAAGCTAATTGTCACTCATTTTTTTCTTCTTATGGTTATGTTCACTTAGTCCCTATCTCCCACCCTTGCATCAAATACTTCATCAACAATGATTGAAACTCCTAGAGATCTTGCTGTCTCCGTTCTTCAGTGCATCAGATCAATGAAAAGCCCAAGAATATGTTGATAGAGAGATACTGAGTAGACAATCCATGTCAATTAGTGCCAAACTTTTTGTTTTCCAAATTTTGGATGTCACTTGCTTATTTATGAAACGACATCAGCAATGGTGTCACGCTGATTTGAACATCCCTGATGAACTTGTTCATAGGAATAAGTAGATGATACACATCCCAAATTCAGGTTGAACCATATGGTCTCTTTGAAGATTGCTAAATTCAAACTATCTATGATAGATTTTATGCTCCATTCAGCTCCTAAATTTAGGGATATTTTTGTTTCTTTCCATTAAAGCATTAGTATCCATCACTTGCATGCTAGAAATGGTGAGAGAGATACAATGATTTGTTTACAAAATTCACTACCATTTGTTAAGGTTACAACTATGCATCTACAAAGAGATCAATATGATGCTTTTTTCACTATAGTCATTGCTTTTCTCGAAGAAGGCATGCACCAAGTTGCCATACAATGAGGGCAAAACACTTTGTAAAGGGAGTAGCAAGTGCCATCCAACTAGGATAGTAAGACCTTCCCTATCCATGTCATTCACATAAATTCTCTCTTTCACATGATTGGTGTATCTCAATCATTCATAGATGTTCAAACTCTAAACCGGGCCTAGAAGATGCAATTCAAACAAAAAAACTAAAAGGACTAAGGCTTCAAAGAACCTCGTCAAAGGATCCCAACCATGATCTCACGTGCCACAACAACCAATTGCAACCACAAAGTAGAAGACATCCAAGGATCCCATCAAAGGATAGCTACATCAACAAAATCTAAAGGTTGAATGGATCCACAAAAGCACCACCTACCTCATGATGTTAATCCCATATGTCTAGGTATCTCATATGTCCCTAGATCCCTGCAAATCAACTTGAATTCCAAATTTCTAACTATAGGTCTAGGGATCCCATATGTTCCTAGATTAGAAGGATGGCATATGTCCAACACACCATGGATCCCATACGTACATGAAACCAAAAACCAGGGGATTCCATATGTACCAAAAATGGATCCCATTCTAAGGATCTGATATGTTCCTAATGTTATAGAATTCCTCTCCTATGTGCCGCAGAAAGTGTAGAGCACCTTTTCTCCATTTGGACTAACTAGACACTAACATCTTTCAAATGAGCTATCAAACACTCCATTTGGAGTAGTTTTAGTTTGAAAACTCTTTTCCTCAAAATAGGTTGCATGTCCACTCAGTTAGGCTAAAAACTGGGCTTCACTAAAAATTTAATAACTCATAGAGCATAACAAAAGAAAAAACTTTTAGACAAAGAAAGTACAGAAGATAAACGTTCCAACAGATATTTAAACTCTAAAAATTGATACATACATTAAGAGTTATGACTCTCGCAATCAGGCTACCCAGAAATGGTGAGCGACTGGACATAGTCTATGAGATTGTAGAAAACGAAATGACTGAAACCAAATGAACTACCTATAAGGGGACTTCAATGCCTTCTTCATCTGTTCTTGAGTGTCCTCCCTTGCCTCTTTTGTAGCAAAATGTCCACGAGCTCTCATGATGACTTAGTGAGCTCTTCTCCATAACTCCTCCACTACTTTGAGCAGCCACTATTCACGTTTTGTTCACTTTTTGGATTGATTCTCTTTTGGCCTCCACTACTTGCTAAAGTAAATTCTTCCATTTTTCATTTTTGTATTTTTCTCATATTTGAAGAAAATCATTTTTGTGAAATATATACAACCTTGCTTCATTATTTTTTAACACTCCCCCTCAAGTTCACATGTGAGCTTGCACCTTCAGCCATATACTATAAGTTAATTTCATCCTTGAACCTCTTTGACTTAGAAGCATCTAAGGACTTTGTAAACATGTCTACAACATGGTCATTAGTTCTAATGAACTTTATATCCACATCTTTGCTCAAAACATTTTCTCGAACATAATGATAATATACTTTTATGTGCTTACCTCTAGCATGAAACACTGGATTGTTCGTCAAGTGGATGCTTGACATGATGTCACCATAAATGGGAGTGGTCTCTATTGCACATCAAGATCAGCGAAGATCTTCTTAATCCACAAAGCTTCACAATCTACAAAGGATATTCCTCTATATTAAGCGTCTGTAGATGATAGTGCAATAATAGGTTGCTTCTTTGAGCTCCATGTGATAGGTTTGTTGCCTATCATGAATACATAACCTAAAGTGGATCTTTTGTCTTCCTTCGAACCAGCCCAATTAGCATCACTAAAGCCATTCACCTACAATTCTTCATCATATCTATAAAACAAGGCATGATTGACTATGTGCTTCACATATCTTAGCACTCGCTTGGCTGAATCTAAATGTTCACTTGTTTGAGTTTACATAAATTGAGAAAGAACTCCAAAAATATAACACAAATTTGGTCTTGTCATCATTGGATAGATCAATGAACCCATAATACTCTTGTATGTAGTTACATCATGTAACATCTCTCCATCATTTGAGCATAGCTTCACATTTATGTCCATAGGTTGAGTGAGTGGTTTGCATTCACTCATTTTGAATATGAAAAGAACATCCAACAACTAATTTCTTTGCATCAAGTACATGCCATCTTTCCCATAGACTACCTCAATGCCTAGAAAATATTTCAGCTTACCAAGATCTGAAATTTTGAACTCCTTACCGAGTTTTCTTCTTATCTCTTGTATTCCTGTAACATTACTTCCTATTATGATGAGATCATCAAAATATATGCAGATGTATATCTGTTTGCCTTCTTCTTTCTTCATGTAGCGAGAAGGATTTGCACTCGTTGGATTATACTCACACGTTGTGAGGTTCTCAGTCAAGCTTTGGTTCCAATCACGTGGTGCTTGCTTCAGCCCATACAAAGCTTTCTTCAATATGCAAACAAAATCTTTATGCTTTTTATCTTCAAAT
Source organism: Ceratopteris richardii (assembly GCA_020310875.1). Lineage (NCBI taxonomy): Eukaryota > Viridiplantae > Streptophyta > Polypodiopsida > Polypodiales > Pteridaceae > Ceratopteris > Ceratopteris richardii. The sequence goes on along the minus strand of CM035441.1, from coordinate 57,211,091 downwards.
CCAATCGGTTGACTCATGTATACCTCTTCTTGAAGTTCACCATTGAGAAAAGCATTTTTCATTTAAAGTTGGTACAATGGTCATGTCCTTGCTGCACTCACTACAATCAAGGTTCTAATTATTCCCATCTTTTCAACTGGGATGAAAGTCTTTTCATAGTCGATACCATGAGTTTGCTTGAATCTTTTTTGCTACTAGTCTAGCTTTATGCCTAGCTAGAGGACCATCAACATTTCTCTTTATTTTAAACACCCATTTATTTAGAACAATCAACATACCTTTAGCCTTTGGAACTAGCTCTCATGTGTGATTGTCCTTGAGAGCTTTTACCTCTTCTTGCATAGCTTTGTGCCATTATTTTTGTGTACATGCTTCTTCATATGCATCCACTTCTTTGCCTTTGACCATCTGTGTCATGTATGCAAAATTCTTTGCAATAAAACTATCATAGCTCAGATTTTGAATTGGATACCTTGCTCTTGAAGACCTCATTTCATTTCCATTTGAATATTGCTTCTTCAATTGGTTCAACTTTACCTTTGGTGTAATCTTTGGTGTTATCATCTCTTCATACTCTTCTTCACTTGCATTTGAATTACTATTTTGGGCATCACTTTCAAATTCAAATCTTTCATAACCTGATGTTGGTGACGAGGAATGACTTCTTAGTCTCCCCTTCCATGTTGAGCTTTCTCCATGCGATGTAGAAGCTTTTGGACCTGATATTTGAGTGCTTATTTGCTTAAATTCATCTTGTACAGGACCTTCATCATCTTCATAATCTTCTTCAACAATTTTCTCTTTCCCTTTGTCTCCAAACCATGGTTTTACTCACCAAATCCCACATCTCGTGAAACTTGTAGCTCCTTTGTAACCGAATTGTAGCACCTATATCCTCTTTGCTGTGATGAATATCCAATGAAAATACATTTTTCTGACTTTGGCTCCATCTTTGTCCTTAGTTTTTGAGGAATGTGAACATAACACAGATATCCAAAAACTTTGAGATGTGTAAGGTCAGGTTTCTTACCCGCATAAACCTCATTGGGAGTTAAATTATGCACTCCAGGAGTTGTGCACTTGTTCATTAAATAAACAATCGTACTAGCTACTTCAGCCCAATAGTTTGGTGGAACCTTCATCTCACTGAGCATGCATCTTGCAACTTTTGCAATATGTGTATTTTCCTTTTAGCAATTCCATTTTGCTTAGGCATGTACCTACATGTAAATTATCGTTTGATGCCATTTTCATAAAGAAAATCTAAAATTATTTGAAGAAATATTCTCATCCTCCATCAGAACTCAAGGTCTTTATGTAATGTCTTGTTTCCTTTTCTACCTCTACTTTAAATCTCTTGAACATAGAGAACACACCTAATTTTTGTTTTATGAAAAACATCCATACTTGTCTTGAATGATCATCAATAAAAGTGACAAAATATCTATTACCAACAATCGATGATTGTTGTGATGGTCCCCATACATCCATGTGTATCATGTTGAGGACACTCTTTGCCACATAATTGATCTTCTTGAATGGTTGTCGGGTTTGCTTTCCTAGTTGGCATACTTCACAAAACTCATGCAATCGAGCATCATTGAATCTTGGAAGACCTCTTACCACTTCATGGTTGCTCATGTCATAGAGTTTAGGAATGTTGATATATACAAACCTTTTGTGCCAAATGAATCCCTACCTTCTTGAAAACATCCAAGGTTGATGGAATCTCATGTAAGATCTTGAAGTCTTGGGACATCACCGGAAATCGATGGTCTGTGTCCATGATCTTGATAGTCACTAAGAATAAATGTTCTCCTATTGTTTGGTCTTCTTGGAACCAATGTCCTTTGGCCTTTGTCACACTCTTCATTGGAAATTCAAGCACTTCTTCTTGAATCATTGCTTTAGAGTCTTCGGAAGCCATTTGCACTCGTAATGTAGTAGAGAATCAGTTCAAGAGAGAAACCAATTCAACATGTTTATGTGTAGTTCACTAGTAAGTCATTCTCCACCGCTCTGTATGCCCTATGTATAAGTAGAGACAAGTAAGGTACCTTACCATGCTTTTTCTTAATTTTCAAGTCTAAAAGAAAACAAGAGATTAGTTTATAGCTGAAACATTTATGTATTTACAAAGTATGATCACTCATATGACAATAGAAGCTAATTCCTATTCTGGTTATGGAAATGTGCACCAGTACTTTCATTGAAGAAGCTATGTGCCGAATGCAAGGGCTTGTAATGTGGCCCTATCGTTCATACTCTGGATGCAATTGATTCGTTATGAGTGCAAGAAGAGTCTCCTTGATTCTCTTGGTTCATTCCTTGTCGCTTCTTGCTTCTCCAACTTAACATTGTATTATGTGCTTGTGGTGTTTGCTTCTGTTGTGTTCCCTTTCCTTTACCCTTGAATGCAGTCTTTGACCTTTTCCTATTCTTGGATTGGGATTTCCATGTTGTGGTCTTTTGGGGGGTTTTGTTCGATCCTTTATCATTTCCTTTGCTTTATTCTATTGGTATGACATTTCCTCTAGTTTTTCTATCTCTTGATCTGGACCACTTTGTGGAATCCACATGAAGAATTCTTAGTTTATCCCATTTTGATTTCGAATAGTGGTTATTCCATTGCATTTTAGATGGAGGATCAGTCTGCTCCTTCTTTGAACTTGCATGCTGGGGTAGTTTATCCTTCCGCACCCATTGTACTCGCTTGTTCTTTTGTGGTGGTATTCTGGCGGTCAATATCCATGTCCATTCTTTCCTTATAGGATTGATGGGTTGAGACGAAGTGTCCTCACGTTTTCTCTCTAGTTTATGTGCCATAGGAGAATTGGTTACAAGATCATTCAATACTTCACAAGGTATGGACAAGTCTAGATCAGGGCACTCTTGAGACGTACCCATGCCCGAACTTTCTTCCCTAACCTCCTCTAGGTTTGATTCTCTTGATATGATTGTGCTAATGATTTAGGATAGTCTAGCTTCCAGAAGACTAAAGACTTCTTTGTGCCCTACTTTGGCTGATATGTATCCCTATGTGAGGTGTATGATGAATTTGTTTTCAAAAATCTAGACTTGACCTAGAATCAGATCTTCAATAAGGTCTTCATCCTTGCATACCAAACATTTTTGGTTCATAGTGGAGTTTCCTAGATGTAGGGACATTGAGACTTCTCCTATACACTCGATGAATTGTCCTCCAATCCCCATCATATATGCTTTAGTGGGACTCATGGTCATTTTGAGGTTGTTGGCTAATGAGGTTCACATGCAACTTAATGTAGCTCCTGTGTCAATCAATGTATCCACTAATTGATATTCCTTCATGCTAATCCCTATGTTCAAGAATGGTCGGGTAATCCTATCAATCATGTTCTCCACATTACCTACTTGGTAGTTTGCCATGGGTATAGGTTCTTCTCCTTGTACATATCATTCATCCCTTTGTCTCATCCACTCTTTTCGCTTCTTGATTCGCTCCAGAGATTCTATTCAAGCTTCTTCTCTAAACCTTTACTCTTCCTTTTTTTAGTTCTATGCTCCTAAGAGTTTTGCCAACATTTGTTCCGTTATTGGTTCCATATGTCATTTGACTTTGCAACCACTTCTGTAGTTGGGATGTACATCTTCATCTAGTGTGGCTAAGTTCCTACGCCTTCTCTTTCCATAGCGGTATAATTTCTTTTTGCTTGATTCAATTATCTACTAGCATATGTGATAGGATGATCTAATTTTCCTTTGTCCCTAGGTTGAGCTAGTATGCATCCTACTACAAAATTTGATGCATCCACGTGGATATGGAATGGTTTGTTTCAAGATAGGTGTTGAACTTAAGCATCATTTCAATTCATTGAAGACTTTTCACATTCCTCTGTCCAAGTGAATTGAGTCAGCAATCCATACAATGGTTTGCAGTTATAGCGTACATGTGGATAAATCGATGGTAGTATCCACAATCGCCCATAAAAGCTTGTACTTCCTTTGTGTCTTTAGGTCTAGGTCGTAGAGAGTACATGCACGAAAGGGGCTGTATTTTGGGCAAAATGCAGCATTCGTCCTTTCCAAAAGATGGTTCAGTTCGGGCTACTCAGAAATTGCAGCTTGTACATAGTGATGTATGTGGTCCTATGTAGACACCTTCTTTTGGAAATTATCTTTACTTCATGACTTTCATCGATGATTTTTCCAGGCATGCAGGGGTATATCCATTGAAGGCAAAGTCCGAAGTGTCCATGCGCTTCAAACAGTTTTTGGTTTTGGCTGAAAATCTGCGAGCATGTAAAATAGGCACCCTCTGTTCTGATCGAGAGGGGGAATATATGCCTTCTGATTCTAATGCATTTCTGGTTGAACGTGGGATAAAAATCCAGTGTACAGTTCCATATACACCACAACAAAATGGAGTTGCTGAACAAAAGAACAAGTCACTCATGGAGATGCCGAAGTGTATGGTCAAGAGTCAAGCTTTACCACATAGTTTCTGGCTTGAGGCTTTCATGTGTGCCGCATATGTATTTAACAGGTGTCCCAGTAAAGAGCTACAGTCTATCACTCCATATGAGGCTTGGCATGAATGCAAGCCATCTGTTGCTCATCTGCGTGTTTTTGGTTGTTTGGCATATGCATTAGTGCCTGAACAACATCGTAGAAAATTGGATGATAAAACAGTAAAATGTATTTTTGTTGGGTACAATAATGAAAGTAAAGGCTATCGTCTATATCATCCACAGATGAAATGCATTCTGGTTAGCCGTGATGTTGTTTTTTGTGGAAGATGCTATTCAGCCACTACTTTCATGTACTAAGGAGACATCTGTTAGCTCCAAAGACATGTATGATACTTTGCTACCTCTTTTTACAGGTGGACAGTATAGTGTTGGTCCTAATGAGGCAACTTCTCAACCTTTGTAGGTTTCATGTGATGATGCAGATCATCCCATTTCTAATGCAGATTTAGATGATGCACTTGTAGATGAGAGAGCTGACATTGAGGAGGCAAAAACTATGCCAAAATGGCTAGTACAGACTTTGCGTGATACCAAATTAGATCCACCTCTGTCATATCCTACTCGATCAGGCTCTCATAGTGTATCTTTTGCATCAGATTACTACGTTATGGCTACATCTAGTCTCTGTGATGAGAATGAGCCTATTTACATTGATGAAGCAAAAAATTCAGAAAATTGGAAGGCTGCTATGCAATCTGAATATGATGCTATAATGAAGAACGGTACTTGGTCTTTATGTGACTTGCCTCTTGGCAAGAAGGCCATTGGCACTAACTAGGTTTACAAGTTGAAGCATAAGCCCGATGGAACAGTCGATAGGTATAAGGCTAGGCTTGTTGCAAAGGGTTATGCACAGGAAAGAGGCATTGATTTTGATGATACCTTTGCACCTACATGTTGTATGACTACTATTCGAAGCATCTATGCACTTGCCTCCCATCATCGTTGGAATGTACATCAGTTGGACATTAAAACTACATTTCTAAATGGTGACTTGCATGAAGAAGTGTGTGTTTTTCAGCCCGGTGGCTTTGTGCAAAAAGGGCATGAAAACCAGGTGTGTAGGTTAAAGAAGGCATTATATGGTTTAAAGCAAGCACCACATGCTTGGTATGAGAAGATACATGCCTATTTGATTGCACATGGTTTTGAGAACAGTCCAATTGAAAGCACCTTATATGTTAAGCGTGCTAAGGATGTGCTTCTGATCATTGTGGTCTATGTTGAGGACATGCTGCTCACTGGTCCTATTGAGAAGCATATATTATATGCTGATTTGCATGCCTCATTTGAGATGTCTGATTTGAGGCATTTGCATCACTATTTGCGCATTCAGTTTATGCAAGTTGATGGTGGAATGGCTTTGTGTCAAACAAAATATATTGACATGTTATTGCAACATTTTGGCCTTGAAGACTGTAAGCCTATTGCCACTCCTATGGAAACAGGTTTACGATTGAGTCTTCATGATGCTGGAGATGCATTTGATGTTTTCCTCTATCAGTAGGCTGTTGGATGTCTTATTTACTTATGCATTACTTAGCCAAATATTCAGTTTGTTGTCTCACAAATGAGCAAGTTTATGCATTGCCTAAGAGTCAAGCATTGGCAATTGGTTAAGCCCATATTTTGCTACTTGAGTGGTACCCGTCTACTTGGTTTGTTTTATCCCAAGGGGGGATCACTACTACCAGATTGCATGCTTTCTCTGACTCTGATTGGGCTGGTTGCTATGACACTCATGTGTCCACTAGTGCCTTTTGCTTCATGCTTGGTAACTCATGTATATCTTGGTTGAGCAAGAAGCAGCCTATTTTGGCCACTTCCAATTGTGAGGCTGAGTATAGGGCAGCTTTCACAACGATTGTTGAGTGTGTGTGGCTCAGACGCCTTATGGCTTATTTGGGTGTTGGTTAGTCTTCTGCCACCACCATCTTCACTGACAATCAGAGCACATTGGTAGTTGCGAGGAACCCTGTGTTCCATGCTCGCATTAAGAACATTGAGGTGCATTATCATTATAAAGTGAGATGTTCTCTGCTGGGGAGATTAGCTTGGCATATGTGCCCATGCAGGAGAACATTGCAGACCTTTCCACGAAGGCTTTGCCTACGGAGAAGTTTGAAGCTTTATGCAAAGCTTTGGGCTTACTTCCTTTTGTGGAGTGATTTCCACATAGCTTGGCACTTCCTTATACATGAGTGCTAGCTACTTGTTCACCGCATCACTCCTAGGGGGGATTTATTGAAATATTTAGGTAGTGATGTGTGTGAACACTCTAAGACCGTCGAGGCACTTTTTTCCCTCTTTAGGAGGTTTTTTCCCCCGGTTTGTATATACGCCTATTGCCCTAATGGGCTACTTATCCTTGTACATTCTCTTGTAATACATTTAGTATTTTGTGTTTTGCTCTAAGCTTCTTCTTCTTCCTTGTGTTGTTCGTGTGCTTGCAGAGATGTCTAACTCCAACATATGTACCCAAAAGTAGGTCATAGAGAATCAAGATCACCTGCTCAATGTGAATCTGAATATCTAGCGAGTTTGATGCCCCCTCTATACCAAAGACCATGATGTCGGGTGAGGGCAAGGTACCGAAGTAGTCTCTGAGCTGCATCCCAATGAGTCTAACGAGGCTGATGTGCAAACTGATTGAATATACCAACTGCATAAGAAATGTCTATTCTAGTGTTGGAAAGGTAGAGTAATGAGCCAACAAGTTATCGATAAGTATGCACATCCAGAAGTGATGATGAATCCTCCATTGTGAGCTTGATGTTTGGATCAAGTGGTGTAGATACTAAGCAACACTGGTCCATGTTCTATCTAGAAAGAAGATCAGGGCAGTACTTTTGTGAGAGAAATATGCCTTCTTTTGTTTGTGAAACTTCCATACATATGTGGTAGTGAAGTAGGCCAAGATCTATCATAGAATACTCAAGGTGAAGCTATGTGATGATGAATTGGATGCATTCTTCATCTGGACCTATCAATATCAAGTCATCTACATGGAGGATGATGATGGCAACTAAGGACTCCTTTTGATAGATGTAGAGGTTAGCATCAACATTGCTTCTTTGAAATCCTTTAGCTTCAAAGAATTTGTGAATATTTTCATACCAGACCTTGGGATCTTGCTTGAGTCCATAAAGTGCTCTGTGAAGTTTGAATACTTGGGCTTCCTTTCCTTGGATCTTGAAGCCTTGAGCTTGTTCAACATATACTTCTTCATGAAGAACTCCATTGAGGAGTGCATTTTTGACATCCAACTCGTAAATGGGCCACTCAAAGTGAGAGCTTAGTGCTAAGATGATTCTTATGGTTGTGAATCTTGCAGTAGGAGTAAAGGTTTCTTCATAGTCAATGCCATGTTGTTGCTTGTATTCCTTAGCAACCAACCTTGCTTTGTACTTATCTATTGTTCCATCTAAAGGTTTCTTCATAGTCAATGCCATGTTGTTGCTTGTATCCCTTAGCAACCAACCTTGCTTTGTACTTATCTATTGTTCCATCTGATTTGTATTTGACCTTGTAGAGCCACTTGACTCCTATAACTTCATGATTTGTGGGTTTAAGAACAAGAGTCCAAGTCTTTTTCTTCTCTATTGCATCCATTTCCACTTGCATAACTTCTTCCCACTCACGTTATCCTTGAGCTTCTTTGTAGTTAGAAGGTTCTAGAATTTGTTGCATCTGATGCATCAAGGCATAATTGACATAATGATTTTGTTCTTGCTGTCTCTTGTGAGAAGTGGAGAATGACATGTCTGTGACTCACCTCCCAGCCTATTTATAGCCCTTGCCTAGTCACCATCTATAGTTCTCTCTAAGGTCCCTCTACTCATCTAGCCATCGTGAGTAGGCACCTCATATGAACTCTCCGGCTTTTGGCCTTGGCTATCCCCCAAGCAAGGAACTTCTCGTTCCCCCAAGCATGTACATCTCAAGAATATAAAATCTCTTGTCAATAATTCTTTGAGATCTTCTAAGTCGACTTGAAGTACTTGCTTCTGAGTTGGGTTTGGAAAAGAATGAGTCCCCCTTTGTAGTGTGGATGGGTGGACTAAGACTTTTGTTGGATCCTTGCTAGAGTATGTGGATGCTTCATTGAATATTACATCCTTAGATAGTGCGATGGAGTATTTTTTCAAGATCATATAGGAGGTACACTTTTGATTGCTCACTATACCCTATGAAGATGTGCTTCCTAGACTTGGAATGCAACTTGTTGCAATCTTCTTTTGGCACATGGAAAAATGTGTCATTGCCAAATACTCGAAAGTAATGCACATTAGGCTTTCTCCCATAGTATGCTTCAAATGGTGTGTTGTTTTCGAATGCACTAGTGAGGCCTCAATTAAGTATGTGAATAGCAGTATGCACTGCTTTTGCCCAAAACTTGTAGGATAAGTCTTTGTTATGAAGCGTAGTCCTTGCCATTTCCATCACACTTCGAATCTTCCTCTCAACTACTCCATTTTGGGATGAAGTGTGCGGTTCAGAAACTTGTCATTTGATCAAATTTCGTTTTAAGAAGTTGTAAAAATCATGATTAATAGATTCACCACCTCCATTTGATCAGATGGTCTTACCAAACTTGGAAGCTTCATTCTCCATTTGGGTGATCCATTCATGAAACTTAGTAAAAAAATGTTTTCTTTTGATTTCAAGATATACACTGAAATGTAGTGGGAGTGTTCATTTACTAAAAGAAAGAAGTAGAGTGATCCACTAAGAGACAGAGTGTTCATGGGTCCACAAAGGTCTATGTGGATAAGGGTTGAAGGGTTCCTAGCTCTTGTCCATACATCCTTTGGAATGGGAGCCCTATGTTGCTTGGCTTGAGTGTTTGACAGACATCATTGAGTTGCCCAAGCTTGGGCAATCCTTTCACTATCTGCCATGAAGAAATTCTTGGAAAATAGGAGGTGTGGTCATATCTTTGCTGCCACAAACTAGATATTGATTCCTTGGATAGAAAACAAGACAATTTATATAAGCCCTTCTCTTCAATGCCTTGGGCGATTATGTCTTTTGTATGAGGATCAATGACTTTGACAGAGATGTTATCAAACAACACCTATTTGTTATGATTGATAATTGCTTTTACTGACAACAAGTTCATGCATAAATTGGGAACAAACAACACATTTGAAAGTGATTTGCATTCCCCTTTAGCATTCATGATCTATACTTTTCCTTTCCCTTCAACAGGTAGACTTTTGTTATTTCCAAGGTACACTTCACCTATGTGCTCTTCAAGGTCTTGATAATAATCTTTATCTTTTCTCATGTGTGAGATCACTCTATTGTCAAAGATCCATTCACGAGGGGAGCTAGATGTAACTAGAGCATTGGCCTTGGTAGAGATAAAGAGTTCTTTGCTAGAGCAATGTGACCTATGTTCCAATGGTTTTGATGAGTGCCTGAAACTAGAAGCCTTTGAGGTGTGTTTCTTCATATAGCAGAATTTCTCTAAATGACCAGTTTTTCCATAGAAGTTATAAGTATACTTCTCAGAGGAAGTAGTCGATCCTAGCTTGGGTTCATTGCTCATATGATGACTAGTATTTTTTTCATTTGTTAAAAGGCCCTTTGGCCTTCATTGTAGTCTCATGGGAGGAGGTCAGCTTAGCTCGTGAGTCATGAAGGAGCAAGAGATGACGACGAACTTCTTCCCAAGTTAGAACTTTTCCTTGATTGTACAAGGTCATTACAAAGGTCTCATATGATCTATGTAGTTTGTTAACCAGCCTTGTGGCTATATCTTCACTGGAAATCTATCGGCCACAAAGTGCTAACTTGCATTGGTAGTCTTCAAACTTAACTATGACTTTTGTTATTGTATCTTGCAGCCGAATAGTTAGATTAAGGAATTTTGCTTCTAAAGCATAGATTCTCAAGGGTGTTTTATCTTTGTATAGGGCCGTTAAAGTGTCCCAAGCTTCTTTGGATGTTTTACATGCCATGATGTGCCGTTTGGTGAATTCATCACAGGCAAGTAGAAGTTGGTCTAATGCCCTTTCATCTTTAACATTCCAGATATGCCAAGATTCTAGATTGTTGGCCTTATTGGGTTCAGCTTCGGATCCCTCTACTACATCGTGAACGAGATTGGTGGACAAATATGATCTCATTACATCTTTCCAAAGATTATTGTTTTGGCCATTTAATCTTTCATCCTTGAGCATGAATATGGGTATAAAGGAAGGTAAAAAATTGGCCATAAATGAGGTGCTCGCTTCACTTTTTGATATTACAAAGTTTGAGTGAACTTGAACCCATAAAGAAGTGAGTTTGTGCTTTGCAAGAGTAAGTATCAAGTGTTGAAGAAAACTTTCAAAGACACTTGTGTACTAAGAAATTACTTGAAAATATTCACAAACTTAAGAAATTGAAAGGCTTGGCTCCACATTGGAAATCCTTGAAGAGGGGGGTGGGGCTTAGAATAGCCCTACATGCTAGACACTGTGGAGAAATGAGACGATCCGATGCAAGAGGAGTCCATGTCAACAGAGGGATTAGAGTAGGCCTTCATCGGATAATGCAAGAGAGACAAGTCAACACAAGAGAGGAGGGTTTAGAATAGCCCATTGCACAGAGGAAGGCACACTTTGGGGGCTTAGAATAGCCACCCAAATCACACATACACTACCCTTCTTGTATTGCTTCATGTTACAAGGAGGGGCACTTACTGCCAAAGGATGTCCTTGAGAGAGAGGGTTACAACACTATTGGATAAATTGAAGATCTTAGTTACAAAAGTTGATGCCCTTAGTAGGGGGTGTCAAACGATATCACCAAAAAAAAGAGGGTTGTTACCCTAGGAAAAATATAATGGAAGTAGCCTTAGCACAAAATAATGTTCTAAGTATGGTTTTTAGTGGCAAATTGATGTTGTATGCTCTTCGAGATAATTATGCCCAAGTGGACTTACAATGGAATGTCCACTATTCTCCATCTACCATGGAGATAAAGCCTTCCCTTGCGACTGAACTATGCATGTCTTTAGAGGCCATGGTTATTTCTTCCTCATAGTCACTAAATGTGTCAGAGTAGATAGAATGATGGCTTGATTGGGTTGCACTTCCTATAGATGAGATGATGCTTCTTTGGCTGCCTTACACTCGTCCGGATCTCAAGTTCATTCACCTCTTAAGTGCTAGGTATTCTCTATTCTCTTCTAAGTGTTTTGTTTTTCTCTCACTTTTTCCTCAATTTGCTTTGGTTCCTCATGATAAATTATACTGCTCGAGGTGATACCACACCTAGATGAGACACGATACTGGCTTAGGCAATACGATACTAAGCTAGGATGATACGATGCCTCTGATCCAACATGATACGCGATACCTCTACGGTGATGATACCACCTTAGAGTCACAATATGTGATACTACCCTAGATGATATGATACTTGGGTCTCTGGCAATAGGATACTACTCCTGTAATGATAGGATATTTGCCTACAAAAAATCCATGATACGACTAGACTCATGATATGCGATACCAATATGGTATGATATGATATCGAGTTCCTCATGATATGTGATACCTCTGGGGTAGACAATACACGATACCACTATGTAACGATATGATATCACTTGTGGCTCCATTATGTACCACTAAAGTCGTGATACATGATAACTCAACTTGGCAATACACGATACCTTGTCGATATCACGATACCTCAAGGAGGCACTCACGATACACAATACTTGGCAAGTATCTTGATACTAGGGAGTTTTGATATCATGATGCCACAACTCAACCGATCGTGATACTACAGCCAAATGTGATCCAATACTTAAAATGTTTTGTGCAATGTGTGCCTCACACTCTCCTCTTCTCTCTTGTCCTAGTTTGAATGATAAAAACTCACTCCAACCCCTATGTTCTACCCTACAATACTAGTGCAGTGTCTTGTCATGTTTGCGAGTGCTTTTTTTATTTTCTAAGATTACAGGGGTGAAGTACTCACCTTCAGTGGTATGGCTTCCAAATTTTGTGCTCGACAACTTGTAAATCTATGTGCTCTCCATGACGCTTCACACCTGATACTAGTTGCTCCTCGCTCATGATACCAGTACTCATGCAAATGACTTCTCACTAAACTAAGTCCTATACTTTGAGGCCTTTGAAGTGTCGTTAGTTTGAACTGGAAGGAATAATTTTTTGGGATTTTCTTATGGTGACCTACCTATCCTAATCCTACCTCTCTCTTCCCTAAACCCTAACTCTTCCTCACTCCTTTACTCGTAACCCTAAAAACTCATCACACACACTCCTAAAGTGTGAAGTAACAAGTGCTAAAATATTTGGTGACTCGCCACTAACTGAAACTACCTCCACTCACACGATTCATTCAGTCTATACCTATAACCATCACGAAGGCACCTTGATTGGACTAGTTCCCCGACAGTGACACCAGAAACGTGTGTACCTAAGTCATAGAGCCATAGGGACTTGTGTCAATTGAGATTTTACCTCAATAGCCCCACACGTATGTATAGTGGTGGATTAATACACGTTTAATTATCAATCTCTGAAAGTAGACATATCAAGTGTAGGATGACATGTGCACACAATGAGAAGGCTACAATGCATGTAATCTAACTTAGCTACCTCTCCTACTCATTAATCCTCTGAAAATGCACGTCATGTTACCTGTTACAGTAGTAAGTATAAATTTCAACTTTTCTCTTAGCTCTGAACTCCGAATATTGTCAACAATGGGTTTGTTTTGAAGCTCTTGATGAGGCACGTCTAATGGCATAAAATCAAATCAACAAACATGCTTCGAGTTATGAACAAAATAGTGAATGGCAGGAAACACCAACACTGGCTCAACAACTCCTCAAGCCTCACAGACACACACACACACATACTACAATAGTTCAAACATGAAGGGGAGGTGTAGATAATAGTTCTAAGCACACATTTCAAGCACCAAATACACACACAAGCTCATGGAGTAGAAGATAATCAGTAGAGAAGAGGCAAATTCAAAATTTCAGTTTTAGTCTTCACAATGGCAAAAAGTCATTTACAAAGAGTCATCAAGTGACTTATATACATGTGCCCTAAGATTGGTCCTTTCACACAAGAGACCATCACTTTTATTGAAAAATACTAATTTCCTACTATGTTACAAGGATTATGTTACAATAACTGGGATTCAGTCATTTAGAGGACTCCTCTAGTGCATTTACATGGCTTCATGAGGTATTTCATAGAAAATTGAAGAAGGAAACTTATGCCCATAATTTGAAAAATTTTGGGGCTCCCTTTTCTGTGCTCCTTTTCTTTGCAACAAAAAGCCTCTATACTATAACGGAATGCACCCAGAATTTATTTGTATTCAAGAGACTAAAATTGATGGAGCAGACCTCTAGAAATGGCTTAGACATGTCTCCTCAACCCATGTTTGGATTTTGACATTGCACCCGCGAGGTCCGATGGGACGATAATCAGTATTAATCAATTCTGGTTTGAAAAGCTTGAGAACTCCATTGAAGATGAGAGCTATTGATGGATTGTCATTTCCTTTGGTGTCCTCTTTTGTTTTACTCTAGTTTCTATGTATGCCCCTAATGGGGAGATGGAGAGACTGAACACATGGGCCTCCTTGGACTTGCTCCCCCACAATATGCTAAGTTGTGGTGACTTCAACATGGTGGAGGACCCTGCGGACAGATGGAATGGCAAGGGCCAGGTCATCAAGAGTTGAGAGAAAGAAATGTGGGACAAAACCAAATTGCACTTGGATTTGGTCGAATTCAAAGATTTGAATGGCTTTTCGTGGTCAAGTCTCCAAGTGGGCTAGGATCTAAGGAAAGCTAGATTGGATAGATGCTACATTGCTCGGAACATCATTCATCAATGGGGCCACCCTTCCCTCTCGCAACGTGCTGACCTTGCCATCTCTGATCACTACTCGATTGTTATCGCTTTCCAACCTTCCACCAAAATATGTAAGGCTCCTTGGTTTCACGCCAGATCAGCCTCCTTCTCTTGCACCTCCATCCATCAAGAAATTATTGAAGTGTGGAAGGAGGCGTTCACCTCCAGCTCATCCCTAGCCAAGTGCTGGAGATGTGTAGTAGAAAAGTCATGGCAGATCATGATTAGGTCCAAGAAGATGCTTGAGGTTGTTAGGCAGGGACATAGAGAAGCTCTATATCATAGACTCTAGAGACTAGAGGAGGAAGTGAACAAAGGAAAATCTCAATCCCAAAAAGGTCTACAAAAAATCAGAGCGCTGGTGCGATACGAGGAAGAAATAAACAAGAAAAATTTGCAAATTTTCTTCAAGGAGTGGCGGGCTAGCAAAGCTCACATAGCCTCCAAAGGCCTCAAAAAATGGAAACATCTCTGGAAGCAAGACACCAACCAGTGGATCAACTTTGAGGATATTGACCCTAGCGTCAACATTTCTTATGAAGAATGGAACACTTTTCAAAGCAGATGTCTCACTTGGGACCGCTCTAACATTCGCCTTCTCATGGGGCACGACATGCCGAGATCGCTTGGTCTCAGATGGCACAATGGTAATTGCCTATCAAAAATCCCAAACATCAAAGAAACCATTCACTATCAGGTTAACCTCAACAAGAATTGGTGCCTATCGTGGATGCGGCTTCGGTGGGACATGAAGTTCATGGCTATCTCACACCTCATCATTGAAATCAAAAAGTCTGTCCTCTTATGGCAAATTCTTCATTGTGGTATTTGGACCAACCTTAAGGCTAGAAAATTTTGTGGGATACCTCCCTAGTGCAAATGTTGTTACTGGTCCATCGAAGATGTTTCTCCCATCTTCTTTACGTATCCCAACTCCAATAGGCTCTGGAAGATTGTCGAAAAGAAAATTAGACTCTAGAAACATATCAGTTGGAAGCAAGCTCTACTAGGAGAAGAGACTGGTTGCTCCGCGACTCTCTAGAACGCCATCAGAGGGGAGTTCCTATGGAAAATTTGGTGGCAAACATGTGCTTTTAACTTTGGCGACTCCCCCAAAGTGTGGTCCATTGAGAAATCACTATTCCTCCTTGGTAATAGGATCGCTAATTGTAAGAAATCCCCCCCTTCACGCATCATCAAGTGCTCCTTTTGATAAAAAACAAGCTTAAACCCAAGTGGGCCTTGCACGAGGGTGATGAGAGGGTGATCAACCTTCTTTGTAATGCCATCTAATCTTTGTAAAAGCCACCCTACTCTGTGGGATTTGGGGGATCGTGTGGGCACTAGTCCCCTTCTCTTGTACTTTGCTTTTAATTAATTCAAGTCCGAGAGATTAGGTTAAGGCCGAACTTCCTTTATTTAGAAAAAAACACTCAAAACCTTTCTATCTCTTTCATGCCCCAAGATGAAGAAAAAGAGATTTTATCATGCTTGTATTCTCTTGTTTTTTGGTGACCCCCATTGGTTTAGGGTTATTCATTCTCTTTGGAAAGCATGGCAAACGTTGAAGCATCTTTAATGTCTCAATTAAGAGTCAAATTGGGAACATATATAAAAATTGACTCTAGTTTTTTTTTCACATCTCACAAGCGATTTGGATTAGGCACCAGAATATCTTGAGAGCTAAGAGAATTTGTGCTAGGGGATTATAATTGGAATCATATTTGGAGGTATAAAACAAGATATTGGAAAAAAAAAAGGGTCCATACTACTCTCATATTCGAGTAAGATGATTCATGCCTGTTGTATAACCACATTTGGGTTTAGGGTTATGAGGATGTGCACTAGTTGGAATTCACTTGAGATTCTCACCCAAAGCGGTTGAGATGTAACAATTGGAATATAAATGAAGACACTCCATAGGTGTATAATAAGGGATCTTTACACCTTCAAGTTATTAAAGAGTAGTGAATTTTTTTGTTCTTTGATTAGATGGGAATTAAATTTCCAGGTTTGTGGCACCCAGTAATGGAGAGTAAGAAAATAGTCTTCGTGTGGAAAAATCTTCATCGCACTATCTACAACGAGGAAAAAGCCAATAAGATTAGTATTGCATCTCCATGGTGTAGGTGTTTCTTCAAGAAACATGAAGATATGACCATATTTACTTCTGCTATCCTTGTAGCTCTAAAGTATGGAAACATCTTCAAAAAATCCTCAAGTTGGTTTGCATTATCAATTAGAAACAAGCACTTATAGGGGAGATGATAGGCATAACATAAGAAGATGGATCCCTTATGAAGGAGATGGATATCCCTTAAATCTCCTCTATATCTTTTTATGATTCTCTTCTAGTCCTCGTTTGAAATTCTGTTTTTTTTTTGAAAACCAAAAATATTATCCAAGGGAAGGCACTTGATTCTACAAGAATGATTTTGGCTTGTAATTGTTTTAAGAATGATACCTGTTTAACTATGTAATTTTATGTATATTTCTTATCTTCTAAAATGTGTATGTTTTATATTCTACAATGTGTATTTAAATTTGAGCTTTCTTTATTTTAATCATGCCATTTGTACAACAAGGCAACCTGAAACGAATTCCTTCTCCACTACATTGAGTAACAATATTTCATATCATCGAAAGGACGAATGGGTATTATTTTATTTTGGCTTTATTGAAACGTTCCCATTCATAGAATTTTCTTAAAAGTCCCCACACTAAAAAATTGTTGGGTATGCGTCTAAAAGGTTCACTAAAAAAATTGATGTTGAGTGTTTCAACATGATGGGATTAGTACATCTATTAAGATATTCACCATATTGATCACTCCATAAGTTCAATGCATCATATTCTTTTTTAGTTACTTCATTCATTATTTTAGTAAGGGAATTTGTATTCTTGTATGCGAGGAAAAAATTGTTGGAATTTATTGACCTCCAAAGTATAGTTAGAAGTATGTGGAACTCCCTAGGAACTAGTTGACCTTCTCACAAAGGTATGCACAAAAAACCAATCATGCTTGTAGAGCTTTTTGTTCTCTAATTACTTTAAATTTTTTAAAACTATTTTAGATACGTGTAAAAGAAACCAGGAGCTTTCCAATGAGCTAAGAAAAACTCAAATTGGGTAAATGCATATGGCAATATGACCTCTGAAATTTCGAGGTTTAATGGAGACCTTGAATAAAGATAAACCTGAGAACATACATAACTTATGGAGATCAACACTAATCTTAGCTCACAACTCCATTAAATATGAAACTTTAGAAGATGAAAGCAAACAATAAGAGCTATCCCATGTGCTATGAAACATGTAATTTGGATATATAATGATGAAGATACAAGCTCTGCAATCTATGTCTACCAAATTACAGTAGCAAAGAGTAGACAAATACATCTCTTGGACTTCCAACAAGATCATGCCTTCTCCTCTCTTACTATAAATTGGAAAAAATAATCCAACGCCTTCTTAATATACATTACCTTATGTTAGATAAATGGGTGGAGGTATTACATGACTCAAGTAATCAAATAAGCAAAATGTGGTTGCACTTTGAGAACTAGCCACATTGACCTTCAACTAGGACACCAGTATAGCTCCCTAGTGACTCAGTCATTTGAGTCATTAGCTTCTAGAAATCATGTGGTACTTTGGCTATACTTTATCATTTACGTGAGAATCCTTGAAGTACTTGAAGACCTCCCAAAGGTATTTACATATTTTGCAACTTATACCTTGATCTATACATATAAAAGCAATATTCTCAACATTCTCCCCTCAAGTTTCAAAGGGTATTTCCTTCATGCCAAGAATATAGTTGAATCTTTGAAGATTTGTTCCATCCAAGGATTTGGTGAAGATATCTACAACTTGATCCCTTGTTGCAAAAAGAGAAACTTGTACTTCAATTTTTATGGCCTTCTCTCAAACATAATGATAGTGTGACTCTATATTATTTGTTCTAGCATAAAAAATAGGATTTTAGGTCATATGAATGCTGCTCATACATCAATGGTACATCAACATGCACATTCAAGTCATGGAACAACTTCTAAAAACACATAATCTTAGTACTAGACAATGCTAAACCTCTATACTCAGCTTCTCTAGAAGATAAAGCAATTGTAAGCTATTTCTTTGAGATCCATGTTAATGTATTATTTCCTATTATTTCCACTCATCCAATGTGGATCTTTTGTCATATTTACATCGAGTCCAATTTGCATCACTAAAGACTTTAAGAGTCAGATCAGTATCATGCCTACAAAATAATCCTTCATTCATGGTACCTTTAAAATACCTAAGGGCTCTTTTTGTTGCATGCGTATGAGGTACTCTAGGTTCATTCATAGACTATGACAATACTCCCACTGCATACATATTTCATGTCTACTTTTTATTGCATAAATTAAAGATCCTACCATGGATCTATAAAAATTCATATCATGCAACTCATTACCTTCTTTTGCACTTAACTTTACATTACATTCCATTGGAGTAGAAACAAAATTACATTCCTCCATACCAAACCTTTCCAACATATCACATATACACTTTCTCTATATCAACCACATACCTTCATCATCATACACAATCTCAATCTCAAGAGAGAATCTAAGAAAACCAAGATCTGAAATTTTAAATTCCTTTCAGAAATTACCTTTGATCTCTTCAATTGCTTTTGCATCATTCCCGATACTCAACAAGTCATCCATGTAAATGCATATATATGTACACATGTCATCTACATGTTTTACATAAAGTGAAGGATCAACATGACATTGTGTATCCTTGCAGTATAACATACTTCACCAACCTTGCATTACATGCCCTTGGTGCTTGTTAAAGACCATACAATTCCTTCTTTAACCTGCATACATGTTTGGGATATTTTGCATCCACATAACAATGTGATTGTGACATATATACTTCTTCACTTAATTCACCATTGAGAAAGGTATTCTTTATGTCTAATTGATATGTATTCCATCTTTTACTTGCAGCCAAATCCAACAAAGTCCTCATTGTGGCAATGTTTAGTACTGGAATAAATGTTTCCTCATAGTTCAATCCTCGAGTTTGAGCATATCCTTTTTCTTCAAGTCTAGCCTTATATCTTAATGCACATCACTATTTCTTTTAATACTAAAACCCCACTAAAACCAAATACCTTTTGTTTTGGTGTCTTTGGAACTAAATTCCAAGTCTTGTTATCTTGAAGTGCATCCATTTCTTCTTCATTGATTTCTCCCACTTTTCATCTCCTTCCACCTCATCATAACATGTAGCTTCATTTTCCTACTCAACTTTGTCAAAAAAGCATACTAGTATTCATAAAACATTCATAAGTATACCTTTGAAGTTGCTTAATCACTCTTTGAGTTCTTCTTACCTTCAATGTAGGTTCTTTTTCTTTTTTATTAGGAACCTTTGATGACTCTCCATACTCATATATACTACCAATTCCTTCTCCTTCATCATTAACTTCAACAAGTTTGCATTTACCTTTACTTTTAACACTTGGACGTGACTCTTGCCTTGATCTTCTATTAAAAGGTAGCTCTCTTTCTTCATCCAAACCACTATTATCATCACTTAGAGTTCTTGTGGGCTGAGGTAAGCACTTATTTCCTTCAATCATATCTTCTTTGTTTCCATCCATGACTTGCAAACTTTTATCTGCATACCATGCAAGTGATTTATCAAAATTTACATCTCTTGAAATAATCACCTTATTGGAATAAGGATTATAATATTTATATCCTCTTTGATTATCTACATAACCAATAAATATACACTTTTTTTATTTCACATGAAGTCCTGATCTCACCTCACTAGGCACATGCACATATTATACATAACCAACTACTTTCAAATGACTTATGCTTGGTTTCCTTCCATGCCATACCTCATACCGTGTCAAATGATGAACTCAAGTAGTAGGAACTCTATTCATAATTGTTGGTGCATGATAACCATCAATTGATTTTTTCGACAAAGGTTTAAAGTCAAAGGATGAAGAAAAGATCAATATATATGAAGCTTGAAGATAGTGCACGATGAGAAATGAAGCCTTGTATATACATGTACACTAGACTTGTAATTAACTTAGTTATACCTTTGTTATGGTTAAGATTTAGGGCATATATGCCTATATATACAAGTAGAATGTTGGGTCATGTATGAGAGATTATGAATGAAAAATTATAAGAGTCATTAGACACTTTTGAACTAAAGAGAATATCTCTCATCAAACAGATGTAATGTTTTCCTGAATAGAAAAAAGTTATGCCCGATGTTTGGCTTAGTGCTCCTTCTCTGTTAGTTCTTTTCTGAAATGCTTTTGTACAAGTCTAAGTCTAAAGTAGAATGACCTCTGTACATATTTTTAGATCCTAATTATGATCAAGTTGAGATAATTGAGAGTAGGAACATTTACATGTGTAAATGTGAACAAGAGAAGACTGCAGCATGCGCAAATTGGATGATAATGTTTTTGTCAGTTCTCCTTCCACAAAGTAAATTTCTGAGCATGCAAGAACTCATTCTTTAAATTGGAAGGTAAGCTACCTATGGCTAAAATCATTTGTATAAACGGGTTCTAGTTAAGAGAACTATGCATTAGAAGTTGTAGGTGTCAAAGTCGACTATAGAAAAGTGCAGTTTTAGACATAGCTGAATTGTTTGGAGTAAATCTCAAGATTTACTAAACCTTTTGAGAGGTTTTAACTTGGAGAAGGTGTGAAACCTTTAGATGACACCTTGTACAAAGTTTTATTAGAAAGGTTACACATTTGGTTAGCAATTGAATGAGCTAAGTGCAGCAAACTTTTCAGTGTAATGACTTTTTTCACAGTTAGATAAAATCTTGATGATTTGGCATTGGTCTTCCAAATTGGTTGCGGTTTTGAGTTGTTATTGATATAGAGGTGCTCTATCATCAAGGATAGGTTTTTCTTTTGGAGATTAACACTCTCCTTCAGTGGTATTAGAGCAGGAGTTATCAAAATTGAAGAAAGGAGGACCCCGACTATTGCAGCTATATAGAAATCAACCTTTGAAGTTTTAAAAGGTGAAAGTTTGAAGTGAAAGCTAGAGAAGGAAGCCTGAAACTATCAAGAAGATCAAAAGGAACTTCATTCAAAGTAAAGGTACACTTATTCCTTACAAAGCTTGAAGAATTTAATACATAGGTGAAGAAAAGATGGGAGATTCTCTTCAGAGAGAGAAATTGGATAGAGAAAACTATCCTGCTTGGTCAACGAGGATGGAAGTTCATTTTATGAGCAAAGACCTGATAGGATATATCATAGGTGAAGAAGAAAAACCAAAATCTATAGATTCTGGTGTTCCAACTAGGGATGAACTCTTAGATTTCAAGACATGGATGAAGAAGGATGCTCAAGCTAGGAGTATTATCTACATGGGAGTTAAAGACTACTCGCTACCTCATATTAGAGGGCTTGAAAGTGCAAGTGATATATGGAATGATTTGGATGAGAATTTCCAAAACACTAAAAAGTCAAGGAAGGCATCTTTATGGGCAGAGTTTACCACATTCAAGAAGAAGGCTTCTCAATCCATTTCTGATTATGTAGCAAGGATGAAGGACATTGCACATGCATTAGGAGAAGCTGATGAAGATATTCAAGAGGACAAATTGGTAAGGCAAATCCTCACAGGTTTGAGAGGATATGAGAAATGGAAGCCATTCATTTTATCCACTAGCCATTCATTTTATCCACTAAATTGTCACTAGATTATTTTACTCCTGATTTCAATCAATTGTTAGGACATATGCTAACCTTTGAGCAGGATGTCAAAGGTGATGTTGATAAAAGTACACGTCAAGCAATGTATTCAAAGGACAAGAAGAAGATTTATAAAGGCAAGCAACAATTAATGAAGATGAAGGTACAACTAGCCAAGCTAACATCCTAAGAGGAAGAGGTGGTGGCAAAGGAAGAGGTAGAGGTAGAAGCAATAAAGATGGAGTCAAAGCTTGCTAGATTTGTGGTAAGACAAATCATTTAGCTCATGAATGTTGGCATAATAATCAGAATGGTGGAGGATAGAATCAGAATTTTAATTCAAGAGGAAGAGGTAATAGAAACCAAAGAGGTAATTTCAGAGGTAGAGGTAGTAGAGGTTTCTTTGGAACAAATGTAGGTAGAGGCTTTCAAAGCAAATCCTACAATAATACCTACTAAAACTATGCTTCAAATTAGAAGGAGGATTCAACTTTAATCATGAATGCAACTTGTGAAAGACAAAGTGAAGATCAAAGAATCTTCTACATTGACTCAGGTTGTAACAATCGCCTGAGTAGTAATATAGCTTTGATGACTGATTTGGAGAATAAAGTAAGTAATCATGTGGTTCAAACAGGTGATAACACAAAGCACAATGTGAAGTCAATTGGATCAGTGAAGGCTAAGGATGGGAGCACTCTTCTCAGTAAGTTTTTGTATGTTCCTACAATTCCAAAGAATCTGATAAGTGTAGGGCAAATTGTTGAGAAAGGTTATGAAGTAAGGTTCACTAATGATGGAGTTTTTCTAGAAGACCCTAGAAATGGGTATAGACAAATTGTTTCAGGGAAGAAAGAAGGAAGGCTTTTCACATTGAAGATTCAAGGCAATGTTGGTCATGCCTTGTTCATTTATGGAGGACATAAGGTTTCTGAGTTAGATCTTTGGCATAAAAGGCTTAGACATTTCAATGAAAGAGGTATTAAGGATATGATTAACAATGGTTCAATGATTGGGTTACCTAATGTTGCAGGTCAACACATGACATACAGATGTGAGTCATGTCAATTAGCTAAGGCTCATAAGCAATCATATAATAAGCATGGTTTCATGTATTCAGAGAAGCTTGAATTGGTACACACAGATGTGTGGAGACCATCAAAGGACTTCAGCATTAATGGTTCAAGATATTATGTGATTTATGTTGATGATGCTACTAGGTGGATCACCATATATGTGATCAAAGATAAAACAGAGGTATTCAATACATTTAAACATTAACATGTATATGCAGAGAGAATTATAAGGCAAAAGTGGAAGAAACTAAGGTCAGATGGAGGGAAATAGTATTTTTCTAATGAATTCAATGATTACTTGTGGAATGTAGGTATAAAAAGGGAAGTTACTTGCAAGTACTCTCCTCAACAAAATGGAGTAGCAGAAAGAAGAAATAGAATTCTTGTTGAGTTTGCAAGGTCAATGATGAAAGAAAAGAATTGCCCCAATTATTTGTGGGTGGAGGCTGCAAATACAACTACATACTTGGTTAATAGGCTACCATGTAAAGATTAGCAGGTTATGACACCTTATGAGGCATAGTGGGGTAAGAGACCTACCTTAGATCATTGCAAAGTATTTGGATGTTTGGCTTATGCATATGTCCCATCTCAATTGAGGCATAAATTGGAACCTAAAGCTGGAAAGTATGTGTTCATTGGATATGATGATAAACAGATGGGTTATAAGTTGTCAAGTCCATCCACAAAGCAATTCCTTGTGTCAAAGGATGTCACATTTGATGAGCAAGGTACTTGGTATGCAGGTACATTTAATATTCATGCAAGTGATGAAGAAACTTTGAATCGAAAGAAAGGTAAATCAAAGGTTCAAATATTTGATGAAGAAGAGAACAATGAATCACAAGTTGAAGTTGAAGAAATGCCAAGGTTTGATTGAGAGTGTGATGAACCAGAAACTTCAAGAAGTGGAGAACTTAGAAGGTCATCAAGGCACAAATGGCAAGTCATTTCTGACCACTAAAGATTATGCTTATATGGTGAAAGTAGAGGAAGACCCTTCTACATATGAAGAGGCAAAAGGTAAGGAAAATTGGGAGAAAGCTATGCAGGAAGAGTATGATGCTTTAATGGAAAATGAGACATGGATTTGGTTCCAAAACCAAATAGTCAAAAGATCATTGGATGCAAATGGGTCTACAAGACAAAAATGTATGCAGATGGAAGTCTGTCTAGATATAAAGCTAGACTTGTTGTGAAAGGGTTTGCTCAGACATATGGTATAGATTATGATGAGACTTATAGTACTGTGGCAAAGATGACAACTATAAGGAATCTTGAGAGAAATACTCTCCCCCTCCATCGGATCTTAGCTTCTTAACGTACCTTCTTGTTTGCTTCTTGAAAAATGATTTGAACTTCTTGAAACAATCAAAGAATTCACTCTTATGTTTAATGAAATACACAAATGTCATTCGACTATGATCATCAATGAATATTACATAGTACTTATTACCTGCCAAGGATGGCTCTTTAATAGGACCCCATACATCTGTGTGTATAAGTTCTAGAAAACCATCACTTACATAGCTTGAATGCTTGAAAGGTTGTCTACTATGCTTGCCCATTTGACATTTGTCACAAAGATGCACCATATTTTGCTTGGTAATATTAGGTAATCCTTCTACAATCCTCTTCTCTGATAGCTCCTTGAACCTGTGTACATTCATGTGACCAATCCTTTTGTGCCATAGATCAAGGTGTGCCATTCTATGCATACCATAAGAGAAATCATTTCTATGATTTAGGTTTATCTTAAATGTAAACAATCTAACTTGTTTTTTGTGTGTAGAAATTAATCTCCTTTGCTTTGGATCCTCAATGAGGAAAGTTGCATGTTCAAATCTTACTTGCAAACCTATTTCTACCATTTAACCAATCAAAATCAAATTCTTAGTGATCGTTAGCACATATAGTACATCCTTCAAGAATTTCGTATTGCCCTTGCCGTGCATGATAACATCTCCAACCTACATAACATTAGGGGAAAAAATGAACCTTGGATGGGCCTTTTAGATCAAGGAGTGATTAGTGATGGACCAATGAGAAGAGGGTGCTAGCCATAGTTTAGACCTCAATCACATAGACTAGGCCTAGGCTTCACTTGTTTCTTAGTGGTCAAATCCTCCAAAACAACTATGGAATCATGGTTTTTAGGCATGGGTGGTATTAAAGTGCAAGCAAATCAATCGTTACCCTTAGATGTGTTAAACGATTGAACGGTTCATGTCTTTTTGCAAAAGTCAACGTGGGAGTGATTTTCGGCCCTTGGATTTCCCATCAATCGTCTAGTTCATGATGAAAGCCATTGGAAGAAGGTGCTCAACAATATCAACCATTAGATTGAATGTGCATCTGATGGCTTATATGATCACCCATTTGAATTGGGCATGCTTCCTTCTCAACCATGGCATCTTGGCCATAATCTTATTCTTCAAATTGCTCCCACAAAAGTTCACAACACCGTTTGATGCAATCCTCTAGATGGAGGCCTGATCTAAGGGCTCATATCATTATAGAGCTGAGATGAGTCCCATTTGTGGCACTCCATTTGATTCAGGTTGCATCCAATGGTATGGTTTTGTAGAGAGAGATTGAAGAGCCCCTCACGAAACATCCCAAAAATATGTTTGATGGTTTATTGGAAATCTCTTACTATCTACTTTCATCTTGTAAATTTTCATATTCATTGGACTTATGAACTGAGAACACTAATCTCTGCAAGTAATGTGTGTTATCGAATTTATCTCTATTGAAGGTCTCCATTACAACTCAAAATTGTGGAGGTCATATCTCCTTGTGTATTTATCCAACTTGCATGTTTTCAGCTCATTGGAAAGCTCTTGGGGCCTTTTATATGTATCAACAATAGTTTTAAAGATTCAAAGTGAGTAGAGAACAACAAGCTCTACAAGCCTGACTAGTTTTTTGCACATATGTTTGTGAGTTCCTAGGGGGTTCCACCTACTTCTAGCTATAATTTGGATGTTACAAGAAAAGAAAAGTGCATAGACGTCTTTACAAAGGTAAATCTCATAGTTCTTCTTATCGCACATTCCCAAAGAGAGGGTTAAAGGATGAATTTTAGCATTAACACAATGGGCAACCAACATGCTCAAATAGAGAAGCTTGATAAGAAAAACTATCAAACATGGCGATTTAGAGTCACAACACACTTGAAAGGTAGAGGCTTGTATGGTTTGATTGATGGCATAGATATCAAACGTATATTACCAGAGCATCCAAATTTGCAATAATTGAGGGAATTTAGAGTTTCAAATGAAAGAGGCAAAAGTTTTGTATTCATTTTATCACAAAATATTCAAGATTTAATCGTAGGACACATATTAGATCTAGACACAAGTAGGGATGTTTGGCTTGCATTGGAAAGCTTGTATAGTATAGGTACAAGAGCAAGGAAGATTCAACTCAAAAATGAGTTGAACAACATAAAAAGATACAAGGACATCTGTTAGTGATTACTTGTTTAAGGTTAAAGAGATTGCAAATCAATGAGGATCAATTCAAGCTCATGTGGAGGACGATGACTTGGTTGCACATACTGTCAATGGACTCAAAGACAACAAGAGATGCAAAGCATTCATTAATTTTGTTTATGTCAGAGGAGAACTAGCAGATTTTGATTAGCTTTGTTGCTCACATGTGTTGGTGCAAGGCAATCAACAATTGAAGTTTTGGGTGAAGAATTAAAGTCAAGGAGTGAATAAAAGACCAAGTCATGAAGCATGAAGGAAGTGCATATCCAGGAGATAAAGATGTGTATACATATGTACATTATTTTAGAGTGAGTTCATCATATACTTTTGAATGGTCATGAGCTTGTAAATATTTGCCTATATATACAAAGAAAATGGTGGGGCAAATAGGAGAGAATGTATTAGAATAAGTATTGAGAAGAATTAGATGTTAATAGATCCTTTAGAAGTGAATATAATCTCTCTCATTACTCAGATGTAAGAATTTCTCATAAATGAGAAATGTTGCGCCCGATCTTTCTGTGTATTCTCCGTCTGTGCTTGATCATTTCAAGAATCCTTTTGTAGATGTGTAAGTCCATAGTTAATGAGTCTATGGTTAAGGTTTGAGAGCCTAATTGTAAACAGGCTATGAGAATTATGTGTAGGAACATTCATATGTGAAGAAGTGTTCACTGTTTCTTGAAATAGGCGGAAAATTCGATGCTAATGTTTTGGTCGATTCTCCTTCCACAGTGTAAAGTTTTGAGCAAGCAAGCACTCATTCTTTAAGTTGGAAGGTAAGCTACCTATGGCTAAAAGCATTTGCATAAATGGGTTCTAGATTGAGAGAACCAAGTGTTAGAAATTACAGGTGTCTGAATCGACTTCTCAGAAGAGTAGTTTTAGACATAGGTAACTTGTTGAGATCATTTCTCAAGATCTACTGAATCTTTTGGAGTGATTCAACTTGGAGAAGGTGCGCAATCTATAGGCGACACCTTGTAAAAAGTTTTATAAAAAACTTTACACAATTGATATGTCAATGAGAGAGATATGTGCAACAGACTTTTTGTAGAATCATCTTCTTCAGAGTTTATCCAAAATTTTTGTAATTGAACATTGATCCTCTAAATTAAGGAAGGTTTTGACTTACTCTTGATATAGAGGTGCTCTAACTTCAAGAGTAGGTTGTTCTTTTGGAGATTAACACTCTCCATCACTGGTATCAGAGCAGGAACCATCAAAATTGAAGAAAGGAGGACCTCGACTGCTGCAGCTATAAAGAATTCAACACTTGAAGGTTCAAAAGGGAAAAGCTTGGGAGTAAAGCTTGAGAAGGAGGCCATACGACATCAAGGAAGACAAAAGGAGTAGCATTCAAAGTAAAGGTACATTTTTTACTCATAAAGTTTGAAGAATTCAATACACAAGAGAAGAAAGGATGGGAGATTCTCTTCAGATAGAGAAATTGGATAGAGAGAACTATCCAGCATGGTCAATGAGGATGGAAGCTCATCTTATGAGCAAAGATTTGATAAGTTATATCACAGGTGAAGAAGAAAAGCCTCAGTTCAGAGATCCTAGTGTTCCAACTAGGGAAGAATTATCAGATTTGAAGAATTGGATGAAGAGAGATGCTCAAGCTAGGAGCATTATCTATATGGCAGTCAATGACTACTTGCTACCTCACATTAGAGGTCTTGAAAGTGCAAGTGATATATGGAATGCTTTGGAGGAGCATTTCCAAAACACCACAAAGTCAAGGAAGGCATCCTTGTGGGCAGAATTTACCACATTCAAGAAGAAGGCCTCTCAATCCATCTCAGATTATGTAACAAGAATGATGGACATTGCAGATGCATGAGGAGCAGTTGATGAAGATATTGAGGAGGATAAATTGGTAAGGCAAATCCTTACAGGATTGAGAGGTGATGACAAATGGAAGCCATTCATTTTGTCTACTGAATTATCACTTGATCATTTTACTCCTGACTTAAATCAGTTGCTAGGACATATGTTTACCTTTGAGCAGGATGTCAAAGGTGAAGGTGATAAAAGTGCACGTCATGCAATGTATTCAAAGGATAAGAAGAAGAATATCAAAGGAAAGCAACAAACAAATGAAGAAGAAGGTACAACTAGCCAAGCTAACTTCCTAAGAGGAAGAGGAGGTGGAAAAGGTAGAGGAAGAAGCAGGAGTAATAAAGATGGAGTCAAAGCTTGCTCGATTTGTGGTAAGACAAATCACTTAGCTAATGATTGTTGGCATAATACTCAGAACAATGGTGGATATAATTAGAAGTTTAATTCAAGAGGAAGAGGTGGCAGAAATCAAAGAGGTAATTTCAGAGGTAGAGGTTACTTTGGAAGAAATGTAGGTAGAGGATTCCAAAGTCAACAATACAACAATACCTACTACAATTATGCTTCAGATCAGAAGTTCAGATCAGAAGGAGGATTCAACATTGATAATGAATGCAACTTGTGAAAGACAAAGTGAAGACCAAAGAGTCTTCTACATTGACTCAGGATGTAGCAATCACCTGAGTGGAAACATAACTTTGATGACTTATTTGGAGAATAAGGTAACTAATCATGTTGTTCAAACAGGTGACAATACAAAGCACAATGTGAAGTCAATTGGATCAGTGAAGACCAAATATGGAAGTACTCTCTTGAGTAAAGTTTTGTATGTTCCTACAATACCTAAGAATCTGATAAGTGTAGGACAAATTGTTGAAAAAGGTTATAAAGTTAGGTTCACCAATGAAGGAGTGTTTTTGGAAGACCCTAGCAATGGGTATAAACAAATTGTTTCAGGGAAGAAAGAAGGAAGATTGTCCACATTGAAGATCCAAGGCAATGTTGGTCATGCCTTGTTCACTTATGGAGGACATAAGATCTCTGAGTTAGATCTTTGGCACAAGAGGCTTGGACATTTCAATGAAAGAGGTATCAAAGATATGGTTAACAATGGTTCAGTGATTGGGTTGCCTAATGTTGCACATCAACATATGACATACAGATGTGAAGCATGTCAATTAAGTAACGCTCATAAGCAATCTTATTCCAAGCAAGGTTTTATGTATTCAGAGAAGCTTGAATTGGTACACACAGATGTGTGGGGACCATCAAAGGATTTCAATATCAATGGTTCAAGGTATTATGTGATTTATGTTGATGATGCTACCAGATGGATCACTATCTATGTGATCAAAGATAAGTCAGAGGTATTCAATACATTCAAACATTATCATGTGTATGCAGAGAGAATTACAGGTCATAAGTTGAAGAGACTAAGGTCAGATGGAGGGGGAGAGTATTTCTCTAATGTGTTCAGTGATTACTTGTGGAATGCAGGTATAAAAAGGGAAATTACTTGCAGGTACTCTCCTCAACAGAATGGTGTAGCAAAAAGGAGAAATAGAACTCTTGTTGAGTTTGCAAGATCCATGATGAAGGA
Organism: Ceratopteris richardii; assembly: GCA_020310875.1. Taxonomy (NCBI): domain Eukaryota; kingdom Viridiplantae; phylum Streptophyta; class Polypodiopsida; order Polypodiales; family Pteridaceae; genus Ceratopteris; species Ceratopteris richardii. The sequence continues at coordinate 57,180,909 of CM035441.1, read as the reverse complement.
GAAAAATTGCCCAAATTACTTGTGGGCTGAGGCTATAAACACAGCTACTTATTTGGTCAATAGATTATCATGTAAAGCTTTGCAGGGTACAACACCATAAGAGGCATGGTGGGGTAAGAGACCTACTCTAGATCATTGCAAAGTATTTGGATGTTTGGCATATGCATATGTGCCATTTCAATTGAGGCACAAATTGGAACCTAAAGCTAAAAAGTATGTATTTATTGGATATGATGATAAGCAGATGGGATATAGATTGTGGGGTCCATCCACAAAACAATTCCTTGTGTCAAAAGATGTTACATTTGATGAGCAAGGTACTTGGTATACAGGTACAATCAATATTTATGCAGGTGATGAAGAAGTTGTGAATCATAAGAAAGGTAAATCAAAGGTTCAGATATTTGATGAAGAGGAGAACAATGAAGTACAGATTGAAGTTGAAGAAGTGCCAAGGTTTGATCCAGAATGTGATGAACCAGAAACCTCAAGAAGTGGAGAACTCAAAAGGTCATCAAGACACAAATGGCAACCTACAAGGTATAGTTATGACACTTCTTTTTTGACTACCAAAGATTATGCATATATGATAGAGTCAGATGAAGACCCTTCTACATATGAAGAGGCAAAAGGTAAGGAAAATTGGGAGAAAGCTATGCATGAAGAGTACGATGCATTGATGGAGAATGACACATGGGATTTGGTTCCTAAACCAAATAGTCAGAAGATCATTGGATGCAAATGGGTCTACAAAAAAAAGAGGTTTGCATATGGAAGTGTGTCTAGGTATAAAGCTAGACTTGTTGTGAAAGGGTTTGCTCAGACATATGGTATAGGTTATGATGAGACCTATAGTCCTGTGGCAAATATGACAACCATTAGGACACTCATAACCATTGCTGCATGTAAAGGTTGGAAGTTATGTCAACTAGATGTGAAGAATGCTTTTCTAAATGGTTATATTTCAGATGATGTTTTCATGGAGCAACCACAAGGATTCAGAGATGGAAGGTATCCAGATCATGTGTGCAAGCTCAAGAGAGCTTTGTATGGCTTGAAGCAGGCACCAAGGGCATGGAATTATAGACTTGTGAAGTTCTTGAAAGAACTTGGTTTCCAAGTATCTAAAGCAGATAGTAGCTTGCTTGTTAAAGCAAGTGATGATGGGTTCATTTACATGTGCATATATGTTGATGATATAATTCTTACTGACATTACTCAGAGTACACCCACTATTCATGGAGATAACATGAGTTCATTATATTTAGCTGCTAATCCTGTTTTTCATGCCAAGACTAAACACATTGAGATTCAGTATCACTTTCTAAGAGAGAAGGTGATGGATAAAGAGATTGAAGTCATACATACTTCAACAAAAGATCAGATAGTTGATATGCTAACCAAAAGCTTGGATGGACCAAAGCTATAGAGATTCAAAGACATGGCAGGCATAAAGAAGATAAAGATGATTGAGGGGGAGCTGTTGGTGCAGGGCAATCAACAATTGAAGTTTTGGGTGAAGAATTGAAGTCAAGGACTGAAGAAAAGACCACGTCATGAAGCATGAAGGAAGTGCATATCCATGAGATAAAGATGTGTATACATATGTACATTATTTTACAGTCAGTTCATCATATACTTTTGAATGGTCATGAGCTTGTAAATCTTTGGTTCTCTCAATCTAGAAGGTTTTGACTTACTCTTGATATAGAGGTGCTCTAACTTCAAGAGTAGGTTGTTCTTTTGGAGATTAACACTCTCCATCATCATGGTCAAAGAGAAGATGAATCTAAATGCCTCTATTTCATATGAAAAAGGATCTCAAGGACAAGCTCTCTATGGAGGATCATGAAAAGGACAAAGCAAACGTAGAAGAGGTTAAAATAGAGGTCAAGGAAGAAGGAATGATGATCAAGGGACTTCAAGTGGCTCCTTCAAAACAAGAGGAAGAGGAAGATCAAGCACTAGAGGTACATGAGGCCACTACAACTACAATCAAAGATAAAGGATTAAAGATAACAACAATTGCTACAGATGTGGAAGGTATGGACACTATGCTAAAGATTGCTATCAAAATGAGAATAATGAAGGTGTTAAATCAAAGAGGAGGCTATTCAAGAAGAGGCAAACAACAACGAAATTGTGCAATTGAAGGTAAAAGTGATTATTATGATTCTCTTCTTATGTTGAATGTAGAAACTAAGATGAATTGCAATAGTTATGTATGGTATGTAGATATTGGTTGTTTCAACCATATGTCTCATGATGCTTCATGGTTTTCAAATATGAATAATCCTTTGTGTAAAGGTCATGTTGAAACAGGAGATGATACAACACATAAGATCATTAGGGGAAAAATTGAGCCTTGCATGTGCCTTGCGAGAATCCCTAATTTTTAGGCATTAAAATTAATCTTGTGGAAGTTTAAGGGGACACACTAAACCACTAGTGGTACTCTTGAATATAAAAATATTTCATACATTTCCCTTTTTGAATGTACAAAAAAGATAAATTCTAGCCATTGTATCGTTTAGATCCATGGCAACAATGGATTTGTGTGGGAGTGGGGTCGAGCATTTGAACTCGGGTGTGTCTTGTCTCTCTATAGTCCTGCAATTTTTTGAAAGTTTAGCCATTTTGCTTGGATGACACCATTCTTTCTCTTTTTCCAGAATGTAGGCCAATCTCTCTTTCATGCTATTGGACAAAAAGCTGGATTGATCTTTAACTATAGAGGAGAATTTGTCCAAATATTCCTACATTCTTTATTCTTGTCTAACCATTTATTCCCCATGAGGGATTAGCTTTGTCAAATCATGCTTCGGTTACTTCTATATCATCTTCATATACAAGAAATTCATTTGGTTCCATTCATGCTCTAGCAATGATAATTCCTAATGCTCTGCATAACCATGCAAGAAGGAATACATAATTCATTTATAGCTCAGTGATGATGATCAACGTTAAATCCATTTTTGAGAGCAAATTTGACTATTTGATCTTCATATTGATTATGGATTTGTTTGATATACTTCATCCTAGCTTCATGATCTATGAGCATCTGCTACATTCATTTGATTCTTCATCAACTAGCTGAGCAGCTCTCTGATCTTCTACATATGTTTCTTGCATAGCAGAAGCTATTCTTTCTATAATAACTGGTCTTTCTTGAACCACATCTTTTACCTAAGCAATAGCTTTTGCCTTCCATTTTTCACTTTCTTTTACTAAATCATTTTTCTATCCATCCCAAGTAGCTATTTTCTTTTCAATATTTTCATTTAAGTTCTTGTAACCCCTCATGGCATTAACACCATGTGTATTAGCTTGCTTTTCCAATTCCTTTGCATCTTTTAATTCCTCTCTGAACATATCTAGTTCCTGCATTAATGACTCTATCTCTGTATTTTGACTCTTGGATTTTCTTGTTTTTTCTTTTAAATCACTCTCCTCCAAGAGGATCCTATTGATTTCCTCACTATCTTCACTGCATACCTGATATGAAGTCTAAAGGACTCTATTATTTGAATCTAATCTTCTAACATCTTCTTCCATCTTTTCAATAGTTTTTTATTGTTTTCCACTTTTTTCTTTAAAAAATATTCTATTTCTTCTTTGGACGACATCTATTTCTAATTATATGGCTTTCTCTAAATATTTTTTCACTTCTTTTCAGATGCTCTTTTAGCTCTTCTATCAATCTTCTTTATTCCTTTCATTGTTCTTCTATCACTTTACTTCCTTTGATGAATTTAGACTCTATAGCTATTCTTGACATGATTATATTTTTGCTTGATGGTATGAAATCCTCAATATGACTCATGATGACTTCATAAGCGCCTTTGATGTCTCTAGGGATTGTGTCCATTCCCACATATTGATCTTGGTTTTTCAACTCTATCTGTTTTTCTTCTCCTTCTTCTTTTTCTTCTTCTTCTAACCACTGTTCCTCTTCTTGATCATCATGATCTCCTTGCTTTTCATCTTCTTCATTTCCTATTTCCACCAATTAAATTAAATATTCCTATTCTCTTATGGCCTTTGCTTTGTCGACACTTTGTTTTGTTGCTAAAACAACTCCGTTTCTTGTTACAACTTGACAATCTATTTCTTCTCTGATGTCTTCTTTATTCACATCCTCATATGTGGCTAGGACAAGCCCTTCTCCTTCTCCAATTATTTGGTCTATTTTCTCTATACTCCCATGGGTTTTGTGAGGAGTATTGGGTCCTAATAGGTTTAAGATTCCTAACAAGAAACCTTCTATGTCTCTACTAGAATCATTGTGTGAGTTGGATTTTGATGGAAGTACTTCTACTGCTTCTATTTTTTTTACTTCATCCTTGTTAGCTTCTTTTTTCTGGAAGTTTCACCAAATTCAAGGTCCACTAACTCCTCTCTTGCTATCGGGGAACCAATGTTCCTTGAAAATGATACTAAAAGCGCTTCCAATTTAGCGATTGGAAGTCCTTTGCTCATTTTTTTTGTCAAATAGATCACACCAAAAGTCCACAATAGTTAATAAGAAACTCCATCAAAAATCATTCAGTCCATCATTCACAAGAAGATAAACCATTTTACACCACACATCACATGCTCTCATCACTCCACTTCTCAAAGAGTCTTTTTGTGCTCATCACAGTGAAGCAAGGTCTCTTTGTCTTTATTTCCTAAGTGTAGTTAGAAGAACTTTGAAGAAAAATGTTGTCACAATAAAACAAAAATAAATAAGAACTAAAAAATTGAAAATAAAAAACAATAAAATACAACTTGGAGACTCTTATTCCTTGCTTTGTGTTTTAAGAAAAATAATAAAACATTTTTATACACACACACACACACACATACATATATATATATATATATATATATATATATATATATATATATATATATATATATATATATATATATATATATATATATATATATATATATATATATATATATATATTCTTTTTTTTTGTAATTTTTCTCTATATTTGTTTCATCTTCCTTTTAATTTATTGTAAGATGATTATCTGGACTTTCATTTTCTTGATTTGAGGAAGTGGTTGTCTTATTGGATGTAGGTCTCTTTTTGCTTTGTATTTCAATGATTTATTTGATTGATCTTGTATTGGTTCCTTCTTCAAAGATGTCTCTAGCCATGTTGAGTTTTCTTCTGTTGGAAATTTGAAGGTTTCCATTTCCAATTTGTGTATATCTTCTTCTAGTTCTTGCACATTAACCCTTATGAAAAAGATTCTTAGTTTTTTCTCTCATTTTTATATTAACATCTTGCTTATAAAAATCAAGAGACACTCTATGTTGTTTCATCCAAGTTTGACCTAAAATTAAATTCTTAGGCATCAATTTATCATGCCATTCTTCACATTCACTTATAGATTCTTCTCGTCCTATTTTGAGAACAATTTTCTTATTGATAATGTTGGAATTGTTTGTCCATTTATGGTTCTGATCAAACTATTAGTTTTTTGTTTCTCCTTTGAATCTTATTTAGGATTGTAGAGCTAATTAGGCCTATTTGTGATCCTGTGTCAAGTAAAACCCTAATTTGAGTTCCTTTGTATTGCATTACAATTATTGGTATGTGATTTGTATTTGGCTTTGGTTCCTTCTAAAAAATAATTATATTTCTTATATCTTTGTGTCTCTTGATTCTTTCCTTTGCCTCTTCTTGGGATTCTTTTCTTAATTGTTCCTCTTCTTGTTTCCTTCTTTGTGACTATTGTAATCTTCTCCATATTTGAGTTGTTAAGGTTCCTGTGTATCTCTTTACTCTACATCCACTCACATAGTTTGACATTACATCTCTATCCATGTTTGAGAACTTCATAACTCCACTAGGGCTAATCTTATGAAGGATGTAGGGACCATGCCATCTTTTTTCCGATTTCCTATTATGTTCCTTGAGTGCATATGCTAGGACTAGGTCTCCTTCTTGTAAATCCTTTTCTTAAATGTGTATGTCATGTGATATGCCTTTTATATTTTCTTATTTGCATAGATACTCATAAGAGCTTGTAATCTAGAAGTCCCCAATTGTTCCAACTCCAAATTTCTATCAAAAAGCTCATGTCCTATCCATTATAATTGATTTCCTATCCTTAGAGTAGGTATAAGAAATTCCATGGGTAGGATTGTTGTTCCAATGGAGCTGTTCCAATTGAATGGAGCTATTCCAATTGAAGTTTCGTATGTTACTCTATATGCCTGAATCGACATGATATAGTTGCATATTCCATTATGTTATTTTTGAATTCACTAGTTTAGAAAGTATTGTGCATGAGAATTTTTTGTACTTTCTGCAAGACCATTGTCTTGGGGGTGATAGGGTGCATATTTCCTGTATAAAATCATGTATTGTTTTGTCAATGTTTCAATTACTTGATTCAAGAAGTGAGTACCTCTATCACTTCCCAATTCAATTGGTAGTTTGAGCATCATTTTTGCAATGGCTTTTGCTTTAGCCCATTTAGTCAAATAGTGTGTTGCCACTATTATGTATTTTGCATGAAATCTTTTAGTTGATGGATGTAAAGGTCCAATGAAATTGAATCCCCATTTGCTAAATACTTTAGAAGATATCAAATGTTTAAGAGGCATTTCATCTTTTCTAATAGGTGGTTTTGTTCCTTTGCAAATGTCACATCTTTGTGCAAACAAGTTGGCATCTAAAAATAATGTAGGCCACAAGAATCCTAAATATAGGATTAACTTAGCATTTATCTCACCTGAAAGTGACCTCTTGCTACAATTGAGTGAGTCAAGTCCACCATTTCCAAGTATTTTTCCTCAATAACACAAATGATTAGATACCCATTCATACATTTTTTGTTTAATTCATCATTATAAATACAAAACCCTTACTCATCTCTTGCATATTTCTTCTTTTTGTATCTTCCTTCATTATTTCTTTGAGAATATCTTGTTTCAATTGTTCTACAATATGGTTACTCCACTTAGGATTTTCTTGAAACCTGAACAAAGTTATTAGTTCCCCTTGATGATTTGTCTTGCATTTTTCACATTGTACTATATATGGATTTGCAGATTTTCCTTTAGTTGGCCAATGAACTCCCATTTTTGCCAAATTATGTGTAGTAACAATCTTTGAAGCATGAAAACATGGATTCGAAAGATGCATCTTCTCTAAATAACTATTTTTGTCTTCTTCCAAAACACAGAATTCCAAAACTCTAGTATTATTCACATGATACAAATGTCCTCATTAAAGAATAAAGTTTCTACTTTGTAAGATTAAGTGTGTAGGATTCAGTTTTGATTTGTGTGATCAAATTGATAGTATTGGTACCATTGACTTTGCCCATCTTGGTATGCTCTCTATATTGAATAGATATGCATTAGGTAGTCCATCATCTATGAGATGTGGTTTTTCTCTAGTAAAAATTCTAGATAAATGGTCTGCTCTCAAATGTGTTTTTCCTTGTCTTACTACAACCTCAAATTCAAATTCCATAAGGAGTAAGAACCACCTTACTATCCTTTCTGTTTTACAAGGTTGGTTTATGAGGTACAATAAAGCTTGATGATCCACAAAAAATTTGAACTTGTTAGCCAATAGATAATGTCTATATTTCTTTATTGCAAACACGATTCCCAATCCCTCTCTCTCAGTTGTGGTGTAATAATTTTTAACTTGATTCAATTTTCTACTTGTATAGGCAATGGGAAAATCTAACTTACCTCAATTATTTGTTTCAGATGTGGAGAATGTGCACTATCAAAGTAGGTGCACTCTCCCATAAAATGCCCCTCCTTGCAGGAACTGCCCAGAGGCTAGGGACCACTATACTAATTGTTGTCCTAAGAATCAAGAATCTTCATCTGGGCCCCACATTCAAATGATTTCTGTGTGCAAAGAAGAAAGGGTAGATCAAGCTAGGGTGCCATCACCATCCACCAGGGTGGTGTAGTTAGAAGAAATTGAATCTTTTACAGTCCAGACAAGAAGCACGGGGAAGGCTCAAGTGGACATAGGTCAAGAATCAATGATTACTGGATTGAACAAAGACAAAGTTGCATCTGAAGACAAAGCCACCACATGTGCAGATACAAGGCAAAATGAAAATTTCATAGGTACCAGTGATGCCATTGGACACACATTCAACAGGGCTCATGAGGAGTTTGATAAGTCAAATGGAGCCCATGCTCTTAAGGAATCAGAAGCTTCCATACTACTCAAGTCCATGAAAAAGGAGGTCAGTATTTTTGATTTAATAAAGATGGATGGGAAATTCAGGTCAGAACTCTTGCAGATAATTGATGAAATGTCCACAAAAAGTTTAGTGGCAAAGGCTAGTGTTATGCATAAAGATAAAAGTGTAGGGGAAGCACCCCTCACAGATTACAAGAGACCTCGGCTAACAGTCTCTATTAAAGGTCATGAGTTTCAAGGAGTTATTGTGGATGGTGGTTCTGGCATTAATTTGATGCCTGAATATACCCTGAAAATGATTGGACTATACCCTTCAAGACCTACCAACTTCACTATAACACTGGTAGAACAAAGCATAGTAAAGCCTATCGGAGTTGTTCCTGGAGTCCCAGTCAAGATACAAGGTACCATCTTTAACTTAGACTTTGTTGTTTTAAGGCTGCCACAGGTAGAAGGAAGTTTCCCCCTGTTAATTGGGAGACCTTGGTTAAGGCATGCCAATGTGCTGCATGACTGGGGCAAGGATACAATGTGGGTAAAGCAAGAGGGAAAAGAGTTGCAGCAGATAATTTTAGAAGAAGGACCAGACAATCAGAGAAATACTAGCATGATATAGACAATTGGTATTTGTATGGAAGAAGAATTGTTGGACAACCTAGAAGCAGATGTATTTTAAGGAGCAAATTTATATGAAGATGAAAACATGTTGGCTTGGCTCCATGTAGATGACCCATCTTACTGCTATGGAATTTTTCCAAACTCAAGTAGAGTGGAAACATATGAAGAAAAAGAGGACATCATTTAGGTTACTGATTTGAGTGAAACAGTCTCAGTCAAAGGCCATAACAGTGATGAAGTTACTTCAAATCATATGTCAATGGCCATTTTTTTATGGATACTGTAATGGATATCATCTATTATGTCAATTTTAATGATAGCAGGTGCAGGGCTTTACAAGAATGTGGAAGGAGTACCTGCAAGTCTTTGGAAACAGAGGGTTCCATTTGATGAAGAAGCTAGAATAGTGAAAATGAAATTTTGCAGATTAAGCTATAAAGTTGCTAACACAAAGATACACAAGTTGAAGTATGGAGGAGACAATATTTTACTGAAGGATTTAGGGTACCCCTATCAGATGACTAGTGTGCCCAACAAGAAGACAAAACCAATGAAGTGCAGTACAATTGGAGATTATGGAGGAGTTTCTCTGAGTCGACATATGAAGGCTCAAGGCCTATCATAAAAAAAAGTGAAGATTTATGGATCACCTGGAACCTGCAAAATTTGTCCAGGTTGTACATAGTCTTTTCCTGTCAATTTTTCTTAAGTTTTAGTAGATTTTATCAATGTTCATGCTTGTTCTTTGCGTTTTTACCAAATTTAGCAACTCTTTCTTAGGCCTTGGCATAATTATAATTTTGGAATTTTGTTGGGAATTTTTCAAGCATTTTTTGAATTTTTCTGGTATTTTTCATCCTTTTTCAAGTGTATTTTTCTTGCCAAATTGGAGGAATAAAGGAAGCTCTCTGTGGTTTTGAGTGAAAAAACTAGCCTAGACCTGTAGGAAATTTTTTCAGAATTTTTTGAATACTTTTTGGATTTTTTTTGCAAATTTTTTGGATTTTTTATGTATTTTCTTCAGTTTTTTGGATAATTTAAAAAAAAAAAAGCCCCCCCTAGGCGTTTTATTTTTTCCCACCACAAAAAAAAAACGAAAAAAAAACTCTCTCTCTCTCTCTCTCTCTCTCTCTCTCTCTCTCTCTCTCTCTCTCTCTCTCTCTCTCTCTCTCTCTCTCTCTCTCTCTCTCTCTCTCTCTCTCTCTCTCCCCCCCCCCCCCCCCCCCCGCCCCCCCCTCCCCCCCCCCCTGCCCCCCTGTATTTTCTTTTTTTAGATGTTTTCTTTTCTTTATTTTGATTTTTATTCTATTTTATTTCTTTATTTTAATTTTATTTTATTATTATATTTTTTATTTACTTATTTTATTTTCATTTATTTATTATCTTTTCTTTTTTGTTTCCTCCATATGCGTAAAAAAATAAATAAAAAAACACTTTTATTTATTTTATTTTTATTTCTTTATTTTAATATTATTTTATTATTTTACTTTTTTATTTACTTATTTTATTTTCATTTATTTATTTTATTTTCTTCATATGCGTTTATAAAAAGAAAAAAGGAAGGTAATATTTTAGTTTTCTTCAATTAAAAATTTATATATATTTTTTTTCATTTTTAGGGTTCCAACCTTTTGGCTTTGGATCGTGTCTCGGATGGGCATTTTTTTCAAACTTGGAGTCATTTTCATGTATTTTGGCACCTCTGGATTCATTTTTTGACTTAAGTTTTCCAAAATCAAACCTTTTCTCTGACTTTTGGTCAAAACCCTTCTGTTTTGAGCATATTTATTACATGTTTTTATTTTGCCGCATGGTCCACATGGTCTATTCTCACTTTTTTTTACCTTATGTTTCAAAATTTCCCATATGCACCCTCTATAGCTTTCTTGTTTTGCCATTTCGGCCCTCTATAGACCCCATACTCCTACTCCCTAACCCTCCCTCTACCCTTCTGCCCAGCCACACCCTTACCTATCCCTGCCATATCCATTTTTGCCCCCTCAGCCCTCTATTCCCCCTCCTTTCTACCCTTCCATTGCCCTCAATTGCTTTTCCCATCAAAAAATTCCACTTTTGAGTTCTTCTCTACTGTTTGTTCTCTCCTGTTTCTAGCAAACTTGGTAGCTGCTCAGGTGTCCTTTTAAAGTTTTTGCAACACACATATTATGGTGTCCTATCTGCTCAGAGTTTTGGTTGTAGCTCTCCAGGATGGAGAGCACATTAGGTGGTGGGCAACTATTGAGCCCATAAAAGTCATATTGGTCAAAGTCAAACTGGTCAAAGTCAATAAGGTCAAGGTCAAAGTCAACAGGGGAAAAGTCAAAGTGTTCGAAGTGCAGGTGTCAAAGTGCACAGGCAGTGCACAATTAATTGTTCACAAAGGGTAAATTGGAGAAAGTTGGTTGCAGGTTGTAGAGGTATTTCTCTAATTCCGCTAAGCTTCAAAAGTGTTTTTAAAGTGTTTTGGAAGGTTCAGGTGAACCCTCTCTTAGGTGCACAAGTGAAGACTTAAAAGGAAAATGTGAAGGTATGTGAAGCGGCAGCGTACGCAGAAGTGAAAGTATGGCCCCCCAATTAAAATTTTTTGTTTTAGTCTAAAGTCACTACAGGACAAAACAGGGATTTGTTGGCTGCCCACTTGTGGAGACAATCTTGGGACATCAAAGTGAGCATCAAGATACTCTTGTAGTTAGGAGAGTACATGAATCGACACTCAAATCAAGGCAAGGACTATTCTTGGACAATTCTAAGACTAAGCAAGGTGAGCATAGTCTAAGTGAGGCAAGAGAGAGAAGTGCAAGAGACACACAGTGTGCGACACAGAGAAGTGAAGTGCAAGGTGTGCATGAAGAGGACTAAGAAGTGTGCAGAGAAGTGTTAAGCTATTCCCCCCAAGGATCCCAAGGTCACAGTGCGGTGTGCGCATGCCCAGAGAAGGTGTCCAATCCCTCCCCCTTATTGGAAGCTTGGTGCAAGGTGTGCACAAGTGCAGGCTTGGAGAAGGTGGAGATCTAGTGCATAGGAGGTCGGTAGCAACAAGATGTTGGGTATTTGGTATTTTGTAATTGAGCACTCTGTGGGATTTTGCACAGAAGCATTGGATTGTATTTTGCATCTCCATTGTATTTGTCTTATTATAATCAAGTGATAGAGGCTTTCAGTGTGTATCTCTCTCCTTGTCTTTCTCTTTTCTCAAACAAACACTCAAATCCCTTCTTGTCCAAGAATCCCCCAACATCTATGATGATATTTTGTTACGATAGCTTACATAGCTTTTGAAAAAAAGAGGTTGCTACTGAGGTGCTACTTTTCCAACTATTTAGTATTATTGGTACCATTATTTCTATTTGTCGAAATATCATAATCAATGATTTCTTTGTTATATTAATTTCAAATTATTTTTCATCATTTTTATTAGACTTCAAAGGAGAAAAAATCCCATGAGCCTCATCGGGGTGTATTTTTTTACAAGACTCTTAAAGTATTATAGAAGGCTTGTGGGGATATATTGAAGTAGGTAACACATGCGGTATTATGTATTTGCATACTTATATGTATTATGGAAGGCTTGTGTGGATATATTGAAGTAGGTAACACATGTGGTAGTATGTATTATGTATACTTTATCTTTACAAATATACTTATACGTATTATCTATGTGTATATATAAATAAGTGTCACCATTGTAGCATACAATGTACATGTGCGTATAGGTGTGTCACCATTGTAGAATACATTATACATGTGTGTCACCATTGTAAAATACATTATACAGGTGTGCGAACACCCATGGGATGTCAAACCTAATACAGGTGTACATTGAACGTCTCTATTTTTGTCTCGCTCTCTCACAAAAGGGCATTCGACCAGATCATAGTTGTCCCACGCAGTACAGGCATTCAGCTAGCTGTGCTTGGTCGATCTCACTATGGTCGTCATGTTGTCTGACCCACTTTTAGTTTTTTTACACACATATATATATATATATATATATATATATATATATATATATATATATATATATATATATATATATATATATATGTGTGTGTGTATGTGTGTGTATATAGTGTGTGTAGAGAGAGATGCAATATTTTGTAATTTGGCTGTCTAGTAGGTGCCCCTATGTGGGTGAGTTGCTTCCACCATACCGTTTCTGAATGTCCTAAGTGGGGGTTCGCGAGAGCTGATCAATGTACGAAGACGCACAAAGATTGTAATCGGAAATGGTCAAAGAAAAAACCCACGAAATAACTCTCGTTTCCTTTTTCCACCAGGTTCGCATCGTTAACATCGGAAAACTTTGAAGATACTTCAATGTCAACCTCGTCATGGTCGTCATTCATATATATATATATATATATATATATATATATATATATATATATATATATATATATATATATATATGTGTGTGTATGTATTTGCCACACACAGAGCGGGTTCAAAAAAATGACGATCATGGTGAGGTCACCATCGTAGAATACATTCATTATACATTGGACAAAGAAAACATCTTCAATGGTACTATCCTCCAGGCTTTGCATCTGCCATCCACAAAGCTTTTTTGGCCATCCACAAAGCTCTTTTAGCCATCCACAAGGCTTTGCATCTGCCATCCACAAAGCTTGGTGTATTCTGAAGTCACACTAAGAAATTGTGCTCTCAGTATGATGAAATTCTGAAGTCTCAGTAAGAAATTCTGAAGTCACAGTATGATGAAATCTCTTCAAACTGCGAACCGGAATCTCAAAATCCAAATTTTAAAATGGAATAATATTATTCTTGTTCTTTTGCTTCTATTACATGAAAAGAATCTAAAAGAATGACCTAATACAATACAACAAATACAATTTATAAAGAAACACGAAACACAAATGTTCCATCACTTTCTTGAACAAACTTGGTGAGCGTCACTAAATATATCACTATACATGTACGAGAAAACAAAAGTGGTATGTGTCATCTTTGATCATCACATGCTAAGCTTTTTATCTCAATACTCCTCCTCAAGATAAATTTGATTTCCTAACATCCCATCATCTTTTGGAACTTCAATAGCTTTTCTCTTCCAAGTGCTATATTGAAAATTACAAAACTTACTCATTTGTCCTTATATAGAAAAGATCAATGTAACTTGCATATGACTTCACCCTAATGAAGTGATAATGTACTTCAATATGTTTTTTTCTAACATAAAAAATAGGAATTTATGCTACCTGTATAATGTTGAAATTATCAAAATAAATGATAATAGGCTTCCACACTTTTACACCTTAATTAGCAAGTAGAATCTCTAGCCATGATGCCTCACATGTTGCCATTGCAACACTTCTATACTTAGCCTCTATAATCAACCAAGCAACAATGGGTTCCCTCTTACTCTTCCATATAACTACAACACTCCCAAGTGAAAATAGAGAAGGAGTAGTAGATCTTCTATCTGAAATGCCAGCAACTCTGTGTGCATCGATGTATCCATGCAACTATATTTTTGCATCTTCTATAAAACATTACATAATGAAAATTAGCACTCACATATTGTACAGTGTGCCTCAAAGCATTGAAATGGGGTTTCCTAGGAACCTAAATAACTCTATGGTGTAGCTTAGATCATGCCTCTTAATTGTCAGGTACATCAAACTTCCCATAATTCTCCGATACATATTAGCATCTTCAAGTGCTTCACCTAAGCTAGCATCCATATTCCTTTTCTATATGTATAGTTTGAATGCCCAAAAAGTGGCACAATGCAGTAAGATCTTTCATTTTCAATTATTGTATAAAGAATTGCTTTACTTCTTTAATGCATTCTTCATTAACATCACCTACAATCAATACATCAAGATAAATGGAAAAAAGTGTTGGAGTTAGACGTCTGCGGAAGCACGCGAACATGGCATAAGGAAGAAGAAGAAGCTTGGAGCACAAACACACAATACTGAATGTATTACTAGAGAATGTAAAAAGATAAGTAGCACATTAGGACAATAGGTGTATATACAAGCCGGAGGAAAAAAACCTCCTAAAGAGGGAAAAAAGTGCCCCGACGGTCCTAGTGTGTTCACACACATCACTACCTAAATATATCAACAAATCCCCCCTAGGAGTGACGCGGTGAACAAGGAGCTGGCACTCATGTATAAGGAAGTTCCAAGCTATGTGGAAATCACTCCGCAAAAGGAAGTAAGCCCAAAGCTTTACGGAAAGCTTCAAACTTCTCCATAGGCAGAGCCTTCATGAAAAGATCTGCAATGTTCTCCTGCATGGGCACATATGCCAAGCTGATCTCCCCAGCAGAGAACCTCTCCCTGACATAGTGATAATGCACCTCAATGTGCTTAGTGTGAGCATGGAACACAGGGTTCCTCGCAACTGCTAATGCACTCTGACTGTCAGTGAAGATGGTGGTGGCAGAAGACTGACCAACACCCAAATCAGCCATAAGGCGCCTGAGCCACACACACTCAACAGTAGTTGTGAAAGCTGCCCTATACTCATCCTCACAACTGGAAGTGGCCACAGTAGGCTACTTCTTGCTCAACCAAGATATACGTGAGCTACCAAGCATGAAGCAAAAGCCACTAGTGGACACACGAGTGTCATAGGAACCAACTCAATCAGAGTCAGAAAAAGCATGCAAATCTGGCGGTAGTGATCCCCCCTTGGGATAAAACAACCCAAGTAGTTGAGCACCACTCAAGGAGCGAAAGATGCGCTTAACCGCCTGCCAATGCTTGACTCCTGGGCAATGCATAAACCCGCTCATCTGTGAGACAACAAACTGAATATCTGGCTGAGTAATGAATAAGTAAATCAAGCATCCAACAGCCTGCTGATAGAGAACAACATCAAATGCATCTCTAGCATCATGAAGACTCAATCGTAAACTTTTCTCCATAGGAGTGGCAATAGGCTTACAGTCTTCAAGGCCAAGATGCTGCAATAATGTGTCAATATATTTCGTTTGACACAAAGCCATTCCACCATCAACTTGCATAAACTGAATGCCCAAATAGTGATGCAAATGCGCCAAATTAGACATCTTAAATGAGGCATGCAAATCAGCCTTAAAATCAGCAATATGCTTCTCAATAGGACCAGTGAGCACCATGTCATCAACATAGAAAAAAATGATCATAAGCATATCGTTACCACGCTTAACATATAAGGTGCTTTCAGTTGGACTGTTCTCAAAACCATGTGCAATCAGATAGGCATGTATCTTCTCATACCAAGCATGTGGTGCTTGCTTTAAACCATATAATGCCTTCTTTAACCTGCACACCTGGTTTTCATGCCCTTTCTGCACAAAGCCACACGGCTAAAAAACATACACTTCTTCATGCAAGTCACCATTCAGAAATGCTATTTTAATGTCCAACTGATGTACATTCCAACCATGATGGGTTGCAAGTGCACAAATGCTCCGAACAGTAGTCATACGACATGTAGGTGCAATGCCTCTTTCCTGCGCATAACCCTTTGCAACAAGCCTAGCCTTATACCTGTCAACTATACCATCAGGTTTACGCTTCAGCTTGTATACCCACTTAGTGCCAATGGCCTTCTTGCCAAGAGGCAAGTCACATAAAGACCAGGTACCATTCTTCATTATAGCATCATATTCAGATTGCATAGTAGCTATCCAATTTTTTGAATTCTGTGCTTCATCAAAAGAAATAGGCTCATTCTCATCACAGAGACTAGAGGCAGCCATAGCATAGCGATCTGATGCAAAGGAGGCACTATGAGAGCCTGAACGAGTACGATATGACAAAGGTGCATCTAACTTGCTGTCACACAAAGTCTGCACCATCCATTTTGGCATAGTTTTTGCATGTTCAATATTAGCTCTCTCATCAACAAGTGCATCATGTAAATCTGCATCAAAAATGGAATGACCTGCATCATCATATGAAACGTGCAAAGGTTGAGAAGTTACCTCATTAGGACTAGCACTAGACTGTCCACCTGTAAAAAGAGGCATCAAAGTATCATACATGTCTTTGGAGCTAACAGATGTCTCCTTAGTACATGAAAGCAATGGCTGAATAGCATCTTCCACAAAGAAAACATCACGGCTAACCAGAATGTGTTTAGCTTGTGGATGATACAGACGATAGCCTTTACTTTCAGAACTGTACCCAACAAAAATACATTTTACTGCCTTATCATCCAATTTTCTGCGATGTTGTTCAGGCACTAGTGCATATGCCAAACAATCAAAAACATGCAGATGAGCAACATATGGCTTGCGATCATGCCAAGCCTCATATGGAGTGATAGACTGTAGCGCTTTAGGGGGACACCTGTTCAGTACATATGCTGCACACATTACAGCCTCAAGCCAGAAACTATGTGTTAAAGCCTGACTTTTGACCATGCACCTTGCCATCTCCATGAGTGACCTGTTCTTTCCTTCAGCAAATCCATTTTTTTGAGGTGTATACGGCACTGTACACTGGTGTTTTATCCCACGTTCAGCCAGAAATGCATTAAAATCAGAAGAAATATATTCGCCCCCTCGATCAGAACGAAGGGTGCCCATTTTACATGTTGACAGATTTTCAGCCAAAACCAAAAACTATTTAAAGCACATGAACACTTCAGACTTTGCTTTGAGTGGATATACCCATGCATGCCTGGAAAAATCATCAATGAAAGTCACGAAGTAGAGGTAATTTCCAAAAGAGGGTGTCTGCACAGGACCACAGACATCACTATGTACAAGCTGCAATTTCTATGTAGCCCGAACTGAACCATCTTTTGGAAAGGCGGAACGCTGCATTTTGCCCAAAATACAACCTTCACAAACATGTTTTCCAGGTGCCTCAAGTTTGGGCAACGAGGACACCATTTCAGATTTCTGCAGGCGTAGCAAACTAGCAATTGAGATGACCAAAGCGTGCATGCCAAAGCTTTGCATCTGACATAGCCTGCAAATCATGTACTGCACATGCCAAATCATTTACAGATCTTTCATAGTCTATGAGCTTATATAGCCCACGACATAAAATGCCAGAAGCAATAATCACATCGCCATTTGACAGATCATGAACTATATACCTATCATCAACAAATTTCACAACCAAGCCAACCTTGGCTAATGCAGAAACTGATAACAAGTTCTTTTTTATCCCTAGCACAAATAAAGCATTTGACAAAGTGGAAGAACTACCATCATCAGTAGTCAAAATGATCTTACCAACTCCCATAATAGGATAAGAGGAGTTGTTGGCGCATGTAACAATATTCCCTATAGGGGTAGGCTCGAGTGAAGAGAAGAAACTATGCTGCGAGGTAATATGTTTGGTTGCCCCACTGTCAGAATATCAAACATCTGAGTCTACTACCGACATGCATTGATCATGAGAAGATGGGTCAAAACTGTAGACAGTAGTAAATGCCCATTCTTCTTCCTGCACAAGATTTGTAGACTCTGTTTTTGGTGTAGAAGCCTCTGCAACAACCATTCCAGACTCTTTCTTCTTTGCCTCTTTAGCAACCAGTTTTGGATAGTTCTTTATGATATGATCATTCCCTTTATAGTACTTACAAAACAATTTCTGCTTTTCTGATTTCTTCTCATCTTTATCTTCCTTCTTCGAATATGCAGAATTAGTAGATTTCTGCTTATTAGTTGAAGAGCTCCATTTTCCTTTGCCCTTCTGACTAGCTAGGAAAGCTTGATCTGCAACTCGCATAATGGACCTGTTCTGCCTAGACTCATCTTCCTACAACAGAACATAGACTAACTCCTCAAATGATAAGGCATTCGGATTGCCTTTCATCATCAAACGAAGAGTAGAAGCAAAACTTTGATATGAACCAGGAAGACCATTCAGAACGGTCTGCACAAGTGAGCTATTTGGTATAACCTCATCAACAGAAATCAATTGTTCCTTCAAGTCTTTGATCTTCGTTAGGAAATTATCCATAGAATCACCTTCATTCCATGTGCTCACTCTCCAACTGTTTTCGGAGGTAATCAACACGAGCCTCATTCCTAGCTCGGTACAATGTGGTAAGTGTATCCCAAGCATCCTTAGTTGTTTTGCAAGAGCGAATGTGGGGAATAATCGCATGTTTGACAGATAAAGCTATCAATGCATGTGCCTGGGCATCTCTGCCATCCCAGTAAATCTGCTCTGCAGTAGATGCAGCACGAACAAGAATCTACGGAATATCATCTTCGACACCATCTTCATCAGCTCCAGCACCTATATTTGTAGTACGTGTAGTCAGAGGTGTAACAGGACGTCTTTCAACACCCTGCACAATGTTCCACAATCCTTTTGCAACCAATACATGTCGCATCATATAAGCCCATAATGGATAGTTGGTACCATCCAACTTATCCTCAACAGCTAACATACGGAATACATCACTGCTTTCAACCATGGCCAGTGACTAAAATACCTTGATGCAGAAAATTGATTGTATCTCAAAAAGTTGAAGAGAACTGCCCCAACAAATTCTGCTAGACCTGTAGCTGACTTCGAGACGCTTATACTAGTGAACAAAAACTGGTATATACCTTTCACACAAAAAGATGAAATAGCCTGCACAAGCGCTGCGATAATGCATTCGGAGGCCGAAACCAGCTCAGATCACGATTTCGGCACTAGAAGGTGAAGCTGTTTTGATCTTTGAAACACCCTGAGTATGCTCACCAATTTTTGTGCGAATCTGAGACTGCAAACAGAGGAGTGTCGACAGCGCCCTAGATGAAGCGACGACCTGCTCTGATACCAATTGTTGGAGTTAGACGTCTATGGAAGCATGCAAACATCACAGGGAAGAAGAAGAATCTTGGAGCACAAACACACAATACTGAATGTATTACTAGATAATGAACAGAGATAAGTAGCCCATTAGGGCAATAGGCGTATATACAAGCCGGGGGAAAGAAACCTCCTAAAGAGGGAAAAAAGCGCCCCAGCGGTCCTAGTGTGTTCACACACATCACTACCTAAATATATCAACAAAAAGCATGATGCCATCATCAACGTTCCTTGCATCTAATGAATGATCTATGTTCCGCATAGAAAATGCAATTGAAATGGCGGTTCTAAAAGTCTTGAAGAACTTGTTGGTGAGACCATCCAGACCTGATATGGGAGTCAAGAAGATGTAGGATGTTTGAGGACTATGTTTGATTATCTTTTTTAGAAGTGCATTCCACCCCATTTTTATCTACCTCTTCCTTGAATTGCTTCTTCTTTAGGAACTTACACATCTCTTTCATCACTTTGTCTACTTTTCCCGCCCACCAATCTTCAAAATCTCCATGTTTCTTCTTTGAATTTTCTCTTTGTATCTTATTTTGCTTCTAAATTTTTGAACTCCCGATTGAAGAAAAGGGATTACCATTATTGACTTCCACCTCTAGACATTGAAGCTGACAATAAATAATTTCCCTTCTCGCTTGGTGAATGTTAATAATGGAGAGAAGGGAGAGGGTTGAGGGATCAACATGAAACCAATGGGCCTTCCTATGTCTAAGATGTCGTTTGAAGATAAGAATCACATGATGCTCTTCCTCACTTTCTCAATGAAGGGCTAATTACGCTAATTCACAAAAAAGAGAGGAAAAACAAGTTTAAAAAAAGGTCAACCCATCACTATGCTACAAATTGGCTATTATTGAGGACCAAAAGGTTTTGATAAAAGGAAGATCCATCTTCGAGGCTATTATTGATGTGTGGGAAGGCCTTAAATTTTCTAAGGCCCATCTTTCCAAGATGTGTGCTTCATCAAGATAGATTTTGACAAAGCATATGATCACTTGGAGTTGTATTTCATTTTGCAATCCCTAAAAGACATCAATTTTGGACCTAAATTCATCAACATGATCTCTATGTTTATGGGAAATGCCTTAACCTGAATTAATATCAATAGTCAACTCTCTCAAGAAATCAAGCTAAATTGCTCTATTAGACCATGTTGTCCTATGCCTCCCCTTTTTACATGTACATGGATGGACTTAGCTACTTGGTTAACCATTAGAAACTTCTTAGGTAGATCTAGGGTCTTCAAATCCCTCATAGTCAGAACCAAATGCTAGATTCTTTGCCAATGATACAAATGCTTTTTGCATAATGATGATAATAATATCAACACCTTCTAATAATGTCTAAATTCTGTGATATCCCGATGTGTTTTGGAGTTTTGATGGATCAACGTTGGAATTGGGTTCAAGCCAGACATGATACTAAATTAGCCTACTCCAAGGGCATGTAGCTCAACCTGGCAGGGCATGCTATGGTGATGAACACCTTCCTCATTTCATCTATTATTTAGTTTCTAGCATGTTGCAGATCGAAAGACAAAGAATTATCAAAGCTTGAAAAAGTACTTGTAGAAATTTCCTTTGGATTGGTGATCCCAATAGGAGGGGCATGCTGAAAATCAAGTGGACCTGGTGTGCTAACAAAAAAGATTTTGGTGGATTGGGCATTCTAGATGTGGGAGATGTGGGAGATAAATTGGCTACCAAGTGGCTGATCAGAGAATGGTGTGATATGGAAGCTTAATGGGAAAAACATATTGTTAGAGACAAATCCTCTCTTATGCTTAAGGGAATCCCTAGGTGGAAGAATCTTGATATGCTCATCTTAATTTTTTCTCAATGTCTGGTGACTCCAAAAGGTTCTAACCTTGTTTGATCCATATGGAAGATTTGGAACAAGATGAAATCATATATCAAGGTTAATGAAGATTGGAAATGGGTGGCAGGGATTAAGAAAAAATATTCTATTTGGTTTTCTTTTAAGGGAATTAAAGAAATTGATTTAGAGAGCACATAAAGAGCAATAAATATATGGAACAAAGGTTTTAGCAAGTGGAAACATCTCTTCATATTTTAGAGAGGTCACTTGATAAGGTTTGAAGGCATATAACCCCTTAGGAGAGTTGACTATGATGACTTGTGAGTTCTTAGACACAAAATCAGCTCTTGGGGGAACTCAAAGGCTCCTCTTCTTCTTGGGAATGACTTGCTCTAGATTGAAGGTTTAAGGTGGTCCAACGGTAATGAGTTTGGTTGATCCACAATATTCTCTTAATAAAATCTAACAAGAACAACACAAAGGTACTCTAAGAGAGTGATCTACACGGCCCCCTTAGTACCTATACATAAAGAACACGAGAATTGTTATCAGGATCTTCAATGCACGCACACAGAGAGGTAGATAGAAGATGGAATAGGAATCATTAATAGAAAGACACTCAACGCGATATTGGGTGCAATCTCCCCCCATGTACTTTGATGGAGCGAACCACTACTTTTACAAAAAGTTAAACCTAAATATAACTTATTCTAGAAGTCTTTGATTTAATCTTTGATTTTATTTATTTATATGCATCCACTTGTATCCATGCCCTCATGCTTCTTCACTTGCTAGATCAAACACAACCACATTAAAACCTTCTGGATATTTAAAACATTAAAAATCCATTTAACCTTCCATGATTCCATAATATACAACATGCCTCCCAGTTGACAAGCAACTGACCTCAGTTGATAACTAGAAAAACAGACATGGATGATCAGTCGCATGTCCCATCACTGAATAATAGTAAGCATGAACCATGTAAAACACATGCATGGAATTGGAAACCTAAAAGTTTAATGTAATTCAGAATGATATGCAGAAATTAAATGGTCATAATGAGGTGATAAAGAAGTCTTATGTAAGTCAATATTTTAATTCATTTTCAAAAGTATATCTAAAGTATTTTCAAAAATTCTATGTGTAAATGCATTACATATAATTAAAGAAAATTAATCTAGCAAAAAGATTGTTGTTGATATGGCCACTGCAAACGGATCCTCTTGAGAAGTAATTGGTACTTATTCTTTGCATCATGAGCAAAGGCAATGGCTTCATGAAGCGATGTAGGCTGGCATGAGTGAATCTTTGCTTGAACCTCCTTATATATCCCATCATCATACTTCTTCTTCATAGTATCATTGGAAACATCTTCAAGCAAGCAAAGACTTACTAAATATTGGTAAAACCGGTCCGTATAGTTTGTCAATGTATTACCTTCCATCTATGTAAATTCAGCCCATAATTGTCATACATGTAGGTTGAACTATAATGGTAGGAAAGAATCCTTAAACTCTTCTTGAAAAGCCTTCCATGTGCGTGGACAATCTGCACGACGACAAAGATCATTCCACCATAGCTGAGCACTCAATGTCCTTCCAACATGTACCTGCATACAATCATAACAGTGGTACCTGCATACAATCCTTCTTGCATCTTGGATGGTACCCAAAGGATCATTCTATATTCCTTTTATGGATATATTTGGAGATCATACTGTGAGATAAATCTTCTAGATATTCTACATATGTGGTGAAATGGAAATTGTTTACAACCATCCACAATATTTTAGACTCAATAGGTTGTGGTGTTTGGTCTATTTTTACATATTTCTAAGATATTTCGGAATAGTATTACAAAAATATTACAAATTATCCATGCAATGCTTGCCATCGGTCCTCTCCACCAATTGTGAATTTTGGCCATCATTCATTTGAGTTTTGGGCCCCAAAAATACAAGAAATCATGAACAAAAAGTTCTCCTTTGTTGAAAATTCAAAAAGGTGTGATGGGGGTATGGGACCCTTGAAAAAAATTATATTTCATTCTAAAGAGGATGGGGGAAGGTTTAAATATTTGAATAATCTATACTTTTCATCTTCTCCTAAATATTCCCCCTTAGTATTGATCATTTTTATCTTAATGAAGGAATAGCTAGTCATATCTTTAATGGTGGGGTCCACTTTACTTCTAACTTCCATATTTATTTTTTTATATATCCATATATTAAGGAAAAACATAAATACCATATTAAATGCATAGAATAAGATTATTTTTGGAGGAGGTATAAAAATTATAGGTCTCCTTTCCAACCACACTTCCTCCTTGCTCTACAAGGGTGATTATGACTCTATATTTTTTTTTCTCTTGTTGGGAAACTTAACTTCAATATGTCATGGGTTTCTATAGTAGAGCCATGTCTTCTTTAATCTCCTTATCTATTTATCTTGTGGGGTTAGAGGTTGGATTCTAGCTACGTCTATCTCCTTGGGTTCAAACATAGGGTCTCTCTAGGAGTGGGATGGAAGGGTTTCCATTGGATAAGCTTTCCTTCTACTAGTTTCTGTTTTTTTTTTGTTTCTTTTATTAAAGGTAGATATCACATTCAATGTCTTGGATGATATATTCATTCAATGCCTTAACCATTTGCATTGTGAGTAGAAGGTCCATCACATCATCTCTTAAGCCTTGTCTAAATTGGCTTATGAAATAATCCTTGTTGGAGAACAATGATGAAAGAAAAAAAGATAAATTTTGTAATTTAGTAGTTTAGATGACTCCAATTGATGAAAAAATGAGGAAGAGTCTTCCTGATCTAATGTAGCTTATGTAATTTTTTTCTAGAAATTTTTAGAGCTTTCAAGTGAGTAGCAAATTAGAATGAGAGTTTAGAGGACCTAATTTCAAGTGTGAACAGGGACACTTGAAGTAGTATTTAAGTCAATTGTGGCTCATTTTTTAGGGATTGGATAATTTTGTATTTTGGATGATTAATGAGAACTTGAGAGCTCTATCTTTTCTCTCTAATGTTATCATCAAGCTTTCATGGTGATTTCATGCTAATGTTTTGAGTATTTTTCATGGATTTGTCTTTGTGATCAGTTATTCTTTGAGTATATCATGCTATCATAAGCTCAATATTGTAAGTCTCCATAACCTTGCAAAGTACTATTCAACTTGACTATGTGGTTTCATCAGAATTGAGATTGTCTCCCCATTGGGGTATAATTTTTGAATTTCAAGTTTGATGTCACCAATCTCTTTATTATGAAAAATAACACACTTTAAGCACAAAAATAATTGCAAAAGCTTATTCATAGCTCAATCTACAAGAAATAATAGAATTTTGCATAACCTTTGTGAAATCTCTGTTGAATCTGATCTTGTTATGAAAAATCTTGGAGTCCCTTGATGAAGAAGGGGTTGTGGTCTTAGTATACTTCTTGGATTGAAAATTTAAAGTGTTTGAGGTTGTTGTTAATTTATACTATGATGATTGGAGAGGACAACTCCAAAGGATAGCCAAAATATTTATGGCACCATTATCAAGGAAGTAAGTAAAGTTTTCAAACATTGGTGCTTTAGACCTTGCTAGATCTTCCAAATTGATGGTAACAAATACTTGTTCAAAATATACTTGAATCATCATGTTGCAATTATAAAAAGGTGAGTGTTTATCTTTGAGAGAGATTTCTTCATTCATTGTATTGAGAAGGAGGAGTGAGGAGATGTATGTTGTTCTCATAATTCAAAGTTTAAGATCATAATCTTTCTTTATCAGCTTTATAGCTTTATTTTGATGAGATCTAGATAAGTTGTTGACTTTTTGTTTGGGAGAAAAATTGAACAAATGGGAGAAACAAAGTGGATAAAATTTTTAGGAATACAAGATAACATCAATGGATCATCAATATTCAGAATAGAAAGAAAAAGAAGTGGAAAAAATCAAAAAGCGAGCTTGAAAAGAATTGTTTGCTAAAGTAAATAGTCAATTTCTCTTTGCAAAATCACAATCTATTCTGTTTTGTAGGTACAACAGAGTTGAGGAGTCTTGTTGGATGAGAAGGTAAGACACTACATCAAGATAAGTCACAAAAAATGCAAAAAAACAAAAGTAAAAGAAAAAAGCAATTCTA
Source organism: Ceratopteris richardii (assembly GCA_020310875.1). Lineage (NCBI taxonomy): Eukaryota > Viridiplantae > Streptophyta > Polypodiopsida > Polypodiales > Pteridaceae > Ceratopteris > Ceratopteris richardii. Next base: position 57,155,356 of record CM035441.1, on the reverse strand, counting down.
TGCAAAGAATCGTGATTGTTTGTGGAAGGTAAGGTCATTAAAACGTTGTGCAATTTGCAAACTTTTGCTGGAGAAAGAAGAAAGAGATAATACCAAGGCTTAATCCAAGGTAGACTTCAAATCTTCATAGAGCAAGAGTGAAAATCAAGATTATGAGAAGAGACTATAAAAGCAGAACTTAGAAAAAATTATGGTCTTTGTGTGAGAGAGCAACAGAGAGTGTCCACAATCACAATTGTGTGAGAAAAATAAAAGCAACTTTGTTTCAACATTTTTGAGCAAGCAAAGTCAAGGTATATCCTTTTCACATTTAATGACTATTGTTTTGAGAAACCTTTTCACGAAAAAGTTACAAAAACCAAGTTACGAAAAAGAATCGCAATTTTAGAAAAACCAAGCACTAACAAAATCGCAATAGGAAAAATTTGTTTTTTGTTTTTTGCGAAAAAGGTAGAAAAACCAAGTACTAACAGAATCGCAATAGGAAAAACTTGTTTTTTGTTGAGAATCTTTCATTGTTTGTTAATGAAGTGATAAGGTGCACCTTTTGTGTAGGTTGAAAAAAAATATATCAAAAAATCTCACTAATAAAATACATAGAATCGGGATTCTCAGGGTAAAAACACAATTCTCTGAAATTTTGATTTTTTGTGAAAATTATGTTTTTCATGATTGTGAGCAATCACATATTGTAACAGAGAATCCCGATTTTGACGCTCAAATTTTCACCATTTTGAGCTCCGAATTGCAAAAAAATTGAAAACAGGATTGTGAACAAAAACATGATTTTGAGGCTCAAAATTTCATGGTTTTGACTTTAGAATTGCAAAAAATCACGCTTGTGTGAAAACACAATTATAAAAAAAAACATGATTTTTAGGCTCAAATTTTCACGATTTTGATCTCAGATTGCAAAAATCATGATTGTGAGAAGAAGACATGATTTTGAGCACATAAAATTGTGATTCTCATATGAGAATCATGATTTCTCAAAATCCCAAAACATGTAATTTTTTGCACAGAATTGAGATTTTCAAATCTAAACAAAAAACATGATCTTCATTAAATTTCATAAGGCTTAAAATATCAAAGAAACAAAATAGTATAAAAACTAAAAAATTAGTAAAGTCATCATACACATTGAAAATCGTGATTTTATGAGAAGAACGTGAATCATGATTTTTTTTAGAAGAATTGAAAACTTGAAAATTTTGAAATACATTAAAAAACAATACATTTGCTAAAACTGACCTGATTGGAAGGAAACACCAAAATAAAGATAGACAAACCTCTAAAAATAATTATATTAGGGTTTTTTGGGAAACCTCATAAAAGTTGATTAGATTGAGATCAAGACTGTGAAGAGAGATGGTGGATGCAATCCAAAGATGAGTAGGTGCCGCTACAACCAGCTTCACACCAGCCAACTGAGACTTCAGAGTTGATTAGTAGACCCTTTGAGCTTCCTAAATCCACAAAAATATCAGCCAAGTACTTTGGAACATGTATCCCAAAAGTTTAAGTCAAGACAGACAAGTTGCGAAATGACTAGCTCCCAAAACTTGCTATTTTCGGACATACACCTGCTGGAAAAAATGAACAGTGCTCTCAACCTGGTAGGAATTAGAAAACTTCCTTTTGGGCATAGCAAATAGACTTATCAAGCTTTCCAATCCAAGTTAAAACACTTCAAATGATGGACTGAGCACTGAGAACACGATTTATCAATTTCTGGAACATGCCCACCATTCTCGGGGCTCTGCAGAGATAGACCAGTGAGTAGTAAATTGCAGATAGCTTCCAAACTATTGATTCAATGACCTTGAAAATTTATATGCAAAAAGTAGATAGTAAGAGATATCCAAGGCATGTTAAATCACTGAAAAAGGATCAGTAGAACTCGAGATATGACCTTCTGAAGGTACTGCTCTGAGTGAGTATAGCAGAGAACAAAACAGAGAAGTAGATGATGATAAATGTATAGATTCACATATGATTACAACCACATTGGCAATGAATCTTTGCACAATGGGAGTAGAATGATAGAGCTATGGAGTAAGCTCTTCAATCTCTACAAAATGACATGAAGTGGTCACGTACGAGGCTTGCTAATCGCCTCTTCCTTCTTGCTCCTTTTATAGCTATTCTTGGAGGGAGTTTTGAATTCGAATTCGAATGGCTCCACCTAAAAGTGATCCCCAAAGTTAGGAGATATTCCCTCAGCTCAAAATTTCGTGGTTTTAGGTAGTTAGAGCCACGAATTTGCTTTTACATCATGCATGAGGTAAGCCATCCTTTTCCTTTTTTCTTTTTCCATTTACAAGAGATAAAATGTACTATTTTACAAGAGGTGTTCACATGACTACTCATGTGACTTACAAATGAGGATAATATCAAGCATATCAAGCATGTAGGCTTGGGCAAAATGCACCAACAGCTCCCCCTCAAGCCTAACATGCTTGGCCTTCAAATAAGTCTTCAATTGTCCTTGATTTCCTGCAAGCCAATCATCAACTTGAATCTACTTAATTTTTACCATCAAGAGCTTTAGTCAACATGTCAGCACATTGCATATCTGTAGAGACATAGGATAGTTGAATATCCTTGCTCATTAGCTTCTCCCTTACGTAATGGTAGTGGACTTCAATATGCTTGGTTCTAACATGGTATACCGGATTAGCTGCTAGATGTAGTGAGCTTGTGTTGTCACCAAAAATATGAGGTGTTGAAGAATGAAGTCCAAGATCTATGTACAAAGACTTTAACCACATGATTTCTTGAGTTGCATTAGCCAAACCTCTATATTCAGCTTTGGTAGAAGATAATGCCACGGTTGGTTGCTTCTTCGATGACCAAGAAATGATTTTTGAACCTGCAAATGATATATACCCTGATGTGCTTCTTCTATCATCTTTAGATCCGGCCCAATCTGCATCTAAGTAGACCTTTAGCTCAATATCTGAAGTATATGAATAGAACAAACCTTCATTCATGGTCCCCTTTAGGTACTTGAGGACTCGCTTGGCCGCTTCCATATGTGGTCTTCTCGGCTTATGCATAAACTGACTCAATATGTTAACACTATAGCATATATCCACCCTTGTGAGTGTTGCATAGTTCAAACTTCCAACCAAGCTTTGATAGCTTGTGATGTCTTCAATTGGCTCTCCTTCATAAGCACTAAGCTTATGATTTTGCTCCATAGGTGTACCTACACACTTGGTATTTTCCACCTTGAACTTGATGAGCATGTCATGGACATACTTCCTTTGTGTGATGTATATACCTGAATCTGTGTAGATCAACTCCAATCCAAGAAAATAAGTGAGTGGTCCGAGGTCACTTATTTTGAACTCCTCCTTCATTTGACTCTTTACCTGTTTGATTCCTTCAAGATCATTGCCTGTGATAATAATATCATCAACATACACACATAAATAGATCACTTCAGATCCATTCCTCTTTATGAACAAAAAGAGGTATCCGCCTTGCTAGCTTTGAATCCTTGGTCCTGCAAATAAGTCACCAATCTGAAATTCCAAGCTATTGGAGCTTGCTTCAATCCATACAAAGCTTTCTTTAGTTTGCATACATAGTTAGGATGATGTGCATCCTCATATCCAGGAGGTTGTGCCATATACACTTCCTCAGAAATCCATCCATTCAAGAAAGCATTCTTTACATCAAGTTGATAAAGATTCCAATTTCTAGATGCAGCAAGACTAATGAGAACCCTAATTGTAGGCATTTTTGCAACAGGAGAGAAAGTCTCCTCATAATCAATACCATGGGTTTGAGCAAACCCTTTAGCAACTAACCTTGCTTTGTGTCTATTTATACTTCCATCTGGATTCCTCTTGATTTTGTATGTCCATCGAGATCCAATTACCTTCATACATGGCTTGTTAGGTACAAGCTCCCAACTGTCATTCTCCTTCAAGGCTTCCATTTCTTCATCCATTGCATCTCTCCAAGCTTTCTTGCTTTGTGCTTCTTCAAATGTGGTAGGTTCTTCATTGGTTGAATCCTTTGCAATGTAGATTGAGTGCTTGGTGACCAAAGAAGTATCATAATCAAACCTCTCTGGTTTCTTCTTCTCCCTCGAAGACCTTCTAAGTGGTTGATGTGAGCTCTCGGGTCCATATGTAGAATCCTGCATCTTTGCTTTACCTTTGTTCTTCCATAGCTTTAGTCTTTTCCAAGTCTTCTAGGTCGATCTCCGAATCACTTTCTTCAATCTGCTTTGGCTCCTTTGGTTGAAGTGATGGAAAATCTTCATCCAAGTCATATGGCAACTTCACTTTCCTGTCATCATCAAACCATGATTTGTTTTCATCAAAAATTACATCTCTACTCACAGAAAATCCTTTATTGGTTGGATTGTACAATCTATATCCTTTTTGGTTTTGATCATAACCAATGAATACACACTTCTCTGCCTTGGGATCCAATTTCCCTCTTACTTGAGAAGGAATGTGAGCATAGGCTAAGCATCCAAAGATTTTGCAATGCTCTAGACTAGGTCTTCTTCCATTCCACACTTCATATGGAGTGGTTCCATCTAGTGACTTAGATGGAAGTCTATTTATGAGATATGTGGTTGTCGACACAGCCTCTGCCCATAGGTAGTTCGGCAAACCCTTTTCGTTGAGCATGGACCTTGCAGCTTCGACAATAGCTCTGTTCCTCCTCTCTGCTACACCATTGAGTTCGGGTGTATACCTTGTAGTGACTTCCCTTTTAATGCCTCTTTCATGCAAGAAGGCATCAAATTCAGAAGAGAAGTATTCTCCTCCACCATCTGATCTGAGTCTTTTCAAAGTCCTACCTGTTTGGTTTTCAACAAGAGCAATATATTTCTTAAAGCAATTAAACACTTCATCCTTGTGCTTCATGAAAAATAGAATGGTCCACCTGCTACAATCATCTATGAAAGACACATAATATCTTGAGCCTGATATAGATGGCTCCTTACTTGGACCCCACACATCCGTGTGCACTAGATCCAAAGGATTTTGATACATATATCCTTTCTTATTGAAAGGTTGTCTATGAGCCTTGCCGAGTTGACAAGCTTCACACTTATAAATCATGTGTTGCCTTGTGATATTAGGCAAACCAAGTACACTTTGGTCCCTGCAAATTTGTTTGAGTGTCCTCTCACCAATGTGAGCAAGCCTTTTGTGCCATATCTCCAACTCTGTAAGAGTTTGAGATCCATAGCTAAACAAAGCTATGTTCTTTTATCTTCCACTTCAAAAGTGAAAAGCCTTCCTGTCTTTTCTCCTTTGGCAATCCTTCGAAAGCCTTGCCTTAGGTCTTCAACATATGCTCCAAATCGATTGAATCTAACCTGCAATCCTTTTTCAACAATCTGTCCAACACTTATTAAATTTTTGGTAATTGTAGGGACATACAAGACTTTGCTTAAGAGGTTCATATTCCCATCTGATGTCTTCACATTACCTATCTTCTCGACTGAGTGCTTTGTGTCATCTCCTTTCTGCACTTCATGCTTGTTATGAGGATCTTCCAAATTAGAAAGTAAAGCCACATTTCCTGCTACATGGTTTGAGCATCCCGAATCAATGTAAAATATGTGATCATCATCCTTACCCTTCTTTGCTGATAGATTCATAATCAATAATGAATCTTCTTGACTTTGGTCCTCTACATAGTTATTGTAATCTCTTCTTCCTCTATGGCCACTTTGATAGTTGTTGTTGTTGTTGTAATTGTTGTTGTAGTAGTTGTTGTTGTTGTAGCCTCCATTGTATCTACCTCTATTTGATCCATAGCCACCTCTATTGAATCCTCTTCCTCTTGAGTTCCTTGGATTCCTGAAACATTCTTCAGTAGTATGGTTAGATAAGCCACATATGTTGCAAGGTTGAGATGATTGGAATCTCCCCCTGCCTTGCTTTCCACCTCTGCCTCTTCCTCTAGCTCTTCCTCTTCCTGCAAAGTTTGCTTGGAAAGAGCTTCCTATTATTTGACTTGTCCTTGACCTTAGCTTTATCAGAATATAAGGCAGAAGTTTGATTACCTCTTGAGGACTCACCATCTTTGCTAATCTTTTCTTCATGAGTGAAGAGTTGGCCCATGAGTGTGTTGAGGTCGGGTACATGCATATCCATGTATAAATCCATGGCTGTTGTGAATGACTCCCACTTGTCGTCTGCTTTGATTCCATTCATGATTTGTCTTATGATTTGCTCCTCTTCAATTACCTCTCCAATGCTTCCAAGTTGGTCGGAAATCTCCTTCATCTTTGTGACATAATCAGTCACATTTTGCTTTGGGCTTTTTCATTGTTGTGAACTCCATCCACAATTGGTTCTTCCTTGCTCGAGTGTTGGAAGAGAAGAACAAAGCAAGTGCATTCCAGGTTTCTCTTGATGTCTTGCATCCCTTGACATGAGGTAAAAGAAAATCAGAGATTGAGTTTAGAATATAGGACCTTGCAAGTGCATCCTTCGAACACCAATTCGAAAGTCCTTCCACTTCTTCATGTGATGGTTGCCCTTTGTTCCTCATGGTTGGCATTGCTTCATCTCCGGATATGAATCCATATAGATTCCTCCCTTGAAGGTAAGCCTCCATCCTTAGAGACCATGCCGAGTATTTGTTTTGATCCAATTTGTCAATTATTGATGGAAATCCATCTCCCATGTTGCTTGACTATGCTCTGATACCACTGTGAAGAGAGATGGTGGATGCAATCCAAAGATGAGTTGGTGCCGCTACAACCAGCTTCACACCAGCCAACTGAGACTTCAGAGTTGATTAGTAGACCCTTTGAGCTCCCTAAATCCACCAAAATATCAGCCAAGTACTTTGGAACATGTATCCCAAAAGTTTAAGTCAAGACAGACAAGTTGCGAAATGACTAGCTCCCAAAACTTACTATTTTTGGACATACACCTACTGGAAAAAATGAACAGTGCTCTCAACCTGGTTGGGATTAGAAAACTTCCTTTTGTTCATAGCAAATAGACGTATCAAGCTTTCCAATCCAAGTTAAAACACTTCAAAATGATGGACTGAGCACTGAGAACAAGATTTATCAATTTCTAGAACATGCCCACCATTCTCGGGGCTCTGTATAGATAGACTAGTGAGCAGTAAATTGCAGATAGCTTCAAAACTATTACTTCAATGACCTTGAAAATTTTTATGCAGAAACTACACAGTAAGAGATATCCAACGCATGTTAAATCACTGAAAAATGATCAGTAGAACTCGAGATATGACCTTCTGAAGGTACTGCTCTGAGTGAGTATAGCAGAGAACAAAACAAAGAAGTAGATGATGATAAATGTATAGATTCACATATGATTACAACCACATTGGCAATGAATCTTTGCACAATGGGAGTAGAATGACAGAGCTATGGAGTAAACTCTTCAATCTCTACAAAATGACATGAAGTGTTCATGTACGAGGCTTGCTAATCGCCTCTTCCTTCTTGCTCCTTTTATAGCTATTCTTGGAGGGAGTTTTGAATTCGAATTCGAATGGCTCCACCTAAAAGTGATCCCCAAAGTTAGAAGATATTCCCTCAGCTCAAAATTTCGTGGTTTTAGGTAGTTAGAGCCACGAATTTGCTTTTACGTCATGCATGAGGTAAGCCATCCTTTTCCTTTTTTCTTTTTCCATTTACAAGAGATAAAATGTACTCTTTTACAAGAGGTGTTCACATGACAACTCATGTGACTTACAAATGAGGATAATATCAAGCATATCAAGCATGTAGGCTTGGGCAAAATGCACCAACAAAGACTAGTTACAAAACATAGGCAGGGATCCACGAAGTCTTAGGTGCAACAAAACAGAAGTGGAAGGAATCAAAATACATAGTTATCATAAAGCATCATGGAAAATTCAAGTAGACAAGTAGTGACATCTAATAGTGGAGACTATAAAAACATCTTGAAATACTTATATGCAAATAGTTTTGGAGCCTATGTGTATCAAGGTGATATGTATAAGGATGTCATTAGACTTAGAAACTTAGAAATTCATTTAAACTTGATTCCAATGGCCCATTTTAAAGATGGCAGATATGAAGATAGACAACGATGTATACATGTCTTCACAAATAACCCAGATGACACAAATGACTTTGCTCAATGCTTAGAGAAACGATCTTGGGATCAAAACCTAGAGTAACTTGACATTCCAAGGCATAGCAAACATCACACACCCATAGAGCCACAAAGAGACAAGAGGAATCAAACTTCACCTAATCCTTTTCTAAGGGAAGAAGAAGCTATACATGAGTTTCCCTTAAGAAGAAGAAATGAGTGGAATAACACTAGAAGAACCATGATACCATATCAAGTAGCAAAGTGCATGAAAAATCAATATGATAGATCTTCAGGTCCTCTTGATCATGTAGCTGAATACAAAAAAATACTAAGGGTAGAAGAGATACAAGACCATAAGACACAATTCAAAGCCTTTGGGTCAACTTTGTCAAGAGCTACCTTTACATGGTTCCTATCATTAAGGAAGGAAATGTTTGTAGACATTTTTTTTGGAAGACTTCATAGGGGAATTCTCCAAATTATAATGAAACATAGAAAAACTACATTGATTCATACATTTAGGCAGAAAAATGATGTAAGTGTTAGGGTAGCAGCCAAAAAATTCAAAATATATCTAGATAGGTGCCCTCAAGAAGAAAACCCATCAATGCCTAAAAGAGTAGCTTTATTCATAGAAGGATTTATTAATGCACAATTAGGACCATGGTATACTATAGAAGATGTCCTAATCTAGATTCTTGTATCAGGGAATCCATTGACCTAAAAGACAATAGGGGGAATGATCTTCTATTTTTTTTATCAACAAGGAAGTAATGAACCCAAAATACCACCTATAGAGAAGTTGGCTCAAGCTATAGGTAAAGATCTAGGAGCTATATGCAAAGTGAATTCAATCAACCCTAGAATGGCACAACCCAAGAAATGCTTTGTGTGTGGATAAAATCATGTTACCCATATGTACAATTATAAAAAACCACCACATTTACATGATAGGAGACACACTCAAGTACTACACATTTGAAAAGAAATGGAAAAATAATACAAAAGATGAGTGCTTTTACAACAAAGAAGGGATGATCAAAATCAACCAGTTCAAATGAGAGAAAGAGAATTTTTGGAACAACCTAGACTTGTCCTAGGACAATAACCACCCATACCAACTAATGTGGTTCCAATGAAGTATATAATAGTAGAGGAGAACTTAGATATATCACTAGTACCATCTAGGGAATATTCTCATGGATATAACAGTCACCCAAATGATCATTCTCAACAAATTGGTTGGGAATACATTTATGACAAAGAACCTAATCTTCAAGTTTTGGATTTAGGAAATGGGAAAACTGGAATGGATGCACCACATTCATGTATATAACAAGCAAACCTCAATTGAAACAAACATAAAAGGTAACTTGTTATAATGTGGGGGAGGTCACTTTGTGAGAGAATGTTATCAACCACCAAATTTGAGAATATAAGGAGCTTATTGTAAAGATTGTGGGAGAGAACATTTGATCAAAGATTTCCTGAAAAATCCACAGAAACAAAACATAAACACTCACATACCTTTGAAAGCATTTGAAATTCTAGGAAACATTGAGAGTGAGCATAACCAAGTGAAACCTATACAAGTAGTGACAAGAGAAGAAGATAGACAACAAAAACTGATAGTAGAAGAGGACAAAAGGGAAATGAAAAGGAATACTTCATGAAAAGAAAGGAAATCTAAACAAAAGCTAAGTGGAAGAATAAAGTAGAAGAATTGCAAAAAGAAATGAAGACCAAAATTCAAAAGAAATTGTAGGAACAAAATCCAAAAAAAAAAAGTGTAGTCATACACAAAACTTGTCAAAACAATTAGACACTTTGACAAAAGCATACAAAGAAAGGACAGAGTAAGGACCTATCCTAGCAGATCACAAAAAACTATATCCAATGCCTGAGTTGAAAGTAGAAAGAATGAGATTATGTAAAGAATTTATACAAAAGACTCACCAATATTTGAAAATAAGTTGAAGGAGCAACAAAATAAACACAATGTTGAACAAAAAGTGGAACAATGCAACAATTCAAGTGATATTATAGAAATATTGCTAAAAATGGAGGTTAATCTTACTAATCGATGTAAGATATTGTGTCAATGAACTTTGAAAGAATTAGTTAGTGAAAACCCTCATCTGCAAAACTACTTGAAAAAATAATTCGAAAACCTTGATACCAACATAGACAAAGAATCAATCATGCAAGTGCTCATAGATAAAATTGGATACAATGAGAGAGAAGAAGGTAATACCATACTTTCAATCCACTTTGGAGATAAAAAACAAATGCTATATTAGATAATGGAGTTGTTGAACGCATAATAACAAGAAAAACTTAGGAAGAATGGGGGCTTTCAAATCTCAAACCTATTAAAATGAAATTCCAACTTGCAGATGGACATATAGAAACACCCTTAGCTATTTGGGAAAAAGTAATCATAGTAATTTGTAGAATTGAGATTGAATACATTTTTTCAATAGTTGAGTTTCCTCAACTTGCCTCATATAAGATCATCTTAGGAAGACCTTTTATGAGACAATTACAAGTGCTTCAAGACTAGGGAAAAGATTTCATTTATCCTCAAAGCCTAGGAAATGTCACTAAAGTCAATCTAAGGAGAGGAAATTAATATAATGTATCTCCAAGAGAATGGAACAAAGCTCACCATGAACATGAAAGTATGGATCAATCAAAAGATTTCTCAAATGATGAAAGTGAAAATGAGGTCCCCCTTTGGAAATTTGCTTCAACAAACACGAAATTACCCAAAATATTCATTTTAAGAGAGTAAGAGGTATAAATGAGAGAAAACTAAATGATGAAGTATACATACCACAAAAAGTTAATGATGAAGATTATGAACCATATATATAGAGTCAAATATTGTCTACCTTAGATGTAGCCAACGAAGAGCATTAGGGGATAAATTTCTAAATGTGGAAGAGTATGATATCTTTCACATAGGGTTGAGAATGATAAGGGTTGAAGAAAAGGATTTTGCATCCAAACAGAAGAACAAAAACAAAAGATAACAATAAAATTTCATATTTAGAAGAAGTACAATCCAGTGATGTAATCAAGACTAAAATCTCAAGAAAGTACACTAAAATCAAACACAAGGAAGAAACAGGAAAAGAAACTCCACAAAAGAAATCAAACAATAAAAAACAAAATACTGAGGAAGAACAACAAGAAAAATTTGATGTTCCATCAAAATTTCAAAAAATATGAAATTGAAGAAAGATTGTTGCTTAACTTGAAACCTAGGAGAGAAAAGAAAAAGGGAGAGTCCTATGACATTCAAAAAGAAACAGAGAAGATTGTAATAGCTCAAGAGGGGGGAGAAGGCAGACAGATAGTAATTGTAGATGACATGGCAAAGGAAGAAGAAGCAGCCTTAATCAAATTGTTCATAAAATTCAGAGTTGTATTTGCCTTTAGCTACAAAGATCTGAAAGGCATGGATCCTAACATTTGTGTACATAAAATACCTATTGCACCAAATGCAAAACCTAGTAAGCAAAGGCATTATACATACAATGACAAATACTTTGCAAAGATTAAGAAAGAAATAGAAAAATTATTGGCTACCAATTTTGTTTATGAAATTGAGTACACAAAATGGACATCTCCAATAGTTTTGGCTCCAAAGAAGAATAGAAAATGTAGGGTTTGCATCAATCTTAAAAACTTTAATGCTACAACTATTAGAGATAGTTAGCCATTACCAATAACATATCATTTGTTGGAGAGTTAATGGAAAAGAAGTCTATAGTTTTTTGGATGGTTTCTCAGGTTATAATTAGGTGCCCATTGCATTAGAAGATCAACATAAGATTTCCTTTCCAATAGAATGGGGTGTATATGCATTCAAAGTTATGCCATTTGGTTTAACAAATGCACCAACCAAAGTCATGTGTTCAAAGAATTTCTAAGGAATATAATGGAAATTTATGTAGATGGTTTAAGTACTTTTTGAAATCATAGAGTAGATCATCTAAAAAACCTGGAGAATATATGCAAAAAATGTCGAGCTTATAGAGTTGGTTTAAACCCAAAAAAATATGTGTCTTTTTGTTAGGCAAGAAGGAATGTTAGGACAAATAGTTTCTAAGAATAGAATATCAACTAATGAGGAAACGATTAGAGCCATGTCCAAGTTTTGAAGCCAACAAATGTAAAGGAACAACAAACATCCATGGGACATTTTGGGTATTATAAGAAATTTGTTTACAAGTTTGTAGATATTGTCAAAGCTCTATATGCATTAATTGGTAAGTCTGAATGGACACACGAATGTGAGAAAGCTTCTAAAACCCTAAAAATGTGTCTAATCACAACACCTATATTGAAAATACCAGAATGGGATGTAATATTCCATGTACATGTGGATACTTCTAACTTTGCTTTAGGATATGTTTTGGAAATACCTATAGAAGGAGGTAAGATAGATTTTCCCATTGCCTATGCAAGAAGACAATTGAATCAAGTTGAAAAAAAATACACCACAACTAAGAGAGAGGGATTGGGAATGGTGTTTGCAATAAAGAAATATAGACATTATCTATTGGCTAAAAAGTTCCAATTTTTTGTGGATCATCAAGCTTTATTGTACCTCATAAATCAACCTTGTCAAATAGAAAGGATAATAAGGTGGTTCTTACTCCTCATGGAGTTTGAATTTCAGGTTGTAGTAAGACAAGGAAAAACACATTTGAGAGCAGACCATTTATCTAGAATTTTTACTAAAGAAAAACCACATCTCATAGATGATGAACTACCTAATGCATATCTATTCAATATAGAGATCATACCAAGATTGGCAAACTCAATGGTACCAATACTATCAATTTGATCATACAAATAAAAAATTGAATCCTACACACTTAATCTTACAAAGTAGAAACTTTGTTTTTTTACGAGGACATTTGTATCATGTGAATAATACTAGAGTTTTGGAATTCTATGTTTTTGAAGAAGAACAAAATAGTTATTTAGAGAAGGAACATCCTTGGAATCCATGTTTTCATGCTTCAAAGGTTGTTAGTGCAAATACTTTGGTAAGAATGGGAGCTCATTGGCCAACTAAAGAAAAATATGCAAAATCATATATAGCACAATGTGAAAAATGCAAGACAAATCATCAAGGGGAATTAAGAACTATTTTCGGCTTTCAAGAAAATCCTAAGTGGAGTAACCATATTGTGGAACAATTGAAACAAGATATTCTCAAAGAAACAATGAAGGAAGATACAAAAACAAGAAATTTGCAAGAGATGAGTAAGGACTTTGTACTTATCAATGATCAATTAAACAAAAAATGTATGAATGGATATCTAAGAATTTGTGTTCTTGAGGAAAAACACTTAGAAATGTTAGAATTGACTCAATCAATTGTAGCAAGATATCACTTTCAGGTCAGAGAAACGCTAAGTTAATCCTATATTTAGGATTCTTGTGGCCTACATTATTTTTAGATGCAAAATTGTTTGCACAAAGATGTGACATTTACAAAGGAAAAAAAACCACCTATTTGAAAAGATGAAATGCCTCTTAAACTATGATATCTTCTAGAGTATTTAGAAAATGGGACTCACTTTCATTGGACCTTTACATCCATTAGCTAAAAGATTTCATGCAAAATACATAATACTGGCAACACACTATTTGACTAAATGGGCTGAAGCAAAAGCGATTGTGAAAATGAGGCTCAAACTACCAATTGAAATTGGAAGTGATAGAGGTACTCACTTCTTGAATCAAGTAATTGAAACATTGAAATAACAATACATGATTATATACAGGAAATATGCACCCTATCACCCCCAAGACAATGGTCTTGCAAAACGTACCAACAAAGTCTTATGCACAATACTTTCTAAACTAGTGAATACAAAAAGAAAATAATGGAATATGCAACTAAATCATGTCCATTTGAGCATATAGAGTAACATAAAAAATGTCCATTGGAACAACTCCATTCAATTTTGTCTATGGATTGAATGCTATCCTACCCATGGAATTTCTTATACCAACTTTGAGGATAGGAAATCAATTACAATGAATAGGACATGAGCTTTCTGATAGAAATTTGGAGTTGGAAAAATTGAGGACTTCTAGCTTACAAGCTATTATGAGTATCTATGTAGATAAGAAAAGACAAAACTCATATCATGACATACGCATTCAAGAAGATGATTTCCAAGAAGGAGACCTAGTCCTAGCATATGCACTCAAGGAACATAATAGGAAAGTGGATATAAGATGATATGGTCCTTATATCCTTCATAAGATTAGCCCTAGTGGAGCCATGCAATTGTCAAACATGGATGGAGAAGTAATGCCAAACTATGTGAGTGGATGTAGGGTAATGAGATACATGGAACCCTTAACAACTCAAATATGGAGAAGATTAAAATAGTCACAAAGAAGGAAAAAAGAAGAGGAACAATTAAGACAAGAAGCCTAGGAAGAAGCAAAGGAAAGAATTAGGAGACACAAAGATATAAGAAATATAATTATTTTTGAGAAGGAACCTAAGGTAAATACAAATCACCTACTAATAATTGCAATGCAATACAAATGAACTCAAATTAGGGTTTTATTGGACACAAGATCACAAATAAGCATAATTAGCTCTACAATCCTAAATAAGACTCAAAGGAGAAAAAAAGAAACTAATAGTTCGATCAAAACCATAAATGGGCAAACACTTCCAACATTGTCAATAAGAAAATTGTTCTCAAAATAGGACAAGAAGAATCTATAAGTGAATGTGAAGAATGGCATGATAAATTGATGGCTAAAAATTTAATTTTAGGTCAAACTTGGATGAAACAACATAGAGTGTCTCTTGATTTTGACAAGCAAGACGGTAATATAAAAATGAGAGAAAACCAAGATTCTTTTTTATAAGAGTTTATGTGCAAGAACTAGAAGACGATATACACAAATTGGAAATGGAAACCTTCAAATTTCCAATAGAAGAAAACTCAACATGGCTAGAAACATCTCTGAAGAAGAAACCAATACAAGATCAATCAGGCAAATCATTGAAATACAAAGAAAAAAGGGACCAAAATTCAATAGGACAACCACTTCCTCAAACCAAGAAATTAAAAGTCTAGATAATCTTCTTACAATAAATTAAAAGGAAGATGAAAAAATATAGAAAATTTACAAAAAAAAAGAAAAAATTTATATATATATATATATATATATATATATATATATATATATATATATATATATATATATATATATATATATATATATATATATATGTATGAAAATGTTTTATTATTTTTCTTAAACCATAAAGCAAGGAATAAGAGTGTCAGAATTGTCTTTTATTGTTTTTTATTTTCAAATTTTTAGTTCTTTTTTTTTTATTGTGACAACGTTTTTTTCCAAAGTTTTTCCAACTACGCTTAGGAAATAAAGACAAAGAGACCTTGGTTCACTATGATGAGTACAAAAAGATTCTTCAAGAAGTGGAGTGATGAGAGCATGTGATGTGTGGTGTAAAATGTTTTATCTTCTTGTGAGTGATAAAGTGAATGATTTTTTATGGAGTTTTTTCTTAACTAGTGTAGAGTTTTGGTGTGATCTATTTTAGAAAAAAAAAGAGCAATTGACTTTCAATCGCTCAATTGGAAGTGGTTTTAGTATCATTTTCAAGGGAACAATTGTTCCGTGATAGCAACAGAAGAGTTAGTGGAGCTTGACTTTGATGAGGTAAAACTTCGAGAAAAAGATCAGATGGAAAAGGAATAGAAGGACTCCCTCAAGATTGTGAGAAAGCACATGTTCCGATTCAAGAAAGGAAAATATAAATATACAATGCTCTGTCACGAATTTTATAACTTCTAGGGGTCTATTGCAGCTTATAAGAGATGGAAAGGAGTAGGGTTACACAAATGTCTCCACATATCCATGAGCAATTAAAAGAGGAAGCAAAGCACTGGGAATCCATAAAGTTTATGAATGGAGTCGAAACTAGTCAGGCTTGTAGAGATTTTTGTTTTCTAATCACTTTGAATTTTTAAAACTATTTTTTGTATATATACTAGACCCCATGAGCTTTCCAATGAGCTAAAAAAGATGCAAGCTGGATAAATACACGAGGAGATACGACCTCTGCAATTTAGCATTTCAATGGAGACCTTCAATAGAGATAAACCCGATAACACACATTACTTGCAGAGAGTAGTGCTCTTAGTTCACAACTCTAATGAATATGAAAAATTACAAGATGAAAGTAGATAGTAAAAGATTTCCAATAAACCATCAAACATATTTTTGGGATCTATAATGAGGGAGATACAAGCACTCCAATCTCTCTCCACAAAACTATACCATCAAATGCAGCCTGGATTGAATGGAGTGCCACAAATGGGACTGATCTCACCTCTGTAATGATATATGCCCTTAGATCAGGCCTCCATCTAGAGGATTGCATCTAAAAGTGTTGTGAACTTTTGGGGGAGCAATTTGAACCATAAGATTATGGCCAAGTTCCCATGGTTGAGAAGGAAGCACACCCAATTCAAATGGGTGATCATGTAAGCCATCCGATGCACATTCAATCTAATGGTTGATATTGTTGAGCACCTTCTTCCAAAGGTTTTTAACATGAGCCAGATGATTGATGGGCAATCGAAGGGCCGAAAATCACTCCCACCTTGACTTTTGCAAAAAGAACAAATGATTTTCTTACATGTTAATACCACCCACGCCTAAAAAACCATAATTCCATAATTGTTTTGGAGGATTTGACCACTAATAAACAAGGGAAGCCTAGGGGTAGTCTATATGATTAAGGTACTAGACTCTAGCTAGCATCATCTTCTCATTGGTCCATCACTAATCACTCCTTGATCTAAAAGGCCCATGTAGGGTTCATTTTTTTTCCTAATGTAATGTCACTTGGAGATGTTTCCATGCACAATAAGGGAAAGATGAAATGCTTGAAGGATGATCATCCATATTGACAAAACATGAACATACCACAACTTAATCATACAGATGATGAGACAAAGATAGAGAAAGATCACTAAGAATTTGATGTCGGTTGGTTAAATGGTAGAAAAAGGTTTGGAAGTAAGATTTAATCATGCAGGTTTCCTCATTGAGGATCCAATGCAAAGGAGATTAATTTCTACATGCAAGAAACAAGTTAGATTGTTTACATTTAAGGTAAACCTAAATCATAAAGATGATTTCTCTTATGATATGCATAGAATGGTAGAGCTTGATCTATGGCACAAAAGGATTGGTCACATGAATGTACACAGGTCAAAGGAGCTATCAAAGAAGAGGATTTTTGAAGGATTACGTGATCTTACCAAGCGAAATATGGTGCATCTTTGTGACAAATGTCAAATGGGCAAGCATAGGAGACAACCTTTCAAGCATTCAAGCTATGTAAATGATGGTTTGCTAGAAATTATACACACGAATGTATGGGGTCCTACTAAAGAGGCAGCCTTGGTAGATAATCAGTATTATGTATCATACATTGATGATCATAGTAGAATGACATTTGTATATTTCATTAAACATAAGAGTGAAGTCTTTGATTGTTTCAAGGAGTTCAAATCATTTGTCAAGAAGCAAACAAGAAGGTATGTTAAGAAGCTAAGATGTGATAGAGGAGGAGAGTATTTCTCTCAAGCTTTTACTGGTTTTTTGTATGATGAAGGTATCAGAAGAAAAGTTGCATGCATGTATACTCCTCAATAAAATGGATTTGCAGAAAGAAGAAACAGAATCATAGTAGACGCATGCTAAATGATATGTGTTTTCCTAATTATTTTTGGGACAATTTTTTTAGCACGTGTGTACATTATGAATAGAGTTCCTACTACTCGAGTTCATCATTTGACACCATATGAGGTATGGCATGGAAGGAAACCAAGTATAAGCCATTTGAAAGTATTTGGTTATGTATAATATGTGCATGTGCCTAGTGAGGTGAGATCAAAACTTGATGTGAAATCAGAAAAGTGTATATTTATTAGTTATGTAGATAATCAAAGTGGATATAGATGTTATAATCCTCATTCCAATAAGGTGGTGTTTCAAGAGATGTAAATTTTGATGAATCACTTGCATGGTATGCAGATAAGAAAAGTTTGCAAGTCATGGATGGAGACGAAGAAGATATGATTGAAGGAAATAAGTGCTTATCTCAGCCCACAAGAACTCTAAGTGATGAGAATAGTGGTTTGGATGAAGAAAGAGAGCTACCTTTTAATAGAAGATCAAGGCAAGAGTCACGTCCGAGTGTTAAAAGTAAAGGGTTGAAGTTAATGATGAAGGATAAGAAGTTGGTAGTATATATGAGTATGGCGATTCATCAAAGGTTCCTAATAAAAAATAAAAAGCACCTACATTGAAGGTAAGAAGAACTCCAAGAATGATTAAGAAACCTCAAAGGTATACTTATGAATCTTTTATGAATACTCAGTATGCTTTTATGACAAAGTTGAGTAGGAAAATGAACCTACATGTTATGATGAGGTGAAAGGAGATGAAAAGTGGGAGAAAGCAATGAAAGAAGAAATGGATGCACTACAAGATAACAAGACTTAGAATTTAGTTCCAAAGACACCAAAACATAAGGTAGTTGGTTGTAGTGGGTTTTTAATATTAAAAGAAATAGTGATGGTAGTGTATCAAGATATAAGGCTAGACTTGTAGAAAAAGGATATGCTCAAACTCTAGTATTAGACTATGAGGAAACATTTATTCCAGTACTCAACATTGCCACAATGAGAACTTTGTTGGATTTGGCTACAAGTAAATAATGGAATATATATATCAATTAGATGTTAAGAATGCCTTTCTTAATGGTGACTTAAGTGAAGAAGTATATATGTCATAACAACATTTTTATGTGGATGCAAAATATCCTAATCATGTATGCAGGTTGAACAAGGCATTGCATGGTCTTAAACAAGCACCAAGGGCTTGGAATTCAAGGTTGGTGAAGTATCTTATGTTGCAAGGATACACAGTGTCATGTTGATCCTTCACTTTATGTAAAACATGTTGATGATATGTATGTATATGTATGCATTTACATGGATGACTTGTTGAGTACAGGGAATGATGCAAAAGCAATTGAAGAGATCAAAAGTAATTTTGGAAAGGAATTTAAAATTTCAGACGTTGGGGTTTGCTTAGATGCTTTCTTGGGATTGAGATTGTGTATGATGATGAAGGTATGTGGTTGATATAGAGAAAGTGTATATGTGATATGTTGAAAAGGTTTGGTATGGAGGAATGTAGTTTTGTTTGTACTCCAATGGAATGTAATGTAAAGTTAAGTGCAAAAGAAAGTGATGAGTTGCATGATATGAACTCTTATAGATCCATGGTAGGATCTTTTGAGTTATGCAAAAAAATGTAGACTTGATATATGCTATGTAGTGGGATTATTGTCACAGTCTATGCATGAACCTAGGGTACCTCATACACATGCAACAAAAAGAGTGCTTAGGTATTTTAAAGGTGCCATGAAGGAAGGATTATTTTATAGGCATGATACTGATATAACTCTTAAAAGTTTTTAGTGATGCAGATTGGTGTTGAAGCTCAAAGTCAAGGACAAAGCATGGAAGCACATCAAAAGGTGGAGACACAAGGAAAGGGAGCAAGTAGGGAGCTCCAAGAAGTGTATGTCAAATTTTCAGAAGAATCCCCTATGAAAATAATGATTTTCATCACTAAAAACCATTGTAAATACCATTATCTATTTTTAGTAACTCCATTTTGTTCAAGCCGAGGAGTCCTCGAGCTTGAGGAGTATTAAAAGTACCATCGTACCAATTTTCATAATTTTTAGACTTCGTTTGAGCCCTCAAATAAGCCCTGGAAC
The DNA here is from genome assembly GCA_020310875.1 of Ceratopteris richardii. NCBI lineage: Eukaryota > Viridiplantae > Streptophyta > Polypodiopsida > Polypodiales > Pteridaceae > Ceratopteris > Ceratopteris richardii. Next base: position 57,135,379 of record CM035441.1, on the reverse strand, counting down.
CTAATTTTTAACTAGGCCGGACACTAGGTCTGGACAGGGCCAAAACTAGTCAAAAAACTATAAAAAGAGCTAGAGAGCTCATTTTTGGGGGTAGCTGGAGAGAGAATAGAGCTTGTGTAAGAGAACTCTTTGCAATCTAAGCTTTCCATTGTTCCTCTCTTTGATCTTACTTTGTGCGCGTGTGTGTGTATGTGTGTGTATGATTGTGTACTTTCACTCACGCACTTGTGCCTTCACTTGCTCGTGGTCTTCATACCGGTCCTCACGTCTCCGCGGATTGACAAGTAAAGGAGGTGGTGCTTACGCTTGAGCTACACCAAATTTTGGCGCCGTTGCCGGGGAGAGAGCTTCGAGGACGAGCGTTGTGATGGTAAGATCGTAGATTTGCGACGTTGGAAGGTAAAAAAACTGTCATTTCAGTTCATTTTCTGTTTTTTCCTCTTCATCTTCATCATCATCATCATCTCCACCTTCTTCCATCTTCTTCTTCATAGAAATTTCTTGTTTTTTAGTGCATTTTCACCATTTTCATACCATTTTTCATGCATTATTGTGTGGGAAGGAGTTAGGAGAAGCAAGGGAGAGCAAGCGCTGTGTTTTTTTCATGATTTTCTGCTCATACGGAGCTCGCCATAGCCGGCGCACAGAAATTTGAATTTCCCGCCAAAAAAACACGATTTTGTGATGAAAATCGCGATTCTGTAAAAATTCAAAATTTTTTGAAAAATCACGATTTTTTGTTTTCCCGCCTAAAAGTTGGCTGAAAAAATCACAATTCTGTGATTGTGCTCAAAATCGCGATTCTCACAAATCACGATTTTCAGTCAAAAAAACACGATTTTGAGAAAACACGATTCCCTACTGAAAATCGCGATTCTCACCAATCACGATTTTCAGCAAAAAACACGATTTTGTGAAAAAGGCGATTCTCTGAGTCAAAATCGCGATTTTCAAAAACACGATTCTGTGCTCAAAATCGCGATTTTCATGCCAAAAACACGATTTTGAGAAAACACGATTCCCTACTGAAAATCGCGATTCTCACCAATCACGATTTTCAGCAAAAAACACGATTTTGTGAAAAAGGCGATTCTCTGAGTCAAAATCGCGATTTTCAAAAACACGATTCTGTGCTCAAAATCGCGATTTTCATACCAAAAACACGATTCTGAGAAAACACGATTTTGTGGAAAAAACACGATTTTGTAAATCACGATTCTCTGAGTCAAAATCGGGATTTTCAAAAACACGATTTTGTGCTCAACATCGCGATTTTCAGAAACACGATTTTGTGATCAAAATCGCGATTTTCAGAAACACGATTTTGTGCTCAACATCGCGATTTTCATGCCAAAAACACGATTATGAGAAAACACGATTTTTTGGAAAAAACACGATTTTGTAAATCACGATTCTCTGAGTCAAAATCGCGATTTTCAAAAACACGATTTTGTGCTCAACATCGCGATTTTCAGAAACACGATTTTGTGATCAAAATCGCGATTTTCAAAACACGATTTTGTGATCAAAATCGCGATTTTCAGAAACACGATTTTGTGATCAAAATCGTGATTTTCAGAACACGATTTTGTGAACACGATTCTCAAGATACAAAATCGCGATTTTTTCAAAAGGTCCTGTTTGCCTGTTTTGACCCCCAGGAGCCTGAATTGGCATAACTTTTTCATCCAAAGTCCATTTTTTGAGCTCTATATCTCGTTGGAAAGCTCGTTTCAAATCCTACGGGAACTCAACTGTTTTTTTCAAGAATAACGCGTTGATTTTGAGATAGGATAATTTGAAGTTGACCCTCAAGTGGGACTAGGGAACCAAGGGGACTCCAAAGAATTTTGAACCATACCAAAAGAAAAAAAAAATTGGACTCTTGACTAAAGCTTATGAACCTGAGATCTGGTAGACACTTAGGCAAGGATAAACAAAGCATTAGATCTTCTGAGGCTAGTGTCAACCATACATCCAAGTCTTGGGCACAACAACTAAGTGGTCATCTTTTACTAAGTTCAGACACAAGTGATTCAGAAATATCTTTTAGCATGGGAAAACCTGCAGGTGGCTCAGGGATTGCCCATCTACAAACACCAAAAGGGCCCTATAAGACACACTTGGAATATGTTCGGACCAACCAATTAGGTGCTCGCATCTATGAGGATGGTCTGAGGCGATCAGTGGTCCAACTCAAAAACCCAGATCAATCCTTTGGACTTGAACACACGGTGGTCAAGTTCGAAGAGGGTTCATACATTGATAAGGAAGGAACCATGTATGTGGTCACCAACCTACCAGATAGGACTGATGAGTTTGGAAATGTCATTCCTGAGAATGAAATAGGAGACTTAGAACAAGGAAATGTAGGACAAGGACCCCAGACTCCTAGAGGTAAGTCAGTTTTGACCCGAGTGATCACTCCGTACTGGATCCCTCAAGACAACAAAAGCATAGAACTATTTTTGAATAGAGAAACAGAGGAAGCCTTTTGGAGATTCAAGCCAGATCAACCTAGCCAATTGGGCATAGTTATCATCTATGAATTTAAAGATCCTGAGATACCAGGCAAAGTTGTCTACCTGGATAACACATCAGAGAAGATATTCTTGGTAACAGAACATGATAGACATGCATATACTTGGAAGAATGAATTGATTTTCCCCCCACCAAGATCCAATGTTTCCCATGGCCTCCAAGGTGTAGGATCTTCCCACTCTCATGAAGCCCAGAGAGAAAGAACTAGAGAGAGACCTGAGGTAAGTTTTGCACACACCATGGGCAGGAATAGATCAGGATTTGAAAATGAAAGACCTGAAAGAGAGAGACATCAAGCACATAGGCAAAAAAGAGATGAACATGATTTTCCATTGCCTAGACCCCGAGAGCACCCAAGAACCCTTAGACCCACTCAAGTGATCAAGGCAATGAAGAATTATTTTGACGGGTCAGGAGATCCTTATGATCATGTGGCCGAGTTCAAACAAGTGTTAAGGGCTGAACAGGTTGAGGATTTATTCACGCAATACGAGGCATTTGGTTTGACTCTTAAGGGCACTGCCTTGGCTTGGTTTCAACCATTGAGTAGTCGCAACTATTGCGATATAGGTCAACTGCTAGACGAATTCATTGTAGAATTTTCCAAGAGTGGTATCAGGCATAACACATCATCCTTGATCCACAGTTTCAAGCAGACACCCCAAGAAACAGTGCGACTAGCAGGTAGAAGGTTCAGACAGTACCTAGAAAGATGCCCTGCTCCCGAGTTACCCACACCAGCCAAACAAGTGGCTTTGTTCTTAGATGGCTTACTGAGCACAAAGTTAAGATCATACGTATATTTGAAAGAGCCTAGATCCATAGAAGAGTGTGTGCGGACATGCATTGACATAGAAGATAACTTGGGTGAGGAGTTAGGATTATCCAAACTCTATAAGGATTCAGATAGTTCTACTAGTCATACTTCAAAAATCTCCACGGAAATAGAGGAGATAGCTGAGCAAGTTGCCAAGAAGCTGGGAGTCCAAAATAAACAAACACAGAGAGTCACTCCAGTGAATCGATGTTATATTTGTGGGGGCGACCACATGGCTAATGTATGCCCAATGCAAAACCAAAACATTAGAGAAAGGAATGCTCCATATTGCACTATTGAGAGAAAATACACAAACCACACGGCTCAAGATTGTCCCTACAATAGGCAGGCTGTTAGACAGAATTATCAGCAACCTTACCCACAAGGTAGGTATCAGAACCAATACCAACAGCCATATTATAGACCACAACAGCAATATCAGGTACCATATAGGCCACAACCTGTCTTGGGAAACCAACCACCAGCTCCAGCCAACGTGATTCCAGTCAAATATGCTGTCGGAGAGGAAAATCCAAACAGAGCATTGGTGCCCCTAACACCATTGATACCAGATAATGATTCTCATGCTCATAGTTCAGACTACTCCCATGAAGGTAGTCCACATGCGTATTACACAGGGTCACCTGAACATAGTGAGATTTACTCGTATCAATATGAGGCACCACCTATGGAGCAAAATTGGGAGCCAGAATACTCCAATGTCATGTACACAAATCCTAACCCTAGGCCCCAATTGAGACAAATGAGACCACAAGCCCCTAGAGGATCTTGTTTTAGATGTCAAGGTGATCATTTCATTCGTGACTGTCCCCATCCATCATCTCCGAGTCAAGGACAGGCTATCACAATACAGGCTTTTTGCCCTGATTGTGGCAAAGACCATCTCCCTAGAGATTGTCCAAGAAACCCCTCCAGCGCACCCAAGGTTACACCCATTAATGTGGTAGGCTTAGTGGCGGATTCAAGTTCAAGTAGCAGTAATGTGGCACCTATACAGGCAGTTACTAGGGCACAAGCATTAAAACAGGATAAACCAGTAGAACAATCAGAGTCGAGTGAATCGGGAGAGCCTAGCAAGAGGAAAACAAGAACATGGAAGGATACCAGAGAGAAGGCCAATCGCAAGTGGAATAAAAAGTTATCGGAACTAGAAGAAAGCTTAAAAGAAGCGAAAACAAAAATAGAAGACATTGCATCTCAAAGCCCCTCGCATGTCGAAACTCCATCCACTCCACCTCATCCCACCCCACCACCCATTGTAAATAGACCACAACCAGGGTCTGTTCTTGCAGATCCAATCCCAGAAGGCTTGGACATGATGTTCAAGGCCTACCAGGCTCGACTTCAAGAAGGGCCTACAGCTGCAAACCTAGACAAGAGTTACCCTAGAGCGGACTTAGAGATTGAACGGATGAAAATGTGCATGAAAATGGTAGAACAAGCTCAAGCTATACTTGAGACTAGTCAAAAGTTCAATCAGACAAACTCTGTCAAAGGGGATTTGCATTTCCAGGGCTTACTAGAACGATTAGAGCAGTTGGTAAACAAACCACAAGTTTCTTTACCTCCACAGGCTCAACCAGTTATTGAAAGAGGAAGCTCACCACCAATGGGAGCTTACGTTCCTAATTCTACGGATCCAGGAATACCTCCTTCAATTCAACAGTACTCTCAAGAATTCTTGCGGGAAATACAAGAGGAGAAATGGGCCAAGGAGAAGGGTAATTCCCCTCCTATTCCTGAGATTGATGATCTTCATGATCAATTTCCCCTAGACATTCCATCTATTTACGGAGATGAAGCAGAACAACAAGAAGACGAAAGGTTAGATTTTGAATCTAATACCTTAGAAGAACTGCCTCAATTTCCAGGCCCATGGGAATCTGAATCTCTCCAGATTAGAGCTCCCACAATACTAGTAAGAAATGGAGACTCAGTGGTTCCAAGGAACACGGATGTCGTGAAGAACACTAAAGTTCAGTGTCATCTCATTGTAGAAGAGTTGCTCAAAGCAAAACCTGAGCTTTGGAATCATGTGAAGGATCAGGTTCCAGAACTTGATTCCAACATGCCAAAAGCAGGCTCCAAGCAAAGGGTACCAGAGATACCTCTAGACAAAATAGGGGACATGTGTGAGGGTGAAGAAGGTAATACCTATCTTCCAATCACCTACCAAGGTTACACAACCAAAGCAATCATAGATTCAGGTGCTGGTGTTGCTATTGCGACCACCTCCTTGTGGAAGCAATGGGGCAAGCCCACTTTAAGACCAACTAGAATGAAGCTTCAAATGGCTGATGGTCATTTTGAAAGACCTCTAGGATAGCTAGAAGGGATCACTCTAACCACTTGTGGTGTAGAGTTTGAGCACACATTTGCTATATGTGACTTTGAGAAAAATAATGTCTATGAGATGATCCTAGGAAGACCCTTCCTACGACAATTGCAAATAGTACAGGATTGGGGAACTAACTCCTTGTACTTACAGCACTTAGGGGTCACCACCAAGGTCAATTTGAAGGATTACACCTTCAGAGATGTACCACCCCTACAGTGGAATTCTATCCACAAAGCGAAAGAAGATTCCATCTCTGTGCATTCTGAAAGTTCACCTGATCCATCATGGCTGCATGAAGATACTCATTTGTGGATGTGCAAGGTCGCAAAGGAAGAGGAAACACGTTTAAAGGCAAGAGAAGAAGGAACTTCGCTAGGAGATAGACCAGTTAGAGACCCAGCCTACACACCGATGATCTTTCCAGATGAGGAGTTTGAGCCTCATGGCTGGCCAGAAATCTTAGCCACCATGGACATTGCTGTCAATGAGGAACAGTGGACACCTAATTCTGATGAGGAGGGTTATGATATCTCATTGTTCATGTGTCAACCCTTGCTAGAAGAATGTGACCCTAGTGATGTCATAGAAGAAGAAGAGAATGACGATGATCTGGAGTCTATTGTGATGGATAGTTGCTTTAACTCAGAGCAGCACTATCTAGAAGATATAGGAGTGTTCACCCAGAAAGAAGAAGAACCTCTCACAAGTATTAAAACAGTAAACTCAAGGGATGGAAGTGAGAGTAGTCAAAAGAAAAAGAAAAGAAAAGCAGTGAAACAAGAAGAGGAGGAATCATTGTTTGAAGTACCAGAAAACTTCAAGAAATATGAAGTTGACGACCGCAAAATTTTGGTACGAATGCCTAAGAGAGAGGCCATCATGGGAGATTCATATGATAATAAAGAAAAGACCAAGAAGATTGTAGTGACCATTGAAGAGAACGAAGAGAGATGCACATATATAGGAGATGACCTAAGTGCAAGAGAAGAAATGGAGCTCATAGCTCTATTAAGGGAATATAGGGATGTGTTTGCATGGCACTATAGAGACTTGAAAGGGGTAGATCCAAGAATTTGCTCTCATACTATCCCCATGACTGCTGATGCTAAGCCCACCAAACAGAAGCCCTACACATATAATGATACCTATGCAGCCAAAATAAAAGAAGAAATTGATAGGTTGATTGAAGCTGGATTCATCTATGAGATTGAGCATACCGAATGGGTGTCCCCCATTGTTGTGGTACCCAAGAAGAACGGGAAGTTGCGAGTGTGTATTAACCTTAAAAAAGTTAATGCCGCTACGATTAGAGATAGTTATCCACTTCCAATCACAGAACACCTATTGGAGCGTGCTGCAGGCAAGGAAGTTTATAGCTTCCTTGATGGATTTTCAGGTTACAATCAAGTAGCCATTGCCCCAGAAGATCAACACAAAACAGCTTTTGCTACAGAGTGGGGAATCTTTGCATTTCGTGTGATGCCATTTGGGCTCACCAATGCACCTGCAACATTCCAAAGCCTCATGTGTCATGTCTTCAAAGAGTTCTTGCGAAAGAGCTTAGAAGTGTATGTGGATGATTTATGTGCTCATTCCCAAGAAAGAAGGTTTCACATCCCTGAGCTCAGACAAATCTTCAACAAGTGTAGAGAATATCGAGTGTGTCTCAACCCAGAAAAGTGTGTGTTTATGGTGCGTCAAGGTAAAATCTTAGGTCATATTGTTTCTAAGAATGGAATCTCAACAGATGAAGATAAGGTGCGAGCCATAGCGGAGCTACCAAGGCCAAGGAATATTAAAGAGGTACAAGCCTTTATGGGCCATTGTGGATACTACCGTAGGTTTATCCACATGTACGCGATCATAGCTAGACCCCTTTATGCCTTGTTGTCTAATTTTGATTGGAACGACGAATGCGAGAATTCTTTCAACGAACTGAAGAAACGTTTGTGCACGGCACCAATACTCACCACTCCTGATTGGAATAAACCCTTCCATGTCCATGTGGATGCATCCAATCATGCCATAGGATGTGTGCTAGCACAACCCACAAGTGAAGGAAACTTAGATTTGCCCATAGCATATGCTAGTAGACAGCTCACTGCAGCTGAACGGAACTATACCACAACTGAGCGAGAGGGCTTAGGCATGGTATATGCTGTGAAGAAGTTTAGACACTATTTATTGGCCAACAAGTTCAAGTTTTTCACTGATCATCAAGCTTTGTTATATTTGGTCAATAAACCTTGCAATACTGGACGCTTAGTAAGATGGTTCCTCTTACTAATGGAATATGACTTTGAAGTTGTTGTCAGGAAAGGTAGAAGCCACCTTCGGGCAGATCACCTTTCTCGCATCACTTCAGGAGAGTCACCGCAAGGAGTGTCTGACGAATTACCCGATGCTTATCTGTTCAATTTAGAAGTTGTTCCTAAATGGGCAAATAAGTTGGTACCAGTCCTAACCTTTCGCCCTGCAAATAAGAATGTGAAAACATCACAAGAAGAAATTGTAAAATCACAAAAATATCACATATTAGCAGGAAGCATGTACAAACAAGATACTGAGGGTGTATTAGCTTGTTGTGTGGAGGATGATGAACATAGTAGTTGATTGCAACAGGCCCATGAAGGAATGCTAGGAAATCACTATTCTAAACAACGAACATTGCAGAATCTAAAGCGTTTAGGAGTGTATTGGCCTAGCATGGACAAAGAAATACATGAGTGGATTAAGAATTGTCCAAGGTGCAGAGAGAGACCCCCAGTGGAGCATGCGACCCTTTATCAAGTGTCATTAATTCCAGATTGGAGTGCTCCATTGGTAGAGTTTATGAGATCGGGAAGATTACCCAAAGAGGCTAGTCTAGCAAGAAGACGAAGCATGGAGCAAGAGGCTCAAGGCTACGCTTTAGTAGGGGACAACCTATACCGAAGAGGCAAAGATGGTTACTTAAGACTATGCGTTCATGAATCAGACTATTTAAAGGTCTTAGAGACTGCACACAACGGTGTTGCAGGTGGACATTTTGGTCCTGACCGAGTGATCAAGACCATTCTATTCTCAGGACTTTGGTGGCCCACTCTTCATATGGACGCACATACCTATGTGAAGAAATGTGACACATGCCAACGTGCACAATATCCAGTGAGAAAAGACGAGATGCCCTTGAGGCCAATGATGGGAGGACGTGCATTTTCGAAGTGGGGCATAGACTTCATAGGTCCTATTAACCCCCCAGCTAGAAACTCCCATGCAGAGTACATCATTGTAGCCACAGATTACCTTACAAAGTGGGTAGAAGTCAAAGCCACAACAAAGAATGATGCTCAGACTACGGCTAAGTTCTTATTCGAGAATGTGTTCACAAGATATGGACTACCAATAGAGTTGGTGAGCGATAGAGGAACACACTTCTTGAATGAAGTCATTGAAAATCTTCTCCAAGAATTCTTGGTGATACATAAGAAATCTGCCCCCTATCACCCACAAGCCAACGGACAAGCCGAGAGTACCAATAAGATCCTCTGTAACGTATTGACAAAACTGGTAAATAATAAACGCTCTGATTGGGACAAACAACTTCATCATGCTGTTTGGGCTTATCGAGTTGCCTACAAAACGGTACTCAACGCCACCCCATTTCAGATGGTCTTCGGACAGAACGCTGTGCTACCATTAGATTTCTTAATCCCTGCCTTAAAAGTAGCACAAGAGTATGAGTGGAATGGGCATGAATTGTCCTCTAGGATCTTTGATCTCGAACGCCTGGGTGAGACGAGGCTACGAGCGGCAGCAGGCATCTACGCTGCAAAGAAGAGGCAAAAGGCATACTTTGATGCACACATCAAGGATAAGGGATTGAAAGAGGGAGATCTAGTGTTGGTATACACACTAAATCAACATGCCCGTAAGTTGGAAAAAAGAGGATACGGACCCATGATCATTAATAAAATTTCCACTAGCGGTGCAGTTCAGTTGGCCACGCTAGAAGGAGATATCTTGCCAAACTATATTAGTGGCTGTAGAGTCAAGCTATATCAAGAACCTCTTACTGAGGATATGCTAATGAGACTCAACACTGCTAAGAAGCGAAAAGATGAAGAGTTAAGAGTGAGAGAAGAAGCACAGGTAGAGGCCAGAGAGCGTATTAGGCGAAATAATTTAAGGCGATTAGGCCTAGAAGTCAACTCAAAAGCCCCAAAATATCACATGGATATGTGTCAAAAGTCGGGCATAGCGACTTCTCAGGTCATTGACCGAAGACCCTTTGTGACCATAGAGATAGGACAAGGAAAGGGTGCAAGGACAGTGAAAGCATTGATTGACTCAGGAGCAGCAAGTAGTGCAGTTAGACTTTCCTACTGCCAAGACTTGGGGTTGAACATCAATCCCATAGAAGCTTATCTCATAGGATTGGGAGGTGTGGAAACCCCTTGTTTGGGCGAGGTGGAACTTCCCATCTACCTTCAAGATGTTCCAATGAAAGTCAAAGCGCTAGAATGTCAAGATGAGAACCTTACAGAACCACTTGTCTTGGGTCAAGATTGGATCTATGACCATGCCGTTAACTTAAACCTAAGAAGTCAAATTCTTCAAGTTTGGGTACATGAACAATGCATTACATTAGAATTAGAGCACTGCATGCTCCTAAATCATGGCACCACACACTCTCTTAGTTCTTCCAAGACTAATCATATGAAAGAAGATGTTGTATGTGTCAAAAGCTCTATGATGCAGAAGGAGTCAATCGTGGAAGACCAGGTTCGAAGGCGGGTGGATCTTTCTTCTTCTCCAAAGAATCAAGTAGCCATAGTAGTGAGTCCACCACACAAGCAAACACAACCGTTCACAACAACTGCTACATCAAATAGAAAGACACCATTCGATGAAAAAGCAGTTCCGAGCATGAAGCAGAGATGGGTACGCAAAGGAGAGCAACCACCAACCTTGCCCCCACAAATCCTATCCATGCAAACCAACCAGACCAGAAGACGGAGGAAGCAGCTCAGACAAGCTCAATCACAAGGTATCCAACAAGTTTGGGTGCCTAAGAAGTTAGCTGCAGCTCAACAAGGGCAATTACAGATGTGGGTACCTAAGAAACTCCTACATCCACAACAACCATTGTTCTCCCACATGCAAAAGGTTTCAACAAAGAAGCCCAAAAGAGAAAAGGGTAAGAACCACATACAGAGACCAAAGGAAGATCAAATCAGCTCTTCAACATTAGTAGGAAGACATGCAAAAGGGATATGGGTTTGGAAGCCAAAAGTGCAAGTAGCCTCCACCGAACCAAAGCGTCAACCACACTGGATACCACAGTTCAGAAAGCATCCAAAGAGAAAGACGCCTGAAGTGACCTCTACAGTGCCAAATGATGTTCTAAAAAGGACTCCCATAAGGAGGATTACATTAGTTCGAGACTCAATGGATACCTCCACCAAGGTCGGTATCAACCTCCGCAAATAACATCGAAAGCCTCGAACGAGCAACAACCATGTGCTCCTTGCACAACCCTGTCTTTTGCACCATTCAGGTCATGCATTTCCAAAGTATGCATTAATATAGGGCCACATTACATGGCCGTGCATAGACACACTTGAGAATCCCACGCACAAGAGCACAGTGACATATGTCAAATATTTCTATTGTGCTAACTTTTGTGTTCTTGTTTTGTGATATCCTTTTCCTCCAAAAAAAAAAAAAAAAAAAAAAAGAAAGAAAGAAATAGAGGGAGAAAGAAAAGCGGGAGAGAGCTTGTTCCCAGGTTTGGCTTATGAAACATGAATTAGTCATGCTTAGTTGAAGGTGGAACTGTTGATTACTAGGCATTTATCAATTTGGATAGAAGTGTGTCTCGGCCAGCAGTGAGATTATTGCTGCCTTATCTGGTAGATGACAAGCATTTGGCATGAACATGCCATCTACAACTATGATTTTCTCTTACCATGGTAGGAATGAAGAGCTTGAAGGTTCGCAACTTGAGTGATGCTTAACTACTTCATGTACCAGAGCATCCAAGGAGATATCTGCAAAGGGTAGTTCTGGAGGAGAAGACTCCTGCATATGGTGAGCTAAAGAGAATATGTGAAAGTCAGCTTGGTGTAGTTACCCGATGTTGCTTGCCAAGGAATATAAAGAAATTCAATTCTCAGTATTTGACAAATGTTGCTTGAAAAGAGGAGAGAGGATCCACCACTCAAACGATCTCATCAGTGGACAAGCAACATGGACATTCATCAACAATGTTCCATCCCAAAGGCCGAGTGTACAACACGAAGAGACACACATCCATCAACCTTCTCCATGGTAAGTATCTTTACTCTGGAAACACCATAACCATGATAGTTTAGGAAACCTCTTCGTCAGCATACCCTTGAGCACTTAGCTCAAGACCCGCAATTTTTGCACCATACTTCTCCCAATGCATTTTCCAAGTAAGCATGCGTAGGGCTACATTACAAGGCCGTGCACAAGGCACATACTTTTTTCAACCCAGGCACGAACACACTTACCCATCATTCATTATGGGTTATGAGTAGTTGGCATGACTGCTCTCAACATCATCTTTGGAAGAGCTAGCGGATGTCATGGGAACAACATCCCTATCTCGGAAGCAAATTGAAGCCAGTAGTTGCTCCAAATCACTCTCGACAACCTCTTTTGAGCAACTTGCAGTTTTGAAAGCTCACAACGACACATTCTTGCTGGAATCCAAGGAACCAGCTCATACAACGGATGGACACCACCCCTCAAAGCACTACATGGAACAGCCCTTCCAACAAGGGTCTGTCAGGGACGACAAACTCGAGAGGGGGGGGAGTGTTGAAGCTCAAAGTCAAGGACAAAGCATGGAAGCACATCAAAAGGTGGACACACAAGGAAAGGGAGCAAGTAGGGAGCTCCAAGAAGTGTATGTCAAATTTTCAGAAGAATCCCCTACAAAAATAGTGATTTTCATCACTAAAAACCATTGTAAATACCATTATCTATTTTTAGTAACTCCATTTTGTTCAAGCCGAGGAGTCCTCGAGCTTGAGGAGTATTAAAAGTACCATCGTACCAATTTTCATAATTTTTAGACTTCGTTTGAGCCCTCAAATAAGCCCTGGAACCTAATTTTCAACTAGGCCGGACACTAGGTCTGGACAGGGCCAAAACTAGTCAAAAAACTATAAAAAGAGCTAGAGAGCTCATTTTTGGGGGTAGCTGGAGAGAGAATAGAGCTTGTGTAAGAGAACTCTTTGCAATCTAAGCTTTCCATTGTTCCTCTCTTTGATCTTACTTTGTGCGCGTGTGTGTGTATGTGTGTGTATGATTGTGTACTTTCACTCACGCACTTGTGCCTTCACTTGCTCGTGGTCTTCATACCGGTCCTCACGTCTCCGCGGATTGACAAGTAAAGGAGGTGGTGCTTACGCTTGAGCTACAATTGGACTAGATGTAAAGATGACAGAAGATCCACAAGTGGATATGTGGTAATAATAGGAAATAAGACATTAACATGGAGCTTAAATAAATAGCCTACAATTGCTTTATCTTCTAGAGAGGCTCACCATAAAGGTTTAGCATTGTCTACCACTGACATTATGTGGTTTTAAAAGTTGTTCCATGAGTTGAATGTGCATGTTGATGTACCATTGATATATGGGGATAACTTGAGCAGCATTCATATGACCTCAGATCCTATTTCTCATGCTAGAAATAATAATATAGAGGTACACTATCATTATGTTTGAGAGAAGGCCATAAACAATGAAGTACAAGTTTCACTTTTTGGAACAAAGGATCAAGTTGCAAATATCTTCATCAAATCCTTGTAGGACCAAAGTCTTAAAGATTCAACTATAGTCTTGGCATGAAGGAAACACCCTTTGAAACTTGAGAAGAGAATGTTGAGAATATTGGTTTTATATCTATAGATTAGGGTATAAGTTGCAAAATATGTAAATACCTTTGGGAGGTCTTCAAATAATGCAAGGAGGCTCAACTAATTGATAAACTATAGACAAAGTACCACATGATTTCTAGAAGCTAATGACTCAAATGAGTGAGTCACTAGGGAGCTACAGTGGTGTCCTAGTGGAATGTCAAGGTGGATAGTTCTCAAAGTGCAGCCACATTTTTCTTATTTGAGTACTTGAGTCATGTAATACCTCCACCCAAGTATCCACCATGAGTTAAGATATATTAAGAAGTTATCTTTCCACAATATAGTAAGAGAGCAGAAATCACGATCTTGTTGGAAGTCCAAGAGAGTCATATGTCTATCTCTTTGCTACTATACTTTTGTAGACATGTATTACAGAGCTTGTATATTCACCATTATATATCCAAATTACAAAAGCCTCTCCAAATAGGAGTACTCTTAGGAAATGAGAGGAATAGATGAGCCATATCTTCTCACCCCTAATGGTATCTCTTGCACCATGATGCAACACCATAGATTTTGGTAGCTTTCACATTGGTCTATCTTAAGGTGATCACAAAAGCCTCTCAAAATAGGAGTACTCTTAGGAAATGAGAGGAATAGATGAGCCATATCTTCTCACCTCTAATGGTATCTCTTGCACCATGATGCAACACCATAGATTCTGGTAGCTTTCACATTGGTCCAAATCCCATAGTGGAGGATTTGGTAGAGATGGGTTGCTTTCTTGCACTCCACAAGGGCATGATAGAGGTAATTGAACTTTAGATCCCATCTAATCCAACACTTGCTCAAGCACCATTTTCTATTGGGAGCATGGTGAAATTCCAAGGTTTTCTTGATTCTCGGGGCACTTCAATTTTATCTCCATTTATCCACTTGATCCCTATCTGATGCACGAATTCTTAGTCTAGGAGAAGGTGATGCTCCGTCTCCTTCTAAGCATTAATCATGTGTCTTGAAAGGCACCAATCATCAAGATCCATTCCTATGTCTTTTGGATTGGAAGCAAATGTGCTTCTAGAGAAGAAATCCTTTGAACCATAGCTTTTTTGGCTCTTTGGAGATTTTCTTCTTCACTTCTCGTAAGCAAGACATAAGAAACCAAATAGAGTCATTTAATTTGATTCTCATTGCCCTTTTCCACTTCATAATATTGAAATTGTAGTGAGGCTTCATCTTATTCTAAGGAATCCAGAGGGAGGCAACCAATCAGGTATCCCTTGGGGTCATTGAAGCAAGGAAAATAGTAAAGTGAGGAGTTCAAGACATGCCACCTTGGAGGTCTTGACAATGTAAGGATTTGTCTATTTTTTGAATATGAAAGTTGACCAAGACTCAATATTATTAGTCCAAGATTTAACCAACCATTTCATAGTGGGCTTATTTGCCATGGCCTCAATAAGACGACTCCAAAGGTTGTCGAAATCCTTGGGGAACAAGGAGATGTACCACTTGATTTTTGACACCTCTTTTGATTTGGTCTCTCATCCAAAGAAAGTTTTTGTAAATCCCTTTCATCTTCATTAGGTTAGAGTCTATCAGTATCGAACAAGCATGGAAATAAATGATAGAGGAAACAAGGAATGTGTTGATCACCATGGCTTTACCAACCACATTCAATTGCATTCCCTTCTGGTACCAAAGTCTCCAATCAAGTTTGTTAAAGACCTACTTCCATCTTTTATTCATAGAAACCCCAAAACCTAACGAGATCCCAAGTAGGCAAAAGATTTGAACCATGATAAGTTTAAGGCACACATGGCTCCTTAAAAGCTTAGGCAGCTGCTGAGAGATGGTTTTGAAAACACTCTTAGCTGAGACAAATCTTGTCTTTGAGGTAGAAAAAGACCTATGATTTTACCAAAATGAACTTGACTTTCAACAAGGCAGCACAAGCCATGAGTAGCAATAGTTAATAACAAAGGAGAGAGTGGGCAGCCCTATCTAGTTGAACTCCTAATAAAAATGAAGTTAGAGGGGTCTGGGTGTGCATCAAAACCCTTGAGAAGGGGAGCCACTTTCCAAGCCCAATTTCCACCCACATGTGATCAAGATTGCTAGAAGATCCCATGTATGAAGAAGCCCAATTTTGTTTGTATGGCACAACAACACCACCACTACCTTAAGGGCGGTTTGTGTAAACCCAAGAATGATGAGCTAAAAACATTTTGAGTCTTTTCATCAGGTACTTGTTATAGGTTTTGACTTCTTGAGGGCAAATGAAGTTTGTATTAAATAATTTTTTACTACCAAGTCAATCTTGGCTAATATAGACACTAATATCAAAGTTCTCTTGATCTCAAACACATATAAGAAAATTGATAGTGTGAATGTATTTCTTTCCATAAGCATTAGTAAGGAAAATCCATCCAACTCTCATGACAATATGAGTTGTTTGTGGACGTGATAGAATTCCCTATCGTTATCTTCATGTGGGTTTCTGGAGGGACCAGGAGTTGGTGCCTTTTCTAATGGCCTGAGTGCTTGATTTTCTAATTCAATCATGAGGCAGTTTTGGCCTACCCAAGCCTGAAGAAGTCCACTTCTTAGGTTGAGGTTGACTGCGTGATCATAGATCGAGTCTTGGCCCAAGACAAGAGGTTCGGTAAGATCCTTGTCTTCACATACTAGCACTTTTACTGCCATTAGGACCTCTTGAACGTAGAGGGGAAGTTCCACCTCTCCCATGCAATGGGTTTCAATACCTCCCAACCCTATCAGATATGCCTGTATAGGTTTTACCTTCAATTGAGATTCGAAGTCTAACCCATGAGATTGGGCAATCTCCTGCTCTCCATAAATGGATGGAATGTCTTGTGGGAATTGATCGTGCGCATCATCCACAAGTTCAATTGGAGGAGGGTCTTCACTTTCTTTAGCCCATTTCTCTTCTTGAATCTCTCGGAGGAATTCTGGTGAATACCGATTCATAGAAGAAGAGGTGTCTGGTTCAGTGGAGTTAGGCACATAAGCTTCCTGGGGAGGAATGCTTATTCTATCACTTGCACTCTCTTTAGACTGTGAGATGGTTCCTTTTCCAGACTTTGCAAGTAACCTCTCCAATCTATCCCGTCAAAATGCAATGGTGTTCTAGTGGAGCTAGAGCCATTGAACAAGCGACTGGCCTCAAACATGGCTTGCACCAATTCTACTATCTTAACACAAAGTTTTGTTCTCTCTATCTCTAGATCGGCTCTAGGGTAACATTTTTCATGATCTGTCACATTTGGCCCTTCCTGGATTCTGGCCTGATATGCTTTAAGCATCATGTCTACATCCTCAGGAGTGGGATCGGCTAGGACTGATCCTACTCTGGGTGGTGGGTGGGTTACATGTGGTGGATTAGAAGGTTGGGGAATAGAAGGTGATGGGTTGGAGGGAGATGAAAATGGGGGTGGTGGGGTGGAGTGAGAGTGAGTTTGAGATGTGAGTTCAATTATCTTGGCTTTTGTTTCTCTCAAGCTTTCCTCTAGTTCACTCATTTTCTGTGACCATTGCCTTTTCATTCTCTCTCGGCTATCTCTCCAAGCTCTTGCCCTTTTCTTGGTTATACTCTCTATCTCACTAACCTCAGAACTCTTTTCCTGCCCTACACCTTGAGTTTGCTGCAAAGCTTGAGCTCGAGTGACTACTTGCACTGGGGCAGTGGAAGTCACACTTCCTGTAGAGTCTACTATTAACCCAATAACATTGATAGGAGTGATTTTTGGCATATTGATGGGGTTCTTGGGACACTTTCATAACAAATGCTCCTTTCCACAGTGTGGGCAAAAGCCTTGAATTGTCACAGATTGGGTTTGTGTAGGTGCCAGTAGAGGGCAATCACGAATGAGGTGATCTCCTTGACATCATAAGCATGGCCCTCTAGGAAATGGAGGTCTTATCTACCTAGGCTGAGGTCTAGAGTTGGGGTTCTCGTACATGACATTCGTATAATCTGGTTCTCGACTAGATTCACTGGGTTCCTCATAATAGTATGACTCATTATGCTCGGGTGACTGCATGTAGTAAGCCTGTGGGCTATCAATATGTGTAGAGTCAAAACTATGATCACTTGGGTCACTTTCAGATAGCAATGGTGTTACCGAGACTATGGTTCTATTTCAATTTTCTTTTGCAGATGCATATTTCACTCGAATCACATTGGTTGGAGGAGGGAGTTGTTGCACTAGGACTGGTTGTTGGAGATAGATGTCTGCGGAAGCACACGAACAACACAAGGAAGAAGAAGAAGCTTGGAGCACAAACACACAATAGTGAGTGTATTACTAGAGAATGTACAAAGATAAGTAGCCCATTAGGGCAATAGGCGTATGTACAAGCCGGGGGAAAAAAACCTCCTAAAGAGGGAAAAAAGTGCCCCAACGGTCCTAGTGTGTTCATGTATAAGAAAAAACTGGCCTTGTTTGCATAATTCCTACGAAATAACTACTATTAGTTATTAATTTTCAGTAAGGAGACTCCTATTATCATTATCACACATCACTACCTAAATATATCAACAAATCCCCCCTGGGAGTGATGCGGTGAACAAGGAGTTGGCGCTCATGTATAAGGAAGTGCCAAGCTATGTGGAAATCACTCCACAAAAGGAAGTAAGCCCAAAGCTTTGTGGAAAGCTTCAAACTTCTCCCTAGGCAGAGCCTTCGTGAAAAGGTCTACAATGTTCTCCTGCGTGGGCACATATGCCAAGTTGATCTCTCCAGCAAAGAACCTCTCCTTGACATAGTGATAATGCACCTCAATGTGCTTAGTGCAAGCATGGAACACAGGGTTCCTCGCAACTACCAATGCGCTCTGACTATCAGTGAAGATGGTGGTGGCAGAAGACTGGCCAACACCCAAATCAGCCATAAGGCGTCTGAGCCACACACACTCAACAGTCGCTGTGAAAGCTACCCTATACTCAGCCTCACAACTCAAAGTGGCCACAGTAGGCTGCTTCTTGCTCAACCAAGATATACATGAGCTACCAAGCATGAAGCAAAAACCACTGGTGGACACACGAGTGTCATAGCAACCAGCCCAATCTGAGTCAGAAAAAGCATGCAAATCTGGCGGTAGTGATCCCCCCTTGGGATAAAACAACCCAAGTAGCCGAGTACCACTCAAGTAGCGAAAGATGCGCTTAACCGCCTTCCAATGCGTGACTCTTGGGCAATGCATAAACCTGCTCATCTGTGAGACAGCAAACTGAATATCTGGCCGAGTAATGCATAAGTAAATCAAGCATCCAACAGCCTGCTGATAGAGAACAACATGAAATGCATCTCCAGCATCATGAAGACTCAATTGTAAACCTGTCTCCATAGGAGTGGCAATAGGCTTACAGTCTTCAAGGCCAAAACGCTGCAATAATGTGTCAATATATTTTGTTTGACACAAAGCCATTCCACCATCAACTTGCATAAACTGAATGCCCAAATAGTGATGCAAATTCCCCAAATCAGACATCTCAAATGAGGCATGCAAATCAGCCTTAAAATCAGCAATATGCGTCTCATATAGGACCAGTGAACAACATGTCATCAACATAGACAACAATGATCAGAAGCACATCATTAGCACGCTTAACATATAAGGTGCTTTCATTTGGACTATTCTCAAAACCATGTGCAATTAGATAGGCATGTATCTTCTCATACCAAGCACGTGGTGCTTGCTTTAAACCATATAACGCATTTTTTAACCTGCACACCTGGTTTTCATGCCCTTTCTACACAAAGCCACGAGGCTGAAAAACATACACTTCTTCATGCAAGTCACCATTCAGAAATGTTGTTTTAATGTCCAACTGATGTACATGCCAACCATGATGGGCTGCAAGTGCACAAATGCTCCGAACAGTAGTCATACGGCATGTAGGTGCAAAGGTCTCATCAAAATCAATGCCTCTTTCCTGCGCATAACCCTTTGCAACAAGCCTAGCCTTATACCTGTCAACTGTACCATCAGGTTTACGCTTCAGCTTGTATACCCACTTAGTGCCAGTGGCCTTCTTGCCAGGAGGCAAGTCACATAAAGACCATGTACCATTCTTCATTATAGTATCATATTCAGATTGCATAGCAGCCATCCAATTTTCTGAATTTCGTGCTTCATCAAAAGAAACAGGCTCATTCTCATCACAGAGGCTAGACGCAACCATAGCATAGCAATATGATGCAAAGGAGGCACTATGAGAGCCTGAACGAGTACGATATGACAAAGGTGCATCTAATTTGCTATCACGCAAAGTCTGCACCAGCCATTTTGGCATAGTTTTCGCCTGATCAATATCAACTCACTCATCAACAAGTGCATCATGTAAATCTACATAAAAAATGGAATGATCTGCATCATCATATGAAGCCTGCAAAGGCTGAGAAGTTGCCTCATTAGGACCAGCACTAGACTGTCCACCTGTAAAAAGAGGCATCAAAGTATCATACATGTCTTTAGAGCTAACAGATGTCTCCTTAGTACATGAAAGCAATGGCTGAATAGCATCTTCCACAAAGACAACATCACGGCTAACCAGAATGCGTTTAGTTTGTGGATGATACAGACGATAGCCTTTACTTTCAGAACTGTACCCAACAAAAATACATTTTACTGCCTTATCATCCAATTTTCTGCGATGTTGTTCAGGCACTAGTGCATATGCCAAACAACCAAAAACCCGCAGATGAGCAACAGATGGCTTGCGATCATGCCAAGCCTCATATGGAGTGATAGACTGTAGCGCTTTAGTGGGACCACTGTTAAGTACATATGTTGCACACATGACAGCCTCAAGCCAGAAACTATGTTGTAAAGCCTCATTCTTGACCATACACCTCGCCATCTCCATGAGTGAACTGTTCTTCCATTCAGCAACTCCATTCTGTTGAGGTGTATACGGCACTGTACACCGGTGTTTTATCCCACGTTCAGCTAGAAATGCATTAAAATCAGAAGACATATATTCCCCCCCTCGATCAGAACAGAGGGTGCCCATTTTACATGCTGATAGATTTTCAGCCAAAACCAAAAACTGTTTGAAGCAGGAAAACACTTCCGACTTTGCCTTCAATGGATATACCCATGCATGCCTGGAAAAATCATCAATGAAAGTCACGAAGTAAAGGTAATTTCCAAAAGAGGGTGTCTGCATAGGACCACAAACATCACTGTGTACAAGCTGCAATTTCTGCGTAGCCCGAACTGAACCATCTTTTGGAAAGGATGAACACTAAATTTTGCCCAAAATACAGCCTTCACAAACATGTTTTCCAGGTGCCTCAAGTTTGGGAAAAGAGGACACCATTTTCAGATTTCTGCAGGCGTACCAAACTAGCAAAATTTAGATGACCAAAGCATGCATGCCAAAGCTTTGCATCTGACATAGCCTGAGAATCATGAACTGCACATGCCGAATCATTCACAGATCTTTCATAGTCTATGAGCTTATACAGCCCACGACATAAAATGCCAGAAGCAATAATAACATCGCCATTTGACAGATCATGAACTGTACATGTTTCATCAACAAATTTCACAACCAAGCCAATCTTGGCTAATGCAGAAACTGATAACAGATTCTTCTTGATCCCTGGCACAAATAAAGCATCTGACAAGGTGAAAGAACTACCATGAGCAGTAGTCAGAATGATCTTACCAACTCCCATAACAGGATAAGAGGAGTTGTTGGTGCATGTGACAGTATTCCCTGTAGGGGCAGGCTCCAGTGAAGAGAATCATGAACTGCACATGCCGAATCATTCAGAGATCTTTCATAGTCTATGAGCTTATACAGCCCATGACATAAAATGCCAGAAGCAATAATAACATCGCCATTTGACAGATCATGAACTGTACATTTGTCATCAACAAATTTCACAACCAAGCCAATCTTGGCTAATGCAAAAACTGATAACAGATTCTTCTTGATCCCTGGCACAAATAAAGCATCTGACAAGGTGAAAGAACTACCATCAGCAGTAGTCAGAATGATCTTACCAACTCCCATAACAGGATAAGAGGAGTTGTTGGCGCATGTGATAGTATTCCCTATAGGGGTAGGCTCCATCCAAGCTTTTGGTTAGCATATCAGTTATCTGATCTTTTGTTGAAGTATGTATAACTTCAATCATGCACTGCTCATGAGAAGATGGGTCAAAACTGCAAACAGTAGTAAACGCCCATTTTTCTTCCTGCACAAGATTTGCAGACTCTGTTTTTGGTGTAGAGGCCTCTGCAACAACCATTCCAGCCTCTTTCTTCTTTGCCTCTTTTGCAGCCAGTTTTGGACAGTTCTTTATGATATGATCATTCCCTTTACAGTACTTGCAAAACAATTTCTGCTTTTCGGATTTCTTCTCATCTTTATCCTGGTTCTTCGAATGTGCAACATTTGCAGATTTCTGCTTACTAGTAGAAGAGCTCCATTTTCCTTTGCCCTTCTGACTAGCCAGGAAAGCTTGATCTGCAACACGCATAATGGACCTCTTCTGCCTGGACTGATCTTCCTGCAACAGAATAGAGACTAACTCCTCAAATGATAAGGCATTCGGATTGCCTTTCATCATCAACGGAAGAGTAGAAGCAAAACTCTGATATGAATCAGGAAGACCATTCAGAACGGTATGCACAAGTGAGCTATCTGGTATAACCTCGTCAACAGAAATCAATTGTTCCTTCAAATCTTTGATCTTTGTTAGGAAACTGTCCATAGAATCACCTTCATTCATGTGCTCACTCTCCAACTGTTTTCGAAGGTAAGCAACACGAGCCTCATTCCTAGCTTGGTACAATGTGGTTAGTGTATCCCAAGCATCCCTAGCTGTTCTACAAGAGCGAATATGAGGAATAATGGCACGTTTGACAAACAAAGCTATCAATGCATGTGCTTGGGCATCTCTGCCATCCCAACAAATTTTCTCTGCAGTAGGTGCAATAGAAACAGCAGCACGAACAGGAATCTGCGGAATATCATCTTCGACACCATCTTCATCAGCTCCATCACCTGTATTTGTAGTACCTGTAGTTGCAGGTGTAACAACACGTCTTTCAACACCCTGCACAATGTTCCACAGTCCTTTTGCAACCAATACATGTCGCATCATATAAGCCCATAATGGGTAGTTGGTACTATCCAACTTATCCTCAACAACCAACATACAGAATACATCACTGCTTTCAGCCATGGCTGGTGACTAAAATACCTTGATGCAAAAAATTGACTGTATCTCAAAAAGTTGAACAGAACTACCCAGACGAGTTTTGCTAGACCTATAGCACACTTTGAGATGCTTAAACTGGCGAATAGAAACTGGTATATACCTTTGGCACAAAAAGATGAAATAGCCTACACAAGCGCTACGATAGTGCGTTCGGAGGCCGAAACGAGCTCAGATCGGGATTTCGGCACCACATAGCAAAGCTTTTTTGATCTTGGACACACGCTGAGTATGCTCACCAAAACTCGTGCGATTCTGAGATTGCAAACGGAGGAGTGTCGACGGCGCCCTAGATGAAGCGACGGCCTGCTCTAATACCAATTGTTGGAGATAGATGTCTGCGGAAGCACGCGAACAACACAAGGAAGAAGAAGAAGCTTGGAGCACAAACACACAATAGTGAGTGTATTACTAGAGAATGTACAAAGATAAGTAGCCCATTAGGGCAATAGGCGTATATACAAGCCGGGGGAAAAAAACCTCCTAAAGAGGGAAAAAAGTGCCCCGACGGTCCTAGTGTGTTCACACACATCAGTACCTAAATATATCAACACTGGTTGAGGTCTGTGCTGCCCTTGATAGGGTGGTTGGTAGGATTGGTGGGGTCTACCATACTGCTGTGGTGGGTACTGGGTCTAGAATCTACCTTGTTATGAATATGGCTTAGGGTAATTTTGCCTAATAGTTTGTTTGTTATAAGGACAATCTTGTGCGGTGTGGTTGGTATACCTTCGCTCGATGGTGGAGTACTTGCTACTAGGATTCACTTGGGGTTGGGCCATAATGGGACATACACTCACCATATGGTGTTCTCCACAGGTATAGCATCGTTTCCCTGGAGAAAATCTTGGAATTTGTTTGCTAGAGACACCTAGTTTTTGAGCTACCTTCTCTGCAAGTTCCTCGATAGATGTGGCTTGACCGAAAGTGAGGCTGCTAGAGCTATGTGAATCCTTGTAGATTTTTGAAAGCTCGAGCTCCTCTCCTAGATTATCCTCAATGTCTATGCACATGCGTACACATTCTTCTATGGTTATGGGGTCCTTCAGATACACATATGATCTGAGCTTGGTGCTCAGCAATCCATCTAAGAATAGAGCCACCTGTTTGGTTGGTGTGGGTAACTTAGGTACCGGACACCTCTCTAGGTATTGCCTAAACTGTCTTCTTGCCAGTCTGACCGTCTCTTGAGGTGTTTGCTTGAAGCTATGAATTAGTGAGGAAGTATTATGCCATATGCCACTCTTAGAAAACTCAATGACGAAAGCTTCCAAAAGTTGGTCTATGCTCCTAAACTGCCTCTCATGTAGTGGTTGGAACCATGTAAGGGCTATGTTTCTAAGGGTTAGACCAAAGGCATTGTACTGCGTGAATAGATCCTCAACTTGTTCCGCTCTCAAGACTTGCCTAAATTCTGCCACATGATCGTAAGGGTCTCCAGTGCCATCGAAGTAATTCTTCATGGACTTAACCAGCTGGGTTGGCCTCAAGGTCCTAGTGTGTTCTCTAGGCCTTGGCAAAGGGAAATCATCAGCGTTTCTTTGGTTTCTTGGGGCTCTAAGTCTCTCGGTTTCTTCCCTATCCGTTTCTGTTCTCATCCTTTCTCTTGCTAGTGGGTTAGCAAAGCTCACCTTAGGACTATCTCTACTCCTTTCTCTTTGAGTCCCATGAGCTTGAGATGTTCCAGCTCCTTGGTGACCATAAGACACAGTAGATTGAGGTTGGGGAAAAACAAATTCACCCTTCCAAGTGTAGGCATGTCTCCCATGCTCTGAGATCACAAAGATCCTCTCCGAAGCATCATCTAAGTAGGTCACTTTTCTTGGGCTGTCGGGCTCTTTGAATTCATAGATGGTAAGTGCTCCCACTTCGTTAGGTTTCTCAGGCTTGTACCTCCAAAAAGCCTCATCCGTCTCTCAACTCACGAGTAAGTCTATGCTCCTATTGTCCTGGGTAACCCACTCTGGATTGATTATTCTCGTCAGGACCGACTTGCCTCGAGGGGTTTTTGGCTCTTTTCCTAAGTTTCCTTGCTCTATGTAACCCATGTCAGCCTCTTTCATCACATTGTCGAACTCGTCTGTCCTATCTAGAAGGGTAGTGACCACATAAATTGTTCCTTCTTTATCTAGATAAGCTCCATTTTTGAACTTGACTACTGGATGTTCTAGTCCATGGGGTTGATGTGGGTTTTTAATATGGACTATAGATCTCCTCAGGCCGTCTTCGTAGATGCGAGAACCTAGATGATTGGTCCTGATATATTCCAATTGAGTCTTGTAAGGTCCTGGCTTTTCCAGATATGCCACTCCTGAACTACCTACTGGTCTCTCCATGTTATAGGATGTCTCAGAATCACTTGTTTCTGAACTTAGAGTGTACAGATAATCACTCAACTACTGGGCCCAAGACCTAGCAGTATGATTGACACTAGCTTCAGAGGATCTGAGGCTTTGTCTGTCTCGACCTATGTGTCTTCCTAACCTAAGGTTCATATGCCTGGTTTCTCTAACCCCTAGTCCCAAGTACAATCTCGTGGTAGGTTAGTTTGTGTCAATCACTTTGTTCTTTTTAGTTGATTATTGTGTTAAGCCCTTGTTTGAAATCATGTCATCAGAAAACTTAAGTGAATTTCACACTTGATAATTGATCGGTTCAAGTTTACTTTTGTTCCTTAGAGTTTTTGCACTTAAGACCTACTTAATACTTGTACTTAGTTGATTAGTTCTCTTGGACTTGATTCGTGCCTGACATCACCCTAATTAATCACCACACCTAAGTTTTACTTAGCCTAAGCTTGGAATTGACAAAGGATGGTTGAGAGAACTTCCAACCTCAAATCGTTTCTCCTTGCTACACTTGTCTGCCCAGGAAGTGCGTTCCCAAGCCTGAACAAAATGGCACTTTCTTTGATTTCTCCAAAAGCTCTCTACGAACCTATAAAAATTCCAAATTTAGTTCAAGTTTTTAACTTTAATTGACAAACACTTTGATATAGACACTTTTAAAGACCCTTTTTTCCCCCCTTTTGGATTGCCAAAAAAAAAATCTCTAGAGCTCCCTTGGTGTACCTACCCCACAGAGGGTCAACTTCAAAATACCCTATCTAAAAATCAATGCATTATTCTTATAAAAAAAGTTGAGGGCGTGTAGTATTCATCATGAGCTTTTCGACAAGCTTTAAAGCTCAAAAAATGGATTTCATATGAAAAAGTTATGACCGTTCAGGGTTCAATGTGTTAAAACAGGTTCTCAGGGTTTTAGGAATTCATCTAAGGTGTTGTATGAGTTTTGCCCACTTATAAGACTCTAAGGTAGCCCCAATTTTTCAAAATTATGCCCAAAATTACCAAATTTAAACACCCATGAATATGCAAAAATTTGGTCTATCTTGATAGGTCAGTGTGTCGCGATAGGTCGGTGTGTCACGATAGGTCCGTGTGTCACGATAGGTCAGTGTGTCACGATAGCTCGGTGTGTCACGATAGGTCGGTGTGTCATGATAGGTTAGTGTGTCGCGGTAGATGGGTGTGTCGCGATAGGTCAGTGTGTCGCGATAGATCGGTCTATCACGATAGATGGGTGCGTCACGATACTTCAGTGTGTCGCGATACTTTGGTGTGTCACGATAGGTCGGTGTGTCGCGATACCTCGGTATGTCACGATAGCTCAATGTGTCACGATACCTCGGTGTGTCACGATAGGCCAGTGTGTCACGATACCTCGGTGTGTCACGATAGACTGGAATATGGTGAATTCTACTGATCAACCTAGTGATCCTGGGAGCTCTCAAGCTGCGCTATGTCGTGGTGCACTCAGATTCTCCATAGGGTCAATTTTTTGGTGTCACGATAGCTCGAGGTCGACATCTTAGGGCTTGCGCAGAAGAATTCCGTACCTGCAGAGCTTGCTAGGGATGGTGATGTTGCTGACACCTGCAAGAATCATGCAAAAAACACACAAAAACAGCAATGCACTCTCGCTCTCTCTCAAGCTCTCATTATGCAAATGAGGTGAATAGAATAGGAGTGGGAATATGAAAGGAAGATGGAGATGGTGTGGAGCAGAGATTGAGATGGAAAGGGAGATGAAGATGGGAAAAAAATTAGTGAAAAATCAGAAATAACCTACTACTTACCTTTCCAACACGTCCTCTCTACATCATACCATTAGACGCTCGTCCTCAAAGCTCGAATCCCCGGCAACGGTGCCAAAATTTGGTGTAGCTCAGTGATGAGTAGCACCTCCTTTAATGTCATTCCGGGAAGACATGAGGATGGTATGAAGACCTCGAACAAGTGATGGCACAAATGTGTGAGCGAGAAGCACACTAACATGCACACACATACACACACGCGCACACAAGGTAAGAACAAAGAGAGAGAGACAATGGAATCACTTCTATTGCAAAAGAGTTCTCATACAACTTCAAATCTACAACAAGCTAGCCTCAAAAATGAGCTCTCTAGCTCTATTTATAGTTTTTGACTAGCTTTGGTCCTGTTGAGACCTAGTGTCTGACCTAGTTAAAAATTAGGTCTCTAAGCTAGTTTGGAGGCTCAAACAAGCTCTGAAAATTATGAAACTTGGTAGGCAATTACTTCTAAAGCTCCTCAAGCTTGAGGACTCCTTGGCTTGCACAAAATGGAGCTACAAAAAGGTGAAACAGTATTTACAATGGTTTTTAGTGATGAGAATCACTTTTAATTAAATAATGTAAGGATTGAAAAAATTTGATGGGTTGCCTCAGTGCTAGATCTGCGTGTATGCCCGTACTTGCTTCTTCCTGTATGGTGCCAACAAAGCTCTACCCCTACATTGTGGGATTCAGAGGGTCCCAAGGGCACTAGTCGCATTCACTTGTAATTTCTTTCTCTTTAATTAAAGTATGGGAGAATAGACATGGGAAGAACTTCCTTTTGATTAAAAAAAACTTTTTTTATTGTGTGAATCGGTGTGGGTTGTTCAATCCATCTTTCCATCCTAATGGCTACAGATTAAAGAGAAGGTCCTAGTTCCAATGCACTTCGTGAATTGGTGTACACCATCCAATGGGGCTTCAATCCAATGGTAGGGAATCCATGCGTAGAATTTAAATGTGTTTGAGCGATTTCCATATGATTGGATCTCATATAATGGTGCAAAAATAGTCCCTTTTTTGTTCCAAAAGTTAAGTTCGGCAATTGCCTATTCTCTCAAGCTTTACTTAATAGAAAAAACAATTATACAAGAGAATGGGCTTAGTACCCATGGGACCCCCCGAATCCCACACAGCAGGGGTTGCCTATGCATTACTAGAGGATATGAATTGAAAAACTACTTCGCAAAAATAGTCCTTACAATCCTCTTATGAATTGACATTAAAGATATCCATTAAATTAGACCTCACCTAATGGTGCAAAATTATTCCTTATGATCATCTAAAGTTATTATCCGACATCCCTGTGTGAGCATCCAAAATTGTTCTATGTGAGCTAAATTCCTTATGTCTTCTTGAATGAAATTCCTCCTCCACACAAAAGTTGTGTAGAAAAACCACCATGGAAAATCTTCCAAATTTAATCCTGATTATAAATTAAGCTAGAACTAATGACCAACGCATCAAATTAAGTGGCCCTTGAATGGCTCATACTTTTTCTAAAACTTCATCTTCTTCATTGTTTTGATTTTCTTCTTCTTCTTTCTAGTGTTGTTTGTGTGCATTTATGATCCCTAGTCTCCAATATTTGGTATCAAAGTAAGTCATTGCCTCTTGAGCAAGGTTGCCACTCCACCTTCACTCAACATCTTAGATTACTACAAAATTTGGTGAGCTTAATCAAAGCAATATATACTTGAAAATTACTCTAATAGTTTTGAACAAATCAAAAATCAATTCAAACCTGTTTTGGTCTGAATGCATTATCACATTGAATGTGCACACAATTTTTCCCTTTTGTGCCAATATTTATTTAGATCTTTGTTCATCAGTTCAAGAATTCCAAAGCTTGCTACATGCAACACAAAGATCCTATGGGTAATTTTTTTCAACATTTTTTAGAAACAAGAAATTTGGGTACATTCATTGTCCATGCATGAGAAAAATGATAAATTATGCATTTTGGATGTTGAGCATAAGTTGGATGGCTCCAACTACCCATTATGGGCATATCTGATGTTCTATGTAGTGATTGCAAAGGGATTATGGAGTATTATGGAGTATTATGTCATATGATAGCTACAAATGGTCATGTAGTTTATGGAGAAGGTATTGAGGATTTTGAAGTTTTGCATTTTGGTGTACATCCTATTTCAAGTCCTCTTGCAAGTCCAAATTCAAGTATTCTAGACATTGCACTAACATGCTTATTGTAGAGAAACTTCAATGGGATTGTAGAGATGGATAGACATATGCCTTAATTTCTTTATTTATCAAAACATGTTGGTATCTCTCATACTCATTCATGCAAAATAACTAAGGATGTTTGGGATACTCTTGACACATTATATCAAACAATAAATGAGGCTTGTGTTACTTACTTTGGAAAACAATTATAAAGTGAGCATGTCAATGAAAGTGACTCTTTAAATGACTTTTTCACAAGCATCAAAGAATTGAAGGAGCAATTACCATTTGTAGCAATTTGTTGGTAGCTAGCTCAATCAAAAGGATTGTTCTGAATAGATCACATGACTCTTATCAATCTTTCTTTTACTCTTGAGTCGATGATGAAAGGAAATCAAAATTCTTTACATTTGAATATCTCGTTTTTATTTTGCTCGAGGAGGCTCAATCCATTCAAAATAGATCCATTGTGTATGTTGTAGATCAAGCCTAT
This sequence comes from Ceratopteris richardii, assembly GCA_020310875.1. Taxonomy (NCBI): domain Eukaryota; kingdom Viridiplantae; phylum Streptophyta; class Polypodiopsida; order Polypodiales; family Pteridaceae; genus Ceratopteris; species Ceratopteris richardii. The sequence continues at coordinate 57,105,708 of CM035441.1, read as the reverse complement.
GTTTTTTATTTAAGAGGATAGGATAAATATCCTCCTGTAGCTCAAGCGTAAGCACCACCTCCTTTACTTGTCAATCCGTGGAGACGTGAGGACCGGTATGAAGACCACGAGCAAGTGAAGGCACAAGTGAGTGAGTGAAAGCACACGAACATGCACACACATACACACACACACGCACAAGGTAAGATCAAAGAGAGGAACAATGGAAAGCTTCGATTGCAAAAGAGTTCTCTTACAAAAGCTCTATTCTCTCTGAAGCTAACTCAAAAATGAGCTCTCTAGCTCTTTTTATAGTTTTTTGACTAGTTTTGGCCCTGTCTAGACCTAGTGTCCGGCCTAGTTAAAAATTAGGTTCCAGGGCTTATTTGAGGGCTCAAACGGAGTCTAAAAATTATGAAAATTGGTAGGATGATAGTTCTAATACTCCTCAAGCTCACGGACTCCTCGGCTTGAACAAAATGGAGTTATAAAAATAGATAATGGTATTTACAATGGTTTTAAGTGATGAAAATCACTATTTTTGTAGGGGATTCTTCTGAAAATTTGACATACACTTCTTGGAGCTCCCTACTTGCTCCCTTTCCTTGTGTTTCCACCTTTTGATGTGCTTCCATGCTTTGTCCTTGACTTTGAGTTTCAACACTCCCCCCCCTCTGGAGTCTGTCGTCCCTGACAGACCTTTGTTGTAGTGGTTGTTCCAAGTAGTGCCTTGAGAGGGATCCCTTCTGTATGAACAAAAGTCGTCTGACTTCCAGATGTGTCTGGTTCTTCATCTATCACTGCGAGTCTTTGCAAGTTGTAGTCTCTTGGTATGTGCTTCTTCCTTGGATTCCAGCATGACTGTGTCGTTGTGAGTCTCCGTTGATGTTTTCTAGATCTTCCACAGTTGATGTTCATAGTAGTCATGCCAAGTACTCATAACCCATATTGAGTGATGGGTAAGTGTGTTCGTGCATGGGTTGAGGAAAATATGTGCCTTGTGCATGGCCTTGTAATGTAGCCCTATGAATGCTTACTTGGAAAATGCATTGGAAGAAGTATGGTGCAAAAATTCGGGGTCTTGAGCTAAGTGCTCAAGGGTATGCTGACGAAGAGGTTTCCTAAGCTATCATGGTTATGATGTTTCGAAGGCAAAGATACTTACCATGGAGAAGGTCGATCGATGTTCATCTCTTCGTGTTGTACACTCGGCCTTTGGGATGGAACATTGTTGATGAAAGTCCATGTTGATGGTCCACTTATGAGATCTTTTGAGTGGCTGATCCTGTCTCCTCTTTTCAAAGCATCATTTGTCAAATACAGAGAATTGAATTTATTTATATTCCTTGACAAAAAACATTCGAGAACTACACCAAGCTTAGTTTCACATATTCTCTCTAGCTCACCATAAGCAGGAGTCTTCTCATCCAGTATACATACAAAGATTTGCAGGGTACCAGAGCTACCCCGTGCAGATATCTCCCTTGATGCTCTCGTACATGCAATAGTTATGCATCATTCAAGCTGCAGACCTTCAAGCTCTTCACTCCTACCATAGTAAGAGGAAACCATATTTGTGGATGCCATGCTCATGCCAAGTTCTTGACATCTATGAGATAAGGCAGCAATTATATCATCTGCTAGCCAAGACACACTTCTATCCAAACTGATAAATGCCCAGTAATCAATAGTTCCACCTTTAACCAAGCATGACTCATTCATGTTTCATGAGCCAAACCTGGGAACAAGTGCTTCCTCTTTTTTTTTTTTTTTTTGAGGAAAAAGATATCACAAAACAAGAACACAAAAGTTAGTAGCAATAGAAATATTTGACATATGTCACTGTGCTCTTGTGCTTGGGATTCTCAAGTGTGTCTATGCACGGCCGTGTAATGTGGCCCTATATTAATGCATACTTTGGAAATGCATGACCTAAGTGGTGCAAAAGACAGGGTTGTGCAAGGAGCACATGGTTGTCACTCGTTCGAGGCTTTCGATGTTATTTGCGGAGGTTGATGCCGACCTTGGTGGAGGTATCCATTGAGTCTCGAACCGATGTAATCCTCCTTATTGGAGTCCATTTTAGAACATCATTTGGCACTGTAGAGGTCACTTCAGGCATCTTCCTCTTTGGATGCTTTTTGAACTGTGGTATCCAGTGTGGTTGGCGCTTTGGTTCGGTGGAGGCTACTTGTACTTTTGGCTTCCAAACCCATATCCTTTTTGCATGTCTTCCTACTAATGTTGAAGAGCTGATTTGATCTTCCTTTGGTCTCTGTACGTGGTTCTTACCCTTTTCTCTGTTTGGCTTCTTTGTTGAGTCCTTTCGCATGTGGGGGAACATAGGTTGTTGTGGATGTAGGAGCTTCTTAGGTACCCACATCTGTAATTGTCCTTGTTGAGCTGCAGCTAACTTCTTAGGCACCCAAACTTGTTGGATACCTTGTGATTGAGCTTGTCCGAGCTGCTTCCTTCGTCTTCTGGTCTGGTTGGCTTGCCTGGATGGGCTTTGTGGGGGCAAGGCTGGTGGTTGCTCTCCTTTGCATACCCATATCTGCTTCATGCTCGGAACTGCTTTCTTATCGAATGGTGTCTTTCTATTTGATGTAGCAGTTGTCGTGAACGGTTGTGTTTGCTTGTGTAGTGGACTCACTACTGTGGCTACTTGATTCTTTGGAGAAGAAGAAAGTTCCACCCGCCTTCGAACCTGGTCTTCCACGATTGACTCCTTCTGCATCATAGAGCTTTTGACACATACAACATCTTCTTTCATATGATTAGTCTTGGAAGAACTAAGAGAGTGTGTGGTGCCATGATCTAGGAGCATGCAGTTCTCTAATTCTAATGTAATGCATTGTTCATGTACCCAAACTTGAAGAATTTGACTTCTTAGGTTTTAGTTAACTGCATGGTCATGGATCCAATCTTGACCCAAGACAAGTGGTTATGTAAGGTTCTCATCTTGACATACTAGCGCTTTGACTTTCATTGGAACATCTTGAAGGTAGATGGGAAGTTCCACCTCACCCAAACAAGGGGTTTCCACACCTCCCAATCCTATGAGATAAGCTTCTATGGGATTGATGTTCAACTGCAAGTCTTGGCAGTAGGAAAGTCTAACTGCACTACTTGCTGCACCTGAGTCAATCAATGCTTTCACCGTCCTTGCACCCTTCCCTTGTCCTATCTCTATGGTCACAAAGGGTCTTCGGTCAATGACTTGAGAAGTCGCTATGCCTGACTTTTGGCACATATCCATGTGATATTTTGGGGCTTTTGAGTTGACATCTAGGCCTAATCACCTTAACTTATTTCGCCTAATACGCTCTCTGGCCTCTGCCTGTGCTTCTTCTCTCACTCTTAACTCTTCTTCTTTTCATTTCTTAGCAGTGTTGAGTCTCATTAGCATGTCCTTTGTAATAGGTTCTTGATATAACTTGACTCTACAACCACTAATATAGTTTGGCAAGATATCACCTTCTAAAGTAGCCAATTGAACCGCGCCGCTAGTGGAAATTCTGTTAATGATCATGGGTCCATATCCTCGTTTTTCCAACTTATGGGCATGTTGTTTTCATGTGTAAACCAACACTAGATCTCCCTCTTTCAGTCCCTTATCCTTAATGTTTGCATCAAAGTATGCCTTTTGCCTTTTCTTTGTAGCGTAGATGCCTGCAGCCGCTCGTAGCCTTGTCTCACCTAAGCATTCTAGATCAAAGATCCTAGATGACAATTCATGTCCATTCCACTCATGCTCTTGTGCTACTTTTAAAGCAGGGATTAAGAAATCAAGTGGTAGCACCGCATTCTGTCCAAAGACCATCTGAAACGGGGTGGCATTGAGTACCGTTTTGTAGGCAACTCGGTAAGCCCAAACAGCATGATGAAGTTGTTTGACCCAATCAGAGCGTTTATTATTTACCAATTTTGTCAATACGTTACAAAGGATCTTATTGGTACTCTCGGCTTGTCCGTTAGCTTGTGGGTGATAGGGGGCAGACTTCTTATGTATCACCAAGAATTCTTGGAGAAGATTTTCAATGACTTCATTCAAGAAGTGTGTGCCTCTATCGCTCACCAACTCTATTGGTAGTCCATATCTCGTGAACACATTCTAGAATAAGAACTTAGCCGTAGTCTGGACATCATTCTTTGTTTTGGCTTTCACTTCTACCCACTTTGTAAGGTAATCTGTGGCTACAATAATATATTCTGCATGGGAGTTTCTAGCTAGGGGGTTAATAGGACCTATGAAGTCTATGCCCCACTTCGAAAATGCACGCCCTCCCATCATTGGCCTCAAAGGCATCTCGTCTTTTCTAACTGGATATTGTGCACGTTGGCATGTGTCACATTTCTTCACATAGGTATGTGCATCCATATGAAGAGTGGGCCACCAAAGTCCTGAGAATAGAATGGTCTTGATCACTCGGGCAGGACCAAAATGTCCACCTGCAACACCACTGTGTGCAGTCTCTAAGACCTTTAAATAGTCTGATTCATGAACACACAGTCTTAAGTAACCATCTTTGCCTCTTCGGTATAGGTTCTCTCCTACTAAGGCATAGCCTTGAGCCTCTTGCTCCATGCTTCGTCTTCTTGCTAAACTGGCCTCTTTGGGTAATCTTCCCGATCTCATAAACTCTACCAATGGAGCACTCCAATCTGGAATTAATGATACTTGATAAAGGGTCGCATGCTCCACTGGTGGTCTCTCTCTTCACATTGGACAATTCTTGATCCACTCATGTATTGCTTTGTCCATGCTAGGCCAATACACTCCTCAACGTTTCAAATTCTGCAATGTTCGTTGTTTAGAATAGTGATTTCCTAGCATTCCTTCATGGGCTTGTTGCAACCAACTACTATGTTCATTGTCCGCAACACAACAAGCTAATACACCCTCAGTATCTTGTTTGTACATGCTTCCTGCTAATATGTGATATTTTTGTGATTTTACAATTTCTTCTTGTGATGTTTTCACATTCTTATTTGCAGGGCTGAAGGTTAGGACTGGTACCAACTTATTTGCCCATTTAGGAACAACTTCTAAATTGAACAGATAAGCATCGGGTAATTCGTCAGACACTCCTTGCGGTGACTCTCCTGAAGTGATGCAAGAAAGGTGATCTTCCCGAAGGTGGGTTCTACCTTTCCTGACAAAAACTTCAAAGTCATACTCCATTAGTAAGAGGAACCATCTTACTAAGTGTCCAGTATTGCAAGGTTTATTGACCAAATATAACAAAGCTTGATGATCAGTGAAAAACTTGAACTTGTTGGCCAATAAATAGTGTCTAAACTTCTTCACAGCATATACCATGCCTAACCCTTCTCGCTCGGTTGTGGTATAATTTCTTTCGGCTGGGTTTAGTTGTCTACTAGCATATGCTATGGGCAAATCTAAATTCCCTTCACTTGTGGGTTGTGCTAGCACACATCCTATGGCATGATTGGATGCATCCACATGGACATGGAATGGTTTATGCCAATCAAGAGTGGTCAGTATTGGTGTTGTGCACAAACGTTTCTTCAGTTCATTGAAAGAATTCTCGCATTCGTCATTCCACTCAAAATTAGACAACAAGGCATAAAGGGGTCTAGCTATGATTGCGTACATGTGGATAAACCTACGGTAATAACCACAATGGCCCATAAGGCTTGTACCTCTTTAACATTCCTTGGCCGTGGCAGCTCTGCTATGGCTCGTACCTTATCTTCATCTGTTGAGATTCCATTCTTAGAAACAATATGACCTAAGATTTTACCTTGTCGCACCATGAACACACACTTTTCTGGGTTCAGACACACTCGATATTCTCTACACTTGTTAAAGATTTGTCTGAGTTCAGGGATGTGAAATCTTCTTTCTTGGGAATGAGCACATAAATCATCCACATATACTTCTAAGCTCTTTCGCAAGAACTCTTTGAAGACATGACACATGAGCCGTTGGAATGTTGTAGGTGCATTTGTGAGCCCGAATGGCATAACACGAAATGCAAAGATTCCCCACTCTGTGGCAAAAGCTGTTTTGTGTTGATCTTCTGGGGCAATGGCTACTTGATTGTAACCTAAAAATCCATCAAGGAAGCTATAAACTTCCTTGCCTGCAACACGCTCCAATAGGTGTTCTGTGATTGGAAGTGGATAACTATCTCTGATCGTAGCGACATTAACTTTTTGAGGTTAATACACACTTGCAACTTCCCGTTCTTCTTGGGTACCACTACAATGGGGGACACCCATTCAGTATGCTCAATCTCATAGATGAATCCAGCTTCAATCAGCCTATCAATTTCTTCTTTTATTTTGGCTGCATAGGTATCATTATATGTGTAGGGCTTTTGTTTGGTGGGCTTGGCATCAGCAGTCATGGGGATAGTATGAGAGAAAATTCTTGGATCTACCCCTTTCAAGTCTCTATAGTGCCACGCAAACACATCCCTATATTCCCTTAATAGAGCTACAAGCTCCATTTCTTCTCTTGCACTTAGTTCATCTCCTATATATGTGCATCTCTCTTCGTTCTCTTCGATGGTCACTACAATCTTCTTGGTCTTTTCTTTATTATCATATGATTCTCCTATGATGGCCTCTCTCTTAGGCATTCGTACCAAAATTTTGCGGTCGTCAACTTCATATTTCTTGAAGTTTTCTGGTACTTCAAACAATGATTCCTCCTCTTCTTGTTTCACTGCTTTTCTTTTATTTTTCTTTTGATTGCTCTCAATTCCATCCTTCAAATTTACCGTTTTAATACTTGTGAGAGGTTCTTCTTCTTTGTGGGTGAACAGTCCTATATCTTCTAGATAGTGCTGCTCTGAGTTAAAGCAACTATCCGTCACAATGGACTCTATATCATCGTCATTCTCTTCTTCTTCTATGACATCACTAGGGTCACATTCTTCTAGCAAGGGCTGACACATGAACACTGAGATATCATAACCCTCCTCATCACAATGAGGTGTCCATTGTTCTTCATTGACAGCAATGACCATGGTGGCTAAGATTTCTGGCCAGCCATGAGGCTCAAATTCCTCATCTAGAAAGATCATCGGTGTATAGGCTGGGTCTTTAATTGGTCTATCTCCTGGTGAAGTTCCTTCTTCTCTTGCCTTTAAACGTTTTTCCTCTTCCTCTGCGACCTTGCACATCCACAAATGATTATCTTCATGCAACCATGATGGATCAGGTGAACTTTCAGAATGCACAGAGATGGAATCTTCTTTTGCTTTGTGGATAGAATTCCACTGTAGGAGTGGTACATCTCTGAAGGTGTAATCCTTCAAATTGACCTTGGTGGTGACCCCTAAGTGCTGTAAGTACAAGGAGTTAGTTCCCCAATCCTGTACTATTTGCAATTGTCGTAGGAAGGGTCTTCCTAGGATCATCTCATAGACATTATTTTTCTCAAAGTCACATATAGCAAATGTATGTTCAAACTCCACACCACAAGTGGTTAGAGTTATCCCTTCTAGCAATCCTAGAGGTCTTTCAAAATGACCATCAGCCATTTGAAGCTTCATTCTAGTTGGTCTTAATGTGGGCTTGCCCCATTGCTTCCACAAGGAGGTGGTCGCAATAGCAACACCAGCACCTGAATCTATGATTGCTTTAGTTGTGTAACCTTGGTAGGTGATTGGAAGATAAGTATTACCTTCTTCACCCTCACACATGTCCCCTATTTTGTATAGAGGTATCTCTGGTACTTTTTGCTTAGAGCCTGTTTTTGGCATATTGGACTCAAGTTCTGGAACCTGATCCTTCACATGATTCCAAAGCTCAGGTTTTGCTTTGAGCAGCTCTTCTACAGTGAGGTGACACTGAACCTTAGTGTTCTTCACGACATCAGTGTTCCTTGGAACCACTGAGTCTTCATTTCTTACCAGTATTGTGGGAGCTCTAATCTAGAGAGATTCAGATTCCCATGGACCTGGAAATTGAGGCAGTTCTTCTAGGGTATTAGATTCAAAATCTAATCTTTCATCTTCTTGTTGTTCTGCTTCATCTTCGTAAATAGATGGAATGTCTTGGGGAAATTGATCATGAAGATCATCAATCTCAGGAATAGGAGGGGAATTACCCTTCTCCTTGGCCCATTTCTCTTCTTGTATTTCCCGCAAGAACTCTTGAGAGTACTGTTGAATTGAAGGAGGTATTCCAACATCTGTGGAATTAGGAACATAAGCTCCCATTGGTGGTGAGCTTCCTCTTTAAATAACTGGTTGAGCCTGTGGAGGTAAAGAAACTTGTGGTTTGTTTACCAATTGCTCTAATCTTTCTAGTATGCCTTGGAAATGCAAATCCTGTTTGACAGAGTTTGTCTGATTGAACTTTTAACTAGTCTCGAGTATAGCTTGAGCTTGTTCTACCATTTTCATGCACATTTTCATCCGTTCAATCTCTAAATCTACTCTAGGGTAACTCTTGTCTAGGTTTGCAGTTGTAGGCCCTTCTTGAAGTCGAGCCTGGTAGGCCTTGAACATCATGTCCAAGCCTTCTGGGGTTGGATCTGCAAGAACAGACCCTGGTTGCGGTCTATTTACAATGGGTGGTGGGGTGGGATGAGGTAGAGTGGATGGAGTTTCGGCATGCGAGGGGCTTTGAGATGCAATATCTTCTATTTTTGTTTTCGCTTCTTTTAAGCTTTCTTCTAGTTCCGATAACTTTTTATTCCACTTGCGATTGGCCTTCTCTCTGGTATCCTTCCATGTTCTTGTTTTCCTCTTACTAGGCTCTCCTGATTCACTCGACTCCGATTGTTCTGTTGGTTTATCTTGTTTTAATGATTGTGCCCTAGTAACTGCCTGTACAGGTGCCACATTACTGCTACTTGAACTTGAATCTGCCACTAAGCCTACCACATTAATGGGTGTAATCTTGGGTGCACTAGAGGGGTTTCTTGGACAATCTCTGGGAAGATGGTCTTTGCCACATTCAGGACAAAAAGCTTGTATTGTGATAGCCTGACCTTGACTCGGAGATGGTGGGTGGGGACAATCACAAAGGAAATGGTCGCCCTGACATCTAAAACATGTTCCTCTAGGAGCTTGTGGTCTTACTTGTCTCGATTGGGGCCTAGGGTTAGCATTCGCGTACATGACATTGGAATATTCAGGCTCCCAATTTTGTTCCATAGGTTGTGCCTCATATTGATACGGGTGAATCTCACTATGTTCAGGTGACTCTGTGTAATAAGCATGTTGTTGAGAGCAGTATGGGCACCCAAGGACTGACTAGACAAGGAAGCCAGCGGAGAGAGTCAGAGCGAGCTGAAGGAGTAAGTAGACAAAGCAGTAGACGCAAATCTGGCAGATAGGCCCTTCAAATTTTTCCAAATCAACATCCTTATAACAGTGATTCTTATCACTAACAATCATTGTAAATACCATTTCATATTTTTGTAGCTCCATTTTGTGCAAGTCGAGGAGTCCTCGAGCTTGAGGAGCCTTAGAAGTACCTACATATCAATTTTCGTATTTTTTAGACTTCGTTTAAGCCCTCAAATTGGCCCTGGAACCTAATTTTTAACTAGGCCGGACACTAGGTCTGGACAGGGCCAAAGCTAGTCAAAAACTATAAAAAGAGCTAGAGAGCTCATTTTTGAGGTTAAATTGTAATTGAAACGAACTTGTAAGAGCTTGGTGAAAGTGATCTAAAGAACTCCATTGCTCCTCACTCTTTGTCTTGCCGTCTGTGCGCGTGTGTGTGTATGTGTGTGCATGTTGGTGTGCTTCTCACTCACGCACTTGTGCTTCCACTTGCTCGAGGTCTTCATACCATCCTCACGTCTTCCCGGATTGACATTAAAGGAGGTGCTACTCATCACTGAGCTACACCAAATTTTGGCGCCGTTGCCGGGGATCGAGCTTTGAGGACGAGCGTGTGATGGTAAGACGTAGAGTTGACATGTTGGAGTTGTAGGTAAATTCTTCACTTTCATCCATTATCTTGTTTCTTCTACACCATCATCATCACCATCTCCCACCTCCATCTCCATCATCGCAAAAATTTCAGTTTTTACTATATCTCCTTCCTCCCTTCATTTCCCTCATTTCACTTGTGAGAGAGAGCGAGAGAGCGAACTGTCGTGTGCTATCTTCTGTATGCTTTTGGAGTTTCTTGCAGGTGTCAGCATCATCATCCCCTCCAGCACATCGCGCAGGTACGGAAATGTGCAGAACTGTCTCGCAGTCGCCGACTTCTGTCCATCGCGATTGACAGAAATTTTCACCTTTTGGTAAATCTGAGTGCACCACAGTAGACTAGAGACCCTGCACACCACATTTCCACAAAAATTTTTGAAAAATTTGCAAAATTTCAGTCCATCGCGATTGACTGCCTGTCCGTCGCGATTGACTGAACCCCTGTCCATCGCGATTGACTGCCTGTCCGTCGCGATTGACTGAACCCCTGTCCATCGCGATTGACTGAAACCCTGTCCATCGCGATTGTCTCCTGTCCGTCGTGATTGACTGAACCCCTGTCCATCGCGATTGAGTGAAACCCTGTCCATCGCGATTGTCTCCTGTCCATCGCGATTGACTGAAACCCTGTCCATCGCGATTGTCTGACTGTCCATCGCGATTGTCTCCTGTCCATCGCGATTGACTGAACCTCTGTCCATCGCGATTGACTCCTGTCCATCGCGATTGACAGCCCTGTCCATCGCGATAGACAGCCAATTTTGGACAAATTTTTTAGGGTTTTTAAATTGAAAAGATGGACTACTTGTGGGCATAAACATCTTACTCCAGAGCACATAAGGAGGCCTTAGGAAATCAACCTGGGGGAAACCTGTTGCACAGTGATCCTGTTTGAACCCCGTCTTAACCCTAGAACTCTGAACGGTCATAACTTTTCCATACGAAATCCATTTTTTGAGCTCTAGGGCTTGTTGGAATATTTTGAAGTTGACTACACCCAGGGGGATCAAAGTCAGGGGTCTTAAGAATTGTCTTTCTAAAATTCACTAGGCAAATTAGTATTTGTGCTACAGGAATGAGAATCATGGGTTTTGTCTTTGGAATTTAATTATGAAAGCTAACTTTGGAACTCTACAGATCTATGGAAAGCATCGAAATGCGTTCTAAGCAAGTGTAAGTGCAATCCTTGGAACACGCTTCCTGGGCATTCAAGGGCATCAACACAAGGAAAGGAATTCAAGGTTGGAATACTCTCAACTCCCTCTATCATTTTCTAGCTCAGGTTAAGCACGAATAGTGCTAGAAGTAAGTCAGGGCGACGATAGGCAGGTATCAAGTTGAAGACTACCTAAAAACTCAAGTTCAAGCTAAAAACCTAATCTCTGTACTATCGATAATATAAAGGAAAAGAACCTAACGTGGAACGATCAATTCCAAGTACGAAAACTACTCAAGTATTCCTGACGACGCAATATCAGACAAGATCATAAACATAATAACTCACTAAAAACGAATCAAGCGACTGAGACCAATTGATCAGCAACGAGGTTGTACTCTGGGCAAAAATTGGGCTACTTAACTAGGCATATGAACCTTAGATCAGGGCGACATCTAGTAAGGGATAGACAGAGCCTTAGGTCTTCAGAGGCTAGTGTCAACCACACTGCTAGGTCGTGGGCCCAGCAGTTGAACCATCACTCATACTACCCAAGTTCTGAGACTAGTGAATCCGAGATGTCTCAAGGTATGGAGAGACCTACGGGCAGTTCAGGAATGCCATACTTGCATAGGGTAGAAGGCCCTTACAAAACGCAGTTGGAATACCTTAGGACCAACCGATTGGGTGCTAGCATCTATGAGGACGGCCTAGGAAGGTCTGTGGTACAGATTAAGAATCCCGATCAATCCATTGGATTAGAGCGCCCAGCTGCCAAGTTCGAAAATGGAGTGTACTTAGACAAGGAAGGGACAATATATGTAGTCACCAGTCATCCAGATAGGACTGATGAATTTGGGAATGTAGTCCCAGAATCGGACTTAGAGGACCTAGAGCAAGGAAACATGGGGGTAGAACCGAGGACCCCTCGAGGGAAGTCTGTCCTTACAAGGATTATCACACCCGAGTGGATTCCCCAAGATAATAAGAGCATAGATCTTCTTCTGAACCGAGAAACTGAAGAAGCCTTTTGGAGATATAAATCTGATCGGCCATTTGATATAGGAACAATCATGATCTATGAGTTTAAGGATCCTGATAGCCCACGTAGAGTGACCTACTTAGATCACGCTTCGGAGAGGATCTTTGTGGTGACAGACAATGATAGGCATGCTTACACTGGGAAGGGTGAATTCGTTTTCCCCCAACCAAGATCGAATGTATCCTATGGTCACCCGGGAGCAGGAACATCCCAAGCTCATGGAATGCAAAGAGACAGAAGTAGAGATAGACCAGAAGTAAGCTTTGCCAATCCAGTGGGCAGAGAAAGAACAAGGACAGAAAAAAATAGAGTGGAACCTGAGATACTTAGAGCTCACAGGAATCAAAGAAATGCGGATGAGTTCCCTCTACCACGACCTAGAGAGCACACAAGGACTTTGAGACCGACTCAGCTAGTTAAGTCCATGAAGAATTACTTTGATGGCACTGGAGATCCATACGATCATGTGGCTGAGTTTAGGCAAGTCCTGAGAGCTGAACAAGTGGAGGATCTATTCACGCAGTACAATGCCTTTGGTCTGACCCTTAGGAACACTGCCCTGACATGGTTTCAGCCACTAAATGAGAGGCAGTTTAGGAGCATAGACCAACTCCTAGAGGCTTTCATTATTGAATTCTCTAAGAGTGGCATAAGGCATAATACCTCCTCGCTGATTCACAGCTTCAAGCAGACCCCTCAAGAAACCGTGAGACTTGCAGGAAGAAGATTCAGGCAATACTTAGAAAGATGCCCTGTCTCGGAGCTACCCACACCAGCTAAGCAAGTGGCTTTATTCTTGGATGGATTGCTAAGTACCAAATTGAGATCTTATGTGTACTTGAAGGACCCTAGGACCATAGAAGATTGTGTATGCATGTGCATTGACATTGAGGATAACCTAGGGGAGGAGTTAGAGCTTTCCAAGATATATAAAGATTCGGATAGTGCCTCTAACCTATCTTCCACGCAATCTACATCAATCGAGGAACTTGCAGAGAAAGTAGCTCAGAAATTAGGTGTCACTAATAAACAAATCCCAAGGTTCGCCCCTGTGAAAAGGTGCTACACTTGTGGTGGCGACCACATGGCAAATGTATGTCCCATTATGGCCCAACCCCAAGTTAATCCTAGTAGCCAGTACTGCACCATAGAACGGAGGTACACCAATCACACCGCGCAAGATTGCCCCTACAATAAGCAAACTGTTAGGCAGATGTACCCACAGCCATACCCTCAACAAGGAAAATACCAGAACCAGTACCCACCTCAGCAGTATGCTAGGCCTCAACAAACCTACCAACCCTACCAAAACCAAAAAAGGCCTCAGCCTATGCTAGCACAACAACCCCCAACTCCAGCTAATGTGATTCCGATAAAGTATGCTGCCGCAGAAGAAAACCTGAATAGAGCCATTGTCCCTGTAACACCATTGCTTTCAGAAAGTGATCCCAGTGACCATAGCTTCGATTCTACACATGTCGATAACCCCCAGGCTTACTACATGCAGTCTCCTGAACATGGTGAGTCTTACTATAGTGAAGAGCCAAATGAGCCTAGCTGGGAATCAGATTACACAAATGTCATGTATGCAAACCCCAACCCTAGACCCCAACCTAGGCAAGTAAGACCCCCATTCCCTAGAGGACCATGCTACTGATGTGAGGGAGATCATCTCATTCGTGATTGTCCCTTACCTCCACCTACACAACCCCAGTCAGTAACGATCCAAGGCTATTGCCAAGAGTGTGGAAAGGAGCATCTCTTACGAGACTGCCCTAATAACCCTAATAATATGCCAAAAATCACTCCTATTAATGTTATCGGGTTAGTAGTAGACCCCTCAGGGAGTGTGACTTCCACTGCTCCAGTACAGGTAGTCACTAGAGCTCAGGCATTGCAGCAAAACCAAGGGGTAGGTCAGGAAAAGAGCCCAGAGGCAAGTGAAACTGAGAGCATAACCAAGAAAAGGACTAGAGCTTGGCGAGATAGTCGTGAAAGAATGAAAAGGCAATGGGCAAAAAAGATGAGTGAACTCGAGGAAAGCCTCAAGGAAACAAAGGCCAGGATAACTGAACTCACATCTCAAACTCCCTCTCACACTACCCCATCTCCACCAGTCCCAACTCCATCCGACCCGCCACCTTCCAACCCGCCTCAACTGATACCACCACCCCCTAGAGTAGGATCAGTCCTAGCAGATCCCACTCCCGAAGACCTTAATATGATGCTTAAAGCATATCAGGCCAGAATCCAAGAAGGGCCAAACGTAACTGATCATGAAAAATGTTACCCAAGAGCAGAACTAGAGTTAGAACGAACCAAAATTTGTGCTAAAATGGTGGAATTGGCTCAGACCATGTTTGAAGCCAGTCGCCTCTTTAACATCTCTAGTTCAGCAAAGACACAGTTGCACTTTGATGGACTATTGGAAAGAATAGAGGAGATTGCACAATCAGAAAAGGAACCCGTCTCTCAACACAAGGACAAGGCAAGTGAAGCTGCAAGTCTTCCTGCCAGGGAAGCCTATGTGCCTAAAGCCCATGTGCCTGAGGTTTATGTGCCTAACTCTACGGAGCCAGACACATCTTCTTCTATGAATCGATTCACACCAGAATTCCTATGAGAGATTCAAGAAGACAAATGGGCTAAGGAAAGTGAAGTCCCTTCTCCCATTGAACTTGTGGATGATGCACACGACCAATTCCCACAAGATATCCCTTCCAATTATGAGGAGCAGGAGAGCACCCACTCTCATGAAAGATTAGACTTTGAGTCTAATTCATTACAAGAATTACCCCACTTCACAGGCCCATGGGAAGCTAAATCTACTTGTGTGAGAGCACCTACGGTCATGGTAAGAAACGAAGACTCGATCATACCTAGGAACACAGAGGTAGTGAAAAACACTAAAGTGCAGTGCAATCTCAAGTTGGAAGAGCTACTCAAGGTTAGACCTGAATTATGGAAACATGTAGCCAAACAAGTTCCAGAGATAGCAAAACCTCGCTCCCAGGTAGGATCCCAGAGAACAGTGCCAGAAATACCCTTGGATAAGATAGGAGACATGTGTGAAGGTGAAGAAGGAAACACCTATCTTCCCATTACCTACCAGGGTCACACCACGAAGGCAATTTTGGACTCATGTGCAGGAGTTGCAATTGCCACCACTTCCCTGTGGAAGCGTTGGGGCAAGCCGGCACTCAGGCCAACGAGAATGAAACTGCAAATGGCAAATGGTCATATAGAGAGACCCTTAGGATTGCTAGAAGGAATAACTCTCACCACTTGTGGTGTTGAGTTTGAGCATACGTTTGCTTTATGTGATTTTAGCAAGAACCATGCCTATGAGATGATCTTGGGACGACCTTTTATGCGACAGTTGCAAGTGGTACAGGATTGGGGAACCAATTCTCTGTACGTGCAGCACTTAGGTGTTACGACCAAAGTCAATCTCAAGGATTACTCTCATAGAGATGTCCCTCCTATCCAATGGAACCCCATCCATAGAGCCAAGGATGATACGGAATCGGTGCACTCCATAGGATCAGGATCCTCATGGATGCATGAAGACACTCACTTATGGATGTGTAAAGTAGCAGTAGAGGAAGAGAAGAGAGAAAAAGCCAGAGAGGTAGGTGCAAAAGAAAACCATAGATCAATTCATGACCCAGCCTATGCACCTGTAGTCTTTCCTGATGAGGAATTTGAACCCCATGGCTGGGCAGAAATCTTAGCAACAATGGATGTAGCCATCAATGAGGAACAATGGACACCTCACTGTGATGAGGATGGCTATGACATTTCAGTCTTCTCCATAGAGCCAATCATGGGAGAGGCAGTTCTAGAAGAATGTGAACCTAGCCCTGATGCATTTGAGGATGCAAGTGACTCCGATCTAGAGTCAATCATTATGGACCCACCATTTGCATCAGATGAAGAATACTTCCATGAAGTAGAATTCCAAACCCAGAGGCATGGAGAGCTTACAAATGATGTAAGATTAGCAACACATGTGACCCCGAAGGAAGAAGGAAAGAAACGAAAGAAGAGAGAAGTCTCACCAGAAGAGGAATAATCTTTGTTTGAGGTCCCAGAAAATTTTAAGAAGTATGAGATAGATGACAGGAGAGTCATGATCAGAATGCCGAAACGAGAAGCACAATCAGGAGAGGCCTATGATAACAAAGAAATCACCAAGAAAATAGTAGTGGCCCTAGAAGAAGGAGAGGAGAGATGCACGTACATAGGCCATGACCTAACAGAGGAAGAAGAGCATGCGTTAATAGCCTTGCTAAGAGAATACAGAGATGTATTCGCTTGGAGTTACAAGGATTTGAAGGGTGTTGACCCAGACATATGCTCACACACCATCCCCATGACTTCAGATGCCAAACCCTCTAAGCAAAAGCCCTATACATATAACGATAATTACGCTGCTAAGATCAAAGAGGAGATAGATAGACTGGTCGAAGCTGGATTTATCTACGAAATTGAGCACACTGAGTGGGTATCCCCCATTGTAGTGGTGCCCAAGAAGAATGGTAAGCTGCGTGTATGCATTAACTTGAAGAAGGTTAATGCAGCCACGATTCGAGATAACTATCCGCTTCCCATCACAGAACATCTCTTAGAAAGAGTAGCAGGCAAGGAAGTGTACAGCTTCCTCGATGGATTTTCGGGCTACAATCAAGTCGCCATTGCTCCAGAAGATCAGCATAAGACAGCTTTTGCCACAGAGTGGGGTATATTTGCCTTTCGTGTAATGCCATTTGGGCTTACCAATGCACCAGCTACCTTCCAGAGACTAATGTGCCATGTATTTAAAGAGTTCCTGAGGAAGAATTTAGAAGTCTATGTTGATGATCTTTGTGCTCATTCCAACATTAGACAAACCCATATCCCCGAACTCAGACAAATCTTTGACAAATGTAGAGAATATCAAGTCTGCCTGAACCCAGAAAAGTGCGTTTTTATGGTCAGGCAAGGCAAAATTCTAGGACACATCGTGTCAAAAAATGGCATATCCACTGATGAAGAGAAAGTGAGAGCCATAGCAGAGCTACCTAGGCCGAGGAATGTCAAGGAAGTACAAGCTTTCATGGGGCATTGTGGTTACTACCGCCGGTTCATTCACATGTATGCTGTCATTGCAAAGCCCATGTACGGACTTTTGACTAACTTTGAGTGGACAGATGAATGTGAGAATTCCTTCCAGGAGCTTAAACGAAGATTATGTTCAACACCAATCTTGACCACACCAGATTGGAACAAGCCATTCCATGTTCACGTGGATGCATCCAATTATGCTATTGGATGTGTACTTGCACAACCTATGGGTGAAGGTAATATGGATCTTCCAATTGCCTATGCTAGTAGACAATTGAATGCAGCTGAACGAAATTACACCACTACTGAGAGAGAAGGCTTAGGCATGGTATATGCAGTTAAGAAATTTAGACACTATTTGCTTGCAAACAAGTTTAAATTTTTTACTGACCACCAAGCATTGCTATATCTCGTAAACAAGCCATGCAATACAGGAAGATTAGTAAGATGGTTTCTCTTACTAATGGAATACGATTTCGAGGTTGTGGTAAGAAAAGGGAAGACTCATTTGAGAGCTGATCATCTTTCCAGGCTCACATCTGGAGAAGCCCCACAAGGAGTATCAGATGACCTTCCTGATGCTTACTTGTTTAACTTGGAAGTGGTACCGCAGTGGGCTAAGCCACTAGTGCCAGTATTGACATACGGGCCTAATCACCCAATTATAAACATGCAGGATAGGGAGGTAGTAAAAGCCCAAAAGTATCACATCATGGCTGGAAGTATGTACAAGCACACAGATCAAGGGATCTTGGCCTGTTGTGTGGAAGAGGATGAATACGCAAAATGGTTGCAATTAGCACATGTAGGTGCATTAGAGCAACACCATTCAAAGCAACGAACCCTACAAACACTAAGAAGACTAGGAGTACATTGGCCAACTATGGAAGCTGATGTCCAAAAGTTGTGCAAGGAATGCCCAATCTGCTGCACTAAACCACCTGTGGAACATGCCACTCTTTATCAAGTGTCCCTAGTGCCAGATTGGAGTGAACCACTAGTATCCTTCCTGAGGACGAGAACAGTCCCTCCAGATATGACTCTGGCTAGGAAAAGGAGTTTAGAACAAGAAGCCCAGGATTACTCACTTATTGGTGATAATCTATACAAACGTGGTAAAGACGGTTACCTGAGACTATGTATCCACGAGAGTGAATATCTCAAGATCTTGGACACTGCTCACCAAGGTGTAGCAGGAGGACACTTTGGACCAGATCGGGTGATCAAGGCAATACTATTTGCGGGCTTCTGGTGGCCAACCCTGCACATGGATGCACATACCTATGTGAAACGGTGTGATGTCTGTCAGCGAACTCAGTATCCTATACGCAAAGATGAGATGCCACTGAAACCTATGATGGGTGGACGCGCATTCTCTAAGTGGGGAATAGACTTTGTAGGTCCTATTAATCCCCCAGCCAAGGGTTCACATGCTGAATACATCATTGTGGCCACGGATTATCTCACCAAGTGGGTAGAGGTAAAAGCTACGACAAAGAACGACGCTCAGACAACTGCTAAATTCTTGTTTGAAAATGTATTCACAAGATATGGGCTACCTATAGAGCTAGTAAGTGATAGAGGCACTCACTTCTTGAACGAAGTAATTGAAAATCTACTCCAAGAATTCTTGGTAGTTCATAAGAAGTCTGCCCCTTATCACCCTCAAGCTAATGGACAAGCCGAAAGCACCAACAAGATCTTATGCAATGTACTGACAAAATTAGTGAACACTAAACGCTCCGATTGGGACAAACAGCTACACCATGTTGTTTGGGCATACCGAGTCGCCTACAAAACGGTACTCCAAGCCACCCCCTTTCAGATGGTATTTGGCCAAAACGCGGTGCTACCCTTGGACTTCTTGATACCTACCTTAAAAGTAGCACAAGAGCACGAATGGATGGGTCATGAACTCTCCTCTAGACTTTTTGACCTTGAACGATTAGGAGAAACGAGACTGAGAGCAGCCACAGGGATATATGCAGCTAAGAAGAGACAGAAGGCATACTTTGATGCCCATGTGAAGGATAAGGGCTTGAAAGCAGGAGATCTAGTTTTAGTCTACACATTGAAACAACATGCAAGGAAGCTGGAAAAGAGAGGCTACGGACCTATGATCATCAATAGGATCTCCACGAGTGGAGCAGTACAACTAGCCACTCTAGAAGGTGATGTCCTCCCAACCTATATTAGCCGATGCAGAGTCAAGTTGTATCAGGAACCCCTCATGGAGGAAATGCTAAGTCGACTCAATACTGCTAAGCAACGTAAAGAGGAAGAAAAATGAATTCGAGAAGAAGCTCAAGCAGAAGCCCTAGAGCGCATACGGAGAATGAAATTAAGAAGTCAAGGTAGAGAGCAACCTGTGCCAGATGCATCGGTAGATCAAGGACATCATGTGGCTATGTGTGAAGTTTCAGTTGTTAGCTCACATAGGATAACTGATCGACGTCCTTTCATAACCGTAGATATAGGGCAAGGAAAGAGTGCAAGGACTGTAAGAGCCTTGATTGACTCAGGTGCAGCCACTAGTGCTGTTAAATTGTCTCACTGCCAAGAGTTGCACTTAACTGTCAATCCTGTGGAAGCATATCTCATAGGATTGGGAGGCGTGGAAACCCCTTGCATGGGCGAGGTGGAACTTCCCCTCTATATTCATGATGAGGAAATGACAGTTAAAGTACTAGTGTGTCAAGATGAGGACCTCACTGAACCCCTTGTCTTGGGTCAAGACTAGATCTATGACCAAGCAGTCAACTTAAACCTAAGAAGTGGACTTCTTCAGGTTTGGGTCAATCATAGTCGAATTACAGTAGAGTTAGATAACGGAGCACTCAAGGAACTAGGAAAGGCACAAACTCCTGGTCGTTCCAGGAGTACACATGAAGATGATCATGCTGTTCTTGTCCAAAACTATGTGTTGCAGAGGAATGATGTTCGCACAAAAGAAGTCAGGGGAGCAACGGAACCCCCTTCTTTTCCAAAGGCCAGAGGGAGGCAGCAACCAAAGGTGGATCAAAGGCAGATGAAGCAGAGTACTACCTATCTCGGAGATCAAAAGTACCCGCACAGCAAAATGTCTCGGCTAGTGAAACAGGTGTGGGTGCGGAAAGGCGAACACCCGGTTGCACTCAAGCCAACCACACGGGCAAAGCCTCTTATTAGTAACCAACAACACGACACTAATAAGAAGTCTTTCAAAAGTTCCTCAGCTAACGCGAAGTCAATTTGGGTGCCCAAGAAGACGATGAAGGCTAGCCCACAATCAAGACAAATTTGGGTGCCTAAGGCTTGTTTGCGGGCTCAAATAGCTACACCAAGAACACACCCTACAGAGCATAATCCATTCACTCGCACAGCCGGCATCCACTCGTTGTTAACACTCAGGAACACACCAAGGCCAACGAGCACGAACATAATCACTTGTAAATGGGTCCCTAAAAGGCCTCACTTTCAAGCTGACACACCCATAGAGCTCTCGAGAGGCTCTACGAAACCAGGAGCAAAACCCATCCACGGCATTTGGCAGCCTAAGACTTGTAACAAACCCCCGGACCCCAATTGTAAATCCATGACCACCTACTAACCACTTCACTCTCACATCACATCATTCCGCTTAGCTTGTAGGTCTACCTGATTCCTAACTACACACACAAGCACCGAGCACTTATTAACCTACTAATCTCTTCCGGACCTCATGTTAATGTTGTAACGGGGACACGGTGTCATTTTTGTGTCCATTGCAATGCTAACAATTATTCATGTATTCTCACAGAACCAGCTGCGAAGTTCTCAACATGGCTGAGGCAGCAGGAACTAGCTCTCACACAGAAACAAACCCGCAAGTGGTGGATTTAGACAGTTTACCCGTTTTGCCTGAGACAAATGAAAGACCAGAAGAATTGCAGGCCGTCAAAATCATACCTATTGCGGACCCTCCGCGTGGCCACACCATGCCCGTAGGAAAGACTTCCCACTGGTTTACCGAGGTGGCAGGACCCTTGGGTGAAGGAACGTACCTATGGGAATCAGAGTTGGACTTCAATGGGAAGCAAGGCAGATACCATTTCTTTACAAGAGAATTTGAGAAATTACAAAATGCAGAAGGTCTACGTCCGATATGGGAAAAGGCAGGATTGAGTGCCTATTTCAGTGCACGACTCCCAAAACCTGACTTCATGCGATGCTACTATCTTATCAACACCTTGACTCCAAACCAGAACCCAAAAGGTGCAAGCTCATTTGTGATTCCATCTCTGACAAAGGGGAATGAGCTCAAGAGGTTCAGGCTATCAAACAATTTGGTGAGGGAGGCTCTAGATATGTGCGGAATGCATATTCCTACAAAGAAGGAAACCCTAGTACCGGATTACATGAAGAATCGAAGTCTCACCAAACTCAAGGACATGGTGTCCATGACACCTAATATTGCAATACACCTTCGCATGTGCATGCAACACTTTGCTTTTCCTGCACAAGATAGATTCACTATGCCGCACAAAAAGATTTGGTTCAGTTTATATCTGGCAGAGACACAGAGCCTCACCATCAACTTACCCCATTGGATAATTGATCAGATACACCTAGCTCACAAACGATGGCCGAGGAAACAGGTTTTATATGGTTGCTGTGCTCTGACGAGAATAATTTATAGGTGTTTAGCTTATGACATCCCTATTCAACGGGCCCTAATGTGGAATCATGTAGAGCAGTTTAGAGGTAGGACATCCACGGGACCCCCTTCGAAGAAGATGAGAGGCACTGTCCAAGTCCCGTGTGCTCAACCACGTGGAGCCACCCTAACACCAGATGTCACCCCTCCACCTCGAAGAGTCCGACCATTCACACTCCGACTTCCAAGACGCAGCACCGATGGTTCTACCTTGATATTCCCTCCCATCCCAACCGATCTTGAATTTCCTAGTGGTGCACCTTTGGAAGAACTCACTAATGAAGATTTGGAACAGTTATTACAAGATGTAGAGCTGGAGGCAGAAGAGGCACAACAAGCGGAAACCGTGCAAACGCAGGCCACAACCTCCCAAGCACCGGTCACACCAGTTGAAGTGGATGAAGAGGATGATGGAGATGAAGAACAGGAGGAAGATGAGGAGGATTACGATCAAGAGCATCAAGATGAACAACAAGAAGTGCCAAAACTTGTAGGTGCACCAGCATATACAGCTCAACTACAAAGGTTATACGACACAATCAAAGCAGTACAAGAAAGGCATAAACTCTCTCTTATATCAGGTCAAGCTTTGATGCAAGAAATGCTATCAGATGAAGGGGTGGACCAACAATTCATTGACACTCTCAAATTAGTGTCAGAATCTTTAGGAGTTCCGGAGGCTGTCCACACTACCGTCCGCCAGTCCGTAAGGTATGACAAACGCAGAGTTGACACGTTACCACGAGCAGGTAAGACTATCAGGATACCCGTCACAGAACAAGAAGTACCCATTAAAATAGCAGCTACCCCTACAACCACCACTAAACTCTCGGCCGAAACCTTCGTTCAGACATCACCCATCTCGCCCCAGCATCCTCCATCACCACCTTCTCCACCCCCACCACCACCTCCCACCATGGAAGAAACGATAGCATTCACCTCTACCTCCACTTACAACCCATCCTCATTCACATCATTCTCATTTCGAGAACCCACCCCACAAGAAAACCTCTTCTCATTCGTCACCAACCCCTTGTACACTTCAGCCCTTCCATCCTCCGAACCCATAACTAGCCATCCCATAATCCCAATGGTGGTTGGAAACCCAGCACCCACCGAAGGCACCCTGTGTTTCCCAGCCTATCCCCCAATACGGGTAGCTCCATTCCATGACCCTCATTTCCCATCGGGCCCCTACACCTCTTTCAACCGGACCTCACCACTCCAATACCCGTCCTTTGGGGAGCAGTTCATCCGCTCTCCAATGTTTCAGCGGCACATTGCCCCGACGTTCGCAACAACATCAATTTACACGAACACCACACTCACTTCACCTACCATACCCACCTACATGGTAGCCCCAGTACACACCACTTTGTCTGATCCAATGGACATTTCACCAACCTCCGCACCTCTCCCCACGATTCCACCATCTCCCCCTCCCTTACCCCCCACCTCACCACTCACATCATTGGCACACACAGCATTCACTACCCCCCTCCCCAATCCCACCTCCCCTGCATTTCAAACTTTTCCCCTTGCATCTCATAATGTAAATAGCACGTTCAACACATTACTTCAGTGTGCACATCAACTACAACAAGAGTACCATCAATTGGAAGAACGCACTACGGCCCTCCAGGCAGAATCTCAACGTCTGCAAGCTAGGGTCACCACTCTGGAAGATGACTACCAAACGCTCCTAACCGAGCATACCACCTTACAGCAGGCTCACTCAGAATTGGAATCAAAGACATCAACAGTAGATGACCAAGCAGTCAAGGAACTAGAAACAGTGCTTCAAGCGCAGATGATATCTAATGCTACACTCAGACGCAACATTGGGCTATTAAGGAAGCATATGGCAGCAGCACTAGAAGAGAACAAAAGACTTCAACAACAAAACCGAGACAACTTCGAAGCGGCCATGGAAGGAACTGTAGGAGCCACCATTAGCCCTACCAGATATAGAGCAGTCCCATCGGAAGACATTCGCATCTTACTTGAGGAGCATGCAAATTTCTTGGAGTCATATGAAAAGTTAGAGACTGAATGTGCAAATCTAAAGAAACAGATAGCCAGTGTCCCCACAGCTCAACAGGAGCCGGTAATCTTGCAACACTCTACAGAAGAAATAGAGACCCTCCGGAAACAGGTGGCAGAACTCCAAGCACGCCTCTTACCATATGAAAGGCCACCCTCGCCCATTGAAGAATCAGAACCTGAAACAGTAGTGGAAATTCCCGTCGATGACAGCTATGAAGAGCCATACAAGCCTATGCCGACACCCGGTGGTCGAACTACAGAAGAAGGACGACACCTTAGAAATTCAAGTCCCAGATTGGGTCAAAAGGGTGGAGAAAGTGGGTAAGACACATGATGATCGTGTGGCAGTGCAAATGCAATCTCTCACAAATCTGGAAGAAACTGTCCTTCGGTCTTCCTACTTTCAAAACTTATCCCATCAACGGTTAATCACAACATCAGAGTCGCAATACATGCCTTATTTTGTCTTACTACATGACTATAATGCAGAAGTCAAAAGACATACAGGGAAGGAGCCCACATTTGCCACTCAATTTGAGATAGGGGATTTACCGACAGATGCACGCGCTGGCTCGATCTTCCAACCTAATTGGCGTGCACGTCTACTAACCGATTACCCAGAGATGATGAGCACCTAGGCAACCATGCCACTATATATCAAGTATAATCCTTGCTATTGCCCAGTGGTACGTCGCAGATCCTGGCAAGCATTTGCAATCAAGGTACGCAACAATAAAGAATGCTCGGCTTGGGTTAACTATCCATATTTTGCTCCACCTCGCGGGACCCCAACCGTAGCCTACATGATATCAACAATTCGGCACTGGTCTACACGTCTAAATAATGTGCCTGACATAGCAGCAAAAATGTGTATGAAGATATTTGAGCTCATGACCATTGTCTTCAAAACCTTTTGAAATGTACAAGCTCCATACATCTCTGCTCCTGGATTCTCTCAAGGTAACAAGGATTTAGTCTACGACATGAGCCAGACCCCCTCGGTCACTATAATCTTTGCTTGGCATGCACGAATAAAGTACTTACCCGCATGCTTCAAGCAGACATTTGAAGAGATGTTCTCTACGGGATTCTGGGAATATCATTCGGAAATTTTCATTCCCAGACCCACACATTTGCTACACCTATTCGCCGTAGAACAAGCGATCCATGCAGATCAGTTACGTCTGCCACATCCGGACATTCCAGGACCAATTGATTGGGATCGTTTGATGACAGATTTGGCCAGAGGACTACGCCTACAAGAACATCAGCTTGCCACTCAGGTCGTGGAATATTACATCCAACACTCCCAGCAACAAGGGTCTGTCAGGGACGACAGACGCGAGAGAGGGGGGGTGTTGAGAGCAGTATGGGCACCCAAGGACTGACTAGACAAGGAAGCCAGCGGAGAGAGTCAGAGCGAGCTAAAGGAGTAAGTAGACAAAGCAGTAGACGCAAATCTGGCAGATAGGCCCTTCAAATTTTTCCAAACCAACATCCTTATAACAGTGATTCTTATCACTAACAATCATTGTAAATACCATTTCATATTTTTGTAGCTTCATTTTGTGCAAGCCGAGGAGTCCTCGAGCTTGAGGAGCCTTAGAAGTACCTACATATCAATTTTCGTATTTTTTAGACTCCGTTTAAGCCCTCAAATTGGCCCTGGAACCTAATTTTTAACTAGGCCGGACACTAGGTCTGGACAGGGCCAAAGCTAGTCAAAAACTATAAAAAGAGCTAGAGAGCTCATTTTTGAGGTTAGATTGTAATTGAAACGAACTTGTAAGAGCTTGGTGAAAGTGATCTAAAGAACTCCATTGCTCCTCACTCTTTGTCTTGCCGTGTGTGCGCGTGTGTGTGTATGTGTGTGCATGTTGGTGTGCTTCTCACTCACGCACTTATGCTTCCACTTGCTCGAGGTCTTCATACCATCCTCACGTCTTCCCGGATTGACATTAAAGGAGGTGCTACTCATCACTGAGCTACACATGTGGACTACCTTCATGGGAGTAGTCTGAACTATGAGCATGAGAGTCATTATTTGGTATCAATGGGATTAGTGGGACCAATGCTCTATTTGGATTTTCCTCTCCCACAGCATACTTGACTGGAATCACGTTGGCAAGAGTTGGTGGTTGGTTTCCAAGACTGGTTGTGGCCTATATTGTGCCTGATATTGTTGTTGTGGTCGATAATATGGCTGTTGGTATTGGTTCTGATATCTACCTTGTTGGAAAGGTTGTTGATAATTCTGTCTAACAGCCTGCCTATTATAGGGACAATCTTGAGCCGTGTGGTTCGTATATTTTCTCGCAATAGTGCAATATGGAGCATTCCTTTCTCTCATGTTCTGGTTGTGCAATGGGCATACATTAGCCATGTGGTCGCCTCCGCAAGTATAACACCGATTCAATGGAGTGACTCTCTGTGTTTGTTTATTTTGAACTCCCAGCTTCTTGGCAACTTGCTCAGCTATCTCATCTATTTCCGCGGAGATTTTCGAAGTATGACTAGTAGAACTATCAAAATCCTTATAGAGTTTGGACAATCCTAACTCCTCACCCAAGTTATCTTCTATGTCAATGCACGTCCGCACACACTCTTCTATGGATCTAGGCTCTTTCAAGTACACATATGATCTTAACTTTGTGCTCAGTAAGCCATCTAAGAACAAAGCCACTTGTTTGGCTGGTGTGGGTAGCTCTGGAGCAGGGCATCTTTCTAGGTACTGTCTAAACCTTCTACCTGCTAGTCGCACTGTTTCTTGGGGTGTCTGCTTGAAGTTGTGGATCAAAGATGAAGTGTTATGCCTGATACCACTCTTGGAAAATTCTACAATGAATTCGTCTAGCAGTTGACCTATATCGCGATAGTTGCAACTACTCAGTGGTTGAAACCAAGCCAAGGCAGTGCCCTTAAGAGTCAGACCAAATGCCTCGTACTGGGTGAACAAATCCTCAACCTGTTCAGCTCTTAACACTTTTTTGAACTCGACCACATGATCATAAGGATCTCCTGACCCGTCAAAATAATTCTTCATTGCCTTGATCACTTGAGTGGGTCTAAGGGTTCTTGGGTGCTCTCGGGGTCTAGGCAATGGAAAATCCTATTCATCTCTTTGTTGCCTATGTGCTTGATGTCTCTCTCTTTCAGGTCTTTCATTTTCAAATCCTGACCTATTCCTGCCCATGGTGTGTGCAAAACTTACCTCAGGTCTCTCTCTAGTTCTTTCTCTCTGGGCTTCATGAGCGTGGGATGATCCTACTCCTTGGAGGCCATGGGAAACATTGGATCTTCGTGGAGGGAAAATCAATCCACGCTTCCAAGTATATGCATGTCTATCATGTTCTATTACCAAGAATATCTTCTCTGATGTGTTATCCAGGTAGACAACTTTGCCTGGTATCTCAAGATCTTTGAATTCATAGATGATGACTATGCCCAGTTGGCTAGGTTGATCTGGCTTGAATCTCCAAAAGGCTTCCTCTGTTTCTCTATTCAAGAATAGTTCTATGCTTTTGTTGTCTTGAGGGATCCAATCTGGTGTGATTACTCTGGTCAGAACTGACTTACCTCTAGGAGTCTGGGGTCCTTGTCCTACATTTCCTTGTTCTAGGTCTCCTATCTCATTCTCATGAATGACATTTCCAAACTCATCCGTCCTATCTAGTAGGTTGGTGACCACATACATGGTTCCTTCCTTATCAATGTATGAACCCTCTTCGAACTTGACCACCGGGTGTTCAAGTCCAAAGGGTTGATCTGGATTTTTGAGTTGGACCATTGATTGCCTCAGGCCATCCTCATAGATGCGAGCACCTAATCGGTTGGTCCGAATATATTCCAATTGTGTCTTATAGGGACCTTCTGGTGTTTGTAGATGGGCTGTTCCTGAATTACCTGCAGGTTTTCCCATGCTGAAAGACATTTCTGAGTCACTTGTGTCTGAGTTTAGTATGTAAGGACAACCACTTAGTTGTTGTGCCCAAGACTTAGCTATATGGTTGACACTAGACTGAGAAGATCTAATGCTTTGTCTATCCTTGCCTAGGTGTCTACTAGATCTCAGGTTCATAAGCTTGGGCTAAGAGTCCAAAATTTCCCATTGGTATGGTTCAAAAAATCCTTTGGAGTCCCCTTGGGTTCTAGGTCCCACTTGAAGCTATAGAGCTCGAAAAATGGACTTTGGATGAAAAAGTTATGTCAAATCAGGCTCTTGGGGTTCAAAACAGGCAAACAGGACCTTTTGGAAAAAATCACGATTTTGTGAACTTCAAGAGAATCGCGATTTTGTGAACTTCAAGAGAATCGCGATTTTGTACCTTGAGAATCGTGTTTTCACAAATTCATGTTTTAGAGAATTGTGTTCTCACAGAATCGTGTTTTGAAAATCGCGATTTTATCTCAGAGAATCGTGTTTTCACAAAATCGTGTTTTTCACAAAATCGTGTTTTTCACAAAATCGTGTTTTTCACAAAATCGTGGTTCTCAGAATCGTGTTTTTGCTGAAAATCGTGGTTCTCAGAATCGTGTTTTTTGACATGAAAATCGCGATTTTGTCTCAGAGAATCGTGTTTTCACAAAATCATATTTTAGAGAATCGTGTTCTCACAGAATCGTGTTTTGAAAATCGCGATTTTGTACCTTGGATGAAAATCATGTTTTTTAGAGAATCGTGTTTTTAGAGAATCGTGTTTTCTCAGAATCGTGTTTTTGACATGAAAATCGCGATTGTCTACAGAGAATTGTGATTTCGCAAAATCGTGTTTTTGCTGAAAATCGTGATTGGTGAGAATCGCGATTTTGTCCTTAAGAATCGTGTTTTTACAAAATCGTGTTTTTGGCTAAAAATCGTGATTTGTGAGAATCGTGTTCTCACAGAATCGTGTTTTTGGCTGAAAATCGTGATTTGTGAGAATCACGATTTTGAGCACAACCACAGAATAGCGTTTTCTCAGAATCGTGTTTTTGACATGAAAATCGCGATTGTCTACAGAGAATCGTGTTGTCACAAAATTGTGTTTTTTCACAAAATCATGGTTCTTAGAATCGTGTTTTTTTTTTACATGAAAATCGCGATTTTGTCTCAGAGAATCATGTTTTCACAAAATCGTCTTTTAGAGAATCGTGTTCTCACAAAATCGTGTTTTTGGCTGAAAATCGTGATTTGTGAGAATCGCGATTTTGAGCACAACCAGAGAATCGCGATTCTGAGAATGACCACAGAATCGTGATTCTTTCAGCAAGCTTTTAGGCGGGAAATAGAAAATCGTGATTTTTCAAAAAAATTTGAATTTTCACAGAATCGCGATTTTCATCACAGAATCGCATTTTTTGGCGGGAACTTCGAATTTTTGAGCGCCGAGCAATGGCGAGCTCCGTATGAGCAGAAAATCATGAAAAACACAGGCGCTTGTTCTCCCTTGCACTTCCTAACTCTTTCCCACACAATAATGCATGAAAAATGGTATGAAAATGGTGAAAATGCACAAAAAACAAGAAATTTCTATGAAGAAGAAGATGGAAGAGGGTGAAGATGATGATGGATGGTCACTCTTGACAAAGGTACAGAAGTCAACGAGGAGTTCCCATCTGTTCCAAAGAGGATTCGAGAAAGGCAGGTCGGGCAACACATGACACCGAGAAGGCCGATGATCAAGAAGCGTGAACACCAACCTGTGCAATACAAAGTACCTCGTGGCATGAAGTAGATCTGGATATGCAAGGGTGGAACACCCACAGCTCTAGAGACAAGTTCTCAAAGATGCACTAAACCAGCTACACCATCAAGGGCTACAATGAAGGAGTCCCCTAGGCAACACTCTAGACATACCATTTCTATTTGGGTCCCGAAGCGGTCAATGAAGGCTATCCCCAATGCTAGACAGATATGGGCGCCCAAGTCCTGCTTACGAGCTCAAATAGGTTCACCTCCAGTCACAAGAATGAATCAAAACTCACAAGCACTCTTGGCAAACATCTCAGGGCAGACACCTACACCCCACACCATTACACCTTCGATCAAACCTAGGAATATCGGGAAATGGGTGCCCAAAAGGTCCCAAATCCAACACAATCCAGTCCATAAACCTTTACATGTCATCACCACTAAAAACTACGATTCCACAATCAAAGTTTGGAGACTTAAACCCTGTATCAAACCCCCTGACCCAATTTTGTAAATCCGTCTACTCTGATGTAGGTGCATTCTGAGTACATCGCATATCCAAAGTATGCATCTAGGATGACACTAACCACTAACCAACATTCACACCCATCGCAAAAACTTTACCCCTAACCCCTAACCACTTGGAATATCATGTTAGTATTGTGGAGGGAACATCATTACATCCTGTTTCCTATGCAACACTAATGTGCCTCTATTCTTCTAGCAGATTAGCATCATCACCTACAAATAGTCCCATGGCAGAAGCAGCAGGCACGAGCTGCCAGGCAGGCACTAGTTCTCAAGCTGATTAGGAGACCATGCCCGTGGAGGCCCCACTAACAGCTAGGCCTGAAGACTATCTAAATGTGAGACGAATTCCAATCTCGGATCCACCAAGTGGCTTACAGAAAGAGTGAAAGGACACTCTCATTGGTTCAATGAGATGCCAAGAGATTTGGGGGATGCAGACCACATCTGGGAGTCTAAGTTGGAATTTGGAGGAGTGTGGTGGACATTTCAATTCATTTCAAAACGTAGCACCACTTCAAGATATTAAGCAGAAAGCAGGTTTGAAGGACTACTTTAGCGCATCCCTGCCTAAGCCATATTTCCTCAGATGTTACTACTTGATTGCAACTCTTAAAGCTACAGGAGATCTTGATCAGTCAGACACATTCTTGGTGCCCTCTCTATCAAACCATGAAGAAATGAAAAAGTTTGAGCTGAACATAACCTTAATTAAAGAGGCCCTCCAAATGTATGGCACCCATGTGCCCTCTGATCGAGACCCTTTGATACTAGAGTCTATGAAGAACAAGCTCAAGAAGTTGAAAGATATGTGTGCCCTCACTCCAAACATTGCCATCCCATTGCGCATGTGCCTTCAGCACTTTGCATTTCCGGCTCAAGACCGATTCACGCAGCCTCACAAGAAGATTTGGTACGGCCTATACGTAGCAGAGACAGGGAGCCTACCCATCAAAATGATAGTATGGATTCTTGATCAATTATATGAAGCAGCCAAACGAGGAGTAAGGAAGCCTTCTTTGAATGGTTGCTGTGCCATTACCAGAATCATATACAGATGCCTCGCTTACGATGTGTCGATCGCACGGGCACTTACTTACTCACAGTTGTAGTTCTTCCAAGGACGAAAACCAGGGGTTCAACCAGCTAAACGCATGCGTGGATCTCTTTCCCATGTCTCGATTCCTCGCGAGTCCACCATGGAAACCTCCCTTAGAGAAGAAGAACACGTGGCCCCATTCACTATCCGTCTCCAATGATCACAGTCAGAGGGCATTACACAACCCACTCCGTTAGCACCTCCGTTACCCATGGATGCTGAGTTTGCCTCCATGAATGAATTGGTGGAAGATACCTCCTTTGACTTTGAGACCTTCTTGCAAACAATGCAACTATCCGATGGTGAGTTCTTTTTAGACACTGAAGGTCCTGGATCATCATCCCATAGAGGACACCCACATCGTGAAGAAAGAAGAGTACATTGGGAGGATGAAGCACAACACACTCATGTTGAAGACACACATGAACAAGAGGAGGCACCGGGGCATGAATCAGAGGAGAGTGAAGAGGAAGCCCCTGCATACATTGCTCAAATCAGACGGCTATTTGAAACTATCAAACAAGTACAAAAAAGGCATAAGTTGTCAGAAGAGGCAAACAGAGCAATGGTGAATCAGATGCTACAAGCAGAAAATGTGGACCCTCACTTCATTGAATCCTTGAATCTTCTGGCAGACACATGTGGGATTGTAGAAGCTATGAGGACTATGATACATCGCACTCCCCCTCAATACGACCAACGAAGGCTAGATACACGACTGCGAAGGGGTAAGATGATTCATATTGAAGTTTCCTCCTCACTCCCTACCACAGCTCAAGAAGACATTCACATGACCAGTCCCACTGACACTAGTGCCCCCGAAGAAAGCACACAAACACTAGCTCCACCATCACCACCCATCCATCCCACGGAAACCATCACCACTAGCCTTCCTGAACCACCAACTGTCACCTTTAGTGAACCTATATCACACACCACCCTTTTTCCATCCTTACCTTTCCCTACCTCCACCATTGCTAGCCCATTTTTCAAACCTCACATATGTCATCCCGCCACTCATCAAACCATAATAGGCCACCCT
The DNA here is from genome assembly GCA_020310875.1 of Ceratopteris richardii. Classification (NCBI taxonomy): domain Eukaryota; kingdom Viridiplantae; phylum Streptophyta; class Polypodiopsida; order Polypodiales; family Pteridaceae; genus Ceratopteris; species Ceratopteris richardii. The sequence continues at coordinate 57,073,435 of CM035441.1, read as the reverse complement.
TCTTATCTACCAGCTCTGGGATATCCACTTGCCTCTACCCAAACATTAACTCCATCATTCCTCTTCCCTACAACATTCTCTCTTTTTCAACCACAGCCCACAATGCCCCCTTCCACCTCCTCAGAAGCGATACCAACCACCCTTCACCAATTTTGGGCAAACTTTGTAAATATTATACAACAACTTGATGATTATAGTAAAAATTTCCTTTCCCACCCCACCTCACCCACGTTCACGCCCACCACAGACACACCACCCACCATTCCAGTATTCATGATTCACACTTCACACACAATCACGTCCGACCCTATGGACATTTCACCCTCCACATGACCAACCACCACCACTTTTGTCTCAACATCACCACATCTCACTTCACTCACATCACCACTTCCAACCACTACAGGCACATCATCCACCTTTCCCTTCCCCATTTCCTGACCCCTTGCATTTTCCACCACTGCCTCTGCATCCACTTCATTTAGTCATGTATTAGACACCATGTTTGAAGCAGCCACAAAGATGAAACAGGAATATCAATTATTGGAAGAGAACAACAAAGAATTATGTAATCTATCTGCCCACCTCCAAGCACGTGTCGATGCTTTGGAGTTGCGTAGTACTGCATTGCAACAAGAGGTTACCACCCTCCAGCAATCTTATGTGAAGATTGAAGCCAAATATACAGAGACGAGTAAGACGACCGAGGAACAACTCAGAGATCAACTAGCCCGCAATGCACGACTGCAGAGAAACATGGCCTTACTTTGATGACACCTAGTAGCTGCCCAAGAAGAGAACAAAAGATTACAACAACAAAATCAAGATAATCTCGAAGCAACCATCAAAAACACTCCAAGGGCACCCATAGATCCTGCTAGCTTCTAGGCTATCCCCTCAGAAAATATCCAGCAGATATTGGAAAATTATGCAAACCTCTTAGAAGCACATGACCAGCTTGCCGACCAAGTGAAGGAACTACAGAGACAACCAGTGCCCACACCCCATATGACGAAACCGAGAGATGTGGTCAACGTTGCTACTTCACCACCGCCAGAATCCTCAATCGATACCGAGGTACTTGAGCTATGGCAACAAGTCAAAGAGTTAAAAATGAAATTATTGCAATATGAACGACCACCATCTCCACCCGATCAACTGTCAGAAGAAGAGGCACTTACCATTCCAGTTGAAAAAACATTCGAAGACAATGATGAACCTCAACCTCTTCGAGGAGGCAGAGTCATTGGTGAAGGGCAAGACACATATGAGGAACCCCCTTCTGCTATATCAACCTCAACCTCTTCCAGGAGGCAGAGTCACTGATGAAGGACAAGACACATATGAAGGTGCTATATTCCAACCCACCTGGCATCAAAAGTTACTAGAGACTTATCCAGACATGCTCTAAACATGGGACCATGCCCCCATGCACTTAAAGTATAATCCATGCTTTGGGCCAGTGCAACAACGACGATCATGGAAAGCCTTTGCCATCAAAGTTCAGAACAATGCTAATTGCAAAGAATGGCTCAACTACCCATCCATTGCCCCACCAAAAGGCACAGCGTCTGTTGCTTACATGATGGCTACTATCAGACACTGGATGCCACGACTACAACCCATGCCCGATGTTGCTGCTCAGATGATGCTAAAGATCCTAGATATGATGCAGATAGTACTCAAGACTTTCCGCAATGTACGTAACATCCAGCCTTTGATTTTGGGATTTATAAATGGTAATTATGACTTAATCTATGATATGAGCACAACCCCTAGTATTTGGGTTGCTTATGCTTGGCATGCGAGGATCAGATATCTCCCAGCTTGCTATCAACAAACATTTGACGATATGTTTACCACTAAGTTTTGGGAATCTCACTCGAAAGTGCTTGCGCCACGACCAACCCATCTTCTATAGCTATTTGCATGCGAACAGACTATGCACTCAGAGCTCTATACCACACCACAACCTGACATTCCGAGCGCGGTCAATTGGGATGCTTGGGATGCTCTTCAAAGAGATCTAGTCAGGGGACTCAGGATCAGAGAACAAGAGCTAGCCACACACATAGTCCAACACTACATTGATCACCCCGCGGAGCAAAGGTCTGTCAGAGATGACAGGCGCTAGGGGGGGAGAGTGTTGGCATCATATGGGAAGAAGAAAGTGCGTGCATACATGCAGATCTAGCACTGAGGCAACCCATCAATTTTTTTCAATCCTTACATTATTTTAAAAGTGATTCTCATCACTGAAAACCATTGTAAATACCGTTTCACCTTTTTGTAGCTTCATTTTGTGCAAGCTGAGGAGTCCTCGAGCTTGAGGAGCTTTAGAAGTAATTGTCTACCAAGTTTCATAATTTTCAGAGCTGGTTTGATCCTCCAAACTAGCTTAGGCACCTAATTTTTAACTAGGCCAAACACTAGGTCTGAACAGGACCAAAGCTAGTCAAAAACTATAAATAGAGCTAGAGAGCTCATTTTTTAGGCTAGCTTGTTGTAGATTTGAATTTTTATGAGAACTCTTTTGCAATAGAAGTGATTCCATTGTCTCTCTCTCTTTGTTCTTACCTTTTGTGTGTTGGAACAAAACAATCACAAATTGATGAGTGTAAAGAGCTTGAAGAAAGTCTATGTACATTACAGTTGGAAATTTTCGGAATCTGAATATAGATAATCCTAAAAATGATAAGGAGTAGTGTAATAGACACGGGATGAGTCTAGAACCATATGTATATAAGTCATTGATGTAAAGAAATACATGTGAGAGACATTAGAAGACAAGTGTCATAGAGATAGATGTGAAGAGAGTCATCTTCAGAAAATAGTGACGAGTATTTCGTAGATTTCTCTCAGTCTGATCATGTGGATCAGAAATCCTTTTGTACACATCTAATCTAGAAGCTAATAAAGCTATGTTCAGAGTTTCATGATCTAGTTCCTTTCATGTTGTGAGTATGATCAATAGGAACATGTGTATATAAAGTTTGCAAGTAGATCTCTTAGAGTCGCACATTTTTTCGTGTCAATGTTTTGCTTAGATCTCAGTGCACAGTGTAAAGTTTTTTATGAATGAGAATTCAAAATCTAAGTTAGAAGGTAAGGTAGCTATGGCTAAAAGCATTTAGCAAAACGAGATCTGTGCTGTGAGAAATCAACCTTAGAAGTTACCTATGTCAAAGTCGCTAGTTTAGGAAGACAGTTTCTAACATACTTTTGATCTTAAGGATCAAATTAAAGTTTTACTGACTCTTTTGAAGAACTAATGGTTGATATGATTGCGCAAAGGTAGTGTGGAGACATGTGCATCATTGGTTTGAAGAAAACTGAAGATATGTGCAGGTAATGAAGTCAATTTATGAAGCAGACTTTCTGAAGAAGGAATTTCTTCACTCAGAGAAGTGTTAGTGAAAGTTTTGATAAGGAAGACAATATTGTCTAAAGTTTGATCTATAACTGATATAGAAGTGTTCTTAGATCAGTGTAAATCAGACCTTTGGAGATTAAGAGGTGTCCAACAGTGTGCGCATGTGTGTGTATGTGTGTGCATGTTAGTGTGCTTCTCACTCACACATTTGTGCCATCACTTGTTCAAGGTCGTCATACCATCCTCATGTCTTCCCGGATTGACAGTAAAGGAGGTGCTACTCATCACTTCGCTACAAGCTTGCAGGTTTAGATAGTGCGAAGGAGGTTAACAACCCTCTTGTCCCTCTCATGCAAGGCCCACTTGGATTTAACCTTGTTGTTTTTTATGAGAAACACTTTATGATGCCTAAAAGGTAGGGACCAATTACAATTGGAGATTCTTTTACCAAGGAGGAATAGAGACTTCTCAATCAATCATTCTTTAGGGGAGTGTCTAAAATTGTTGGCACACTGCTCCCTCCAAATCTTCCTGAGGGTTTCCCCTCTTATAGTGTTCCACAGTGGTGTCAAGAAGCTGATCGCTTCACCCAATAGTGCTTGCCTCTAGGTGATTTGTGCTTGTAGTCTCAAAATATTCCCAAAGGTCTCCTAGAGCAGGAGAGACTTGGGGCAAGCGAAGAAGATGTGGCCCAAATCCTTGATGTTGTGATGCCATCACTTCCACCATCGCAGAGAAAATTTTGTTAGCATTTAGGTTGGTCGAGATACCACGGTGGAGGATTTTCCACATGAGAACCGATTTTTTGATCCAAATAAGGGGATGCCATATAGACATGAACTTCAAATCCCAATGCAGCCTTGTCCAAGTCAGGTACCACTTCTTGTTAAGCATGATATCATAGTTCGTGTTCACCTTGATTCTAGGAATTTTGGACAGGTGATTGCCATTATGCCACATAAGACCCTCCTATCACGATGGATCTCGCCCAATGAGGATTCGGGTTTTTGAACATTCCCAAGCGATGCATCTTCTCTAGAGGAGATGTAAGGAATTGAACTCACAACCTCTTGGTTAGGAATGTGATGGGCTAACCACTTGCCCCAAAAGCCATGGTTGAGGATTACTTCCTAATCCTCTCTCTTAGAGCGTGGTTCAACCATCTCCTACTAGAATTATGTTACATTCTTCCCCCCTTGGTCAATCATTGTCCTCAATGATCTACTCTTGTATCATTCTAGCCTCGGTGATAAGTCCCTTGAACCCCTAGGTGCCCTTGAATTGATGTCCCTCAACCTCGCACAGTTTCTTGAACCTTGTTCGCAACCTTGGTCTCTTGAACCCTTGCTCTCAACCTTGGTGTCTTGAACCTCTTGTTCGCAACCTTGGTGTCTCGAGCCCTTGTTCTCAACCTCAGTCTTGAACCTTGTTCTCACCCATGCTTGGTATCTTGAACACTCAATCAAGTACCACCCAAGGATTCCCAAGGAATTCACACTTCCAAGCTAGCTCATTGGAAAGTTCGTTCCGAGAGCTTTCCAACGGTATATTACACGCCTCAATCCGACCTACGGATTGAGAGATACACCCCAATCATTGTAAGGTCCATCCTTGAAACCGACGCGCGCGCCTTCCACAATTCCTACCCTTTCACATAGAGGATGCCCAAGCGCCTTTTTTAGAGGCCATTGGATCATTCCACCTTGCCCAAGCCTACTTCCTAGGCTCTGATACCAATGTAAGGAATTGAACTCACAACCTCTTGGTTAGGAATGTGATGGGCTAACCACTTGCCCCAAAAGCCATGGTTGAGGATTACTTCCTAATCCTCTCTCTTAGAGCGTGGTTCAACCATCTCCTACTAGAATTATGTTACAGGAGAGTCCGTTCTTTGTAGTTCACTCTTGTTTCAGGGTCTATGTCCTCAAATCTATTGGGGATGTAATGGTCATGTGACCTTACCCCCATATTCATATATATACATCATTTATAGAGCATTTCCTCAATAGAGATCATTATGTGGGTTTTGAGGCTCCCATGCATGTGTGCACGTCTCTCTTATCCTCTATCTCCTTCCATCTCCTCCTTGCTCCTCTTATTCTGCACACCAAAGACGTTCATTGGTATCAGAGCTTACTGAAGGCTTGGGTGCAAGAAGCTTCAATGGAAGCTTAGGTCACAAGAGGTGAAAGTGCAGGTGGCACCTCTCGATAGTTGTTCAGTATTTTGGCCATAACTCGAGCTAGAAAGCTCAAATTGATGCATTTTCAAGTTCTTTGCATAGCTAAAAGAGGGATACAATCACTGAATGGTAAAAATTCTCGTTTGGATTTCTAAATTGCCAAAATTTTGAAAAGCACAGATTGATCTAGAAGACGAATCTACAATCACTTGGATAGCAGGTCAGGTTTTGGGCCATAAATCGAGTTTTACAAGTCCGATTCAAGCAATTCAACTTTTTTATAAAAGAAGCTACAACTTTCTAGAAGAACACAAGCACAAGTTCAAATTCTGAGTGTTAAGTCATTGAGTTGCAAAATATAAAGCAACAGTGCTGCAAGTGAAGGTGAAATTGATAGCAGATGCTTGTTTTGTGTATATCTTGAGCTACCCACCTTTGATTGAGTCGTTCTATATATCGTTACCTAGCCAAGAAAGAGTTCTTGAAGTTTGTTGAAAAGTTCAAATTCAGAGGTTATCAGCTCTGAAACAGCAAAACACAGAGCATCATATTTTTCACCACAAAAATCCTAATTGCTTTTGGAGGCTCATTTTGTTGTGGAACTTCTTTGAGAGAGATTTTTTGGTGTGCAACCTCTTATTTTCAGAGCTTCAAAGCATTATCCATGTATGATCACTGTGGTAGCTCCTCTGTATGAGAGTAGAGCATGATCTTGTCACGTGTTTGGCATGTAAGATGACAGTGTGGTATACTTTTTTTTTGAGGTTTATGTCATCATGAGTTTGATCATAGCATTATGAGTGGATGTATAGTGGCATTGTGGTCTATATCTTACTTATGCCACTTGGTTATGGATTTATTTGTCGGTTGCACATAATTTTATGAGAGTTGATTTTGGATCTTTGTTGGTAATGGTATCTTTGTTTTTATGCAAGTACATGATCCTCATTGGAGCCTCTGTACATGATCCAGATTGGAGCTTCAGTTGCACATCCGACGTTTGTCACCTTGATTGGCTATTCTATTAGCATATGATCATTGATTTGATATCTTATTTCCTAGTGCGATTCTTGGCATATGTGGATGGTGATTCCCACATGGTTATTTTGGTTCAAAGTACATTTTATAGAGTAGATACTGCAGAAATTTTGTTGGCTTTTATGCTAGAAGAGTACTCTAGTAGATCCTTTATGCTTGTGTGATAGCTTTGGATAATTGCTTATCTCCATTCACTTGGACTTGGTCACAAGCCATTTGTGATAGATTAGACCATCTTGTAGGATTCATTATTGAGTGGGAGGTGTATCACCATTATATTGGTGTGTATTGCCATCAATTTTTTGGCATATGTATTTGCCATTATCTTTGGTTGGATCAATGATAAGTGGTGACATGTTACTCATTGTTCTTTCGCTATTGGTTATCTTGTTTGATTGCTCAATTTATAGGGGATACTCTATCGAATGTTTTCTAGGATTCTTTCACATCTACTTGGTCACTTTGAAAACTTGGTGAGCATGCTTATGCTCATGGTTTTATGTGCATGCTAGATGCATGGCTATGTGATAGGTGGTTCACATGATTTTTTCTTCTCTAGTGAGATATATATGATGTGAGTTATGCATATGGATATGCATATGTGATAAATAGAGTATTATTTCTAGTCTCCTGGATTGCTAGCATGGTGTCTTCTCGATTTGATGGCACTAACTTTCCAAGATGGAAAGCTCAGATGTGGCATACATGCAAGGTCACACATGTATGTGCTTAGAGATGCACAGAGGCCTTGTGACATGCCAGACCATGTCGGGATGGATATGGATGCATTTGCCAGCTCCACTATCGGGTTACAACTTGTGGATTCTACATATGAGTATGTTATGTATGAGGAGACGAGTAGTGCATTATGGCAAAGACTACATGATATGTGTGCAAGTCCATTGACTTATGTGAGGCATAGATCATATCGACAACTTCGATGTTGGCATTGTGGTCATGAGGGCCATATTCGACAATGTTGCTTGAGGTGGATGTGAAGATGATGTCAGAGATATGCACGTGATGCAGGTCAGGTAGTGATTTCAGGAGAGTCTATGGTAGTTGATTATGCCAGTGATGGTGATATCACTTTCTTGTATGGTTCAGCTCAGGATTCCTCTTGTTCATTGGATAACACACATATGGCTTGGTTACTTGATGCATTAGCCGGTTTTCATGTTACTCCACATCACGAGTGGTTTTGTTGATTCTCAGGTGAGGGTCGTGGATGTGTGCACATGCCTGATGGTATGACATATGACATTGAGGGTGCAGGAGATATATGCCTTATGCTACCTAGTAGAGCATCACTTCTACACAGACATGTATGTTATGTGCCTTCATTCCCTGTGAGCTTGATTTCAGTTAGCTAGTTACAAGAGAGTAGACGTTATGCATTCCTTGGTGAGCATCATTTTCAGTTGTAGTTGGGATAGCTTATGCTTGTCAAAGGTGCTAGGATTAGGCACAAGTATCCACTACTGGTACTTCATGTGAGAGAGAGTCTCGTCTTAGTGGGAGTTCAACCTTATGTGCAATGTGAGACTTGTCATGTCTCATTTTTGTCTACCTACAGATAGGTCTATTGACATTCTTGATACACATGTATGGCATGGTTCAAATGCTTAGATGGATGCTTATGTAGAGAATACTTTGTTGTTATGTCTCATTTTTGTCTACCTACAGATAGGTCTATTGACATTCTTGATACACATGTATGGCATGGTTCAGATGCTTAGATCGATGCATATGTAGAGCATACGTTGGATGCTCATGATGCTTATGGAGAGCATGATTGTTTTGATCATATGGATGCTCTTATGGAGCACACTTCAGATGATCAGTTGGATGCTTTAGAGCATGATGTGGATGCTCATGTAGATCATTATGATGATACTCAGTTAGAGTGTGATCATCAATTTGACCTTGGTATTGATGTTGTGTCATTAGCTCATGTGGAGCATGATGATACACTTGTTGTGATAGAGCACGATAGCTCTTATGATACATAGTGTATGCTAGAGCATACTAACTCTCAGGGTGCACATCTAGACACATCCTTGGTTGAGAGGATGAATTATTTAGATGTTGAGATCTCTCTCTCTCTACACACACACACTTTGTCTCTCTCTTTAGATCTCACATCTTGGTAAGTGGTGCACGTACTCTTAGCCTTTGTCTTTCTCTATGATTTATGTTTTATAATTTTTCATCCCTTTAATTTTGCAAAAGCTTTTTGGCATCGAATCTTTAGAATTTGATGATAGATGACATACATTATGCTTTAATGACACCGATCCAAAAGAGGGACATACCTGTAAGTGATTGTTTTCTTCTCTATTGATAGAGAGAGAAAGAGCGAGAGAGGGGGAGAGAGAGAGAGAGAGAGAGAGAGAGAGAGAGAGAGAGAGAATGAAAGAGAGAGATGAGAGATAGAGATAGAGAGAGAAAGAGAGAGAGAGAGAAAGAGAGAGAGATAAAGAGAGATGAAAGAGAGGAAGATAGAGCGTACATACACACACACATGCATACATACACGCATATACACACATGCATGCATACATACACACACATATACACACATGCATGCATACACACACATACACATATACACACATGCATACATACACACACACATATATACACACACACATGTACACATGCATACATACACACACACATGTACACACATGTATACATACACACATATACACACATGCATGCATACATACACACACATATACACACATGCATGCATACACACACATACACATATACACACATGCATACATACACACACACACATACATACACACACACATGTACACATGCACACATACACACACACATGTACAAACATGCATACATACACACATATACACACATGCATGGATACATACACACACATATACACACATGCATGCATACACACACATACACATATACACACATGCATACATACACACACAGATGTACAATGCATACATACACACACATGTACACACATGCATACATACACACATATACACACATGCATGCATACATACACACACATATACACACATGCATGCATACACACGAATACACATATACACACATGCATACATACACACACACATACATACACACATATACACACATGCATGCATACATACACACACATACACACACATGCATGCATACACACACACATAAATACACACACACATACACACATGCATGCATACACACACATGCATACATACACACACATGCATACATACACACATATATATACACACATGCATACATACACACACATGCATACATACACACACATGCATACATACACACACATACACATATACACACATGCATACATACACACACGCACACATACATACACACACATGTACACGCATGCATACATACACACATGCATACATACACACACATGTACACACATGCATACATACACACATATACACACATGCATGCATACATACACACACATATACACACATGCATGCATACACAGACACACATACGCATACATACACACACACATACATACACACATGCATGCGCACACACACATACATACACACATGCATACATACACACACACATATACACACATGCATACATACACACACACATATACACACATGCATATCTTTAGGATTATGATTTTTAGGTTTAATGAAAAAATGTCCTATGCTACCATTTGCATGGTCCCCCAAGTGAGCAGATGGATCCAAACGACATTGGACCGGTAACCTCTCATGAAAAAAAGAGAACAAAATAGGAGTTAGAAGTAGAAGTAGGTACTAATAGCATTACATGGAATGAACACGTGGAAGAAATGCTCGAAGCATTTTATGAGATAGACGAAGATCATGATAGTGGAGAAGATGTCAAGAGTTTCATGGACACAATGGAATTTCCACAATTAGTAGCCAATGAAGAATACGATAACATGCAAAGACTAGCTCGTTTACCACTGTACAATGGAGCAAAGATATCTGTACTATGTGCGTTTCTCGTGATGCTCAATCTGCAATCCATTTATGGATGGTCAGATAGTAGTGTCTCTGAATTGTTCGGGTAAGTGGATTTGAAATAAACTTTTGTTGCTGTATCAAAATAACTTTATTTAATAATATCATTCTAATTGCTTATTGTAGGCCTCTTAAAGATCATTTTTTGCCAGAGGGCAATGACATGCCTCCAACACGTGGAGATGCAAAAAAACTTTTACAATCCGTTGGAATGGACTACACTAAGATTCATGCTTGTCCGAAGGATTGCATCCTCTTTCGAAACGAGTATGAGCATCTCCATGTATATCCAAAGTGTGGAGCAAATAGATTTAGAGAAGACCTTGTAGGGGAAGTAATCCCTTCAAAAGTTCTTCGACACTTTCCTATCATTCCATGAATTAAGAACATGTTTAGATGCAAATCTATAGCGTAGTTAATGTCATGGCATGCAAAGAGCAGGTCTACAAATGGTGTAATGTGAGTGCATGTTGACTCTGATGCTTGGAAGCACATAGATAGTAAGTGGCGAGAGTTTGTTAGTGAGCCTCGAAACATACATCTAGGCGTAGCTATGGATGGAGTAAATCCATTTGGTTTACGCAGCTCTTCATGGAGCACATGGCCTATATGTTTGGTCAATTATAACATCCTACCATGGATGGCCACAAAGAAAGGTAATTTATTATTAGCTCTTATTGTGCCAAGTAAGTATAAGGTAAAAAAAATGGGTGTATACCTTGCACCACTTGTGGAAGAACTACGCATTTTATGGGATGGGATTATTGTGCACCAGAATTTTGTTGATTCTTATATGGCAATGCTTTGCCACATTTTGTAAAAGCCTCATATATGACAGTGGTTTGCCACACTCTTGTACATGCTTCATTTATGAAATATATAACTTTTTTGTACATGGTTCATGGTTTGTGGTTCATTCTGATTATCTCTTTTGTGTCGAATAATATTTTGCTTTATGAAATCATATTTTGGTTTCCGTTAGAGTACACATCACATGTACTTAGTTTTTTTTTGGACAGAGTGTATTGTCTTTTGCTAAAAAACATCATGGTAATGTTGTTGTAGCAAAAGACAACACACTCTTCCCAAATTTGTTTTTGCAAATATGGTCGTCGGTATAAGCGATGGTACTCGCAGGAGGGTCATCAGAATAAGCGTCGGTACACCCAGTGAGCGTCGATATTCATGACAGTACACCAAGCACAGGTATCGATATGATCATCGATATTTCGATGATTATACCAATGCTCATACCGACACATATACCGGCGCCTATACTGGCGCTTTAATTCCGACGTGCATACTGACACTTACATCGATGTTGGGGCAAAAATGCACCCGTTCAATGTCCTTGGTAAAAGCCTCGGTATATGGCCGATGTATTGTAGTGTGTCTTATACCAGACACCCATTTTTAGTCTTCTCTGACTCTGATAAATTGTTTGAACTTGTTCCAACTCTTCCACAGTGAGCGCACATGATTCAAGCCTTTGGGGGAAATTGGAATTGGGGAGAATCAAAGAATAAGTATGTCCAAGTCCTTCCAACTAGGGAGGCCCACCAATGTAATCATGTTCTTGTTCCTAAAAATGAGCTTGGCCTAAGAGGTCTCACAGTTGCACGAAGCCCTAATGATCATTTTTCCACCAACTCGTCAGCCATGCCTTCAATATCCATAATGCCCAGACCTCCACAATCCTTTTGGCTGATGTATGTAGACCATTTTATTTTGGGAACCCCTCTTCTTATGTGATCCCCTGTCCAAAGAAAGCTTCTGCAGAATCTTTTTAGTTTGCTAAACTCTTGATCTTTCGGTCTCCAAGAGGAGAGAAAGTAAATGGCCAACTTGGAGATGAGGAAGGTATTTATCACCATGGCAAGGCCCGCGAGGTTGATTTGCATGCCCTTCCAGTACGCTAACTTGTTCTAGTTTGGAAAGGACCCAATTCCATCTCTGCTCCATCAAGACACCAAAGCCCATCGGAATACTGAGAAGGTGGAAGGCTTGAATTTGAAGCATTTGACTTGAATTCAATTTGATGGCTACAAATGACGAGCAATATCAATGCACCCTTGCCTTAAATTTAGAGGACATCCAAGGTTCCACATGAATTCAGACACTGGTATAGAATCCAAAGAGTAGTTTCTCTAGTTCAACAGGACAAAATACTCCTATGAGCTTCACGATACATAAAAACCCAACATCTTATTTCAACCACTATTGTAGAAATTCTTAAAAAGGTTTTTGCTTTTGTGGAAAATGAAGTGTCCCTTGAAGAGTCCATACCTTTCTTACTGATGAGTATAACATAGAGTGTATTACTAAGTGTGTAATGTACAAAGATAAATAGCCTTTAAGCTTATGGGTGTATATACAAAACAGGAACTTGATAAAGAAAGAAAAAAGTGCATTGATAGTCCTAATTTTGTTCTCTCACATCATTATCAATCGCTATCATAATATACTAGTAATAATTTTATCCAATACCAATCATGCCCATATTTATCCATATCTTCCTATGTATTTAACATTACATTCCAAAACCGATTGTCTAACCTAACAAAGCCTATCTTCAATCAATTGTGTGGTCTAGTTCGAGGTGCTCATCCTTGCCCCTCCAAATAGGATTACTCTTAGGACATGAGATGAATAGATGAACGATACCTTCTCTCCTTCTAGGGCACCTCCTTGCCCCTCGAAATAGGATTACTCTTAGGACATGAGATGAATAGATGAACGATACCTTGTCTCCCTCGAGGGCACCTCTTGCACCATGGCACAAGACCATAGATTTTGGTAGCTTTCATGTTGGTCTAGATCCCATTGGAGAAGATTTTGTAGAGAAGGGTCACTTTCTTGCGCTCCAAGAATGGGTCCTGAGGACATTTGAACTTAAAGTCCCACTCTTTCAATGACCATTTCATGCACCATTTTCTTCAGTTTTATTTCCATTTCTCCACTTGGCCCCTTTTGGACGCAGGTCATCATTGTTGAAGGGGCACTTGGACATCACGGGGAATGCTGAAGAGAATGAAGATCTTGCCTTCTTCGATTTTTTGAAGCCTTGATTTAGTATCAATGGTGTGATGGAATGGTGGAGAGGCTTGAAACTTGTCTTTTTTATGATTTTCCTTCAAACCAAAGGTTCTGTAGAAGTAATCTAGATAGTTCTAGGTTCTCTCCATTTCTTTTATTTTCGTATTTGACTCGTCCACAAATAACCTCAACAAGAGTTGCTCATATGCTACGTGAGAGCACAGTAGTACCAAATTCTAATATCTGTGATTGTAGGAGTAGTATCAAATTCTAATATCTAATATCTGTGATTGTAGGAGGATAGTTAAATTAAGCCCTTCCAAATCATGTGATTGGGGCAAAAGAGCTAGATGCCATGCTATTGTTTGCTACGTGAACGCAACGGCATCTAAGTGTTCAACTTGGGTCCCCTTTTTTTTTTAATGAAGGTTCAACAAGCGCCTACTCCCCTAGGCTTTGAAAGTACAATTGTACAAGTGAATGGGCATTGTACATGCAAAACCTCTCATATCTCACAAACTAAGGGTTAGACAAGATGACATTAAACCCGAGATTTGATTTAAACTAACTAAAGCTTTACCATCCAACCCAAGGATTGAACTCTTGACCTCCAACTCAAGAGACCGAAGCCAAAACCACTTGAACTACAGGAGATGGACAACTTTGATCCCCTTATGTTTTAACATATATAACAAGCTTTAAATATCCAGATTCTATACCCTCTTCGGGCCTCCCAAATTCCCAATGTCTCAAAGGAAGCGTCCGAGCTTTTGAGCAATGGCAACGGTTTGAGTGGGTTGTCCTCTCAACATTTTCGCTTTCAAGATTGAGGGTAGGCGTTCAACCCTTGTGGGATGCAATCAAACACCTCTCATTTCTTGGGTGGTGAGATGTTATTCTCGGACCCTCGAGAGACCACTGAGCCTTTGGGTTACCTAGTTCAAACTAGTTATATCTTCTAGCTCAAGTAGTATTTTATTGTTCCTATGTTCCATACACAATCTAGAACTAATCTTCAAATAAAATTAATGTCCCATTCTCTCCAACTAACAACCATCAAAAAGCACTCAATGATATCATTGTCAATTATTAAAAATAAATCTTTCCAAAACTATCTTTTTTTTTTTTTTGCTTTTCCTCTAACGTTTTTTGCAGATTGTTTCATCATCAATCAAATGTTCATTATTCTAGTCTTATTGAAGTGAGAAACTCGAGAAACTCCTAGCAATTGTAATATCAACAAGTATGAAAACTAGTTCTAAGAGAAGGCTCCATACATCGACCTCAATTCAGAGCATGCACCATCATAAATAAGGAAAAGAAAGATGACGTGCTAAACATGGCGATTATGAGAGCATAATGCCTTTTAAACATTGGCCTGTGGTGCGATACAACAAACTGAACTTCTAGATATTGCCAACACTAAGGAAACATGAGACTGTGATATATTACCACCATTTATTATAACTATTTTGTACGTTCAGTATCATACTCATGTAGATCTACTCAAAAGCTTCAACTTATGGACTGCCATAACCATCATATAATGTGTGCATTATGATGAATGGGTCTCTCTGCATTTTAATGTACCTACAAGTACATGCAGAAAAAATATTGATTCACTTACTAATGGCAAAAGCCCAGGGCTAGATGGCCTTACGAATGAATTTTTTAAGACCGTCAAGCATGTGGTGTTTACTCCATTACACCTCATGTGGCAACAAGCCATTTCTTTCGATGTGCTGCCCAAATGTTTCAATGAAGGCTTTGTCAAGCTTATTCACAAAAAAGGTAGCAAAAACAAGATTGGAAATTAGCATCAAATTACAATGTAATAGAACGGTTACAAAATCCTTGCTATTGTTATTGCTAATCAAATTGCTTGCCACTTACAAAACTGTATCAGTGAGGATAAAAAAGGGTTTATCAACGGGAGGTCCATCCTCGAGGCTTTCACTGAAGAGTCCGCTCAAGATATTATTTTCCTTAAGATTGACTTTGACAAAGCGTATGTCATACTCGAGTGGGACTTCATTCTCCAATCTCTAAAAGACCTCGGCTGCAGTCAAAAATTCATTACGATGATCTCAGAATTAGTGTAGTTAAACATCAATGGCCAGCTTTCTCAAGCTATTTGATTAAAACATTCTATTAGGCAAGGATGCCCTTTGGCCCCTCTTCTCTTTGTGATTGTTGCCGATGTTCTCAGTTACCATCTGAATCCTGACGCATGCTTAGGTCTTATTCAAGTCCTCTTTCTTCCCCCCTAATCATGACTCGATGATCATGAGACTGTTGGAAACAATGTCCAACAATGGTCGAAAACTGTTGAGAACTAGATGTGATAAATATTCTTTTTATATCCTCTATTCAAAGCCACGTGGGCAGCATGGCTAAAACCAACTTCTCATATTACCAACCCGGGTTCAAAACCCAACGGGCACACAACGTGGAGTATGTTTTGAAAAGCAAAAGCAAAATTTAAATCTTGGCGCCAATTTCAAAATCGCTCTAGCGACTGGATATTTTTCACACGATAGGCGATAGAGTTTTGACTTATTTTTCGTAGACATTTTGTTTTACGAGCATATGTTTTATGATTTTTAAAGTTTGCTTTTAGAGATACAGAAACTACTATAAAAGAAGGAGCCATCCTCATAGTTGAATGTATCACTGAAGTCTCTCAAGTGCTCAATGCTAAGGAGAAGGAGGTGATCAAGATCTTGGAGAAGATCTTTGGAGGCCATCTTGGAGGAGGAGTTCTCACTCTTGGAGGAGTTGTGGTCTACATCTTGGTGATTATCTGGAGGAGATTCTGCCAGCATACCATCAACATCCGTTCTCGATTTACTGTGAGTAGCAAGTCTATTTCCATTCTTACAATGCTTTTGTGCATAAAAATCCGACCAGCAGTGGTACCTTTTGGCGTTGCATAAATACATTTTGTGAGGAATTGGATTAAAAAATAAACCACTCTAAAATTAATTTTAGAGCCGTTATTGGGCATCCACCTCAAATTTTGGTTGACTGTGGTTGTCAATTGATCCCTAGGTAGAAAAATCTTCTGTCTTTTAGGTATTCATATTGGGATTCGATGTTTCGATGGGTCAATGATGGAATTGAGATCTTTCTAAGCTCGATAACAAGTTGGCATACTAGAAAGACGTGCAAATCAACCTAGAAGGGTGAGCTATGGTGGTCAGCACATTCCATCTATCTTCGATTATTGACTTTTTCTCTTGGTGGAGGCGGAAGGACCAAGAGATTGCCAAATTGGAAAGAATTTGCTGAAACTTTCTCTAGACTAAAGACCCTAATAGAAGGGGTGTCCCCAAAATTAAATGGGCTACTTGCATAAGTCAAAAAGATCAAGGTGGTTTGGGGATTCTTGACATTGAAGGAATGGCCAATAAATTAATAGCCAAATGGTTAATTAAATCTTGCAGCAATAGGGATGCCTCTTGGGCCAAATTGATTTTTAGAAATAAGAGCACTCTTAGACTTGTGGGACCTCCAAGGTGGAAGGTCTTGGATCTTCTCAATCTTTTGTTCTCCCCCTATCATGTGACTCCTAGAGGCTCGAGCTTAGTTTGATCCCTATGGAAGAGTCGGAACAAGATGAAACATTTTGTGAAGATCAATGAAGATTAGAGATGGGCAACCCATATTATACAAAATGATTCGATCTGGTTCCCTATCAAGGGAATTAGAGGTGTTGAGTATCGGAGCCTCGAAAAAGCTAGGAAGCTTTGGAACAAAGGTTTTCATTTGTGGAAACACCTCTAGAATCATGAAACATGCCAATGGATTATATTTGAGGACATTGACGTGGCTAGGAGAGTGGACTATGAAGAATGATGCCTGTTGTGAAGCAAACAAAATTCTTGGGAGGGCTCAAGGATTTGCCTCCTTATTGGGCATTCCTCCCCTCCCCTTGAGGGTCTTAGATGGCACAATGACAACTATTGTGATAAAATTCCAAGATTCAAGAAGAATATGGACTTTCACTTCACTGTTAATAAGAGATGGTGTTTGGATTGGTCAATTTTTAGGTGGGATCTCAAGTTCAAATTCCTTTGGCATCCACTCATCGAGGTTAAAAAATCGATTCTTATGTGGCAAATTCTCCACCAAGGAATTCAGACCAATGTAAAAGCTAACAAAATTTGCAAAGCCGCTCCATGGTGTCAAGATGCCTTTGTGGCAATGAGAACTTGGGAAATCTCTTCTTTTCTTGCCCAAGTCAATGTCGGTCTAGCGGGCCCTTGGGAGAACCATGTTGCTACAGGGACAAATCAACTCGAAGCAAGCACTATTGGGTGAAGTGGTGGGTTGTTCCTCAGTAATTTGGAATGCTATAAGAGTTGAGACCCTCGAGAAGATCTAGAAAGAGAGGTGTGCCACCAACTTTGGTAGCCCTCCTAAAGAATGGTTGATCCAAAAGTCTCTTTTCCTTTTAGGCAAAATAATTTCCAATTGTAAGAAGCCCCCCTCCTTTAGACATTATAAAGTGTTTTTCCTTGAAAACAATAAGATTTAAAACAAGTGGGACTCCATGAGGGGGATGAAAAGGCTATCAACCTTCTTTGTAATGTATTCTAGCAAGTTTTAAGTAGCCCCTGCTTTGTGGGATTCAGGGGGGGTCTCATGGGTACTAGGCATGCTCACTTATACAATTGTTATTCCTATTAATCAAAGTTTGGGAGAGTAGGCTATTGTTGAACGTTCATTTAGAAAAAAAATACAAATTGATGAGCACAAGTATTATATTGCATCACTAAACTTCTTCAGAACTTATGTTCTTGATTTAATGGACGTATTTGAAAATACATATAGAAATGATGTGAAAAAACATCACCATATGTGGCTTCTTATCTTATTTATTTTCTTGATTTAATGGAATTATTTGAAAATATATATAGAAATAATATGAAAAAACATGACCATATGTGGCTTGTTATTTTATTTAGAGTTTTTTGCATTTCTAAGAAAACTCAAATGGAATATAATTTCTTGGTCGTGGTCACAACTATGAGCTAATATCACATGCTTGTGCAACTCAAATTGTGCAAGGTCACTCTATTACCTTGGATAGACGATAATTCCTCATTTGTTTCACTTTAAATAGATCAATTAGCAAATATTGCTACGAGAAGGTAATTTTTACACAAAGAGAAGACATATTGTAAGATATAGAAAAAAATTTATTCTTATTCAATCCATGATAAAACAATGAAGTGGTGAGTAGATGAGGATAGAATTTCAGCTTTAAATAGGAAACAATCATATCAAAGCTCAAAGAAGCAAACGAACATTACTTTGTAGCCCAATCGACAAGTGAGGAAAAAGATTTACTCTAATTAACCTTATTCAAGAATAAGTAGGTGCCTATTTTTACACAAGGATATTAATTAAGAAAGAACCAACAAATCCTTTACAATGAGCTGAACAACATTTTTTAAAATGATGGTATAGTTTTGTGACATGGTATTTAGTTTAGGAGACGATGACATGTTATTTTAATTTTTTCATCAAAGTAAATGAGTGGCATAGAGTGACTCAACGAGTGATGATTAGAGTTATAATATAGAATCAGAGAAACATATATGGTGGATAGCTACATTTCAGGTAAAGCCCTTCTCTCACAGGAGTGTTAATAACCAAATAGGAGGCCATAAGTGGACATTTTTCTCATCTAATTGTTGAGCCCATAAAATTCATGAGTGGTCAAAGTCAACCGCAATCAAAGTCAAAGGGTCAAAGTCAAAGTGGTCAAAGTCAACATGGGCATAGTCAAAGTGTTCAAAGTTTGGGTCTCAAGGTGCATGGGTAGTGCACAAGTAATTGTTCACAAAGGTTATATGTTGTAGAAAGTTGGTTGCAAGTTGTAGAGGGTCTTTCTATAATTTCTCTAAGGTTCAAAGTGTTTTTAAAGTGTTTGGAATATTTAGGTGAACCCTCTCTTAGGTGCACATTTGAAGAATTAAATGGCAAAATGTGAAGGTATGTGAAGCGACAGCGTACGCAGAAGTGAAAATATGGTCCCCCCAATTAAAATTTTTGTTTTAATCTAAAGTCACTATAGGACAAAACAGTGATTCATTGGCTACTCACTTTTGGAGACAATCTTGGGACATCAAAGTAAGCACCAAGATACTCTAGCAGTTAGGAGCATACGTGAACCGACACTCAAATCAAGGCAAGGCATTATTCTTGGTTAGACTAACCAAGGTGAGCATAGTCTACACTAGGAGAGAGAAGAGCTAGAGACATACAATGAGTGTGCAATGCACAGAAGTGAAGTGCAAGGTGTGCAAGAAGAGTGACTTAGGAGTGTGCAGAGAAGTACTAAGCTATGCAATCAAAGGTCAGAAGGTCCCATGGAAATAGTGTGCATGCCCACAGAAGGTGTCCATACCTTCCCTATTGGAAGCCTGAGTGCAAGGTGTGCACAAGTGCAAGCTCTTAGAGAAGGTGGAGGTCTGGTGCAGAGAAGCTCGGCAGTAGCAAGAACCTTGGGTATTTTGTAACTTTGTTGATTGTGCACTCTTTGGGATTTTGCAGAGAGAGCATTTGGATTGTTTTGTACATCATCATTGTACTTTTCTCCTTATAATCAGTCTACAGAAGCTTTCGGTGTCTGTATCTTTCTTCTTATCTTTCTCCCTTCTCCTACAAACACTCAAATCCCTTTTTGCACAAGAATCCCCCAACAAAATTTGGCACGCCTGGTGGGACTTCAAGGAGATTTGAGCATTAGGAGAAGCAAAGTGCAAAGTGTAGAAGAGTTCAAGGGTACCAACAATACTGTACTGACTTAAGAGGTAATCTTTCTTGCATTGGAATTCTCGTAAACTAAGAGAAGTATGAACAAGTCATGATTGCAAGCCGGTCTCAAAGCTTGAGGGTCCCTAGCAAAGCAATAAGAAGGAAGGTTATTCAAAGATCAACTAGCCCATCGTCATCAACATCATGAGTAAAGAATATGGCAGCCCAGGTAGATTTGGAAACCTTACTTTCTAGATTGAATATCAAATTTCCATCCTTCAGAAGGGTAGCACAAGAAGACCCAGATAAGCACATTAGGAGATTCTTAGCCTTATGTAAAAAAAGGGGTCTAATGGGAAGAGAAGATGCATTTTCTATTCTTTTCCCTGCAACATTAGAAGGGCTAGTAGACAAATGGTTTAGTCAGTTCACTGACAACCATTTCACCACATGGGATTTGATGAAGGAAGCATTTAGAACACAGTTCCAACAAGGAAACACAACTGAAAACATTATTGAAGAATTAGAAAATTTAAGACTAGGTCCTGGGGAGACCTTCCCAGAATTTGTTACGAGAGCTAAGGCATTAATGGCCAAACTTCCGGACCCTCCCCATGATTTTTTTATCAAGAATTGGTTGGCTAAACCACTTCCCATATCAACATAATGTAAAATAAAGGAGTTAGTTTTACCGACAGTAATTTATCAATACAGCTACAAGATTGGAACAAATTAGACAGTAGTATGGGGCAAGCTCTTCCAATTTGTCATATCCTGCAAAACTTGAAGACGCAGTAATTAAGCTAAGGAAAGAGCTTGAGAGCTTAAAAAGGAATAAGTCCCATAAAGAGGAGGAGAGTGTTGTGACTCAGTTGAGGAGGGGAATTCAAGCATTGAAACTACCAAAGGAAGAGGAAGACCAAGGAGAAGAGCTGGCTCAACTTCGAGAGGAGTTGCAGGAACTCAAGGGGCATGGCATCAAAAGTGGGCTATGGTGTACCATGTGCAACAAGCAGGGTCATGTGGTAAGTGAATGTCCATTGTTAAGTGGTACTTGCCAGCTATGCACAAAAGCTGGTCATGAGGCCCATGAATGTTAGTCAAGAGAGATGCCTACACAACCTTATTAGGCAAAAGGAGGATCCCCTTGCAGGAATTGCCCATGCCAAGGATCATATACAAATTGTTGCCCACAAAACAAAGCATCTACATCTGGGCCCCATCTTCAAATGCTCTCGGTAGATAATCATGGAGTAGCAGAAGGAGCCAATGTTGTACAATCACCATCCACTAGAGTGGTACAATTAGAAGAAATCGACTCCATGGTCATGCAAACAAGAAACAAAGGGAAAGTTCTAGAAGAACCAAACTAGGGATCTAATACTTTAGGAAGTCACAAAGACCAGAGGGTACATCAGAGCAAATCAGATATATATGAAAATGCAAAACAAGAGAAAATAAGTTCAACAAAATGTGAAGAGGTGACACAAAAAGAATATTTTTGAGAGACTTAGGATTTCATTGGGAATGCATACAGAAGGGCCCACAAGGAACTTGAGAAATCAAACATCAAAATTTTTCTTAGGGAATCTGGAGCTTCAAGATTATTCAAGTCAATTAAAACAAAGCTTAGTATTCTTGAGTGATAAACATGGATGCAAACTTCAGGTCTGAAGTACTGCAAATTATTGATGAGGCTTCCTCATCCACCTTAGTGGCCAAGACTACTACCTTAGGCCAAGGGAAGGGTGTAAAAGAAGCACCTCTCATCGACTATAAGAGTCCAAGAATGATAGTAACAATTAAAGAATAAAGCTACAAGGAGTCATTGTGGATGGTGGGTCTTGCATAAATTTCATGCCTGAGCATACCATGGAGAAGCTTGGCATACACCCATCCAGACCAAACCACTTCACCGTCACTTTGGCAGATCAAAGCAAAGTAAGGCCAATGGGGGCGATCCCAAAAGTTCCATTGGAAGTACAAGGTAATCTGTTCATTTTGGATTTTGTGGTATTAAGACTACCCCAAGTAGAGGGGGGATTTCCGAGAACATGGCTAAGGCATGCAAGTGTCATCCATGACTGGGGTAAAGACACTATGTGGGTACAAAATAAGGGGCAAGAACTTAAACATATATATTTAGAGGAGGGTCGAGATCCTCAAGGGAATACCAACTTGATGCAATCAGTTGGCATTTGCATGGAACAAGAAATGGAGGACCAAGCACAATTAGAGTTCAAGGAGGAAGAAGACATTATGAATTGGCTGCAAGCAGACAAGTCTTCCTCTTGTTTTGGAATTTTTCTAAATAAGTCTTGCATAGATGAGCGTTATGATGAAAAGGAGGATTAAGTTCAGATTGATGGATTGGGAGAACCCATCACACACCACAGAAGGGGGAGGAAGACACCCCTCAAGCACAACTTGGAGGAGGATGCAACAACAATAGAGAAGGAAGTTACTAAAGTTAAAGAAAATGTAAATCGTACTAGTGAGGAATGTTCTTTGCCAATTCAAGAAATCCATACAATATGGATGCAGGACAAAGAGGAATACATTGAGATCTTGAACACTCTTGCTTATGCAACAATGCAAGAAAAACTATTGGAGGAAAACAGAGTTGGAGATGAGCATGTAGATACCATGGTAGATAGAAAGCCAATCAAAGAAGTATAATTAGGCACTCAGGAAAATAATCATCCCAGTTTTGGTGGCCACTTGGTTGTGGAGCCACCCTAAGCTGCATGAAAAGGTAAAATCTTTCTTGACACACTATGCATATGTTTTTGTGTGGCATTATAAAGACTTAGAAGGAGTGCCCACCAATTATAGAAAGCACATAATCCCTCTTGTTGATGGAGCTAAACCAATAAGAGGAAAGAGTTATAGACTTAACCCAAAATATGTTGAAGTTCTTTATTTGGAAATACAGAAGATGGAGGATGTAGGAATCATCATTCTTGTGGAACACTCAGAATGGCTTTCACCAATGGTTATAGTACCAAAGAAGAATACCAACAAAATTAGGATTTGTGTTGAATTTAGAGTACTCAACAATGTAACCATTCCAGATGGATTCCCCATGCCTTTTACAGAGCAAGTCATTGAAGAAGTGGTTGGACACGCATTATATAGCTTTATGGATGGCTTTAGTGACTATAACCAAATATCCATCCACCCAGAGGATGGTGAAAAGACTGCTTTTATCACACCTTGGGGCATATATGTGTATGTAAAAATTTTTTTTGGACTCAAAAATGCTCCAGCCACCTTTAATACGTATGTCAACCTCATTTTTGGACCCTTATTGCTAGAAACACTTAGAATTTTCATGGATAACTTGTCTTCATTTTTAGGATCTCACAAAGAGACCCCTTTGGATTGCTTGGACCATCACTTGAGACAGCTGCAAAGTATTTTTAAAATATGCAGGGAGACTAAACTAAAGTTGAACCCAAATAAATATCATTTCCTTGTGATAGAAGGAAACCTATTGGGACATGTGGTATCTGCTGAAGGTATGGCTCCAGAAGCTGATAAAATTATTTCTATACTAAAGTTACCTAAACCCAAAACTCTCAAAGAGATTCAAAGCTTCTTGGGGCATACTGGGTACCACAGAAGATGTTACCGTTAGTGTGCATGTGAAAGGCCAAATGGCCATCGGACACTTCTTTGTATATGTTCTTTAATAAAACATATAGTGGCCTGGTCAGTCACAGATTGTAAGTTCGACCACATTTATAAGACCTAAGAAGTCTGTCATCGTGCTTCCTGTGTACTGTTTTTTCTGCGTATTCTACAGCCTCTGTGCAGAGTACTGTGTGCGGCCGCAGGAGCTCGATTTTCTACTCCGAGCATATCGTCGTGGAGCTCTCAAGAAGGAGAGCGCATTGTGGTGCATCGCCATTAAAACACTTCAGAAGATTTATCAAATGTATGTAGAGATAGCCAGGCCATTGGCTAGACTTACATATAAAGAAGTACCCTTTAAATGGGGAGAAGAAGAAGAAAATGCTTATCAAACATTAAGGTCCAAATTAGTGGCTGCACTGATTCTTATCACACCAGATTGGTCAAATACTTTTCATGTACATGTAGATGCCAATGCACATGCAGTGGGTGCAATTTTGGCTCAACATAGTGAAGAATACAAACTTGACATACCTATTCAGTATGCTAGTCGAATTTTGACTAAGGCTGAAAAAAATTATAGCACCATAGAAAGGGAGGCCCTAGCAATGGTTTTTGTTGTACAAAAGTTTCTTCATTATTTGTTAGGTGTGAAATTTGTTATTATCACTAATCATCAGCCACTCATGTATTTATTGACAAGCCACAAGCGACTGCAAGGATATGTAGGTGGTTACTTTTGTTCCAGGAATTTGATTTTTCTATAGTACATAGACTAGGTAAAGGAAATGTCATGGCAGACCATCTATCTAGGATCAACATGATGGATCAAGCAATTGGAGTAAATGATGATTTTCTAGATGCTAATTTGTTCGTAGTACAAGCACAAGGTTGGTATGATGACATCAAGAATTTTCTTAAAACTTGATTATATCTAGAGAAGGCAAGTGTCGTGCAAAGAAAGAGGCTGCTCATCAAAAGAAGACCCTTTACCTTTATTGAGGGAAAATTATATAGACATGGCAAGGATAACAGGTTTAGAAAGTGCATGGAAGAAGAGGAAGTGAGAGAAATCCTTAAATCTACACATGAAGGAACAGGTGGTGGGCACCTTCCACAACATATTATGAGCCAGAGAATCCTTGATGCTACCTTATGGTGGCCTACATTATTTAGAGATGTAGAGGAATGGGGAAGAGCATGTAATGTCTGTCAGAGGTGTGGACCCAAGCTAACAAAGCAGAGGCACAACCCCTTGATTATTTCCACTTCCTGGCAACCATTTGAGAAGTGGGGGCTAGATTTCATAGGGCCCATCTACCGTGCATCGGTTCCAAAGAGAGAAAAGTATCTATTGATCACCACTGACTATGCAACAAAGTGGGCTGAAGCTATTGCCTCCCTTGATTGCACCGCTCAAACTATTGCTGATTTCATTTACAGTAACATCATTTGCAGATTTGGATGCCCCCTTGAAATTTGTACAGACCAAGGTACTCATTTTGTGAACAAGGTCCTACATGAAATTTTTAACAGATACAAAATTCTACATAGGGCCTCTTGTGCCTATTATCCAAGAACTAATCAATAGGCAGAATCCACCAATAAGGTATTAATTACCATGTTAAGGAAGGAATGTATGTTACAGCCCACTTCCTAGGGCATAGCTTATCAAGGTACTGTTGGTGCATTTTACCCAAGCCTACATGCTTGATATATTTGATATTATCCTCATTTGTAAGTCACATGAGTAGTCATGTGAACACCTCTTGTAAAAGAGTACATTTTATCTCGTAAATGGAAAAAGAAAAAAGGAAAAGGATGGCTTACCTCATCCATGATGTAAAAGAAAATTCATGGCTCCAACTACCAAAATCACAAATTTTTGAGCTGAGGGAATCTCTCCTAACTTTGGGGATCACTTTTAGGTGGAGCCATTCGAATTTGAATTCAAAACTCCCTCCAAGAATAACTATAAAAGGAGCAAGAAGGAAGAGGCGATTAGCAAGCCTTGTACGTGACCACTTCATGTCATTTTGTAGAGATTGAAGAGCTTACTCCATAGCTCTATCATTCTACTCCCATTGTGCAAAGATTCATTGCCAATGTGGTTGTAATGATATGTGAATCTATACATTTATTATCATCTACTTCTCTGTTTAGTTCTCTGCTATACTCACTTAGAGCAATACCTTCAGAAGGTCATATCTCGAGTTCTACTGATCCGTTTTTAGTGATTTAACTTGCGTTGGATAGCTCGTACTGTCTACTTTGTGCATATACACTTTCAAGGTCATTGGATTAATATTTTTTGAGATATCTGCATTTTACTGCTTACTGGTCTATCTCTACAGAGCCCCGAGAATTGTGGGGAGGTTCCAGAAATTTTTGAAACTTGTTCTCAGCGCTCAGTCCATCATTTGAAGTGTTTTAACTTGGATTGGGAAGCTTGCTAAGTCTATTTTCTATGCCCAAAAGGAATTTTTCTAATTCTCACCAGGTTGAGAGCACTGTTCATTTTGTCCAGCAGGTGTATGTCCAAAAATAGCAAGTTTTGGGAGCTAGTCATTTCGCAACTAGTCTGTCTTGACTTAAACTTTTGGGATACATGTTCCAAAGTACTTGGCTGATATTTTGGTGGATTTAGGAAGCTCAAAGGGTCTACTAATCAACTCTGAAGTCTCAGTTGGCTGGTGTGAAGCTGGTTGTAGCAGCACCTACTCATCTTTGTATTGCATCCACCATCTCTCTTCACAGTGGTATCAGAGCATAGTCAAGCAACATGGGAGATGGATTTCCATCAACAATTGACAAATTGGATCGAAACAACTATCCGGCATGGTCTCTAAGGATGGAGGCTTACCTTCAAGGGAGGAATCTATATGGATTCATATCTGGAGATGAAGCAATGCCAACCATGAGGAACAAAGGGCAACCATCACATGAAGAAGTGGAAGGACTTTCGAATTGGTGTTCGAAGGATGCACTTGCAAGGTCCTATATTCTAAACTCAATCTCTGATTTTCTTTTACCTCATGTCAAGGGATGCAAGACATCAAGAGAGACCTGGAATGCACTTGCTTCTTTCTTCTCTTCCAACACTCGAGCAAGGAAGAACCAATTGTGGATGGAGTTCACAACAATGAAGAAAAGCCCGAAGCAAAATGTGACTGATTATGTCACAAAGATGAAGGAGATTTCCAACCAACTTGGAAGCATTGGAGAGGTAATTGAAGAGGAGCAAATCATAAGACAAATCATGAATGGAATCAAAGCAGACAACAAGTGGGAGTCATTCACAACAGCCATGGATTTATACATGGATATGCATGTACCTGACCTCAACACACTCATGGGCCAACTCTTCACTCATGAAGCAAAGATTAGCAAAGGTGGTGAGTCCTCAAGAGGTAATCAAACTTCTGCCTTATATTCTGATAAAGCTAAGGTCAAGGACAAGTCAAAGAATAGGAAGAATGAAGATGAAGGACGCTCTTTCCAAGCAAACTTTGCAGGTAGAGGAAGAGCTAGAGGAAGAGGTAGAGGTGGAAAGCAAGGCAGGGGGAGATTCCAATCATTTCAACCTTGCAACATATGTGGCTTATCTAACCATACTACTGAAGAATGTTTCAGGAACCCTAGGAACTCAAGAGGAAGAGGATTCAATAGAGTTGGCTATGGATCAAATAGAGGTAGATACAATGGAGGCTACAACAACAACAACTACTACAACAACAATTACAACAACTATCAAAGTGGCCATAGAGGAAGAAGAGATTACAATAACTATGCAGAGGACCAAATTCAAGAAGATTCATTATTGATTATGAATCTATCAGCGAAGAAGGGTAAGGATGATGATCACATATTTTACATTGATTCAGGATGCTCGAACCATGTAGCAAGAAATGTGGCTTTACTTTCTGATTTGGAAGATCCTCATAACAAGCATGAAGTGAAGATAGGAGATGATACAAAGCACTCAGTGGAGAAGATAGGTAATGTGAAGACATCAGATGGGAATATGAACCTCTTAAGCAAAGTCTTGTATGTCCCTACAATTACCAAAAATTTAATAAGTGTTGGACAGATTGTTGAAAAAGGATTGCAGGTTAGATTCAACCGATTTGGAGCATATGTTGAAGACCCAAGGCAAGGCTTTCGAAGGATTTCCAAAGGAGAAAAGACAGGAAGGCTTTTCACTTTTGAAGTGGAAGATACAAAGAACATAGCTTTGTTTAGCTATGGATCTCAAACTCTTACAGAGTTGGAGATATGGCACAAAAGGCTTGCTCACATTGGTGAGAGGACACTCAAACAGATTTGCAGGGACCAAAGTGTACTTGGTTTGCCTAATATCACAAGGCAACACATGATTTATAAGTGTGAAGCTTGTCAACTCGGCAAGGCTCATAGACAACCTTTCAATAAGAAAGGATATATGTATCAAAATCCTTTGGATCTAGTGCACACAGATGTGTGGGGTCCAAGTAAGGAGCCATCTATATCAGGCTCAAGATATTATGTGTCTTTCATAGATGATTGTAGCAGGTGGACCATTTTGTTTTTCATGAAGCACAAGGATGAAGTGTTTAATTTCTTTAAGAAGTATATTGCTCTTGTTGAAAACCAAACAGGTAGGACTTTGAAACGACTCAGATCAGATGGTGGAGGAGAATGCTTCTCTTCTGAATTTGATGCCTTCTTGCATGAAAGAGGCATTAAAAGGGAAGTCACTACAAGGTATACACCCGAACTCAATGGTGTAGCAGAGAGGAGGAACAGAGCTATTGTCGAAGCTGCAAGGTCCATGCTCAACGAAAAGGGATTGCCGAACTACCTATGGGCAGAGGCTTTGTCCACAACCACATATCTCATAAATAGACTTCTATCTAAGTCACTAGATGGAACCACTCCATATGAAGTGTGGAATGGAAGAAGACCTAGTCTAGAGCATTGCAAAATCTTTGGATGCTTAGCCTATGCTCACATTCCTTCTCAAGTAAGAGGGAAATTGGATCCCAAGGTAGAGTAGTGCGTATTCATTGGTTATGACCAAAACCAAAAAGGATATAGATTGTACAATCCAACCAATAAAGGATTTTCTGTGAGTAGAGATGTAATTTTTGATGAAAACAAATCATGGTTTGATGATGACAGGAAAGTGAAGCTGCCATATGACTTGGATGAAGATTTTCCATCACTTCAACCAAAGGAGCCAAAGCAGATTGAAGAAAGTGATTCGGAGATTGAACTAGAAGACTTGGAAAGACTAAAGCTATGGAAGAACAAAGGAAAAGCAAAGATGCAGGATGCTACATATGGACCCAAGAGCTCACATCAACCACTTAGAAGGTCTTCAAGGGAGAAGAAGAAACCAGAAAGGTTTGGTTATGATACTTCTTTGGTCACCAAGCACTCAATCTACATTGCAAAGGATTCAACCAATGAAGAACCTACCACATTCGAAGAAGCACAAAGCAAGAAAGCTTGGAGAGATGCAATGGATGAAGAAATGGAAGCCTTGAAGGAGAATGACACTTGGGAGCTTGTACCTAACAAGCCATCTATGAAGATAATCGGATCTCGATGGATATACAAAATCAAGAGGAATCCAGATGGAAGTATAAATAGACACAAAGCAAGGTTAGTTGCTAAAGGGTTTGCTCAAACCCATGGCATTGATTATGAGGAGACTTTCTCTCCTGTTGCAAAAATGCCTACAATTAGGGTTCTCATTAGTCTTGCTGCATCTAGAAATTGGAATCTTTATCAACTTGATGTAAAGAATGCTTTCTTGAATGGATGGATTTCTGAGGAAGTGTATATGGCACAACCTCCTGGATATGAGGATGCACATCATCCTAACTATGTATGCAAACTAAAGAAAGCTTTGTACGGATTGAAGCAAGCTCCAAGAGCTTGGAATTTCAGATTGGTGACTTATTTGCAGGACCAAGGATTCAAAGCTAGCAAGGTGGATACCTCTTTGTTCATAAAGAGGAATGGATCTGAAGTGATCTATTTATGTGTGTATGTTGATGATATTATTATCACAGGCAATGATCTTGAAGGAATCAAACAAGTAAAGGCTCAAATGAAGGAGGAGTTCAAAATAAGTGACCTCGGACCACTCACTTATTTTCTTGGATTGGATTTGATCTACACAGATTCAGGTATATACATCACACAAATGAAGTATGTGCATGACATGCTCGTCAAGTTCAATGAAAAATACCAAGTGTGCAGGTACACCTATGGAGCAAAATCATAAGCTTAGTGCTTATGAAGGAGAGCCAATTGAAGACATCACAAGCTATCAAAGCTTGGTTGGAAGTTTGAACTATGCAACACTCACAAGGGTGGATATATGCTATAGTGTTAGCATATTGAGTCAGTTTATGCATAAGCCAAGAAGACCACATATGGAAGCGGCCAAGAAAGTCCTCAAGTACCTAAAGGGGACCATGAATGAAGGTTTGTTTTATTCATTTACTTCAGATATTGAGCTAAAGGTCTACTCAGATGCAGATTGGGCCGGATCTAAAGATGATAGAAGAAGCACATCAGGGTATATATCATTTGCAGGTTCAAAAATCATTTCTTGGTCATCAAAGAAGCAACCAACCGTGGCATTATCTTCTACCGAAGCTGAATATAGAGGTTTGGCTAATGCAACTCAAGAAATCATGTGGTTAAAGTCTTTGTACACAGATCTTGGACTTCATTCTTCAACACCTCACATTTTTGGTGACAACACAAGCTCACTACATCTAGCAGCTAATCCGGTATACCATGCTAGAACCAAGCATATTGAAGTCCACTACCATTACGTAAGGGAGAAGCTAATGAGCAAGGATATTCAACTATCCTATGCCTCTACAGATATGCAATGTGCAGACATGTTGACTAAAGCTCTTGATGGTACAAAGTTAAGTAGATTCAAGTTGATGATTGGCTTGCAGGAAATCAAGGACAATTGAAGACTTATTTGGAGGCCAAGCATGTTAGGCTTGAGGGGGAGCTATTGGTGCATCTTACCCAAGCCTACATGCTTGATATATTTGATATTATCCTCATTTGTAAGTCACATGAGTAGTCATGTGAACACCTCTTGTAAAAGAGTACATTTTATCTCTTGTAAATGGAAAAAGAAAAAAGGAAAAGGATGGCTTACCTCATCCATGATGTAAAAGCAAATTCATGGCTCCAACTACCAAAATCATGAATTTTTGAGCTGAGGGAATCTCTCCTAACTTTCGGGATCACTTTTAGATGGAGCCATTCGAATTTGAATTCAAAACTCCCTCCAAGAATAGCTATAAAAGGAGCAAGAAGGAAGAGGCGATTAGCAAGCCTTGTACGTGACCACTTCATGTCATTTTGTAGAGATTGAAGAGCTTAATCCATAGCTCTATCATTCTACTCCCATTGTGCAAAGATTCATTGCCAATGTGGTTGTAATCATATGTGAATCTATACATTTATTATCATCTACTTCTCTGTTTTGTTCTCTGCTATACTCACTCAGAGTAGTACCTTCAGAAGGTCATATCTCGAGTTCTACTGATCCGTTTTCAGTGATTGAACTTGCGTTAGATAGCTTGTAATGCCTACTTTGTGAATATACATTTTCAAGGTCATTGGATTAATAAGTTTTGAGATATCTGCATTTTACTGCTTACTGGTCTATCTCTGCAGAGCCCCGAGAATTGTGGGGAGGTTCCAAAAATTGTTGAAACCTGTTCTCAGTGCTCAGTCCATCATTTGAAGTGTTTTAACTTGGATTGGGAAGCTTGCTAAGTCTATTTGCTATTCCCAAAAGGAATTTGTCTAATTCCCACCAGGTTGAGAGCACTGTGCATTTTTTCCAGCAGGTGTATGTCCAAAAATAGCAAGTTTTGGGAGCTAGTCATTTCGCAACTAGTCTGTCTTGACTTAAACTTTTGGGATACATGTTCCAAAGTACTTGGATGATATTTTGGTGGATTTAGGAAGCTCAAAGGGTCTACTAATCAACTCTGAAGTCTCAGTTGGATGGTGTGAAGCTAGTTGTAGCAGCACCTACTCATCTTTGGACTGCATCCACCATCTCTCTTCACAGGTACCCTATGGGTGTATAGATTATCTTACAAAGAAGCTACAGGGTATTCTCCATTCCAATTGGTTTATGGGATATTGCCCATTGAACCCTTTGAATTTCTACATGGGTCACCAAAACTAGCATTCATGAAGGGAAAGAAAGATTGTGGTGTCTCTCAAAGGCTTGGAGCACAACACAAAGTGGAAGAGATACATCTACACGCTGCAACACAATTGATAGAGACTCAAATGAAGAGGAAGAAGGCACATGATCAAAATCTATGGAAGAAATACTTACAAACAAGCATGTTAGTTCTTCTCCATAGACCTCAAATCCACACACAAGTAAGGGGAAAATGGCTTCCACACTGGGAAGGACCTTATCAAATTAAGATGATGCTGAATTGGGGTGCATTGGAGTTACAGACTTTTGAAGGAGCGGTACTACCACTCTGTACCTAAGTACCAACTTAGGGACTTGTGGAGAAGGAGACTATACCTCGATCCCCCTCAAGTGCATATAGTGGGGATTCACGCTTTATTTATCAATCTGAGGAGTATCAAAACCTAGCCGAGTGTATGAAGACATGCATTCAAATGATGATCAATGCAAATGAGCTTCGCAAAGAGTGTAAATAAGTCTAAGTCTATTCCAAACAAGGTTCAGGTATCTGTTGAGATGTCACGCTACTTGGAGCAACAGCCAATAGTAAATTGAGCTTTTCTCTCAGCTCCGAACCCGAATATAGTGAATAGCAGGTTCGTTTCAAAGCTCTCAAGAAGACGCATCCAATGCTAGTCTTCTCACTCAATTCTGACACTTTTGCTTCAAGTTATGAGCAAAATACGGAGTCGTAGGAATGACCTTCCTACACTTCAGCACTTCCTATACTTCACACACACCTTAACAACAACAAACAAGCACTTTCATGGATAGACAACACTTCCACTCACTCTTTTCAAGCATCACAAATGCACAGAAGCTCACAAAGAAGAAGATACAAAGAGGAGAAGACACAAATTCGAAATTATGTGCTCTTGATTCTCACAATGGCAAAACGTCTTTACAAAGAGTCACAAATTGACTTATATACATGTGGCCTAAAAATGGTCCTTTCACACAAGACTAATTTACATGGGTAAGCTACTAATCTCCAAGGGTACGCATCTAGAGGACTCCTCTAGTGCATTTACATCGAAAAATATGTTACAAAATGGCTATGATACAAAAATAAAGTGTCCGAATCGGAAAAAATTTGGGGCTCTTCTTTTTCTCTGCCTTTTTCTCTTCTTAGCTTTGCAACACTCTCCCCTTCTTTGTCTTTGTCGTCCCTTGATAGGCTTTGCTTCTTGTCTACAGCTTGTCTAAGTCTTCCGAATACACGCACCCAGTGGTCGAAGAAGCGGTAAGGAATGTCAGAGAATTTGTTATTTTATCCGAGGTATGTCCTTTGCTTCTGTTTGCCCCTTGGTATTCCATATATCACAAATCTAGGTTGCTGCATTAACTCGGGCTACCACACACGCCATCAGTGGCTAAGAATGTGGTATTCTTAGTCACCCTCTTCAACTTTTTAGCCTCTGCCTCTTTCTAAATTTTGGTCTTCTGATTTGTCTTTATCTTCACATAACGACCCTGTTGTATTGCTTTAAGCCTGTTTACCTTCTGCCATCGCCTGCTCCTGTTTCAAAAAATCGGTATATTTTGTTATTTGGTCATTCAATTCTTTTTGGTCAATTGTTATGTGCCCTTGTTTTTCAATAGGTTGATTATAAAGTAGTGCTTCCATCAGCTCTTTATTCCTGTTGCGTAGATCATCGTTTTCCTCCATATAAAATTTTAGCTGAGTTTCTAACAGATTGCTTTTAGCTTTCATTCTCTCTTTGTCTGCTTCACTAGCTTCATGTTGTCTTTGTAAGTCTGTCAGTTGTTCCTGGAGCTGATGATTCTACTTCATTAATGTAGTGCATTGTCCTTTGACTTCAAGTAGTTCTTTTTCTTTTGCTGAAACATCTTGTTGGGCCTGAATCAGCTTTGCGGACAATTGCTCACTCATTACGTAAAAGTGACTCTTTTCCCGCATGGCCTTTTCATAATCTACATCCGTGTCCATCATTTGTTGTTGCGTATCCATGGCCGTTTGTATCATCTGCTTGACGACGGGTTTCAATTGAGCAACATCAACATTTAGCCATGTGGTAGGGATGCTAGGTTCTTCACCCGTGGTAACATCTGTTCCCTGTGACACATGTAACGTAGTATCATGGGGCTACCGAATATGGAGTTGTATCTGTGGCTCAGCCTCCTTGTGGTCAATCTTGCCTTGTGGTGTATCATTAGGGACTTCAATCACAACTTGCTCCCTATTTTGTGGTACACCCCCTTCTTTGTCCATGTGTGTTTGTATTTCCTCTTTGACAGGTGGCACTGCATCTTTATTTGTGATTGGAGCGTCCTTGATGCTGAGTTTTGACTGATCGTTCAATTGAATAATGTGTACCGGTTCAGTGGATGCTTCTTGGTTCCTTGCCTGTGACTATTGATTGTCAAGTGTAACTTCGACGTGATTTATCTCTGTCCATTCCTCATTGTTCGTTTCTGTTCTTATGTTAGTGTCTAATGTGTCTTTCTCAGGGCCGGATTCCTCATTAGAGCTTGAATCTTCTAATCCCAGTGCTTGATATCTAGCGGTTCATTTTGGGGTATGTTCTTTAGTCTTTTGCTGCTTTACTTGGCTTGCCTATCTGTATTGATGTCCTTGAACATTTAGGTTCACTTGGCCCTGCATATACATATGCGTCTCTTCTAGAGCTGCGGAGAGGTCCCTTTTTGTGATTGGCTGTTGCGTCATAGGAATCTTTGGTAATGTATGTGTCCTCTTTGATTGTGGTGTCTCCTGGGATCCTTCCTCTCTAATGCGTTTAGTCCCTCTCATGGGTTTCTTTGAAATGGTTCCCACTTCTTCAATGGAAATTACTGTTTTCATTTTCTTTGGCACAGTAGCTGACTTTACATATTCTGCCATCTCGGTTGAGGTTGGCATCAAGCGTAAGCACTCTTTCATTTCAAGTGCCTCATAAATCAACACAGTCAATGCTGAGCTTCCGTTCAAAAATTTCCGTTGGCTCCACTTTTTCTTAGCTTCAAACAGGCGATCTTGAATATACGGAGTCATATTTACTTGATTTCCCACTTGGCTCATTGCATGGGAAAGTAATTGCACGATAATTTTCTAAGGTGCTGTGTATCTGTGCATACTAGGAAAACAAAAATGTTGGTGTACCAATCGAACTGAGTCTTCAATATCTGTTCTGTTGATTTCCAAAAAGGTTCTCTTTTTGGGATCATGACATTCATCCTTGACATTAGTGAGGCCATCTTGGCTCCATCCAAAAGCTCTGTTGATTACTTCATGAGTGAATCGAATTGTTTTCCATGTACCAACTTTGTCGAGCACTCTTGCTTCCAAGATTGATGGCTTATCTGATGCAGACTATAGCGTATTCATCACTTGTGTGCATCTCTAAAAATCTGGCAGGTATTTTGGAAGTCGTAGGAATGCATCAATGACGGCTCTTGTCCACACATCTGTAATGCGTGGTAATCCCTGTACTATCATCTGGAAATCTTGTGACATGATAGTAAAGTAGTGATCCCTATCCATGATCTTAATTGTAGCCATGAAAAGAAGCTCTTACATGGGTTGATCATCAAGAAACCAATGACCTCTTGCCTTCATAATTGGTTCCAAGGGAAGAAGAAGGATCTCTTCCTCTTGCGTAGCCTCCGAATTAGAGGATGCCATCTGCACTCAATACATACCAGTAATCAGTGGCAAGTTGGTATCAAGAATCATCCTTCACTTATCCTTCATAATTTTGGCAACTCTCCGAGTGAATTGTGCCGTCCCTTCCCCGTGGGTGTGAGAAAGGTAATACTTCGGTTTTCTTTTTTTTTTCCTTATTTATATACATTTTTTATGTTTGTGTCTGAACGAAAATAGAAATGTTAGTTCATAGCCGAAGTGGTTATTGAATCATTAGTTATTTTCTTTTTGATTATTTTACAAGTGCTCTCCTATTTCCCAAGAGGGAAATGTGCTTCACTATCCTGAAGTAGAAGGAGAATGTGCCGAATGCTTGGCCTTGTAATGTGGCCCTATTATGCATACTTTGGACTCTTGTGACTCCAGATGTGTGCAACCCGATTTATTTGGTCGATGTGTACAAATTGTTTTGCCTGTAGGCATCCAAATCTGCTTTACTCCATTGGGACAGATTGTATCTCCAACATTCCTGGTAAATGTAGTGCTTCTCATGTTGTACCTCAAGTTCGTCCGCGTTTTGACTCTTTGAATGATTTTTGTTGCGTATCTAGGCTCCTGCTCTGTCTTGTAGTTGTTTGTTCTCTGTTGTTTTGCCTTTAGATCGTACTGATTCTCCTTGTGTCTTGACTTGTCCTTTTTTATGATTGTCACTTGGGCACATGATTTGGGAATCCATATTTGCATTCGGGCCGGCTGGGCGGCTATCACCTTCTTTGGAATCCATACTCTAGCAATCCTTTGTGGACCTGGGTGTCCAACATGACTTGCATTCTTATTTCGTTGTTGTTTTCGATGTCGATAGTGGTTCTGTTGTTGAAGATATGCCGTCACTTGATCTTTTCTGATCCAAGCAT
Organism: Ceratopteris richardii; assembly: GCA_020310875.1. Lineage (NCBI taxonomy): Eukaryota > Viridiplantae > Streptophyta > Polypodiopsida > Polypodiales > Pteridaceae > Ceratopteris > Ceratopteris richardii. The sequence goes on along the minus strand of CM035441.1, from coordinate 57,036,599 downwards.
GTCTAGTGTAAGGAATGGGGTATATTCTAATGTGTGTAGGTTTGTGATAGTCTTGCTGACTAGTCTCTCTTGTGCTTGGTTCCTCACTGAGGCTTTTATTGGATAAGACACTAATCAGGTGATTTACTAGGCTAGGAGATTGTGTGAAAGTGAGATTTCGTGCATTCTCACATGAAGTACTTGATGGTGGGGTTTCCATAGTGTGAGTGAACATACATTCATCATCGTGCTCGTTTGAGTGATCTCTCGGGTCTATACATTTGGCTTTGATCGGTCGTTCGTCTAACATGCGGAATACCTCACGATGTCCTATCTTGACCGAGATGTATCCTAGGGCCAATTGAATAATCACTTCATATTCATATATCCAATCTTGACCTAACATGAGCTCTTCTAATAAGTCCTGATCATGACATACTAAGAGTTTTCGTTCCATCGTGTTGTTTCCGAGATGTAGAGGTAAGGTAATCTCGCCTATGCATTTAGTAATTTTTCCTCTTATTCCAATCAGTTGTGCCTTAGATGGGCGTAATTCTTCCTTGAGTTTCTGGGTCAATGAATACTTGATACAGCTTATGGCTGCTCCTGTGTCAATGAGAGCGTCCACTAAGTGGCACTCTTTTGTTCTAGCACCCAAGTTCAAATAAGGTTGCTTTATTTGTTGTCCTAGGTTTTCAGTGGCTCTAAAGTTAGCCATTGGAATGAGTTCCTCTCCTTGTCGATATCTCTCGTCTCTCTCTCTCTCATCCACTCCTTTCGTTTCCTGATTCGTTCTAGCGCTTCTTGTCTGGATTCTTCTCGTATTCTTTCTTCCTCTCTACGCCTATTTTTACCCATTATTAGTCATGACATTATCTCTTCGGTCAATGGCTCTAAATATTTTTTTACTCGACAACCACTGATATAGTTTGACAATAATTCTCCATCTAGGGTTGCTAAGCTGATGGCTCCGCTGGTAGATATACGATTCATGATCAATGGGCCATATCCTCTTTTTTGCAGTTTCTTTGCATGTTGCTTCAAAGAATAGACCAAAACTAAGTCTCCTTCCTTCAAGTTTTTATCTTTAATATGAGCATCAAAATATGCCTTCTATCGCCTTTTAGCAGCATAAATCCCTGCTACAGCTTGTAACCTTGTTTCATGTAACTTTTCTATTTGATCCAATTGAGCTGATAATTCATGTCCAATCCACTCGTAAGTTGTTGCTACTCTGAGAGTGGGTACTAAGAAATCAATTGGCAAGATGGCATTCTTTCCATACACTAAATTAAAAGGAGTAGTTCCTATGGCTGTTTTGTAGGCTACTCCGAATGCCCATAAAGCATGATGTAATTGCTTATCCCAATCAGATCTACCATTGTTAACAATTTTACTGAGGAATGTACACAAGATTTTGTTTGAACTTTTGGCCTGTCCATTGGCTTGTGGGTGATATGGGGCTGATTTCTTATGAATTACTAAGAATTCATTCAGTAGGGCTTCTATCACTTCATTCACAAAGTGTGCGCCTCTATCACTCACAATCTCTATAGGCAATCCAAATCTAGTGAATACGTTCTCAAAGAGAAACTTAGCCGTCGTCCTCGCATCGTTTTTCTTGGTTGCTTTGGCTTCAATCCATTTGGTCAAATAGTTTGTGGCTATGATTATGTACTCGGCATGGGATCCTTTAGCCGGTGGGCTAATAGGTCCTATGAAGTCTATTCCCCATTTAGTAAAGGCTTTGGCACTCATCATCGGTTTCAGCGGCATTTCATCTCTTCTAATTGGAAATTTTGTTCGTTGGCAGGTGTCACATCGTTCAACATATGTGGCTGCATCTTGATGTAGAGTTGGCCACCACATTCATGCAAAGAGAATCATTTTTGCAGTTTTATCTACAGAAAAATGTCCTCCTGTAGCTCCTGTATGTGCCATCTCTAAAACATCAAGATACTCGTCTTCATGAATGCACATTCGTAAATGGATAGATCTTGGTTTCTGTTTGGCGTGATCCCATGTTTAGGTCCATAATTGAGGATAGGGATCAACTTTTCTGCCCATTGTGGACATACTTCGAGATTAAAAAGGTAGGTGTCTGGCAGATCATCCGGTACTCCTGTGGGGGGGTTCTCCATGTGTCATTCGTGATAAGTGATCTACTCTAATGTGCGTATTCCCTTTCTTGACTACTACTTCAAAATCAAATTCCATCAACAATAGAAACCATCGTACTAGTCATCCCATATTACAAGGCTTATTGACTAAGTACAGTAGATGATCGATGAAGAATTTGAATTTGTTTGCCAAAAGGTAGTGTCGAAACTTCTTCACTGTGTACACCATCCCTAAACCCTTTCTCTCAGTCGCGGTATAATTGCGCTCCGCTTGATTCAATTGTCTACTTGCATAGGCTATAGGGTGGTCTAACTTCCCTGTATCCGCGGGTTGAGCTAAGATGCAACCAATGGCAAACTTGGAAGCATCCACGTGAATGTGAAATGGTTTGTTCCAATTCGATACTCGAAGGATTGGTGCTGAACTTAATCGACTCTTTAATTCGTTAAAGGCCAATTAAACTAAGACAGTAATGCATAAAGAGGTCTAGCAATTATGGCATACATGTGTATGAATCTATGGTAGTATCTTCAGTGTCCCATAAATGCTTGCACTTCTTTAGTAGTCTTCGATCTCGAAAAATCCAGAATCACTTTGATTTTGTCTTCATCTGTGGAAATTCCATTTTTAGATACAATGTGTCCTAATATCTTTCCTTGTCGAACCATGAAGATGGACTTTTCTGGATTGAGGCACACTCTATATTGTCGACATTTGGCAAAAATCTTTTCTAGCTCAGGGATATGTTCTGATCGTATAGCTGAATAAGTGCATAAATCATCTATGTATACTTCCATGCTCTTTCTCAAGAACTCCTTGAATACATGGCACATCAATCTTTGGAAAGTGGCTGGGGCATTAGTTAGACCAAAAGGCATAACCCTAAAGGTGTAGACTCCCCATTCAGTTGCAAAGGCTGTTGTATGTTGGTCCTCAGGAGTAATTGCTACCTGATTATACCCTGAAAAGTCCTCTAGAAAACTATAAACTTCCTTTCTTGCCACTCTTTCTAAAAGATGATTAGTGATGGGTAATGGGTAACTATCTCTTATGGTGGCAGCAGTAACGTTTTTCAAATTAATGCATATCCTTAACTTGCCATTCTTTTTTGGCACGACCACCAAAGGTGATACCAATTCTGTGTGTTCGATCTCATAAATGAACCCAACATCTAACAACTTATCTATCTCTTCCTTAATTTTTGTTGAGTAAACATCGTTATATGTGTATGGTCTTTGTTTGGAAGGTTTGGCCTTGATGTCATAGGGATTCTATGGGCACAAATAGTAGGATCTACTCCTTTTAAATCCTTATATGTCCAAGCAAAGACATCCCTATATTCTCTTATGAGTTGTATTAACTCTTGTTCTTCTTCCATGGAGACATCCTGTCCTATAAAGGTACATCGCTCTTCTCCTTCCTCCAAGGTTACTACTATTTTCTTGGTCTGTTCTTTGTTGTCATATGCTATTCCTGGTTGTGCTTCTCATTTTGGCATTTGGATAGCAATTTTCCTCTCTTCTACTTCATATTTTTTGAAGTGAGCGGGCACTTCGAATTGATCCTGAGGTTTATTTTCTCCATCTTCCTTTGCTTTATCTAGCCCGTGCTCTTCTTCCTATGTCATTTCTTGATTTAATTCATTAGTTATGACACTTACTCTTTGATTTCCACTTTCTGCCTCGATTTGTTCATGCTCCATTTCAATGCTCTCATAATCCTCCTTCCATTCTTTTTCAATTACTTCTCCTTCATCCTCTTGAAGAACTACCACGTAGAGTCTTACGTCATATCCTTCCTCATCAACACATTCATTCATGGCTATTACTTCTTCATTTACACATACATCGAGAGTGGCTAAAATCTCCATCCAACCATGAGGTTCGAATTCTTCATCTAGGAATATTTGAGGCATGTAAGTTGGATCTTGTACAGACCTAGCAACTCCGTGCCTTTGCTGCCATCCTTTCTTTCTTTCCTCTTCCTTTTTTGTAGTCTGGCATATCCATAGATGAGTGTCTTCGTTCATCCATGATTGATCACTTGAACCTATACTGTGAATCGACTGCTCATCCTCCTCCTTATGAATCGGATTCCATTGCAAGGGGGGAACATCTTGATATGTGTATGTGTGGAGATTTATGCTGGTCGTGGTTCCTTCGTGCTCTAAGTATACCGCGTCTTTTCCCCAATCTTGAACTACCTTCAGCTGTCTCATGAAGGGTCTTCCAAGTATCATCTCATAATTGCTAGCCCTTTCAAATTGACAGATCGCTAAGGTGTGATCAAATTCAACTCCACAGGTGGTAAAAGTTACTCTTTCCAATAATCCCAAGGGTCGTTTAGTGTGTCCGTCTGCCATTTGTATCTTCATGCGTGTTGGTCTTAAAGCTGGTTTTCCTCATTTCTCCCATATTTCTTTAGTCGTGATTCCTACTCCAGCTCCAGAATCTAAGATAGCTTTAGTGGTGTAACCCCTATAAGTAATTGGAAGGCATGTGTTTCCTTCATCTCCCTCGCTGAAGTCTCCAATCTTATCGACTGGGATTTTGACTGTGATCACTTCATCAGGCATCTGGGATTTTGACTGTGGTCACTTCATCAGGCATCTCCTTCTCTTCTGACTTGGTCTCCAATTGACTGGTTAACTTCGCCTTCAAATGTGGTTTTATCTTCAAACGTTCTTCCAATGTCAGAGTACACAGAATTTTTACATTTCTAAGATGTTGTATGATATCCGATGTTTGGATTGATGGGTTCTACTCTTTTTTTTCTTATTGAGGGAATGCAGTATAATTCAAAGTTATGTTCGTATTCCCCTGTGTAATTTGGCAAAGCCTTCACACTGTCATCATCCTTGTCGCTCTCGTCAAATTGTAATAATCCTTCTGAATTCAACTCAGGCATTGAGTCTTCCAATTCACCTTCTGCTTCTAACTCCTCAAAGGGTGGTTCAATTCCTTCTACTTTCTTCCATCTATCTTCTTGGACCCTTGCCCATAAGTCTTTAGGCCACTCCCCGTCTACTTCGGGGACAACGGATCCTTCTCTTTTATCCTCGCAGTAATTTCCATCACATGTCTCACCTTCTTTTCCTTTCTCCGGATCATTAGGGATGACACACTCTTGGAATCCTTTTTCGGGAATTCGTGAATTGGGTAGTTGAAGAACATGTTTTTCTAGGGTTTGTTGAGCTACTTCAATTAATTTTCTGCATATCTCCAACCTTTCTTTCTCTAAGTCACCTCTAGGATATTATTTTTCATGTTGTTCAATGGTTGGTCCTGCTCTTATTTGTGCCTGGTACGCCTGAATCCACATGGCTAACTCTTCTGGCATGGGGTCTTCTGAAATTGATCCTACCTCTTCTTTTTTATACTTTCACTTCTGATTTTCTCCTTCAAGTTTCTGTTTTTCTTCTTGACCTTGTTCATTCTTTTCATTCTCCTTCTTTTGTTGTAGTTTCTTTTCCCTTATCTTGTCTCTACGATTCTTCCATCTTTGTGTTCGTTTACTTGTAACACTTTTCCTAGGCTCTTTCGAGTCTTCAACTACTTGGGGTGTAGGTATATTCACTTCTCTGTCGCCTTGATCGTTCTCTTTGGTTTTTTTTGGGGTTTCTCTAGCTTTAGCTCTTGTTATTGCTTTCAATGGCATGGTGTACTCCTTATCACTCCCTGACGACTCTATCACTTCTATCACGTTGATCTCCACGTTCAAGTTAACTTTGTTGGGGTCCTTGGGACAATCTCTGAAAATGTGTTCTTTACCACAATCACTACAGTATCCTTCCCAGACTCGCTGTGGTGGTGGTGGGTTTGGTAAGGTACATTCTCTGATAAAATGATCACCTCCGCATCTGTAACATGATCCTCTAGGTGTAGGTAGTCTATTCATTGGTCAGGAGGGTAGGGGTGCTTTGGGAGCTATGTACATTAATGACACATAATCCTACTCATATCCGTAAGAACTATCTGGTCCTTCCATGCCTCATGCATATGGCTCGTAAGATTGTCCATATTCAATTATAGAGCTCTCATAAGCGGAATAATTCCCTTGAACATGGTCATAGGATGGGTCATATGGTTCGTTACTAGCCAAAGGCGTGGCTGGGACTATTGCTCTCTCTGGGTTTTCTTCATGTTGAGCTACTTTCACTGGGACAACATTCTAAGGGTGGGGCGGTTGTTGTCCTAACACCGGTTGTGGTTGAGCGTAACCTTGATAAGCATAAGGTTGTGGTGTTGGTGCCTGCTTGTAATAAAGTAAGCCTATGATCCAAGGATCTGGCCGGTTCAGACAGATCTGAAATCGGACACCGTTTGGTCATCCGTGTGTATGACCAAAGATCTCGAGTTTAGACTTACTAGGAGGTCTTGTGCTCTTGTGAACAAGTGATCCACTTAGCTTAGTGGTTAAGTCTCAAGGATGTGAAGGAGGAGGTCTTGGGTTCAACCCCCATGGGGTACATGGGGAGAGTGTTTTGCCCAAAGAGCTCTAGAGCCTTCTAGAAGCATCCACTTGAGTTAACTCGAGTTAGCTGGGACACTTGGCGCACATGTAGTTACATGGCTGACACTTGGATGGTTATTATCCACCTGCCCAAGAAGGCAGTCCCCTGGAGAGAGCTATATATAGAGGCATATGGTTGGGAGGAGAGGCATCTCTCTAGCATGTGGTGGTCGTAATCCTTGTTCTCTTGCATTACAATTCCTAACTTCCCTATTCTAGAGTATATTGGACTCCAGGAAATCATTTATGCTATACTTGAAGCAAACTCAAATGAATAAGTCCACTTAGACTTATCATCTTTTGAAGATTGAAAAGGTTCTTGTACCTAACATCTATCTAGGATGTTCAAGTTAGTTATTTTATTCTAACCGGCTAACCCTGGTCTTTGGCAAAAGGAATCAGATACTATATCTGAGTCAATTTCAAAAGATTTGGAAAGCGGAAAGAAATAACTAAGACTCTGTACAACCAATTCAAACTTCGAATATACATAAACTTGCTATGAGTCAAAGTCTAGTTGACTCAGGACTTTAACTTTTCAAAGATCTATTTCAACAAGATATTGAAGCATTGTATTTATCTTTAAGAGAAATAAGCTGGATTCTCAAAAAGATACAAATAAAAACAAAAAACATCATCCAACCACAAGATACTAGTGTGGTAACCAACATCAGTGTGTCGACCCACCGAGGTTATGTTGATGAGTTTAGTATTCAAATAATGCTTCACTTGAGACTAAGTTCAGGTCACATTCAATCTTTTTGACTCCGTGAATGCAATTCTTGTGCATTTCTTTGAGTCTAAAAGAGTGATTTTACCAAGTTATACTAGGAACTTGATGTTTGACTTAGTCAATTAAATCTTTAATTGAAAAGATCAACTCAAAATCAAAGTCCAACTTCTTTCAGAAATTTATCAAATATTTCTGATCAATAACACTTAAACTTGAAGTGTTCTATGAAGATTTTGGAAGTTACTTACTTCATATCTTCAGTTTCCTTAATCGTGAAGTTACCTTGAAGTATCGTAAGACACTACTTTCATCCTTTACGAATTAAACTTTTCCTTGAAGTCTTAATTCCCTTGAGGATGAAACCTAACTTCAAAATCCAAACTAGGACTAAAAGATAATCATCATCCCACGGTCCGAAGTCCCATTCCATCTTTCCTACAGCAATCTGAGTATAAAATCTGGTGTTCCATACCACCCTATTTTATATTCACATTAATGTGTGGGTGATTCTTATCCTAAAGTCTAAACATCTCTTGATAGAGTACCTTATTTCTTCAATTCTTTTACAATAATTGAAAGTTTCAGGCATTACCTCTAACTAGATTTTCCTAGGTTTTGATTCCTTCACATGATCGTCTCACAATCATGTGCTTTAACTTGGGAACTTGAAAACCTCTGAACAGAATATCAATTCTTCTTTACTAGGGTTTTCAAATGAAAACCAATCAGAATTCCAAGTACTTGAATTTTCTTGAATTCAAGTTCAATTGGTTTACCCTTGACCAATTTTGTAGCGACAAGAGCTTTTGACTTCTTGTCTTTAGATTCCTTTGTTTACTGTTGCTTTAGGTACCTACCCCGGGGACTTTATTTAGGAATCTCTTTACTGCTTAAGTCTTAAGCATTCGCTCATGCTTGCTGGATTTGTACCAAAATCCCTTTAAGGATAGGTAAACACTTATGTTTTACCTTCCACAGACTTAATTACCATTTTCACGGTTGCAGACTACATACTTGGAATTTCTTTACTCTGTTCAAACTTGGAACAGCTTACTCTTTTTCACAGTTTCCTATCGAATAAATGGAACCTGAGTGAAGAATTTCCCAAAAGGAATTTTATTGCCAATACTTGGGCAATCTTCAAAGTAGTTCGAATCGCACAATACTTGGACAATCATGGCCAAGATTGATCAAGTCTGGTTGATCTTGCGATAAAAATAAAGACTTATAGTCTTTTATCTTTAAGATCTCTTAAACTATCTTAAGCTTCTTTGCTTACCTGCAGGATTTTTAGAGATCTTTCTCAAGTCCAAGCATACACTTATGCCTCTTAGATTCCAAAGCTAAGAATCTTTGATATACCTTTGGGTTATATCACTAATAGGACTTGAAATACCACTTCTAGTGGTTTGGGATGTCCGAGAACTACTTACTTATTGTTTAAAGAGCATGAAGAATTTCATTCTCAATACTTGAAAGAATGCCATTCTTCAAAGACTTGAGATTCCTTCTAGGGAATCAAATAACTTGAGCAAATGATTCATCTTGGAATCTTTTGCAATATTAAAAGAACATTTGAAAGAAATTCTCCCAAAAAAGAGGTTAATCTTCTCTGCTGTGTTTGGCGAGGGATTCGAACCCTCGTCCCCCCGATTGGAGCGTGCTGGTCTATCCAAGGCGCCCACGACGGGATCACATCCATAAAGCTGATAATCATCCCTATTGTGAGCCCGCGGGGATTCGATCTCTCGCCCCCTCAACAAGAGCGCAACCATCTAACCAACATACTCACGGGCGTTCACGCTCAAAAGGCCTGCAGCAGCTATAATCGATCAAATGCCGCGCTGAAGAAGATCTCAAATAAGAGATCAAAAGAGGTTGAACCTCTCTGCTGTAGCCGGGACTTGAACACAGACGGGTTGAATGGGAGCCAGAAGACGTAGCCACGCGCCCAGCCTGATTTGCTTGTTCTCTAATACAGAACAAACTCTACTAAAGCAGTAAACAGAGCTGAAGTGCAAGCCCAACTCTCATCTTTTCAAGGAGCCAAGTCCTCTCATCCATCCAAGAAGAATCAAAGATTGAGCAAAGCTTGAAGGAATTGGAGCTGTGGAGTGAAGATCCGGAGGCCTAAGTTAGTCGACCACGACGGACCAAGTCATCCAAGACTATTTCTTGATGAGGAAGCTTCAAGAATAGTGAATAGCTCCTCGCAAGGATCAAGAGGATGAATCACTCTTCCAAAGGATCAAGGGATGGACGAAGCTTTGATCAAAGCTAAGTATTTTCTAGTTTTTGCTTGGCCTTAAATGCTTGATTTATCTTGTTTTCATTATTCTACACTTAATCCTAGATGCACATTGAAATAGCCAAGATTTCAATTGATTAAGTCTAGATTAGAATAATGAATTAATCCATTTCTCATTCCAAGCATTAGTTTGCATTAAGGAAAGACTTGATTTCAAAAAGATCCTTGTGCATCAAAGAATGTATTTTGGTAGTTTAAATACATATTTCCTTTCCATTGAGTAAGTTTTCTATTGCACCTCAAGGGTATGTTTTTATATCATAGTGCATTAGGACAAAGGAAAGGATATACATGCATCAGGATTGCATGATATACATTCTTAGTACAAGGAAAAAAATCGTGCATCAAGTTCATGCATGATTATTGTATTATTTTTTGAACATGCAAAGAACATGCATGCATACGCATGTGAACATATGCTTTTGCATGTAGATATATGCATTTGCATGGAAGAATGGAAAGCTGTTTGCAAGTAGATATGAGAATGTACTCTCTTAGTATTTAGCTTACTTTATAAAGCTCGCAGTTTGACATTAGGGAAGACCAAGGACTAGTTAGTTGCAAAGACATACTAGTTCTAATTTGCAACTCAAGTAATTAGTCAATTTCTTCCCAGTCGATACTCCGCTATCAAAGACAAATACTTAATGATAATTAAGTATGATAGATGTCTTTCTAGGTATAAGTAAGCACTAGGAGAAAGTTAAGTATTCTTGATGACCAAGAAAACTTAATTACTTGCAAAGCTTTTGCAATATATGATGAATCTAAGTCCTAAATGTACTTAGGGAGTCATGAAGATAAGCTTATAATGATTTCTCTAAATATAAGTGATATTTAGAAGTCATGCGGATAAGCTTTAGTTGATTAGTTACGAAAGATATGTAACTTCTCAAACATCCCAAGATTGGATGATAACTTTAGCTATGTTTCTAAGTTTCATGAGCATTCATCTATTTAGAAGATATTGAAAGTTCTAAAAAGTTTCTTTGTGGTTTCAAGATTTGTATCTCATGATGAAACCTCTGTAAGTGACTTTTAGAAATTGAGATATTTCCTAAAAGAGAAATACGAAAATGAACTAGTCAAGACTTCTATTTCATGTGAGATCATTCTCCTACTATGTTCAAGATGAATTTAGTTTTGGGAAGGTAGATGTTCCAAGTAGAGGATCTTAATTGATTCATGAACTCTTCCCAAAATACACATAAATTCATATTATATGATAGGTCCAAAGAATGATGAAGGCAAAACCTCTTTAGGATATAAATGTTTTGCCAAGATATAAAGGTACCAAGCTTTTATAAATTTTCATTTGATTTCATCCCAAAGGGTGATGGAAATCAAAGGTTAAACCTCAACATCAATTGATCCTTGACGTCAATAAAAGGATGTTAGGTTCTATAGTTGCATCTCTGGTAAATGATGCAACTAGCTAAGCAATCTTTAGGAAATAATATAAGTTCCTAAAGACTTGAAGCAAGTGTGAACTTTTTATTTAGGAATAGAAAGTTCCAAGAAATGGATTTTCAATCCATGAACTTCGCCTAAACAAGTTATAAAGTTCAAAGTGTTCATAGTTGCATTACTATTGGATCAATCAATAGATGCTTGGACTTTAAACATAAATTTGATTAGTGAAATATGTTTAAAGGACTCTAGTAACATCTGAAGATTGACCAATAATAATGAGTTTTGTATCAAACTCAAAAATAGAAGTCGATATCACATAAATGAAAGTTCAACTTAAACTTTCATAGTGGCATTGGAAACCATATCCAAAAGGTGATATTTAGTCTCTAGTTTGATACTCAGGAAATGAATACAATTGAATCAGTAAATTCTTTTTTGGGAGAATTTCTTTCAAATGTTCTTTTAATATTGCAAAAGATTCCAAGATGAATCATTTGCTCAAGTTATTTGATTCCCTAGAAGGAATCTCAAGTCTTTGAAGAATGGCATTCTTTCAAGTATTGAGAATGAAATTCTTCATGCTCTTTAAACAATAAGTAAGTAGTTCTCGGACATCCCAAACCACTAGAAGTGGTATTTCAAGTCCTATTAGTGATATAACCCAAAGGTATATCAAAGATTCTTAGCTTTGGAATCTAAGAGGCATAAGTGTATGCTTGGACTTGAGAAAGATCTCTAAAAATCCTGCAGGTAAGCAAAGAAGCTTAAGATAGTTTAAGAGATCTTAAAGATAAAAGACTATAAGTCTTTATTTTTATCGCAAGATCAACCAGACTTGATCAATCTTGGCCATGATTGTCCAAGTATTGTGCGATTCGAACTACTTTGAAGATTGCCCAAGTATTGGCAATAAAATTCCTTTTGGGAAATTATTCACTCAGGTTCCATTTATTCGATGGAAAACTGTGAAAAAGAGTAAGTTGTTCCAAGTTTGAACAGAGTAAAGAAATTCCAAGTATGTAGTCTGCAACCGTGAAAATGGTAATTAAGTCTGTGGAAGGTAAAACATAAGTGTTTGCCTATCCTTAAAGGGATTTTGGTACAAATCCAAAAAGCATGAGCGGATGCTTAGACTTAAGCAGTAGAGAGATTCCTGTAAAAGGCCCCGGCCGGGATAGGTACCTAAAAGCATCAGTAAAGAAAGGAATCTAAAGACAAGAAGTCAAAAGCTCTTGTCGCTACAAAATTGGTCAAGGGTAAACCAATTGAACTTGAATTCAAGAAAATTCAAGTACTTGGAATTCTGATTGGTTTTCATTTGAAAACCCTAGTAAAGAAGAATTGATATTCTGTTAAGAGGTTTTCAAGTTCCCAAGTTAAAGCACATGATTGTGAGGTGATCATGCGAAGGAATCAAAACCTAGGAAAATCTAGTTAGAGGTAATGCCTGAAACTTCCAATTCTTGTAAAAGAATTGAAAAAATAAGGTACTCTATCAAAAGATGTTTAGACTTCAGGATAAGAATCACCCACACATTAATGTGAATATAAAATAGGGTGGTATGGGACACCAGATTTTATACTCAGATTGCTGTAGGAAAGATGGAATGGGACTTCGGACCGTGGGATGATGATTATCTTTTAGTCCTAGTTTGGATTTTGAAGTTAGGTTTCATCCTCAAGGGAATTAAGACTTCAAGGAAAAGTTTAATTCGTAAAGGATGAAAGTAGTGTCTTACGATACTTCAAGGTAACTTCACGATTAAGGAAACTGAAGATATGAAGTAAGTAACTTCCAAAATCTTCATAGAACACTTCAAGTTTAAGTGTTATTGATCAGAAATATTTGATAAATTTCTGAAAGAAGTTGGACTTTGATTTTGAGTTGATCTTTTCAATTAAAGATTTAATTGACTAAGTCAAACATCAAGTTCCTAGTATAACTTGGTAAAATCACTCTTTTAGACTCAAAGAAATGCACAAGAATTGCATTCACGGAGTCAAAAAGATTGAATGTGACCTGAACTTAGTCTCAAGTGAAGCATTATTTGAATACTAAACTCATCAACATAACCTCGGTGGGTCGACACACTGATGTTGGTTACCACACTAGTATCTTGTGGTTGGATGATGTTTTTTGTTTTTATTTGTATCTTTTTGAGAATCCAGCTTATTTCTCTTAAAGATAAATACAATGCTTCAATATCTTGTTGAAATAGATCTTTGAAAAGTTAAAGTCCTGAGTCAACTAGACTTTGACTCATAGCAAGTTTATGTATATTCGAAATTTGAATTGGTTGTACAAAGTTTTAGTTATTTCTTTTCGCTTTCCAAATCTTTTGAAATTGACTCAGATATAGTATCTGATTCCTTTTGCAAAAGACCAGGGTTAGCCGGTTAGAATAAAATAACTAACTTGAACATCCTAGATAGATGTTATGTACAAGAACCTTTTCAATCTTCAAAAGATGATAAGTCTAAGTGGACTTATTCATTTGAGTTTGCTTCAAGTTATAGCATAAATGATTTCGTAGAGTCCAGTATACTCTAGAATAAAGAAGTTAGGAATTGCTCATTAGATTGACAATTCCCAAGAACTTTCAGTTAAAAGTCTTTGAGAAAAGTGTCCTAAGTTGGACAATTTTCATTTTGAATTTGAATTGGTGAAGTTAGTATGGTTGATTCCACCGAAATGGTAACTTTCTCCTACAGTTTATATAGGATTTTGTAACCCATTTTGGACAAAGTAGTCCTCTAGTCGGGTGAAAAATCAAGTAACTGTTAGATAAAAGTAAACCATTGTACAGACATCTAAAGTTAGATGTATGGGACAACCAAACTTCAAGTTCTCCAAAACATATTCAAGTGAATCAAGAATTCTCAAAGTCTTGCGAGGGATAAGAATCCCACCGTCATTACTAAGTCCATGCACTAGTCATGCCGAGAAATGGACTAGTAATTTGAATCCACCTAGTTCACATGTTTGTGCCTAGATCGCACATCCAGAAACTGTGAATTAGCCAGGGATGTATTTAGATCCACCCTCATTATTCTTCACTAGTTTGTACTTTGTCTTGTTCATCAAAGTACAAAACCAGATAGTGTTTTGAATCATTTGGGCAAGGATGCCACCACAGAGATGAGACATGTTCTTCCAGTTTTAGAACATGACCATGTTCTTCCAGTTTTAGAACATGAGGCTCGGGGGTTGCCTACAGTATGTATATAGCTCTATTTTCGAGGACGAAAATCTTTTCCAAGGGGGGAAGAATGTAATAAAGTAAGCCTATGATCCAAGGATCTGGCCGGTTCAGACAGATCTGAAATCGGACACCGTTTGGTCATCCGTGTGTATGACCAAAGATCTCGAGTTTAGACTTACTAGGAGGTCTTGTGCTCTTGTGAACAAGTGATCCACTTAGCTTAGTGGTTAAGTCTCAAGGATGTGAAGGAGGAGGTCTTGGGTTCAACCCCCATGGGGTACATGGGGAGAGTGTTTTGCCCAAAGAGCTCTAGAGCCTTCTAGAACCATCCACTTGAGTTAACTCGAGTTAGCTGGGACACTTGGCGCACATGTAGTTACATGGCTGACACTTGGATGGTTATTATCCACCTGCCCAAGAAGGCAGTCCCCTGGAGAGAGCTATATATAGAGGCATATGGTTGGGAGGAGAGGCATCTCTCTAGCATGTGGTGGTCGTAATCCTTGTTCTCTTGCACTGCTGCTGATATGTGGGATATCTAAAGGCTTCACCTCCTTGATCTCTCGGATGGTATCCATAAGGTCTCATGAGAGGTTGTACTGGTCTTGACTATCGATTGTAAGGGCAATTTTTTGTGCTATGATTTGTGTATCTTTGCTCTATGCTACAATATTGTAGAGGGCCTGGGACGGGTGGTCTATTGTAAGCATAAGTAGGTGGTGGGACTACTCCCCTAGTGCACAAATGAGAAGGATGATCACCTCCACAATGCACACATCTTCTAAGCATGGATACTCTCATAGGGTTGTTGGGGTAGTTCCTCTGCCCTTGAACATTCAGTTTCTTTGCCACTAAATTAGCAATTTCTTCCACATTATTCCTAGGATTTGATGTGCTGCTGGTGGAGTCTTCACTTTTCACACTGCCTTCGGTATTTTCAAATCTTCCGCCAGATTGTCCTCTAGATCAATGCATTCTTTCATACATTCGTGCAAATTTTGAACTCTTTTTACATATACCAGTGATCATAATGATCCATTCACTAATCCTTCCAAAAATAATGACACCATTTTGTTTTGAGTGGGTCTCTCTTCAACAGGGCATCTATCCACATATTGCTTGAAGCATCTTGCTGCCAATCTCACTGATTTTGTAGGAGCTTGTTTAAAGCTATGGATTAATGAGGAGTTGTTTTTTATTCCAGACTTGGTGAATTCTTCAATCAATTCTTTATAGACTTGTTCCATGTTTTGAAAGCTATTAGGGTCTAATGGTTGGAACCATGCTAATGCTGTGTCTGTAAGGGTTAGCCCAAAAGATTCATATTGAATCAAGAAATCTTCCACTTGTTTGGCTCTGATTACTTGCTTGAATTCAGTTATGTGGTTCACTAGATCCAGACTAAAGAAAGCTATAGATGCTTACATAGTACCTAGGCCCGCAGTTAAATATGCAAGAGGGGTCTATATGGACAAAAGAGATATTCAGTATGTTGTTACGGAACACCTTGAAAGCATCAATGAACAAGGGGAAGAAGGCAATGCCCACAACCTTAATGAAGAGGGACATGAAGAGCAGATAACCACCCCTAGAGGGAGATCCACGGTCGTCAGGGTTTGGAGAGGAGACCTACTTCCCCAAGATGATTCCCTAATGGATGTCTATTTGATCAATGGGATGGAAAATCTTCTCAAAGCCCAATCTTCCTTATGGGAAGTGGCCAATAACCCAGTCACCATCTATGAGTTACAAGATCCTGAACTTATAGCTTTCTTTAGTCTGGCCACTGATCCGTTTAGACCATCTAGGTAAATAGGTATCCCATGTTGGTTGATGTTCACATATTCTTAAGATGTTCGATATTCACCCTCAATAATTGACATCATACCAATTATTGGTACAGAATTCTGCATATCCTCTGAAGCCATGGGAATTTCTTCCTCCAACTCACTCGAGGTTTCAGAGTAATGTGAACGACTACTTTGTTCGGCTACACTTCCTACAGAAGAAATTACACTTCTTCGGCTCCCTAGGGTTCTGAGTTGTTTGAAACATTTGGCTGACTTGGAGGTCCTCACTAAGATCTTTTGGAATCTCCTGACTCTGAGTGATCTCACGATAATCGATACTTTAGAATTATCGTCCTCAAAATTATGCGATAGTCGATACTTGACTCACTATAAAAATTCACGATACTCGATACTTAACCAACTGGCCAATAGCACGATACTCGATATCCAGCAAGAATCACAGAAGGACCCTCACGATACTCGATATTACACAGGTATCGCAAAGAGGTAATCCCACGATACACGATACTCGATATGAGGCTAGAGCCCGACACATGATACTTCACACTTTGTGAAAGTCACGATACACGATATTGGGTAGGTATCACGAAAAATCAACAATACTCGATACTAGGAACTTCACGAAACTCGATCTTCCACAAATATCACGAAAAGCAACCTCCACGATACACGATATGCAACAGGTATCGTGATCAGAACTTCACGATACACGATATTCGACTAAGAAAATTTCCACGATAGTCGATACTAAACCAATATCTTTTTCCGTGTCCCACGATACTCGATACTTAACAAGTATCGCGAGAAATTTCCCAACGATACTCGATATCCACGAGGTATCGTGGAAAGCTACCTCCACCATACACGATACACGATATGCGACTAGTATCGTGAGGATTTCTCAACGATCCTCGATATGTGACCAATGTAAGTATCGCAATACTCAACCACAGGAGTTCACGATATCCAGATATCACGATATCTCAACTGCGGGAGAACACGGTACATGATATTTTTTTTCAATTTTTAACAAGTGTATTTAGATTTTAAGTAAATACAAGTGGTCTTAGAGCCTCTCTCCCCTTTTCCCAATGCCTGAAGCACAAAAATAAATTTTCTTTACCCCGGTATGACCCTCACGATATCTGCCGCAAATCGTTTCGCTGAATTGCTTGATTTCACCAGAACTTAGGAGTAAGGGATGGGTATGATTGCCTTGGAAGCTACTCTCCCACTTCTCTACAACTCCTTCTTGCTCTGCGTAGCTCAAAGATCCTGCTCCGTGATCGTGATATTCACTCTCTGATGCTCACGATACTTGCTTGGAGACAAGTGACTTGAAAAAGATAATTTTTGGTTTTTATACTTTTTGAAAATTCATCCTAACTGAAAAAGACTAACAAGAACCAAGGTTGAATGCTACTCTGCCTTCCTAACCTACTCCCTTCTTCCTCCTACTCTACTCACTCCCTCACTTCCCTAGACTATCAACTCACTACACACACTCCAAGAGCGAGAAGTAGTAAGTGCGGATGAGTGTGACTTACCAAAGAAGAGAAATTCACAACTCCTCTACTCGCTTCAATGCTAAGAGCTACTTACCATCACACGAGTGCCTCAGTTTGATTCGACTTCCCCAGCAACGACACCAAAAACGTGTGTACCTAAGTACCAACTTAGGGACTTGTGGAGAAAGAGACTATACCTCGATCCCCCTCAAGTGCATATAGTGGGGATTCACGCTTTATTTATCAATCCGAGGAGTATCAAAACCTAGCCGAGTGTATGAAGACATGCGTTCAAATGATGATCAATGCAAATGAGCTTCCCAAAGAGTGTAAATAAGTCTAAGTCTATTCCAAACAAGGTTCAGGGATCTGTTGAGATGTCACGATACTTGGAGCAGTAGCCAACCGTAAATTGAGCTTTTCTCTCAGCTCCGAACTCCGAATATAATGAATCACGGGTTCATTTTGAAGCTCTCGAGAAGATGCATCCAATCATGGTGTCGTTTCACTCAATTATGACACTTCTGCTTCAAGTTATGAGCAAAATACTGAGTCGCATGAATGACTTCCTACACTTCAGCACTTCCTATACTTCACACACACCTTAACAAAAGAAAACAAGCACTTTCATGGATAGACAACACTTTCGCACACTCTTTTCAAGCATCACACATGCACACAAGCTTGCAAAGAAGAAGATACAGAGAGGAGAAGACACAAATTCGAAATTCTGTGCTCTTGATTCTCACAATCGCAAAAAGTCTTTACAAAGAGTCACAAATTGACTTATATAGATGTGCCCTAAAAATGGTCCTTTCACACAAGAGACCAGCACTTTATTCACTAAAAGGTTAATTTCCTACTAATTTACATGGGTAAGCTACTAATCTCCAAGGGTATGCATCTAGAGGACTCCTCTAGTGCATTTACATCGGAAAATATGTTACAAAATGGCTATGATACAAAAATAAAGTGTCCGAATCGGAAAAATTTTGGGGCCCATCTTTTTCTCTGCCTTTTGCTCTTCTTAGCTCTGCAACAACCACTGATCAATATATCGAGGCTCAAGGCCTATCATCAACACAACTAAAGCTTTTTGGATCACTTAGAACTTGCAAAATCTGTCCAAGTTCTACATAGCTTTCTCATTCCAGTTTTGTTTAAGTTTTAGTAGTTTTTATCCATTTTCATGCTTGTTACTTGAGTTTTTATGCAACATAGAAGCCATTTCACAGCCCTTTGCATAAGCACAATTTTCGGAAATTTTTGGGAATTTTTAAAGCATGTTTAGAATTTTTTTGGCATTTTTTTCATCCTTTTCAAAGGTCATTTTCTTGATAAAATGGAGGAATAAAGGAACTTCTCTGTGGTCTTGAGTGAGAAAAGTGGCCTAGAACTATAGGGAATTTTTTGAGATTTTTTTTAAATTTTATCTATCTATCTTTCTGTCTATTTACATATCTATCTTTTGGATCGAGTGGGACGAGAGCACATCGGAGGAACCTATGGGACCCCTTGAATCCCATAAAGTTGGGGAAGATAAAAAAAATTTATAGAGCTCTATAAAGAAGGTATATCATCCTCTTGTCCCCTTTATGTGGGGCCATTTTCTTTTAGCTTATTATTTTGTAGGAGAAACACTCTATGATGTCTAAAAGGAGAGGGTATCTTACAATTGAAAATTCTTTTGCCCAACAGGAAAAGATACTTTTCTAATGACCATTCTTTAGGAGGGCTTCCAAAATTGGCAGCACACCTCTCCTTCCAGATCTTCTAGAGGGTCTTACCTCTAATCGCATTCCACAAAGATGAGGAACACACGAGTGCTTCACCCAATAATGCTTGCTTCCAAAGGATTTGTACTTGAAACTACAAGATATACTCAAGGGTATGTCAGATCGACATTGACTTGGGACACACCACATGTTGGAAGGTCTTGAAAAACTCATTAGTGAAGATGTCCATCTCTGCTTTTCCCATTAGGAAGCGAATCGATAACTTCAAGAATCTCAACATCCAAAATGGGAGCTTCTAGAAGCACCTTCAAATTTTGTGGGACTTTAGAGGTCTTGACTCTAGAGATGGTCAGCATGCAATCACACATGTGGGGAGAAAGGGGGGTAGAGACTCCCAGAAGCTGGGAAGAGTGATTGACAATCACCAAGCTATTCTCTTCAACCATCTTGCATTCAACCCCATTTATGTCAAGCATTAAGGGGATCGAATCGATTGCTTGCTTCTTCTTAAAGAGTCTACACATCTCTTTAGTAGGTTTTTCTGCCTTACCTGCCCATCATTCTTTAAAGAACACTTGAAGATTATTCCTTTGACTTTCTTCTTCATATCTCAACATACCTTTGATTTTTTGCAGCCCCGTTTGGTGAGAATGGCCTTTGTTCACTACCATCTCTAGATGTCTCAGTCATCGATAGAGATCCTCCCTCTCAACTCGACAAACCTTACTAATAAACATTTGGGCCATGGCCAAAATATGACGAGTCTCCATTACAACGATCCTCCAACATTTAGCAGGTGAGGAATGGGAGGAGAAGACTGACTTCCAAGTAGAAGCAATCTCCTATTGGACAAAGGGGAGACAGAAGGTTATTGTATTGGCATGAAACCAAGGAGCTTTCTTAAGATTGTCGAACGACTTAAATGTAAGAATAATAGGGTAACGATCCAAAATAGTAAGGTTGCACCATTGGGAGAGAGAGGGGTGCCCCCACTTGCTGATAATATTTTGGGCGATGTAGCTTCTATCAAGTCTGGCTTTCCTCAAATTGACACTAGATTGGAGGTTCGAACAAGAGAAGCCAGCCTCATCTTTAACTTCAATGAGGTCGAGGTAGAGCTCGATATGTTCCCAAACATCTTTCTCTTGCCCATCAATAATCCTCCCTCTATTTCCCCACTTGTTAGAGGAAGCTTCAACCATGTTGAAATCCCCACAAAGCACGATGTTGTGGGAAAGAGAGAATAGAGAATGCCACATGGTAATCCTCTTTGAGTCGAGATTGGAAGCATATATGGAGATAATGGTGAAATGAAAAGGGTTCACAAAGGAAGCACCAATCCACCGATGATTTTGGTCCTCTTGAGTGCTCACGAATCTATCAATCCACTTGTTGCTAATGCCAATAGCCGATCCACCATTTCCTCTGGGATGCATGGTGGAGATCCAGGTATGTGATGATGAAATACCCTTTAATCTCTTGAGGTCCTCCCCATTGATTTTGATCTCTTGAAGGCTGATGAAGTCTAGGTTTAGGCTATTATCATGTAACCAAATGCCAATAAAGGCCGGTCTTGAGGGGTCAATCAACCCTTGAACATTGAACGAGATGATAATCATAATTGGAGGTTAGTATCTTTGCGAGGAGGGGCCTTGTCTCTTTTCTTCTTGCTTTTTCTTCATCTTTTTTCTTCGTGGCAGAAGGGTCCTGAAATAGGAGCTTTCCCTTTAGGAGTCTCTTCCATGGAATCTCCATAGGCTCCTTCCCTTTATAAGTCTCCTTCTTCTGAATTGGATTCAAAATATTTTTAGGAACTGAGTTATTTGGAATCTTTTCAAGAATTAAGTTTCGAATCTTTTCAGGAATTGTGGATCGAATGATGGAGCTTTCACTATCTTGATTATCTTCATTAGTGGTGGTGAATCCATCCTCTTTTCTCGTGGTGTAACCTTCTTGGTTTGTCTTCTTTACTTTTGGATTCCTCTTGTGTTTTCTAGTCATTGCACTCGATGTATCGGTTCCTTCCTCCTAGGTAATCGAATTTGTTGACCTCCTTCTTTAGGTTGCAGAAGATGTTTGTTTGTGGAGCTGAGCCTGAAGGGATTCTATCCATACTCCCTTTGGGGATCCTTTGTTGGAAAACATTGATTCAATGTCCCATTGGTCCATCTTGCTCATAGGATACAGATTCTGTAGTCATTGTTTTTATTCCCTCTACAACTAAAGGCGCAAGGCCTCATGGCTATGTCGTTTGTCTTTGAAAGCACCCACTTGAGTTCAAAACTTGTCGGCAGCAAAAAGCGGAATGTGTTGATATATTTTTTTGATAAAGTACACATATAACTCATAAAGTTTTTTCACAGACAGCGTCGAACTACCAACGTTTCTTTTATGATCAATCATGATTGATTTTGGAAGCTTTGGCAATCGTAGAGCTTTTTGATGGTGCTTTTGGAAGAGACACAACTACTATATAAGAAGTATCTTGGCTCATTACCTTGCATCCTTCACCTAGTTCAACATAAGCTTCGGAGCTTGGTCCCTCAATAGAGGTGGTGCTTCTTAGCACATGGGGCAGCCATGGTGCTATCTTGGAGCATGTTGAGGAGCATCTATGGAGTTCTTCTTGGAGAAGAAGAGTGTGTGCACACTCTTGCTTATGGAGAGGATTTACCTCGCAACAACTTGGTGGTGTGGATCAGCCATTCACATGATGTATCTGAAGATTGTCTTCTACATGAAGATTTTGGGTTACTTCAAAGACATTGGATGGTGGTTAACATAAGATTTACATCTTATGTTAAGAATTCAGGTACATGTTCTCTTTATGCACACAAGTACTACTTGAAGTATATGGAAGTGGCATCCATATCAGGAGGAGTCCTATTCGACATAGGTACAAGAGAATCCGTACATGTATGCTTTATGCATATTTCGATGAGGTGTTCGAGAAGGTATATTCATATGAGTTTGAGGATTTCTGATAGCAAACTTGCTAGCATTCTTTGATACTTTTGTAACTATGTGATCATTCACACAGGTATCTGACTTAGGGTCTTCCATAGCCTAAGTTTAGATGAGGTTTGTTGATTGTCAGTTTTAGACTGATCCTTCC
Organism: Ceratopteris richardii; assembly: GCA_020310875.1. NCBI lineage: Eukaryota > Viridiplantae > Streptophyta > Polypodiopsida > Polypodiales > Pteridaceae > Ceratopteris > Ceratopteris richardii. The sequence continues at coordinate 57,014,160 of CM035441.1, read as the reverse complement.
TCTTTCTGTCACTCATATTCATTCTTCTACAACCTATTAGCTTACACAACTCATATATATTCAGATTTCTGTCCATACATCTGAGTATGTTTATTACATTTCTATATTCACTGATCCATCTATTTCTCTTCACATAGAGTGGTTGAGAGTTTTGCTCCCACATTGTAAGTTGACATTTATATATATGATATTGTGAGTAAGCAGTGACTTACGTAACACTTTGCACATGTTGTCTAATCTTTCTCTATCTTTGTCTCATCATTTGTATGATTAAATGTGGTATGTTCATGTTTTGTCAATATTGGAAGATTGCTGGATTCTGTGTTGTAAATTCTGGACATATCGAACTTGGACATGTGGTATTAGTTATGTTCCTATTAAATTTCCAACATTTGGTATCAGAGCTTTAGGGCTTTGACATCAGAGCATTCAAGCTCTCAGATTCCCAGGTTCCCACACTTCCAGGTTCACAACATATGATTTAAGAGAATTTTCTAACATTTGAAATTTGACATACACACTTAATCTAGATGAGTAGAGATTTGAGAATTAGACAATTCAGGCACATGTTTATTCATCAGTGTGGAGTATGAAGTTGATGATCTGTTAGCAGCCGAATACTTTTGGAAGAGTATGCAAATACTTTACAGAAGTATTTTTTGAAGACCAAGACTTGATGAAGAGCAGGCTACTTCAAATTCAAGGAAGAACAATGGTTTGGAGAAGATGAAGGAATCAAATCAAGATCAATTCAGAGGTATCAGTTTCTACTATCAGATTGTCATTTGCAAGTCATGTCTTAGAAGAGCAGTTATGAAGAGATTTGAAGGATTCAAGGAGTGCTCTTATACACTTTCATTATTTGAAAGTTAAAGGCTACATCAAAACAGGTATCTAGAGGTTTTTCTAGATAATTTTTTGATAGATCTCTTTCATGGCAAGAAAGTTCATCCTAGAAGACAAATATGGAGATGGAATCAATTTTGTTTTCGACCAATCTTGTGTTGTAAGTTGGTTGGAAGTTTTTGCTCACATTTTGTATCTAGAGAGGTAACTCTAGAAAGGTAATTCATCATTCTGACAAGAGGTTGGTGCATTTAGTCATATCAGTCACATTTGAAGTAGAGTTTTGATTCAGAGATATGAGGAGATGGTAAAACATGATTCTATATTCACTTCCAGTTGTATAACATGTTTGTTTTATCTCTTACTCTTAGTACTAGAGGAAGAGAAAAAGTTCATTTGAAGAAGTTAAGAGTGCTTGCTACTTCAAGATAAAGAGAACAAAAGGTATGGAAGAGAAATTTGAAGATGTTGACATCATCAGGTGAAAGAAAGATGCAGAAGAAGAAAGTCCAACATTTCCAAAAGAAAAGTAAGACTTCCTTGTCTCTTATATTTTCCATATAACTTTCTTACTTTTATCCTCTACATCCAAAGACAAGTCTACAAGAACATCTTGTGAAAAAGATAGTTTAAAGAAGAAGCAATTTCTTGTTTTCCATGATACTTGGTCATGATTTAGTAGATTTTACAGAGAATTGCATTGAGAGAAAGAAAAGCAGCAGATATATGTTGTGACTCATATGTGTATCAGTTATGTTTTAGTTGAAGATTTTTTAAGCAAGCAGCTTATATGTTCCCTCAAAGAATTCTTGAAGTGTCAATACATAGCTACTTGGTATATGACAAGTTGCAGAGAAGTATATTTCTTCTTTATCTAACTCTTGAGGTAAAAGAGTTTTATGTAGCAGATGTTGGAGACTTAGGTTGAGGTTTTTTTATTTTTGGAGAGGTTACCTCATATTCATTATTTTCAAAAAACTTCAGAAAACTCAGTTTTTTGATATACGAGTTAGATGAAGAATCTACTTTCTATGATTGTCTTGTTTTATGGATACATGCTTGTATTCAGAAAGGTGTTCCATCACATCCTAACACTTGATTGAGAAGTGGAGTTAGCCAAAAGAAAGTCAAGCAGATATTTTCACATTTCACCCGGGAAGAATATGAAAAATGAAGTATCAACTAGACAACTGACTCATAAATACTCAAGATCTTTCATGATCATTCAAGATCATCCAAGATCATACAAGATCATACAAGATCTATGATCTTTCCAGCAAAATACCTGTGTAGAATCTGCTCTCATCAAACCTTCATGGCTGAATGTTTGATTTATTACTTGAATGTCTCTAAGTGTCCATGCTTCTCACATAAACTTGTAACACTTTTCTTTAACAAAATCCTTCCAAAGAATCTTCAACTCCTACTTGAAACATAAGTGGACAAACTCTCACCTTGAGAACTCCAAAAGCTGCGTTTGTAACGTTCTTAGCATTGGAAGAAGTAAGTCAAAGATTTCAGGTTTGTGTTGTAGAGAAATAGAAGAATACTTGTTATGTTGCAGAAGATTATGGATCCTAAAATGCTTTCAGTAAGGTTTTTTGTTATCATGTAATAGATAAGCTAACCTTATTCTTTAATATGGAAATCTGAGGAAGAAACAATGGAAGCTATTAGCAACTGCGCAGTGCTAATAAAAAGGGTTCAAAGATTTTGTTTTAGATACAGGTATTGATCACTAAAGATCAGATTTATTGAAAGATTGAAGACGTTCCAGATTTCATAAAGTCTGATATATTTGAAGAATTTTGGATAAGAATGTTAAATCATCCAGGGGGTGATGAAACATGAAGACTTATTTTCAGCCATATATGAAAGAATAAAGAGTCATACCTATAGGTATTCCTATTTCAGGTATTCCTATATTTCCTTTGTTAGTTTCTCTTTATGTTCCAGCTTTGAAAGAAGAAGGAAGAAGGAGAATGTCTGGAGAAAGTTCCTGTTAGGTGTTCCTATTCAAGAGAAGGTTCTAGAGTTCTATTGAAGATAAATTTGATATTTTAGAAAGGTATATTTTCAGAAGTGCGCACATATATGTTTATACCAGGTTCTGAAGGAAAGAGGTATGAAGGACTTTTAGATAGAACAAGGATGATGACATGATGACATCATAGATATATATATATATTTAATGAGACTCATGAGTTGAGTATAGTAAGAGGTGAGCCAGCTAGTGTTCATAATACACTAAGTTGTGAGTTTTCAGTCACAGGTTCCAGGATTCAATTCTTGATTTTGTTTAATGTATTTACATGACACAGCAGAAGTACATTGAGAAAGCTTTGGTAAGGTAAATGCAAATATATGGATCCTAGTGTATGTTTTCAGGTTTGAGAGGACAAGAGATAGTAGGTTCAAAGTCAATACATGCTATATTTGTTGTCAAGAAAATGGTTGCTTGATGAGTACACTATTGGATAGCTAGTTTGCATATTTTCTCAGGTATTCTAGTTCACATACAGCAAGTTCAGGTGTTTTGAAGTATGAGGGAAAGTCAAATTCAGTTTTGAAGAAGACTTTTGAAGAAAAGGTTTGAAGGACAATTTAGGGAGTAAAAGTTTGAAGCTTATGAAGATTACAGATGAATGAAGTTACATGTCCAGTTCAGTTTGTACCATTGTGACATTGCACGGGGGATTGTTGGAAAACATTGATTCAATGTCCCATTGGTTTATCTTGCTCATAGGATACAGATTCTATAGTTATTGTTTTTACTCCCTCTACAACTAAAGGTGCAAGGCCTCATGGCTATGTGCTTTGTCTTTGAAAGAACCCACTTGAGTTCAAAACTTGTCGACAGCAAAAGCGGAACACGTTGATATATTTTTTGATAAAGTACACATATAACTCATGAAGTTTTTTCACAGACAGCGCCAAACTGCGGGCGTTTTTTTTATGATCAATCATGATGGATTTTGGAAGCTTTGGCAGTCATAGAGCTTTTTGATGGTGCTTTTGGAAGAGACACAACTACTATATAAGAAGTATCTTGGCTCATTATCTTGCATCCTTCACCTAGTTCAACACAAGCTTTGGAGCTTGGTCCCTCAATAGAGGTGGTGCTTCTTAGCACATGGGGCAGCCATGGTGCTATCTTGGAGCATGTTGAGGAGTGGCTATGGAGTTCTTCTTGGAGAAGAAGAGTGTGCTTACACTCTTGCTTATGGAGAGGATTTATCTCGCAGCAACTTGGTGGTGTGGATCGGCCATTCACATGATGTATTTGAAGATTTTCTTCTACATGAAAATTTTGGGTTACTTCAAAGACATTGGATAGTGGTTAACATAATATTTACATCTTATGTTAAGAATTCAGGTACATGTTCTCTTTATGCAGACAAGTACTACTTGAAGTACATGGAACTGACATCCATATCAGGAGGAGTCCTATTCAGCATAGGTACAAGAGAATCAGTACATGTATGCTTTATGCATATTTGGATGAGGTGTTTGAGATGGTATATTCATATGAGTCTGAGGATTTCTGACAGCAAACTTGTTAGCATTCTTTGCGACTTTTGTAAGTATGTGATCTTTCACACACGTATCTGACTTAGGGTCTTCCATGGCCTAAGTTTAGATGCGGATTTGCTGATTATCAGTTTTAGACTGATCCTTCCTCTTTCTGTCACTCATATTCATTCTTCTACAACCTATTAGGTTAGACATCTCATATATATTCAGATTTCTATCCATACATCTGAAACTGTTTATTACATTTGTATATTCACTCATCCATCTATTTCTCTTCACATAGAGTGGTTGAGAGTTTTGCTCCCACATTGTACGTTGACATTTCTATATATGATAGTGTGAGTAAGCAGTGACTTATGTAACACTTTACACATGTTGTCTAATCTTTCTCTATCTTTGTCTCATCATTTGTATGATTAAATGTGGTATGTTCATGTTTTGTCAATATTGGAAGATTGCTGGATTCTGTGTTGTAAATTTTGGACGTATGGAACTCGGACCTGTGGTATTAGTTATGAGCCTACTAAATTTCCAACATCCTTCTCATTCTTCCTCTTAATTTCATGAAACCCTTCGGTGTCTCCATTACCTGCGTATCTTCCCCCTGCCCCTACGTTCAACGGAAGACCCTTGAGCCCCAACTACTTCATGGTTCTTACCTACACTGTTTTTCCTTCACTACAACAGATCGATGGTATACCGAGGTTTTTACCGAGGAAAATGAACGCGGCTTTATTTCCCGCGACACCGGTGTAAAGGTCGGTTTCCGCGTCGGTACCAAAGAGTCGGTATAGGGATTGGTGTAAACGTCGATATAAGCGTCGGTATAAGCATCGGTAAAAGCATCGGTATATGCGTCGGTATAAACGTCGGTATATGCGTCGATAATTGGCTTCTGCTGCATCGCCTCCTGGGTGTACTGATGGTTATTCTGATGACACTACTGGGAGTACCGTCGCGTATACCGACGACCATACCTGCAAATTTTTTTTTGGGCAGAATGGTTTGTCTTTTGCTACAGCAACATTACCATGATGTTGTTGAATAAAAGACAATACACTCTGCCCAAAAAAAACCGAGTACATGTGATGTGTACTCTAATGACAACCGAAATATGATTTCATGAAATAGAGTATTATTGTACACAAAAGAGATCGATAATCAGAATGAACAATGAACCATGTACAAAAGAAGTTATATATTTCAATAATGAAGCATGTACAAGAGTGTGGCAAACCACTGTCATATATGACGCTTTTACAAAATGTGGCAAAGCAATGTATTGCCATATGGAAATCAAATACAAAATATTGGTCTTCCACTACCATACACATGCAAAGAACGTTCCATATCAACAGTCCTGCAACAAAGAACATTAATGGAATGAGATAAATTCACATGAAAATTACAAACAAGTAAAAACCAAGTTTATAAATTAATTACCTCATCACAAACGCTCCCATGAAAGTACCGCACCGAGTCCCCCCAAGTCCTGCAATAATGCAATCAACCCATGACTATATCCATAAGACTCCTCCGTTCGTGTTGGAGGACGACCCATTGCCAGCTCTTGAAACAAATATAAAAAGATTAGAGAAATATATATGAGAAATTTAACACAAATAAATTCAATAAATGAAATGGTACTTACAAACTCATGACACATCGTGTCATATCCGCCGCTACCCAAATGTGATGGTCCAATCGTGTCTAGATGTGTGGCTGCGGCGTTTCGCTGCTGGCAATATCGATCAGGAGTCTGCTGCTGCTCATCACAAATCATGTCCCACTCCTCAGCATCTAACCACACAGGCTTCGGTAAGCCTTCTCTAAATGCATCACGAGCCTCGGATCGTCGATGCGACATGACCTCACGTGCGGTGTGCATAATCCACTCTAAACTGACAATCGACTGTCCATCGGCTGGTCCGAACTCCTGGTAAATCATCTGTGTGATATAATTCTTCCGATCTTTATCCTGTTCACTCCATTTAAGCATGATGGAGTGTCCAAACTGGATGGAGCAAAGCTGTCGTATGCGTGCACGCATTGCTTTGCCAGCTGCATCCATCACCGGAGCTCCATCTCGGATACTATACACCTTGGAGTCATCATGGTCATGAGCACCCCAAGGTGTACGTGGTGTACGGTGTGGTGTACTGTGTGGCGTGGTGTACTGCGTGCCATGACATTAACTTAGCTATAGATTTGCATCTAAACATGTTCTTAATTCGTGGAATGATAGGAAAGTGGCGAAGAACCTTTGCGGGGATTGCTTCGCCTATAACGTCTTCTCTATATCTATTTGCTCCACACTTTGGACATACGTGGAGATGCTCATACTCATTCCGAAAGAGAATGCAATCATTCGGACAAGCATGAATTTTTGTATAATCCATTCCAATGGACTGTAAAAGTTTTTTTGCATCTCCACGTGTTGGAGGCATGTCATTGTTCTCTGGCAAAATTTGATCTTTAAGAAGCCTGCAATAAGCAATTAAAATGATATTAGTAAATGAAGTTATTGTGATACAACAATGAAAGCCAATTTGTTCTCCACTTACCTGAACAATTCAGTGACACTACAGTGACACTACTATCTGACCATCCATAAATGGATTGGAGATTGAGCATCGCGAGTGAAGCACATAGTACAGATATCTTTGCTCCATTGTAAAGTGGTAAACGAGCTAATCTTCGCATGTTTTCATATTCTTCATCAACTTCTAATCGTGGAATTTCTGTTGTGTCCATGAAACTCTCGTCGACACCTTCTTCACCATCATGATCTTCGTCCATCTCATAAAATGCTTCAAGCATCTCTTCTATATGTTCATTCTGTGTAATATTATTAGTGCTTGCTTCTATGTCTAAGTCCTTTTTTGCTCTCTTTTGTCCACGAGAGGTTACCGGTGCAATGTCTTTTGGGTCCATCTGCTCACCTGGGGGACCATGCGAATGATAGCGTAGGTTTTCCAGTCGACTCCTATCAAAGGATCCATACTCTCTAACATGTGCAGTACAAATCCGTCGTTTCCGATAAATTGGATACTTGCACTGTGTGCAAGGACATGCCATTCTCTCTTCAGGATCCAAAGAAGCCATCTGCTACAATATGGACATTTTAGAACATTTGTTTTTTTATTAAACCTAAAAATCTAACTCTTAAAGACCTAAATACTTAAATACCTAAAAAAACTTAAAATCCTAGTTTTAAAACCCTAATCTATATAGCTATCCTATTTTATCTATATATTCGGATTTTTTCTTGATTGATCCTATTTTATATATATATTTATTTATTTATTCAGATTTTTTTCCTCTTAATTAAGTTATATGTATGCCTAAACCCTAAAACCCTAATTTTAAAGATCTAGACCTAAATTATGTATATTTCTATACACATGTGTATATACATGTATATATGTATTATATGTGTATGTGTATGTGTGTATATATGTTATGTACGTGTTAAAACCCTAAAACCCTAATCCAAATGACCTAGAACTAAAACATGTATATATATGTATGCATGTGTATATGTATATATATGTGAATATAGATAGGTATATAAGTATGTGTGTTTGTGTATTGTATAACCATTTACTCTATTTAAAATTATTAAATTTAAACCTATTTTTATATATTTAATCATATATATTTCATTTGTTTATTTAAAATACTAGTTCTTATCATATTTCATTATCTATATAATTATCCTACCTTATATATATATTTATTTATATATTCAGGATTTTTTCTTATGTAATCCTATTTTTATATATTTAATTTTATATATTTAATTATAAATATTTAATTAAATTATTTAAAACACTAGTTCTTTTTCTATTTATTTATGTATATAATTATCTTATTTTATATATATATATATATTTATTTATATATTTAGATTTGTTTTCTTACGTAATCCTATTTTTATATATTTAATTTTATATATTTAATTATAAATATTTAATTAAATTATTTAAAACACTAGTTCTTTTTATATTTATTTATGTATATAATTATCTTATTTTATATATATATTTATTTATATATTCAGATTTTTTTCCTTACGTAATCCTATTTTTGTATATTTAATTTTATATATTTAATTTTATATATTTAATTATATATATTTAATTAAATTATTTAAAAAACTAGTTCTTTTTATATTTATTTTTATATATAATTATCTTATTTTATATATATATTTATTTATATATTCAGATTTTTTTTCCTTACGTAATCCTATTTTTATATATTTAATTTTATATATTTAATTAAATTATTTAAAACACTAGTTCTTTTTATATTTATTTATGTATATAATTATCTTATTTTATATATATATTTATTTATATATTCAGATTTTTTTTCCTTACGTAATCCTATTTTTATATATTTAATTTTATATATTTAATTTTATATATTTAATTATAAATATTTAATCAAATTATTTAAAACACTAGTTCTTTTTATATTTATTTATGTATATAATTATCTTATTATATATATATATATATATTTATTTATATATTCAAATTTTTTTTCCTTATGTAATCCTATTTTTATATATTTAATTTTATATATTTAATTATATATATTTAATTAAAACCAAATCTTAAAATTCTAGATCTGAAATACTAAACCCTAAAACCCTAATCTTAAATATGTAGACCTAAAATATGTATATTTCCGTATACATGTGTATATACATGTATATATGTATTACATGTGCATGTGTATGTGTGCATATATCTTATGTAGGTGTTATAAACCTAAAACCCTAATCTTAAAGTTTTAAATCTAAAATATGTATATTTTTGTATGCATGTGTATCTACATGTATGTATGTATTATATGTATATGTGTGTTTGTGTATATATGTAATCTACATATTAAAATCCTAAAACCCTAATCAAAAAGACTTAGACTTAAATCTGAAATACTAAACCCTAAAACCCTAATCTTAAATATGTAGACCTAAAATATGTATGTTTCTGTATACATGTGTATATACATGTATATATGTATTACATGTGCATGTGTATGTGTGCATATATCTTATGTAGGTGTTATAACCCTAAAACCCTAATCTTAAAGATTTAAATCTAAAATATGTATATTTTTGTATGCATGTGTATCTACATGTATGTATGTATTATCTGTATATGTGTGCTTGTGTATATATGTTATCTACGTATTAAAATCCTAAAACCCTAATAAAAAAGACTTAGACTTAAATCTGAAATACTAAACCCTAAAACCCTAATCTTAAATATCTAGACCTAAAATATGTATATTTTTGTATACATGTGTATATACATTATATATGTATTATATGTGGATGTGTATGTGTGCATATATGTTATGTAGGTGTTAAAACCCTAAAACCCTAATCTTAAAGATTTAAATATAAAATATATATATTTTTGTATGCATGTGTATCTACATGTATGTATGTATTATATGTATATGTGTGTTTGTGTATATATATTATCTACGTATTAAAATCCTAAAACCCTAATCAGAAAGACTTAGACTTAAATCTGAAATACTAAACCTTAAAACCCTAATCTTAAATATCTAGACCTAAAATATGTATATTTCTGTATACATGTGTATATACATGTATATATGTATTATATGTGCATGTGTATGTGTGCATATATGTTATGTAGGTGTTAAAACCCTAAAACCCTAATCTTAAATATTTAACCCTAAAACCCTAATCCTATTTTTATATATTTGATGTAAAAAAAAAACTTCAAAATAAAAATAGGATTATATGTGTGTATGTATGCATGTGTGTATATATGTGTGTGTATGTATGCATGTATACATGTGTGTGTGTATGTATACATGTGTATACATGTGTGTGTATGTGTATGTGTGTGTATGTAGGCATGCATGTGTGTGCATGTGTGTGTACGTGTGTGTATGTATGCATGCATGTATGTGTATGTGTGTGTATGTGTATGCATGTGTGTGTATGTATACATGCATGTGTGTATATGTGTGTATGTATGCATGTGTGTATATATGTGTGTATGCATGCATGCTGGTATATGTGTGTGTATGTATGCATGCATGTGTGTATATGTGTGTATATATGCATGTGTGTATGTATGTGTGTATATGTGTGTGTGTATGTGTATGTATGCATATGTGTATATATGTGTGTGTATGTATGTGTGTATGCATGTGTGTGTATGTATGCATGTGTGTATGTATGCATGTGTGTAAATTTATGTGTGTGTGTATGCATGCATATGTGTATATGTGTGTGTGTATGTAAGCATGCATGTGTGTATAGGTGTGTGTATGTAAGCATCCATGTGTGTACATGTATGTGTGTATGTATGCATGTGTAAATTAATGTGTATCTTCCTTTCTCTTCTCTCTCTCTTTCTTTCTCTCTCTCTCTCTCTCTCTCTCTCTCTCTCTCTCTCTTTCTCTCTCTTTCTCTCTCTCTCTCCCCTTCTCTCTCTATCAATAGCGAATAAAAGAATCACTTACAAGTATGTCCCTCTTTGAATCGTTGTCGTCAAAGCATAATGTAGGTCGTCTCTCGTCCAATTCCAAACAATCGACGCCAATGAACTTTTGCAAAGTCAACGAAAAGAGAAATTAGAAACCCTAAAGCATAGAGAAACACAAATGCTAACAGTACGAGCAGCACTTACCGTTTGTGAGATCTACGCCGAGAGAGAGTGTGTGTGTATAGAGAGAGAGATCCGTCTATGTGTGTGTGTGCACAAGACAATGCAGGTTCGCGCGCGCAAGTTTGACAGTAGACCGACAATACTCAAACATGCGCAGAAATGTGAAGTTTTGCTCTCCGGTTCGCGGTATGTTTAAAATTCACCGCCGGTATAGGCGCCGGTATGGACATCGGTATACGCGTCGGTAGATGCCAATAAATTACCAACGCTTATACCGACGCTCATACCGATGCCTATACCAACGCTTATACCGGCGGCTACGGGCCACACCGACGATCCGTTTAAAACGGTCATACCGACGGTCACTTGACCGTCGGTATCTCTTAGTGAGATTTTTCGAGGGCTATACCAACGCCGACTATGACCGTCGGTATATGCAGCGTCGGTATGCCCCTCATATGTTGTAGTGCTTGACTCGGAAAGAGAAGATGAAGCCCCCAACATCTTCTTTTGAGTCCAATGGCCGGCCAATGGGCGAAACTATTTCTCTTAAGAATCCATAAAGAAAGAAAGGCAAGTTAGGGAGCTCAACCCAAAGAGGATAATGAGGAGATTCTGACTTATTTGAAGCGAAATCAGGGAACCACTTAAAGAGGCATAACTTGCTGCATCACACCGACCAAGTGCCAATTTGTAGAGCTTGGAATGCCATCTCTTCATTCTCAAATACCAAAATTACGTGGTTTTCTTGCAAGAATTGACACTTGCTAACAATTAGTCCGTGTGGGAACCATTCATTACGAAACCAATAATTCCTATACAAGAGATCTAGTGCATTAAAATCTTCAATGATGCAAAAGCAAAAAAAGCATAAAAAAGTCTTGTATTCTTAAGAAATTCGTATAATATGGTTAAACCAAGATCCAATGTGGTGTAGAGGCACAATGAGAGACATAAAAGCCAATGAGTTGTGATTTTTTTCCGTAATAAAAAAGATGGGGAAATGTTAGAGTCAATGGATGTGTTATACTAAAGATCACTCAAGTGCAATGAAGATAATTGACACTTGCTAACAATCAGTCTGCGTGAGAACCATTCCTTATGAAACCAATAATTCCTATTCAAGAGAGTTAATGCATTGAAATCTTCAATGATGCGAAAGCAAAAAAAACATAAGAAATTCTTGTATCCTTAAGAAATTCACATGTGGTGTAGAATATCCTTAAGAAATTCTTGTATCCTTAAGAAATTCACATGTGGTTTAAAGAAGATCCAATGTGGTGTAGAAGCGCAATGAGAGACATAAAAGCCAATGAGTTGTGATATTTATCCATACTAGAAAAGATGGGGAAATGTTAGATTCAGCGATGATGGAATACCCCTGAAAGTTGAGGATAAGGCAATCCTTTAAGGTGTGTATTTCAATCTTTCATTGAAAGACTAGGTTGATGACCAAACTTTCAAAATAAAAAACACTTATTTCAATCTTCTATTGGAAAAATAGGTTGAGAACAATCATCCAAAATAAAAAACACTTCTGCATGTCTATCATCTCTTATCTTTTCGCATGTCACTTCTCGTGCATTAGTTTCTTACTATAGCACTACACGCACAAATATATGTCTTCTCTTTCTGTAACACGGACATGCTGCATCCACGGAAAAGGCTGGCAAAAGCTTCCAAGTTCCGAGTTCTATCTTTCTCTCTCTCTATCTATCTCTATCTCTAAGTTCCGTGTTCTCTCTCCCTATCTATCTCTATCTTTATGTCTATGCCTCTCTCTCTCATACACACACACGCAGAAGTGCAGATTCATGTCCATTTGTTGTCACACATGTGCAGATTCACGTCCATTTCTTGTCATATATGTGTGAGACAGAGACGTGCACATTTGTCCACTTTCCTTTGTGAGAAGCAGCAATGCATGTGTATTCCTTTCAGTAGTACCACTGGAATGCATTCTTGTCCATGTGAGCGCAGCCACCATGTGAGAAGCTTGTGGCTTTGCTGTGTCCGCTTGTCCATTGAGGCCCTACCCATCGCGTCATTTGGTAGTAGTTTCTGCTTTGACGGACAAGCCATGACATTTGTACATGTCGAAGCAGAAACGGTCGTCAACTTGTCCCACAACGTTATCCGAATTGCAGTCCTAGATTTTGCAGTCCGAGAAGGGAGAAAATAAGACGAAATTGATCCTCCATTAAATTGAAGAAAGTGAATCTTCTCTTGCCTAAATCTCTTGATGAGGTCCACCCGCGTTAGCTGGGCTGGCTGGGCCATCCGCCTCTTGAAGGGGTGGGGGTGAAGATTCAATCCCCAGTTACGACAGGATAATGTGGACTTAATGTCAACTATAAAACTATGTTATTCTAATTGAAATCAGTCTTCTTTTGTGTCGTCTTTAGGCTATGTAACCCTTACTTTGTGGGATACGAGGGGTCTTGTGGGTACTATGCCCGTTCATTGGGCTGGTTGGACCATCCGCCTCTTGAGGGGGGGTGAAGATTCAATCCCCACTTACGACAGGACAGTGTGGGCCTAAGGCCAACTATAAAACTATGTTATTCTAGTTGAAACCAGTCCTCTTTTGTGTCGCCTTCAGCCTATCTAACCCCTGCTTTGTGGGATACAAGGGGTCTTGTGGGTACTATGCCTGTTCACATGTACAATTGCAATTTCAAAGTAAAAGCTCATGGGAGTAGGCTTCGGCTAAACCTCCATTTAAAAAAAAAAATCTTTTGATGAGCTCATGGGAGTAGGCTTCGGCTAAGTATTTGTACAAATCTTTTTAATTTCCCAAGAAAAAAATGCCGGTCTCAATGCTTCAGTCTTGAACTATCTTATAGAGTTTCAAACCATTCCCACATCAAATTCAATATGTATAGATGTAATAGACATGGCATACACTGAGCTACAGGTTAATATGATAGTCATCCATTTCAAACTTTTCTCTTTGAAATTCGAAAACTTTATTGAAAGTTCTGTACATTGAAAGTTGTCATATATTTCAGTATGTAGAAGTACTCATTGTATCCATCCCCTACATACTAAAATCTATGAGAACATTCTCTAAGTACACTAAAGTAGCAAAGGATAGATTTTTCAACATGTATATTGTTTCTGTTTCTGTTGTTTTCTATCTTGTAGTCGTTTTTGTGTGAGTACATGTATAGTTGTTCTTCTTATGGAGGGTGGGTGTGTGTGTATGCATTGTTTTCGCTTGAGTGTAACGTTTCTGTTTTCGTTTTTGTATGTGTATATGTTGGGTTCTTTTATGCCTATGTACAGAGTAGATGCCAATGTGTATTTCCAAGCAGATTCTCTTCAATGTATATTTTCTTTATGCTATATCCAAGTAAGAGTATGTATATGCATCATTCCAAACCATTTTTCCAAGATTAATCCAACCTGACGATGGTTTCCTCACTCTTATCTCCCACTCGAAAATCCATCATCAATCACATCTTTTACATAATCACTCTTCACAAATATGAGATCAGGCTAAACTTTGGTTAAAAAGAAACTAATGAGTATATAAAGTTGATGCATCACAAAGGGTTTCTAGAGAATCAAGAAAAAATTAACATTAGAGATGACTATAATACTAGTGTCGGTTGTAAAAATACCTCTGTTTGATCCAAAACTTTTTCTTTTCTTCCACTTAGACTAAATGCATCATACAAATTTAGTGGTATTAAGGAAAAATTAATTATATTCCACGTTTTCTAAGATATTAACTTGATGGGATATGTGGAAACATGTTTTTAACTATACCACTCAAAAAATATTGATGAGATTCTCAAGCACCTCAAGCAAAGAAAACATATGGTGCATTCGCTATCCAATTAAGATCTAAGGAAGCAGGACTAATGAGATTTTTTTTCTTCATCTATAATCAAGACAAGAGTGGAGAATGATCTTTATATAAGAGAAAAGAAAAAGTCCTAGATAAGTAGAGATGCCTCCTATCATAGTCTTCTCTAGGATATGCATCTTTTATTTTGAGCGAGTGATGAACGATGGTTCTTGGTTACTTAATAATTTGTCCTCTAGGTGTCTTTTGGTCATCCTCTAACTCACTTAGTTCTTCAAATGTATGTCATACTTTGTTTGAGAGAGTTTGAAAGTCATGTTCCACATCATAGGGAAAGTGTTGATATATTTAGGTAGTGATGTGTGTGAACACTCTAGGACCGCCGGGGCACTTTTTTCCCTCTTTAGGAGGTTTTTTTTCCCCCGGCTTGTATATACGCCTATTGCCCTAATAGGCTAATCATCTTTGTACATTCTCTAGCAATACATTCAGTATTGTGTGTTTGTGCTCCAAGCTTCTTCTTCTTCCTTGTGTTGTTCGCGTGCTTCCGCAGACGTCTATCTCCAACAATTGGTATCAGAGCAGGTCGTCGCTTCTTCTAGGGCGCCGTCGACACTCCTCCGTTTACAGTCTCAGATTCGCACGAAATTTGGTGAGCATACTCACGATGTCTTCGAGATCAAAACAGCTTTGCTGTCTGGTGCCGAAATCGCGATCTGAGCTCGTTTCGGCCTCCGAACACACTATCGTAGCGCTTGTGCAGGCTATTTTGTCCTTTTGTGCCAAAGATATATACCAGTTTCTATTCGCCAATTTAAGCGTCTCAAAGTCTGGTACAGGTCTAGCAGAACTCGTCTGGGCAGTTCCGTTCAACTTTTTGAGATACAGTCAATTTTTTGCATCAAGGTATTTTAGTCACCGGCCATGGCTGAAAGCAGTGATGTATTCCGTATGTTGCTTGTTGAGGATAAGTTGGATGGTACCAACTACCCATTATGGGCTTATATGATGCGACATGTACTGGTTGCAAAAGGATTGTGGAACATTGTGTAGGGTGTTGAAAGACGTCCTGTTACACCTGTAACGATAGGTACTACAAATACAGGTGTTGGAGCTGATGAAGATGGTGTCGAAGATGATATTCCACAGATTCCTGTTCGTGCTGCTGTTTCTGTTGCACCTACTGCAGAGCAGATTCGTTGGGATGGCAGAGATGCCCAGGCCAATGCATTGATAGCTTTGTCTGTCAAACGTCCCATTATTCCTCACATTCGCTCTTGCAGAACAGCAAAGGATGCTTGGGATACACTTACCACTTTATCCCAGGCTAGGAATGAGGCTCGTGTTGCTTACCTCCGAAAACAGTTGGAGAGTGAGCACATGAATGAAGGTGATTCTATGGACAGTTTTCTTACAAAGATCAAAGACCTAAAGGAACAATTGATTTCTGCTGATGAGGTTATACCAGATAGCTCACTTGTGCAGACCGTTCTGAATGGTCTTCCTGATTCATATCAGAGTTTTGCCTCTACTCTTCGGTTGATGATGAAAGGCAATCCGAATGCCTTATCATTTGAGGAATTAGTCTCTGTTCTGTTGCAGGAAGATGAGTCCAGGCAGAACAGGTCCATTATGCGTGTTGCAGATCAAGCTTTCCTGGCTAGTCAGAAGGGCAAAGGAAAATGGAGCTCTTCTACTAGTAAGCAGAAATCTGCAAATGCTGCATAATCAAAGAACTAGGATAAAGATGAGAAGAAATCAAAAAAGCAGAAATTGTTCTGCAAGTACTGTAAAGGAAATGATCATATTATAAAGAACTGTCCAAAACTGGCTGCTAAAGAGGCAAAGAAGAAAGAGGCTGGAATGGTTGTTGCAGACGCCTCTACACCAAAAACAGAGTCTGCAAATCTTGTGCAGGAAGAAGAATGGGCGTTTACTACTGTCTACAGTTTTGACCCATCTTCTCATGATCAGTGCATGTCTGTAGTAGACTCAGAGGTTTGGTACTTTGATAGTGGGGCGACCAAACATATTACCTCGTAGCGCAGTTTCTTCTCTTCACTCGAGCCTGCCCCTACAGGGAATACTATCACATGCGCCAATAACTCCTCTTATCCTGTTATGGGAGTTGGTAAGATCATTCTGACTACTGCTGATGGTAGTTCTTTCACTTTGTCAGATGCTTTATTTGTGCCAGGAATCAAAAAGAACTTGTTATCAGTTTCTGCATTAGCCAAGATTGGCTTGGTTGTGAAATTTGTTGATGACAGGTGTACAATCCATGATCTCTCAAATGGCGATGTGATTATTGCTTCTGGAATTTTATGTCGTGGGCTGTATAAGCTCATAGACTATGAAAGATCTATCAATGATTCGGCATGTGTAGTTCATGATTCTCAGGCTATGTCAGATGCAAAGCTTTGGCATGCACGCTTTGTTCATCTGAATTTTTCTAGTTTGTTACGCCTGCAGAAATCTGAAATGGTGTCCTCTTTGCCCAAACTTGAGGCACCTGGAAAACATGCTTGTGAAGGCTGTATTTTGGGCAAAATGCAGCGTTCTTCCTTTCTAAAAGATGGTTCAGTTCGGGCTACGCAGAAATTGCAGCTTGTACATAGTGATGTATGTGGTCCTATGCAGACACCCTCTTTTGGAAAGTACCTTTACTTCGTGACTTTCATTGATGATTTTTCCAAGCATGCATGGGTATATCCACTCAAAGCAAAGTCTGAAGTGTTCATGTGCTTCAAACAGTTTTTGGTTTTGGCTGAAAATCTGTCAGCATGTAAAATGGGCACCCTCCGTTCTGATCGAGGGGGGAATATATATCTTCAGATTTTAATGCATTTCTGGCTGAATGTGGGATAAAACACCAGTGTACAGTGCCGGATACACCTCAACAGAATGGAGTTGCTGAACGAAAGAACAGGTCACTCATGGAGATGGCGAGGTGCATGGTCAAAAGTCAAGCTTTACCACAGTTTCTGGCTTGAGGCTATCATGTGTGCAGCATATGTACTGAACAGGTGTCCCAGCGTTGCAGTCTATCACTCCATATGAGGCTTGGCATGACCGCAAGCCATCTGTTGCTCATCTGTGTGTTTTTGGTTGTTTGGCATATGCATTAGTGCCTGAACAACATCGCAGAAAATTGGATGATAAGGTAGTAAAATGTATTTTTGTTGGGTACAGTTCTGAAAGTAAAGGCTATCGTCTGTATCATCCACAGACTAAACGCATTCTGGTTAGCCGTGATGTTGTCTTTGTGGAAGATGCTATTCAGCCATTGCTTTCATGTACTAAGGAGACATCTGTTAGCTCCAAAGACATGTATGATACTTTGATGCCTCTTTTTACAAGTGGACAAGCTAGTGCTGGTCCTAATGAGGCAACTTCTCAGCCTTTGCAGGTTTCATATGATGATGCAGATCATTCCATTTCTGATGCAGATTTACATGATGCACTTGTTGATGAGAGAGCTGATATTGAGCAGGCAAAAACTATGCCAAAATGGCTGGTGCAGACTTTGCGTGACAGCAAATTAGATGCATCTTTGTCATATCGTACTCGTTCAGGCTCTCATAGTGCCTCCTTTGCATCAGATTGCTATGCTATGGCTGCATTTAGTCTCTGTGATGAGAATGAGCCTGTTTCTTTTGATGAAGCACAAAATTTAGAAAATTGGATGGCTGCTATGCAATCTGAATATGATGCTATAATGAAGAATGGTACATGGTCTTTATGTGACTTGCCTCCTGGCAAGAAGGCCATTGGCACTAAGTGGGTATACAAGCTGAAGTGTAAACCTGATGGTACAGTTGACAGGTATAAGGCTAGACTTGTTGCAAAGGGTTATGCACAGGAAAGAGGCATTGATTTTGATGAGACCTTTGCACCTACATGCCGTATGACTACTGTTCGGAGCATTTGTGCACTTGCAGCCCATCATGGTTGGAATGTACATCAATTGGACATTAAAACAGCATTTCTGAATGGTGACTTGCATGAAGAAGTGTATGTTTTTCAGCCCCGTGGCTTTGTGTAGAAAGGGCATGAAAACCAGGTTTGCAGGTTAAAGAAGGCATTATATGGTTTAAAGCAAGCACCACGTGCTTGGTATGAGAAGATACATGCCTATCTGATTGCACATGGTTTTGAGAACAGTCCAACTGAAAGCACCTTATATGTTAAACGTGCTAATGATGTGCTTCTGATCATTGTTGTCTATGTTGATGACATGCTGCTCACTGGTCCTATTGAGACACATATTGCTGATTTTAAGGCTGATTTGCATGCCTCATTTGAGATGTCTGATTTGGGGCATTTGCATCACTATTTGGGCATTCGGTTTATGCAAGTTGATGGTGGAATGGCTTTGTGTCAAACGAAATATATTGACACATTATTGCAGCATTTTGGCCTTGAAGACTGTAAGCCTATTGCCACTCCTATGGAGACAGGTTTACGATTGAGTCTTCATGATGCTGGAGATGCAATTGATGTTGTACTCTATCAGCAGGTTGTTGGATGCTTGATTTACTTATGCATTACTCGACCAGATATTCAGTTTGCTGTCTCATAGATGAGCAGGTTTATGCATTGCTCAGGAGACGCATTGGAAAGCGGTTAAGCGCATCTTTCGCTACTTGAGTGGTACTCGGCTACTTGGGTTGTTTTATCCCAAGGGGGGATCACTACCGCCAGATTTGCATGCTTTATCTGACTCAGATTGGGCTGGTTGCTATGACACTCGTGTGTCCACCAGTGGTTTTTGCTTCATGCTTGGTAGCTCATGTATATCTTGGTTGAGCAAGAAGCAGCCTACTGTGGCCACTTCCAGTTGTGAGGTTGAGTATAGGGCAGCTTTCACAGGGAATGTTGAGTGTGTGTGGCTCAGACGCCTTATGGCTGATTTGGGTGTTGGCCAGTCTTCTGCCACCACCATCTTCACTGACAGTTCGAGCGCATTGGCAGTTGCGAGGAACCCTGTGTTCCATGCTCGCACTAAGCACATTGAGGTGCATTATCACTATGTCAGGGAGAGGTTCTCTGCTGGGGAGATCAGCTTGGCATATGTGCCCACGCAGGAGAACATTGCAGACCTTTTCACGAAGGCTCTGCCTAGGGAGAAGTTTGAAGCTTTCCGCAAAGCTTTGGGCTTACTTCCTTTTGTGGAGTGATTTCCACATAGCTTGGCACTTCCTTATACATGAGTGCCAGCTCCTTGTTCACCGCATTACTCCCAGGGGGGATTTGTTGATATATTTAGGTAGTGATGTGTGTGAATACTCTAGGACTGTCGGGGCACTTTTTCCCTCTTTAGGAGGTTTTTTTTCCCCCGGCTTGTATATACGCCTATTGCCCTAATGGGCTAATCATCTTTGTACATTCTCTAGTAATACATTCAGTATTGTGTGTTTGTGCTCCAAGCTTCTTCTTCTTCCTTGTGTTGTTCGCGTGCTTCCGCAGACGTCTATCTCCAACAAAAAGTTGACTTTTCTACAATCATCTTCAAATCAGGATTTATTTTCATTAAATACTACATCATGAATTAAAATGAATCCTTTAGTACTAGGATTTTATAGCCTATGGCTCTTTTTATTTAGGTCATAGCCTATGAACACACATTCATATACCTTGGGATCAAGTTTCCCTCTTATTTGTTAATGTATGCATGGCTTCTTTCAACCCATATAATGTCTTCTTCAGCTTACATACCTTGTTTTCTGAATGGGGAGCCTAAAACCCTGGTGGATGAGACACATATACCTCCTCCTTGAGGTCTCCATTCAGGAACATTGATTTGGCATCCATGTGATAGACTATCGAATGCTTATGTGAAGCCACAACTAGTACTACTTGGATAGTAGCTAGTACTAATTGGACTGTAATCATCCTTGTAGTGAGGGCAAATGATTCAAAAATGTTAATGCCTTCAACTTGTGAGTAGACTTGTGCAACAAGTCATGATTTGTACTTTTCCAGAATACCATCAACCTTGTACTTTAGCTTCTAGACCCAATTTGTACCAATGACTTAATGCTTAGGGAGTCGATCCACTAGCTCCAAAGTTCCATTCTTCATGATATTGTTGTATTCTGTTTGCATGACAATCCTCCAGTTTGGATCATGGAGTGGGTCTTCCACATTGGTTGGTTCCTTTGCTTGTTCTTGAATGAGATTTACCATCAGGATTGTGTTTACAATATGGGAACTTGCCTGACTCTGTTCCTCTATTCTTCGTGATCACCTCCGTCCATGTGCAACCTATTCTAGTGATTGTAAAATGGGGTTTGCAGAATCATAGAGGTGCCTCACCCAACATGGCAATAGCTTTTCAGTTGGGTGATGACAGGTTGGTGACTTTCTGACTCATCATCTAAAGATGATGCTTCCTCCTCTTGTGTAGAAGGGTAAGCTCTTTGGCTAGGTTCATAGTGGATTGTCCCTTCACCTGATGATAAAGTGGAAGCTCTCGTTTCCTCCTCCACTGCATGTGGGTGCTTCTTCTAAACATCACATCGTGACTTGCCATGGTCTTAGCCTCAAGGTCATAAGCTTATAAGCCTTCTTATCTTCACTGTACCCTAAGGAGATACATTTGATGCTTTTTGGTTGAAGCTTGCTTCTCTCCCTTTCTAGAATATGTACATAACATTCACTTTTGAATAATTTGAAATGGTAAACAGAAGGCTTTTTACTAGTGTAGGCTCCTTGTGGAGTCTTTCCATCAAGTGCCTTGGTGTAGCTTCAATTCAAGATGTGGGTAGCAGTGTTAATAACCTCTACCCAAAATGGATTAGGCAAACCCTTTCCCTTCAACATGCACCTTGCCATCTCCATGATGGTTTGATTCTGATGTTCTAAAACACCATTCTGTTGAGGGCTATGTGTTATTGTAAGTTCCCTTAATCTTGTAGAAATCTTAAAATTCTATTGATGTGGACTCATCAACACTATCTCTCTTGAATTTCTTCATCTTCTTCTGTGTTTTTCAACAAGCTGAAGCCATTCTTCAAACTTACAAAAATCTTGAGCCTTATCACGAAGGAAGTACACCCACATCTTCCTGTTATAGTCATCGACAAGTAACATGAAGTAGGAAGATCCACCCAAGACCTGTGTGGGCATTTTTCCACATAAGTAAGCATGCACCAACTCTAGAGGATAGTTGCCTTTTTTTCCTTTTATTGTGGAAATGCCTTCCTCTATCGCTTGCCCATCATGCAAGCTAGTCCGAATCTCTCATGCCATGACTTACTTGTGCCCACACTTGTAGTGGTTGTAAGAGCATACAACTCATAAAAGTTTTCCCTCCTTATGCGAGTCCCAAAAATGTTGTTGTTACTGTCCATAATCTTAGCTCTTGTCTTACTTAAAGATACTTGATGACCTTGATCAATTGTAGAAGCTATTGAAATTAGATTTTGTTTGATCCGTGGAACGCACAACACATTTGAAAGCTTTTTGGCATCCCCATTAGAGTTAATCAAAGAAACTCTACATTCATCCTCTACAAGACATCTTGCATTATTTCCTACCTTTACTATGATGGGTTTCTTTAGAGCTTGTAAGGAACAATAAAGGTCTTTTTTGTTCATCATGTGATGAGATGCAACACTGTCCAACACCCATGAGTCATCCGTTCTTGAATCTTGAGCCAAGGAGCACACCTCCTCTATCATAACAAATAACTCAAGCTTTGTTTCTGTTGTGCTAGAACACTCCTTGCCCTTGCCACCTTTTGAAGAGCCATTCTTCTCTTTTGCCTTTTTGATGTGACAATCTTGGATTCTGTGTCCTTTCTTTTGCAGTGAAAACATTCTCCCTTGAACTTCTTTTTTTCATTCTTCTTTTTGTCTCCATATCTTCAAGAGTCCGCTTTGCCTTTTTTGGCATTTTGTGTGAATGTGGCATCTCCTTGTTACCACTCCTTGCCTTGAGCCACAACTCCTCCTCCATGAGTTAGGCATTGAATTCTTCAAAAGTTAGTTGTTGAGGTCTTATTTGAGTATTAAGAGTAGTTTCCAAACCATCAAACTTAGGTTGACAAATTCAAAGACGATGCCGAGCTAGCTCCTCACTTGACTTTTATACACCTGCTCCTGCCATTTGATGTTGTAGATTCTTTATGTGAGTAATAAACAACTCTGTAGTCTGTGTTGAGATATCAAGCTCAACATGTGATGATCCAGGGTGACACATATCACTTTTTCATTTCTCTCACACATATATCAAGGATACTTCATTGAGATTTATTAGATTTATCTACCGAAAGTGATGGCACATTTGTTCCTTGCCAGCTCACTCATTTGGGGACATTAGGGTTTTCCTTATGTAGTGGTCTTTATATATTGCACTTGTTGTATTCTTGTTTTAGGTCATTCTTGTACATTCCTTTTTTCGTGTAATAGAAGAAGGAGAAGAAATTCATTCTTCCTTGCCTCAATTCATGTGTGTGCTTCTCCTTGAGAGTGAGAGTGTATGTGTGAGCTCTCTTCCTTATGTCCTTCCTCGTGACATGGTATTAGAGCCAGTGTGGCTATAGAGAGCTCGTGGAGAAGGCAATGGTGAAAACTATGCGACAAGGCATGGAGAAAACACGATTCACAAAGGACCTCCATTTGCTACGTAAATTGGCATGAAGGTAGAAGACCTCAAAATATTTTCGAGAGTTATCCCTTTCGGCTCACTCCTTTTTGTCAGATTGAAGTTTTGATCCCGCAAGGTGAGGCCCACAGAAAAACCAAGTTAGTTTCAGTTATTGTAACTTGCATTGTGTTCGACAACACTCATATATTCGAGATCCAGAATCTCAAGCGATTTCGTGTACTGTTGATACACAAAAACTGTGTTTTTCTGAGGTCAAATTGTCAAGTCCTAGTGTGATAGTGTTCAAGCAGAAGTGCTACTTGTAGTGTTTTACAGAGTTGTGAATTGCTGCAGAAATGGCAAACCTAGATGGAATGAGTCAGCTTATGAGCGATAAGCTGGACAAGAACAACTTCCATGCTTAGAGATTCATAATGAAAAATTTCTTGATGGGAAAAGGCTATTGGAAGTACATTGAAGGAGAGAACAAAAATGCTATGTAGTTACCAGAGAGGAATCGAACTGCAGACTAGTTAAGAGCATATGAGGAATGGAATCAAGAAGCACGAAAGGTAATGTATTGGCTATCTGTTAGCATATAGGATAGCATGATTGGGCACATACATGATTCCAAGACTCCGAAAGAGGCTTGGAACAATTTGGTCACTTTGTATGAGACTAATACAAAGGCACGAAAATTGCAACTCAAGAACAAGCTGCATACATTGGAAAAGATGAGCATGTCGATAAGTGACTACACTCTGAAAATCAAAAGCATATGTGAGTTACTTGCATCTATTGGCGTGAATGTAGATGATGATGGTAAGGTGGAAGTGTGCCTTCATGGTTTAGGAGCTACATATAAGAAGTTCCAAACGTCTATGTAGATGAGAGAAAATACTCCGAATTTTGCTAATTTGGTATCCATGCTGATTATTGAAGAAAAGAATCTTGGTGAGGATTCAAAATCCAAAGGAAAGCCCAGTTCTGAGTAGATATTCTACTCTGGCAGAGGAACAGGCAGAGGAACAGACAGAGGTAGAGGTTTCGGAAGTGGAAGAGGAAACAGTAACCAAGACCAAGGTCAACAACAGAATCATGGAGGAGGAAGAGGAAAGTTTCAAGGTAGGGGGATCCAAAGAGATCGCAAAAATTTCCAAAGAAATGATTCAGATAATGATAGTAAAGGATGTTAGAATTGTGGTAAGCCTAGACACTTTGAACGTGATTGCATGTTGAAGAATCAAAATAACAAAAGGCAACAAAACAACTGTGCATCCAGAAGTGCATATTATTCTAAGAAGTTGTTCATGGTTCAACATCACATGATGAATACGATGTCTGCTGGTATTTTGAAATCAAATGATAATGTTTGGTATGTTGATTCAAGTGCTTCAAATCACATGACCAGTCATGAAAAATGGTTTAGTAGCTTGTAGAAATTGCAAGTTCCTGGATATGTTGAAACAAGTGATGATACATCACATCCTATTAAGCATATAGGAAACATAGCATTGTCTATGGAGGATGGGAAGGTAAAACATCTTGTTGATATGCTGCATGTTCCAAACATAACAAAGAATCTAGTTTCTGTTCGACAAATGGTGAACCAGGGATTACAAGTCAGGTTCAATGCTGATGGGTTATATGTAGAAGAATACAAACATGGTGGACGATTGATCGCTAAAGGAAACAAAGTGGGTAGGATGTTCACCTTAAATGTGAAAGTTTCTAAAATGAATGCATCCATGTTTGCGAAAGGTGCAGGAGTTATTGCTGATATAGAGGTCTGGCACAAACGAATTGGACATGCAAATCTGCAACGGTTGAAACTAATGCAGTAAAAGGAAATTGTTCATGGACTACCAAATTTCAAGGTTTCAAAGATGTAAAAGGTATGTGCAACATGTCAATTTGGTAAACACTCAAGATCATCGTTTCCACATGACAAGCATAGTAGTGAGAATGCACTAGAAATAGTACATACAGATGTTTGGGGTCCTACAAAGACCACATCTATGGGCAATTGCAGGTTTTACACAGAAAGTGTGGGTATATTTCATGAAAGAGAAGAGTGAGGTATTCACTCACTTCTAGAATTTTAAAGCTATGGTTGAAAAGCAGACAAGGAAGTATATTTAGACATTAAGATCTGATGGAGGAGCTGAATACATGTCAAATGAGCTCAACAATTTTCTTAAAAGTCATGGAATTCGATGTCAATTTTCATGTAGGTACACACCGCAACAGAACGTTGTTGCTAAATGCAAAAATAGACATATTGTAGAAATAGCAAGAGCCCTAATGGCTGAAAAGAATATGCCTCATGGTTATTGGGCAGAAGCCATGCATACAGGTGTATACATCAAGAACAGAACTCCAACTGCATTGTACATCAAGTTATACCTGAAGAGAAGTTCACGGGTAAAAAGCCAAACTTATCACATATGAAAGTTTTTTGTTGTATTGCATATGTACATGTTCTAGATGAGTTGAGGACGAAGCTTGATCCAAAATTAGAAAAATGTGTCTTCATCGGATACTCCCTTGAGAAAAAGGGATATAAATGTTATAACCCACTCACACGACAAGTGAAGGTGAGCAGAGATGTAGTATTTGATGAAATGTCAAGCTTCTATGTAGATGCCAAAGAAGGACTGAGTCTTGAACCAAATGGCAAAGAAAATGTTGAAAAAGCAAGTGCAGAATCTCAAGTTTTGAGTGGACCGAATGCATCATCAAGCAATAGTTCCAACTCAAATTGATGGAGTGGAAGATTACGTGGAAATTTCAGTCCAACAAATTCATCAAATACATCCAAGAAAGGTAAAGAAAAGCTTTTTGTTGGTCATAAAACATGTGCACGTTTTGAAGACGTTGATGGAGATTCAAGCAATTCAGAAAAGAGTCTTGATGAGGAACTTGGATTGCCCTCTGTGAAGACTCCAAGGGTAAGAAAGGCATATGCAGATGATACAAGGAGAAGTGACCCAAGACCAAGAAGATTTGGGAGGATGCGGAATTCAGTGCAACGATTGACATATGATAGCTACATGGCTTGTCATTGTGCCTACATGACAAAGGTAATACAAGATGCTGAACCTTCTTGCTTTGAAGATGCAAATGGAAATGCAAATTGGAAAAAAGCTATGGATGAGGAGATGGCTGCACTTTATGGGAATGATACATGGAAGCTGGTTCCATTGCAGCAAGGAAAGAAACCCATAGGCTGCAAATGGGTTTACAAGGAAAAGCATAATGCTGATGGTAGCATAAGCAGGTACAAAGCATGATTGGTAGCTAAAGGATATGCATAGACATATGGCATTGATTATGAGGAAACATTTAGCCCTATAGCTAAAATGTCTACTGTCAGAACACTTGTTGCATTAGCTACAACAAAAGGATGGACTTTGCATGAGATGGATGTGAAGAATGCTTTCCTACATAGTGAGTTACAGGAAGAAGTATATATGGACTAGCCACATGGATATGAAGTTTCAAAGCATCCAAAATATGTTTGCAGGTTGCAAAAGGCTTTGTATGGGTTGAAGCAACTTCCATGTGCATGGCATGCAAGGATTGCTGATTACTTAACCAGCATTGGGTTTTCTATGTGTGATGGAGAATGTGTGATGGAGATCATTCACTATATGCAAGGAAGGTTGATGATGGCATCAAGATTGTGGCTATTTCTGTTGATGACCTGATTGTAGCTAGTGATAATGAAGAAAGCATCAAAGAGGTAAAGCAACTTCTTATGCAGGAATTTGACATGAAAGATCTTGGTGTGCTGCACTATTTCTTGGGCATTGAGTTTATTCATACAGAAATAGATATATGGGTGTCACAAAGGCAATATGCCTTGAATATGTTGCAAAAGGATGGTATGGTTGATTGTAAGCCAATTTCTATGCCATTAGATCAGAATTTGAAGTTAGCTACTACATCAGGTGAACCATTGGAAATGCTACTATGTATAGGAAAATTGTGGGAAGCTTGATACATCTCACAATTATGAGGCCTGATCTTAGCTACATTGTTGGACTTGAAAGTTAGTTTATGCAGCATAGTGTTTAACTTATAGCATACATACTAGTTAGCATATGGATACTGCTAATAATCACAGTTCAAAAACTAGTTATCATATTAGTTATGTTGATAAACATAGTGTTTAATTAGCTTTGTGATAGATTTTAATTTGTAGGATTTTTCAATGCATTAAGTGAGCGTAGGCACGTTGTTGGGGATTTCCTACTCATTGGCAAACATTCTCTCTCTTTCACGTCCCGAATTTGATTTGCGTCATTAAAAATGGATGCATAAGCTGTTGCACAAGCATGCAGAGATCATGTCCTTATCCCTGACTTTCTCTCAAAATCAGGTTTAAGGAATATATGAATGATAAGAGTACAAACAAGATGTGACTCCTCAAACCCGCATTCATCTGTACTAACTATGAATATATTAATGAGAATGAAACACTATCCTATAGCTTGCTTTGTCCTCGAATGAATTCATGTAACTCAAAATTAACGTGGTTAGGGCCTTCATTCTGACACCAAATGTCGACATTTCAAACACCCTTGAGAAACCAAGATGAAAAATCTATGCACTGAACACTTTGATTTCCATCGACAAGATCAATATGAGGAAAATATTCAACACAAGCAAGATGACTAATTTCAGGTGCAGAACCACAAACATCGAGCTTAGAGATTTGGTTTCGTGTAAATAATCAATGAGGTATATGTCGATGTATACCACTCCGCTCGATTTTTCTGGACCGCTCCCATGCAGATCATAGAGGAAGCCGACTTGACAGTGGATGACTTCTTGTGTAGCTGCCTTCAATGGATGACCTTCTTCGTTTCTCATCAGTACATCTCAAAATACAATAGCACACAGACACAATGGACGCATTCTCACTTCCATTCACATCATTTATTACAACACAACCCACTTTTTATACTTCAAGCATACTCACAACGCATTTATTATGCTTCAAGCATACTCACATATGAATATAAATACACACACGCAATACTCATACAAGTGTGCAACATGTATATGCATACACTTAATCATATCTTTATACACACATTCACATCATATACTTATACATACATACAAACACATACATAAATGCTATTGGTTGATAATAAAGATTGAGATCCATGTAGATACTCATGCATGAAAGGAATCGAACCAACACAAGAACAAACAAGTTCTTCTGTATGGTGCAAATGATGCAAGGGGGAGGGATGCCTAAGAGGTATTTTAAAGCCCCAAAGGGATTATTCTAAGGAACAAGGCCTTCTAGGGAAGGACATTAGAACGCTTGGAAGCACCCTGCAATGCTGTAAAATAAGAAGGCTTATGAATATACGAATGGAGAACAACAAGGCTGATTTTGGAGGACGTTTAGTACTTCAACCCAAAATCTCTAACTTTTGAGATTAAACAAATATCTGAAACCACTAATCGAAACTCAACGAACATAAGAACAGTACTAGTGTTAATGTAAAAGAGTGGACAATATGGCTCAACAAGTTTCAAGCGATGCAAAGTTATTAAAAAAAAAAGTAAAAGTCTTATGTATACATCATTTTATTGATAATGTATAAGAGTACACAATATGCTTTAACAAGTTTCAAGCGATGCGAATTTATTAAAAACAAAATTATGTAAAATCTTATGTATACATCATTTTATTGAAAGAATTTTCATTGAGAATGCTTGAATAAACAAGTTTTTCGATCAAACGGCTTTGAATAAAAAACTCATTAGTAACTATTTCTGAAATCCTGAATGTTTCAAACTAATGATAGAATTTTATCATTCAATTCGATTGAACCAAAATTTTTAGTTGTTATATGAGTTGACTATAACTTATATTCTAATTAGCAAACATACTATGCTAGGTACCATAGTTGTTGTGCTAATGAGCATAATGCTTGTGATTGTGTTAGTTAGTATACTACTTCCGCTAATTAGCATAGCGTTTGTGTTATTTAGCATACTAGATGTGCTTATTACAATAGTTTCTTTATCATCTAGTTTAGAATCCAGGTTCAAGGAATATATTAATGATAGAGTGCAAACAAGATGTGAGTCCTGAAAACCGCATTCCTCTGTAACTATGAATTATATATTAACGAGAATCAGACGCTATCCTGTAGCTTGCTTTGTCGTCGAATAAAAACATGTAAATCAAACTTAACATAGTTAGGGCCTTCATTCGTACACCAAACGTCGAGATTTCAAACAATCTTGAGAAAGGAAGATGAGTAATGTATGCAGTGAACACTTTGATTTCCATCGTCAAGATTAATATGAGGAAAAGATTCAAACCAAACCAGATGACTAATTTCAGGTGAAGAACCAAAAGCATAGAACTTAGAGATCTGGTTTCGTGTAAATCATCAATGAGGTATATCTTGAAGTATACCACTCCGCTCCATGCAGATGATAGAGGAAGCCAACTTGACAGTGGATGAACTTCTTACGTAGCTGCCTTCAATGGATGACCTTCTTTGTTTCTCATCAGTACAGCTCAAAATACAATAGCACGCATACACAATGGACACATTCTCTTTTACATTCACATCGTTTATTACAACACAACCCACTTTTTATACTTCAAGCATACTCACAACGCATTTATTATGCTTCAAGCATACTCACATATGAATATAAATACACACACGCAACACTCATACAAATGCGCAACATGTATGGCACACAATCATATCTATATACATACATACGCATCATAGGCTTATACATACATACAAACACATACATAAATGCTGATCATGAGGGTAGAGAGAGAGAGACACACACACACAGAGAGGGAGATGAACGGCATTGAGATAATCAAGTGAGAGAAATCTGCAAAAGCGCTGAACGATTAATATTGTAAACCATGTTCTGGACGCATGTAAGTGAGAGAAACAACTAAAATCACTGATTATCTCGTTCCTACGTTCCTAACGGCGGCAGATAGTTGATACGAACAAGTCTGTCGTGGACGGAAGCAATCCTTCGACGTGTTTCATTTTGCTTGAAGAGGTTGTATTCTCTTACGGAACTTCTTACCGTATGCTGATGGTTGATATCGTACAGCTGCTTGTCGTGGACGGGAGCAATGCTTCGACGGCTTTCATTTTCTCGAAGAAGCTGTATTCTGTCAAGCTACTTCTACTCTCTGTTGTAGAAGATATTGTGGAATTCTAGTCACGAAAGCTATACAAGAATTTTGTGACTCTTAGTCAAAGTATTTGACTGCATATTCCGTTCGAGGTTTCCAGGCGGTTTGATTTACATCGACGAGATCAATATGAACAAAATATTCAACACAAACAAGATGACTTGTTTCAGATGCAGAACCACAAGCATCGAACTTAGAGATCATAGAGGAAAGCGCTCCCATGAAGATTTTAGAGAAAGCCAATTTGGCAGTGCGTAATAAGCACTGTAGTGCATAGAGTGATAAAATAACACCTATCCATGAATAAAAAATGCATTCTAGAGGTTTGAGGAAATAATAAAATAATAAATTAGAGATTATCCACAAAAAAAGCACCAAAAATAGGAAAATAGGCTATTTCTTACAAGGCCCAATGAAGAGCTCGAAATTTACCCAATGCCTAATTTTCATAATCACTATGCTAATTAGCATGGTCACTATGCAAACCAGATCAATCTATATGGAAATTACGATTGTCAATATTCTTATTAGCATAGTCAATTTTCTTATTAATTTTTCTTATGAGTAAAATATGTTGATGTCGCAATCCCTATGTTCTTATTGTAATCGCCATGTTAATAAGCATGGTTACTATGGTAATCATAATGGTCACTATCTAATCAACACAATTTATGCTAACTATTCAAATACCTTAATTACCACAATCAATAGGCGTAAATCATAATGGGCACTCAACAACCTTAATATTGCTAAAAAAACACCAAGTTTTTAATACATTGCTAAAGTGTTAATTTAGAAAAGAAAAGTCAACAAGAACACACATGCATCCAGAATCTCAAAATACATAGAGCAAATGAAATGTGACATGTTGCAAGTACAAACGCTAGAACACAATGCACATGCATTTACATGCCACAAACATACAATTGCATGCATACACATATACCTATGTACTGCACTATGCACCAATACTTACAACACAAATCACGTAGGAACACAACTTTTTGATAAACCCCCATCTACTTTAGGAAATGATTTTACATCCATTGCTTTTTTATGTGTGCTTTCACAAAACTATACAAGGGGTCATCATCATGTGATTACTATATTGGTATTGTCATCATGTAGAATTGACCCTTAGGATCTTTAGTTGGCATGCTCTTTGTCCATATTTTTTTGTCTTTTCGATCATTTAAATGGTGTCTATCTAAACTAGATGGATTCTGGTTTTTCCTGTAGACAACAACGCTTCGATGTCATTTGTCTATGCTTGAAGAAGATGATCTTGGATAGTAGTATGCAATCATGTTGTGGTCAAGTTTTGAAGCCCAAGCCTCAAACCGAGTTGGAAACTCCGATTAAACGTTTAATTAAAGAGTGGGGTAGAATTACAAAGCTAGCAAGTGGTATTCAATTTTTACAAATATTATCATCAAGAACATATTCAAGTGATATCTAACGTTTATTGCATATTCTTCTGTCATAAAATCTCAATGCATGTATGGATTCCATTGACCATCATGATGCTTCTTCACGTGCATTGTTTGTATCTGCATGAGAAGTTAGTGCAAATGTGAAGGCATTTATGTATGTGTTTGTATGTATGTATAAGTATATGATGTGAATGTGTGTATAAAGATATGATTAAGTGTATGCATATACATGTTGCACACTTGTATGAGTATTGCGTGTGTGTATTTATATTCATATGTGAGTATGCTTGAAGCATAATAAATGCGTTGTGAGTATGCTTGAAGTATAAAAAGTGGGTTGTGTTGTAATAAACGATGTGAATGTAAAAGAGAATGTGTCCATTGTGTATGTGTGCTATTGTATTTTGAGCTGTACTGATGAGAAACAAAGAAGGTCATCCATTGAAGGCAGCTACGTAAGAAGTTCATCCACTGTCAAGTTGGCTTCCTCTATCATCTGCATGGAGCGGAGTGGTATACTTCAAGATATACCTCATTGATGATTTACACGAAACCAGATCTCTAAGTTCTATGCTTTTGGTTCTTCACCTGAAATTAGTCATCTGGTTTGGTTTGAATCTTTTCCTCATATTAATCTTGACGATGGAAATCAAAGTGTTCACTGCATACATTACTCATCTTCCTTTCTCAAGATTGTTTGAAATCTCGACGTTTGGTGTACGAATGAAGGCCCTAACTATGTTAAGTTTGATTTACATGTTTTTATTCGACGACAAAGCAAGCTACAGGATAGCGTCTGATTCTCGTTAATATATAATTCATAGTTACAGAGGAATGCGGTTTTCAGGACTCACATCTTGTTTGCACTCTATCATTAATATATTCCTTGAACCTGGATTCTAAACTAGATGATAAAGAAACTATTGTAATAAGCACATCTAGTATGCTAAATAACACAAACGCTATGCTAATTAGCGGAAGTAGTATACTAACTAACACAATCACAAGCATTATGCTCATTAGCACAACAACTATGGTACCTAGCATAGTATGTTTGCTAATTAGAATATAAGTTATAGTCAACTCATATAACAACTAAAAATGTTGGTTCTATCGAATTGAATGATAAAATTCTATCATTAGTTTGAAACATTCAGGATTTCAGAAATAGTTACTAATGAGTTTTTTATTCAAAGCCGTTTGATCGAAAAACTTGTTTATTCAAGCATTCTCAATGAAAATTCTTTCAATAAAATGATGTATACATAAGATTTTACATAATTTTGTTTTTAATAAATTCGCATCGCTTGAAACTTGTTAAAGCATATTGTGTACTCTTATACATTATCAATAAAATGATGTATACATAAGACTTTTACTTTTTTTTTTAATAACTTTGCATCGCTTGAAACTTGTTGAGCATATTGTCCACTCTTTTACATTAACACTAGTAATGTTCTTATGTTCGTTGAGTTTCGATTAGTGGTTTCAGATATTTGTTTAATCTCAAAAGTTAGAGATTTTGGGTTGAAGTACTAAACGTCCTCCAAAATCAGCCTTGTTGTTCTCCATTCGTATATTCATAAGCCTTCTTATTTTACAGCATTGCAGGGTGCTTCCAAGCGTCTAATGTCCTTCCCTAGAAGGCCTTGTTCCTTAGAATAATCCCTTTGGGGCTTTAAAATACCTCTTAGGCATCCCTCCCCCTTGCATCATTTGCACCATACAGAAGAACTTGTTTGTTCTTGTATTGGTTCGATTCCTTTCATGCATGAGTATCTACATGGATCTCAATCTTTATTATCAACCAATAGCTGCCATAAGGCTGAAGGCTGAGTTGAGAGTGGCTGGAAGCACAGATTGCCCTTTCGAATGGAAACCTTCCATTTTTTTTAACAAAAGGCCATGTGTTCCAGATCCTCCACTACATGAGACGAGTTCTCCCTCTCATAACAAAAATGTGCTAGTCCGACAACACGTTTTCATCGGATTTTTTTATGTTCAAAAAAAAAAAATTCAATTAATGCCTAATCTCACAAGCTTAAATGAATAAAAGAACAATTATACAGTGAATGAGCTTAGTGCCCTTGAGATCTCTTGTATCCTACAAAGCAGAGGTAGAACAACTCCGAGGTGTGATATCTATGACTATTTAAAACTGAATTAAACTTCTAACCCGTGGATTTTCATTGATTATTAGTAAGATCCTCGTTCTGTGTGAATTAAGGACGACAGATCTCGACTGAATTAAGGAAAACAGATCTTGACTGAATCAAGACTGCTCCTCGTTCAAGATCTTGCTTTGAGTCAACGGTGACGATCTTCCTTTGAGTCAACGGTGACGATCTTCAGTCAACGGTTTGTTTAGTCAGTCATACCGCGTGGAAACCTCGAACGCAATATGCAGTCGAATACTTTGACTAAGAGTCACCAAATTGTCTTGTTTAGCTTTTTGTGAGTAGAATTCCACAATATCTTCTACAACAAAGAGGAGACGTAGCCTGAGAGAATACAACGTCTTCGAAAAAATGAAACCCGTCGAAGCGTTGCTCCTGTCCAGGACAATCTGTACGATATCAACCATCAGCATACGCTAGAAGTAACGTGAGAGAAAACAAACTCTTCGAGCAAGATGAAACACGTCGAAGCATTGCTTGCGTCCTCGACAGACTTGTTCGACATCAACCATCTGCCGCCATTAGGAACGTAGGAATGAGATAATCAATGATTTTTTGTTGTTTCTCTCACTCACATGCGTGCAGAGCATGGCTTACAATATTAAGCATTCGTCAGCGTCACGAACGTTGGGAAAATATAGCACGTACGAATCATACATGTCTATTCAGCGCTTCTGCAGATTTCTCTCACTTGATCATTTCAATGCCGTTCATCTCTCTCTCTCTCTCTCTCTCTCTCTCTCTCTCTCTCTCTCTCTCTCTCTCTCTCTCTCTCTCTCTCTCTCTCTCTCTCTCTCTCGTCCACTGGCACTCGCTGAGGAGATACGCACCACCTTCATGATACGTAGACCAATACAACGTGCATTCCCGGAGGAGCTCTCTATATGGAAGATGATCTAATGACAACGCAGATAGAGCATTGATGCACTTGCATGCCACAAATCCTCCAGGAATGAAGAGAGGGGAGGAAGGCTTTTTACCATGATAGAAAGGTATTCATAGACCGATGCCCTATCAAATACTTTGGGCTTAACCACTAAACTAAGATCTTAGCTTTCCCAATCCCTTAAAAGACTATAATGGTGACTTGATTATTAGCCTTTCAAGCTACTTTATATCAATATTTTATTCATTGGAACTCGCACAGAGGTGCTGCCATATGGTTATTATGCGGTAATAAGAGAATGTATGTGCACAGTAGGCTATGATTGCTGATTTTGTGTACGTGCAATGGTTCACCCACGTGAAGTTTGTACAATCTAATTCATATATCCATCACTCACATGAGCTTTCGATTGCCCCAACTGTGAACGGTAATGCAGTAGAAATCCATATTTCAGTGAGGACCAATTGCTTCTCAGAGCGGTGAGACCAACTTCATCCAACATTAAAATAAAAAAATTCTTATTATTTCTTATCTTCCAAATCCACAAAACTTCCGAGGAATCAAGAGAGATGAATTTAGAGTCCATGAAATAATTCGAAAATATTATTCGTACAGCAGGTGTAATGGGTACGAGTATTACGTCCTTGACTTAGGCATGTTACATGGAAATGTGGATGGGCCAGTCGTGTCATATTGTTAAAATATTTCTAGTTGTCCAATATTGTAGTGCACAAAGCGATAAAATAATACCTATCCATAAATAAAAATGTATCCTTGAGGTTTGAGGAAATAATGAAATAACACAAATGAGAGATTGAAAAAGTAATTTCAGAAAACACTAAAATAATGTTTGAATAATGACTTTTATCTACAAAAAAGCACCCAAAAAGAAGGTTATTTATTACAAGGCCCGTTGAAGAGCTCTACTTTTACCCAATGCTTAATTTTTATAATTAATCACTATGCTAACTACATCAATCTATATGGAAATTACCATTGTCAATATGCTTATTAGCATAGTCACTTTTCTTATTAATTTTGCATGTGAGTAAAATATGTTGATATCGACAATCCCTATGTTATTAGTGTAATCACCATGATAATAAGCATGGTTACTATGGTAATTAACATAGTCAGTATCTAATCAGGATAATTATTATGTTAACTAGTCAAATGCCTTAATTAGGACAATCAATATGCATAAATCACAATGGGCACTCAACCACCTTCATATTGTTCAAAAAACACCAAGTTGTTTATACATTGCTAAAGTATGAATTTAGAAAAGAGACGTGATCAAGAACACACATACATCCAGAATCTCAAAATATATGGAGCGAATGAAATGTGTAATGTTGCAAGTACAAATGCAAGAACACAATGCACATGCATTTACATGCCACAAACATACAATTGCATACATTCACATATACCCATGTACTGCACAATGCACCAACACCTAAAAAAATAGAACGTAGGAACAAAGCTTTTTGATACTGTAACACCCCCATCTACTTTAGGAAGTGATTTTCCATCCATTGCTTTTCTATGTGTGATTTCATAAAACTATAGAAGGGGTCATGATCATGTGATTACTATACTAGGGTTGGCATCATGTGGTTCCTTCTCATCATGTAGACTTGACTCTTAGAATATTTAGGTAGCATGCTCTATGTCCATATCATCTGTCTTTTCTCTCATTTGAATAGGTGTCTATATCAACTAGATGGATGCTAGTTTTTTCTGTAGACAACAATGCTTCGATGTCATTTGTATATTTCTGCAACCGTAAACGTTTAACTAATCAGAAAACTAGAATTGCAAAGTTAGGAAGTGGTATTCAACTTTTACAAATATTATCATCAAGAATATATGCAAGTGATATCTATCGTTTATTGCATGTCTTTTCATAAAATCTCAATGCACGACTGGATTGCATTGACCATCACCATGCTTTCGCACGTGCATTGTTTGTATCTGCATGAGAAGTTAGTGCAAATGTGAAGGCATTTATGTATGTGTTTGTATGTATGTATAAGTATATGATGTGAATATGTCTATATAGTTATGATTAAGTGTGTGCATACATGTTGCACATTTTTTTCTTTTTTTTTCTTAAATAAAGGAAGTTCGGCCTTAGTCTACTCTCCCGGACTTGAATTAGTTAAATGAAAAGTACAACAGAAGGGGACTAGTGCCCACGGGACCCCTCGAATCCTATAGAGCAGGGGTGGTTTTTATAGAGTTTAGATGGCATTACAAAGAAAGTTAATCACCCTCTCATCACACTCATGTGGGGCCCACTCGGTTTTAAGCTTTTTGTTGATCAACAGGAACACTTGTTGATGCCTGAAGGGGGGGATTTCTTACAGTTAATGATCCTTTTTCCAAGGAGGAACAACCATTTCTCAATCGACCACTCTTTGGGGGCATCGTCAAAGTTAATAGCACATCTTTCCCACCAAATTTTCCATAGGACCTCCCCTATGATGGCGTTCCAAAGAGTCATGGAGTAGCCAATCGCTTCTCCCAGTAGAGCTTGCTTCCAACTGATATGTTCTGAAGTCTAATTTTTTTTTCGAAAATCTGCTAGAGCCTATTGGAATTGGGACAGGTAAAGAAGATGTGAGAAACATCTTCGATAGACAGGTAGCAACATTTGCACAAGGGAGGTATCCCACAAGATTTTCTAGCTTTAAGGTTGGTCCAGATTCCACGATGAAGAATTTGTCATAAGAGGACGGACTTTTTGATTTCTATGAGGGGGTGCCAGATAATCATGAACTTCATGTCCCACCGAAGCCACGTCCACGACAGACACCACTTCTTGTTGAGGTTAACCTGATAATCAATGGTTTCTTTGATGTTCGAGATTTTGATAGGCAATTACTATTGTGCCATTTGAGACCAAGCGAGCTCGGCGTGTCGTGCCCCATGAGAAGGCATACTTCATAGCGCTCCTAGGCGAGACATCTACTTCACAAAGTGTTCCATTCTTCATACAAAATGTTGACTCTAGGGTCAGTATCCTCGAAGTCGATCCACTGGTTGGTGTCTTGTTTCAAGAGATGTTTCCATTTTTTGAAGCCTTTGTTCCATAGCTTCTTGGCGTTTCGAATGTTCCAAGATTCCACGCTCCGGATGCCATGAATCGGAAACCAGATAGAGTCGTTTTGTCTCATACCGGCCGCCCACTTCCAATCTTCACTTATTCTTGTGAAGGTTTTGACTTTATTCCAACTCTTCCATAGGGAGCACACAAGATTCGAGCCTTTTGGGAAGGTTGGGATCGGGGAAAATAGTAGGGTCAAAATATCAAGATTCTTTCAATTTGGGAATCCTATGAGAACCAACTCATTCTTGTTTCTAAAGATCAACTTGGCTCACGAGGCCTCTCCGTTACACCAAGCCTTAATCATCCATTTTGCTGCAAGTTTGTTAGCCATGCACCCAATGTCTAAAATGTCAAGGCCCCCACTATCTCTTTGGCTCGTGCATAACATGTTGCACATTTGTATGAGTGTTGCGTGTGTGTATTTATATTCATATGTGAGTATGCTTGAAGTGTAATAAATCCGTTGTGAGTATGCTTGAAGTATAAAAAGTGGGTTGTGTTGTAATAAACGATGTGAATGGAAGTGAGAATGCGTCCATTGTGTATGTGTGCACATTTCATAACATGTTGCACATTTGTATGAGTGTTGCGTGTGTGTATTTATATTCATATGTGAGTATGCTTGAAGTGTAATAAATCCGTTGTGAGTATACTTGAAGTATAAAAAGTGGGTTGTGTTGTAATAAACGATGTGAATGGAAGTGAGAATGCGTCCATTGTGTATGTGTGCTATTGCATTTTGAGCTGTACTGAGGAGAAACGAAGAAGGTCATCCATTGAAGGCGGTTATGCACTGGCAAGTCGGCTTCCTCTATGATCTGCATGGCAGCGGTTCAGAAAAATGGAGCGGAATGGTATACATCGACATATACCTCATTGATTATTTACAAGAAAACAAATCTCCAAGTTCGATGTCATATTAGTCATATTAATTAGTCATTGATTCTTAACCTGAAATTAGTCATCTTGTTTGTGCTGAATATTTTCCTCATATTGATCTTGTGGATGGAAATCAAAGTGTTCAGTGCATAGATTGCTCACCGTGGTTTCTCAAGATTGTTTGAAATGTCGACATTTGGTGTCAGAATGAAGGCCCTTACTATGTTAAGTTTGATTTACATGATTTTATTCGAGGAGAAAGCAAGCTATATGATAGTGTCTCTTTCTCATTCATGTATTCATAGTTTCTCAAGTCTTCTTCTTTCCGCTTCTTAGCTGTGTTGAGTCTCGTTAGCATATCCTCTGTAAGAGGTTCTTGATATAGCTTGACTCTACATCCACTGATATAGTTTGGCAAGATGTGACCTTTCAAGGTGGCCAATTGAACCGCACCGCTAGTGGAAATTCGATTAATGATCATGGGTCCATATCCTCTTTTTTCCAATTTACGAGCATGTTGCTTTAGTGTATAAACTAGCACCAGATTTCCCTCTTTCAATCCTTTATCCTTTACATGGGCATCAAAGTATGCCTTTTGCCGTTTCTTTGCAAATTTCCAATAACTTCGTTCAAGAAGTGTGTGCCTCTATCACTCACTAACTCTATTTGTAACCTGTATCTGGTGAACACGTTCTCAAATAAGAACTTTGTCGTCGTTTGAGCATCATTTTTTGTTGTGGCTTTTACCTCTACCCACTTGGTCAGGTAATCTGTGGCTACAATAATGTACTCTGCATGGGAGTTTCTAGCTGGGGGGTTGATAGGACCTTTGAAGTCTATATCCCACTTTGAGAATGCACGTCCTCCCATCATTGGCCTTAAAGGCATCTCGTCTTTTCATATCGGATATTGTGCATGTTGGCATGTGTCACATTTATTCACATAGGTATGTGCATCCATATGAAGAATGGGCTACCAAAGGCCTGAGAATAGAATGGTCTTAATTAGTCGGTCAGGCCTAAAGTGTCCACCTGCAACCCCACTATGTGCAATTTCTAAGACTTTCAAGTAGTCAGATTCATGAACGCATAGTATTAAGTATCCATCTTTGCCTCTCTGGTATAGGTTATCGCCTACTAAGGCATAGTCTTTAGCCTCTTGCTCCATGCTTCATCTTCTTGCTAGACTAGCCTCGCTGGGTAGTGTTCCTGATCTCATAAATTCTACCAATGGAGCACTCCCATCTGGAATTAACGACACGTGATAAAGAGTGGCATGCTCCACTGGAGGTCTCACCTGACATACTAGACAATTCTTGATCCACTCATGAATTTCTTTGTCCATGCTAGGCCAATATAGTCCTAAACATTTTAGATTTTGCAATCTTCGTTGTTTAGAATAGTGATTTCCTAGCAATCCTTCATGGGCTTGTTGCAACCAACTACTATGTTCATCGATCTCGACACAACAAGCTAATATACCCTTTGTATCTTGTTTGTACATACTTCCAGCCAATATTTGATATTTTTTTTATTTTTACAATTTCTTCTCTATTTGTTTTTAATTTTTTATTTGCAGGTTCGAAGGTTAGGACAAGTACCAACTTATTTTCCCATTTAGGAACAACTTCTAAATTGAACAGATATGCATTAGGTAGGTCATCAGACACTCCTTGCGGTGACTTTCCTGAAGTGATGCGCAAAAGATGGTCTTCCTTGAGGTGGGTTCTACCTTTCCTAACAACCACTTCAAAGTCATATTCCATTAGTAAGAGAAACCATCGTACTAAGCATCTTGTATTGCAAGCTTTATTGAACAAATATAATAAAGCTTGATGATCAGTGAAAAACTTGAACTTATTGGCCAATAAGTAGTGTCTAAACTTTTTCACAACATACACCATGCTTAAGCCTTCTCTCTCAGTTGTCGTATAGTTTTGTTCAGCCGCATTTGATTGCCTACTATCATATGATATCGGCAAATTAGGCTTCCTTCACCTGTGGGTTATGCTAGCACACATCCTATAGCATGATCGGATGCATACACATGGACATGGAATGGTTTATTCCAATCAGGAGTGGTCAGTATTGGTGTTGTGCACAAACGTCTCTTTAGCTCATCGAAGGATTTTTCACATTCATCGTTCCACTCAAAAATTGTCAACAAGGCATAAAGAGGTTTAGCTATGATTGCATACATGTGAATGAACCTACGATAATATCCACAATGGCCCATAAAGGCTTGTACCTCTTTAACATTCCTTGGTCTTGGCAACTCCGCTATGGCTCTTATTTTATCCTCATCTGTTGATATTCCGTTCTTAGACACAATATGACCTAAGATCTTACCTTGACGTTCCATGAATACACACTTCTCTGGGTTCAGACACACTTGATATTCTCTACACTTGCTGAAGATTTGTCTGAGCTCAGGGATGTGGTATCTTCTTACTTGGGAATGGGCACATAAATCGTCCACATATACTTCTAAGTTCTTTCGCAAGAACTCCTTGAAGACATGACGCATGAGCCTTTGGAATGTTGCAGGTGCATTGGTGAGCCCAAATGGCATCACGCGGAATGCAAAGATTCCCCACTCTGTAGCAAAAGTTGTTTTGTGTTGATCTTCTGGGGCAATGGCTACTTGGTTGTAGCCTGAAAATCCATCAAGGAAGCTATACACTTCTTTGCCTGCAACACGCTCCAATAGATGTTCAGTGAATGGAAGTGGATAACTATCTCGAATCATAGCAGCATTAACGTTTTTAAGGTTAATACACACTTGCAACTTTCCATTCTTCTTGGGCACCACCATAATGGGGGACACCCATTCAGTATGCTCAATCTCATAGATAAATCCAGCTTCAATCAACCTATCAATTTCTTCTTTGATTTTAGCTGCGTAAGTGTCATTATATGTGTAGTAGGGCTTCTGTTTGGTGGGCTTGGCATTAATGGTCATGGGGATAGTATGAGAGAAAATTCTAGGATCTACTCCCTTCAAGTCTCTATAGTGCCACACAAACATGTCCCTATATTCCCTTAATAGAGCTACAAGCTCTGCTTCTTCTTTTGCACTTAGGTACATCTCTCTTATGCTTCTTCTTTTGCACTTAGGTACATCTCCTATGTATGTACATCTCTCTTCATTCTCTTCAATGGTCACTACAATCTTTTTGGTCTTTTCTTTATTGTCATATGCTTCTCCTATAATGGCCTCTCTCTTAGGCATTTGTACCACAATTTTTCGGTCTTCAACTTCATATTTCTTGAAATTTTCTGGTACCTCGAACAATGATTCCTCCTCTTCTTGTTTCACTACTTTTCCTTTCTTTTTCTTTTGACCTCATTCACTTCCATCCTTTTAATTTATAGTTTTAATACTTGTGAGAGGTTCTTCTTCTTTTTGGGTTAACACTCCTATGTCTTCTAAATAGTTCTCCTCTAAGTCAAAGTAAGTATCCATCACAACGGATTCTAGATCATCGTCATTCTCTTCTTCTTCTATGACCTCACTAGGATCACACTCTTCCAACAAGGGCTGACACATGAACACGGAAATATCATACCCCTCCTCATCATAATGATGTGTCCATTGTTCTTTGTTGACTGTAATGTCCATGGTAGCTAAGATTTCTGCCCAGCCATGAGGTTCAAATTCCTCATCTAGAAATATCATTGGTATATAGGCTGGGTCTTTAACGGATCTATCTCCTGGGGGAGTTCCTTCTTCTCTTGCTTTTAGGAGCTTTTCCTCTTCCTTTGTGACCTTGCAAATCCACAAGTGAGTATCTTCATGC
Organism: Ceratopteris richardii; assembly: GCA_020310875.1. Classification (NCBI taxonomy): domain Eukaryota; kingdom Viridiplantae; phylum Streptophyta; class Polypodiopsida; order Polypodiales; family Pteridaceae; genus Ceratopteris; species Ceratopteris richardii. Next base: position 56,971,204 of record CM035441.1, on the reverse strand, counting down.
AACCATGATGGATCATGTGAACTTCCAGAATGCACAGAGGTTGAATCTTCTTTAGCTTTATGGATAGGATTCCACTATAGGGGTGGTACATCTTTGAAGGTGTAATCCTTCAAATTGACCTTGGTGGTGACCCCTAAGTGCTGTAAGTACAAGGAGTTGGTTCCCCAATCCTGCACTATTTGCAATTGTCGTAGGAAGGTTCTTCCTAAGATCATCTCGTAGACATTATTTTTCTCAAAGTCACATATAGCAAATGTGTGTTCAAACTCTATACCACAAGTGGTTAGAGTTATCCCTTCGAGCAATCCTAGAGGTCTTTCAAAATGACCGTCGACCATTTGAAGCTTCACTTAGTTGGTCTTAATGTGGGTTTGCCCCATCGCTTCCACAAGGAGGTGGTCGCAATAGCAACACCAGCACCTAAATCTACAATTGATTTGGTTGTGTAACCGTGGTAGGTGATTGAAAGATAATTATTACCTTCTTCACCTTCACTCATGTCTCCTATCTTGTCTAGAGGTATCTCTGGTACTTTCTGTTTAGATCCTACTTTTGGCATATTGGAATCAAGTTCTGGAACCTGATCCTTGACATGATTCCATAGCTCAAGCTTTGCCTTGAGCAGCTCTTGTACAGTGAGATGACACTGAACCTTAGTGTTCTTCACGACATCAGTGTTTCTTGGAACCACTGAGTCTTCATTTTGTACCAATATTGTGGGATCTCTGATCTGAAGAGATTCAGATTCCCATGGGCCTGTGAATTGTGGCAACTCTTGCAAGGAATTAGATTCAAAATCTAATCTTTCATCTTCTTGTTGCTCCACTTGGTCTCCATAAATGGAAGGAATGTCTTGGGGAAATTGATCATGAAGATCATCAATCTCAGGAATAGGAGGGGGATTACCCTTTTCCTTGGCCCATTTCTCCTCTTGTATTTCCGCGGCAAGAACTCTTGAGAGTACTGTTGAATTGAAAGAGGTGCTCCCTCATCCATGGAATCAGGAACATAAGTTTTCATTTGTGGTGAAATCTCTCTTTCAACAACCGGTTGAGCCTGTGGAGGTAAAGAAACCTGGGGCTTCTTTACCAACTGCTCTAATCTTTCTAGTAAGCCTTGGAAATGCAAATCTGGCTTGACAGAGTTTGTCTGATTGAACTTTTGACTAGTCTCGAGTATAGCTTGAGCTACTTCTACCATTTTCATGCACATTTTTGTCCGTTCAATCTCTAAATCTGCTCTAGGGTATAACTCTTGTCTAGGTTTACAATTGTTGGCCCTTCTTGAAGACGAGCTTGGTAGGCCTTGAACATCAAGTCCAAGCCTTTTGGGGTTGGATTTGCAAGAACACACCCTGTTTGTGGTTTATCTACAGTGGGTGGTGGGATGGGATGAGGTGGTGTGGATGGAGCTTCGGCATGCGAGGGGCTTTGAGATGCAATATCTCCTATTTTTGTTTTTTGCATCTTTCAATCTTTCTTCTACTTCAGATATCTTTTTACTCCACTTATGATTGGTTCTCTCCCTGGTATCTTTCCATGTTCTTGTTTTTTGTTTACTAGGCTCTCCTACCTCACTTGACTCTGATTGCTCAGCTGGTTTATCTTCTTTTAAGGCTTGTGCCCTCATAACTGCCTCTATAGGAGCCACACTATTGCTACTTGAACTTGAATCTGCCACTAAGCTTACCACATTAATGGGTGTAACCTTGGGTGCGCTAGAGGGATTCCTAGGACACTCTCTTGGAAGATGTTCCTTGCTGCACTTAGGACAAAAGCCTTGTATTGTGATGTTTTGTCCTTGTCCCGGAGTGAGTGAGTGGGGACATTCACGAATGAAATGGTCACCTTGACATTTAAAACATGGTCCTCTAGGGGCTTATGGTCTTACCTGTCTCAATTGGGGCCTGGGGTAGGATTCGTGTACATGACATTGGAATATTCTGGCTCCCAATTTTGCTCCATAAGTGGTGTCTCATATGGATGGGACTCACCATGCTCTGGTGACTCTGTGTAATAAGCATGTGGACTACCTTCATGGGAGTAGTCTGAACTATGAGCATGAGAGTCATTTTCTAAGACCAATGGGGTTAGTGGCACCAATGCTCTAATAAGGTTCTCCTCTGCCACTGCATACTTAACTGGGTTATTTTGATGGCCTTTGCTCTCTTCGAAGTTAGCATTATGTTTCAAAGGACCTGTTCTTAACTCTTCTTTGTAATCCTCTGGAACCTGATGTATTTCTTTCCATTGCATGCATCCAGTGGACGAGGAGACACTTAAGATCTTCAGACAATTGGTTATCTTATCTGATGAAGGATCCTTTGTATAATGTCTTCCTTCCCTATTTGTTTCTTTCCACCGGATGCACCTGGTGGATGAGGAAGCTGTGTGCAACCTCCCATGAAAAGTCCTAGTTGTTATCTTTCTTTGTTACCAATCCTCAAGACCTGGTTCTTTGGTGTTGTTGCCTGATGCATGCCCCTACGGGGCTTTGGGCAGAGGGTTGTTCTTTTCTTTATGAGCTTTGTTCTTCACTGAGCTGTTTTATTCTTTGATCTCCTTCTTCTTCTCTTTTTGCTCGATTCCCCTTCCACACATCCCTCCTCCTGAACTCTATCATCCCCGATAGGATTTTTGTGGCGATGTGTGTATGTTTGTATGACTTTCTGCTCTAGATGGTTATGCAAATTGGCTTGACATAACATCAATTCCTTCCATTGAGTTGACTTCACTCCGTCATCTGGTGCCTGTCTATGATCAACAAAGAAACTTAATTCATAGGCCACTATTAATGCATTTAGGTTAGAAGATATTTTTGCAAAAATCTCTCATCCATTTCAAAAAATCTGGTAAAAAAGGCCTCTTCAAATGTCTTCATATATGGACTTGGCAAAAACATGAGTCGTGAGTATATGGCCATGAGTGTTAATCAACTATGTATAGTTGATAAATAAAAAACAAGGGCATTTGAACCCTGGTTAATGCCGACGAAGTTCAAAAATGTATATTGTGCATGTTGAAACACCTTTATTACAGTAAGTAACATACTCAAAATTTTGTTAGTCATTTTGATGGCTAAATATGGTATGGTGGCATATCTGGTAATCCAAAATTCGATTGTTTTCACCATGTACTCTTTGATTGATAAGTAATTCCGCGGCAAACTTGGTAATAAGGGATAGTTTAGCCATTGTTTATTTATGCTTCCCTAGTGCTATCCTTCCCAAAATTGCATCCAAGAGCGTCTTCTGGGTACTGGGCAAAAGGATGGATTGACTTGAAGTACATACAGTGCCGATTCCCAGTGTACCCGTAATGTAGGATTCTTTTCCAAAAATTTTCATCTCTAGATAGGATCTACTTTATCAAATTCCTCTTGTGTGTAGGTAAATGTCTGTAGGTTGAACTGTAGATTGCTATCTGGCTCTTTATTGGTGGTCGTCTTTATGTACTGGAATGTTTGTTCTTTGAGTAATCCATATGGTACATTGAAAGGCTTCATCACTTGTTCCAATCTTTGCTTCTCTCATTACTTGGATTACTTGTTCTTCAAAATTTAGTAAGATGGGACACTTGTAGTGGCCGCTCATGTCGGCTTAGTTCTGCAATAGCCCGAGTATGTCTCTCAGTGTTTTTCTCTGTTTCCTCCCTTAATGGTGAATGATGTATGGGGGGAGAAAGAGGGCGTACCTCAGTCTTCTCAATAGCTGTTGTGGAGTGTGGAACTACTGGTGTCCCCACATTTACCTACTCTTCTAACTGAGCTTTTAACTTATTTATTAGCTCATCCTTTGCTTTGATCTCTTCATTGGTCTGCATAATTGTATTTTTGTTCTTGAGAAGCTCCTCTCCTATGGCATCAAGTTGAGTGGCATCTTCATTGCATTGCACTAAGTATTGATTTTTGCCATCTTCCACTTCCTCCTAAGTTCATTGGTGTCATCCATGTATCTTTTCTCCCAATCTGCTATGATGGCTTGTTCTTTCTTCAGTTGATCTTCATATTGTGCTATCCAATCCTCTAATGTTTTTGTTTTGTTTTTTGTTATTCCATGAGCTTCTATCGGTTGGTTGCATAATAGGGCAGTCATCAGTTCTTTGTTCCTGTTCCTTAGATTGTCTGCTTCTATACCTTGATTTGAGATTCAAGGATTTTACTTCTAGTGTTCATTCGCGCTCTCTCTACTTTGCGAGCCTCATATTTGCGTTGTAGTTCTCTCAATTGTTCTTGCAGCTTCTTGTTTTCTGTTTCTAGTGTGGTACATTTGTTTTTGGCCTCGTTGGTTTCTGCCTCTTTTTCTAAAATTATCTTTTGCGCTTGAATTAATTTGGCAGATAAATTCTCTCCTATTTCCTAGAATTATTTCTTCTCCTGCATTGCCTTATCGTAGTCAGCATCAGCTTCAAGCATTCACTATTCGTATCCATAGCAGTTTGTATCATTTTTTGTACTACTGGCTTGAGTTGAGCTACATCCACGTTCAACCAAGTTTTGGGGATGCTTGGTTCTTCCCCTTCTCTTCAAGCCTAGTTCTTGGGAGTACATGTGTTCTCTTTTTAGCTAGAGCTTCTGCTTATGCCTACATCATCTCCCATAACCTTTTGGTACCTCATTCTTGATTTGGAGCTTGTTTCAGCTTCTTCTACTATTTTGACTCCTTTCTTCTTCCTTGGAACCGTGGCAATCTTCGCATACTTAGCCATTTCTTTAGATGAATGCATCTCTTTCAGATGTTCCCAAATGCCTAAAGCATGATAGATCAATATTGTCAAGGCAATGCTTCCGTTCAATAATTTATTATGATTCCACTATTTCTTTGCTTCGAAGAGTCGTTCTTGAATGTATGGAGTCATGTTTACTTGATTCCCTATTTGTTTGATGGCATGGGACAACAAATGCACTATGATCTTTTGTGGAACAGTATATCTGTGCATGTTTTGGAAAGGAAAATTGTTGGTGAATGAGTATGAGTTCCTCTTCTATGTTAATGCGATTGATATCTGTGAACATTCGGGTCTTAGCTCCTTGGATTTCCTCTTCCAATATTGTATTTCCATCCTTTTCCCAACCGAAATCTTCTTTAGTTAGGTCGTGGGTGAATTGTATGATGACCCACTTGCCTACTGCATCTACTAGGACTCTGGCTTTGGGTACTAATGGATCATGCAAAGCCGGATGTAAGGTGTTCATGACTTGTGTGCAACGCTGGAAATCCAGTTTGTAGATCGGGAGTTCGAAGTACTTCTGGATACCATCTTTCTTCATAATGTCCACCGTTGATGGAAGTTCATGCACTACTTTGAAATCTTGGAACATCACAGGAAACTGATGGTCTTTATCCATAATTTTAATTGTCACCAAGAATAGATAATCCCCCGCAGGTTGATCTTCTCGAAACCAATGACCTTTTGCCTTAGTCATGCTCTATAGAGAGAATTCCAGCATCTCCTCTTGAATGGTTGCTTCAAAATCCTTAGAAGCCATCTGCAATTGTAATAAGGATAGCATCAGCTTTTTATAGAAGACATGCCGTGAGTGATGTGTGTTGTAATGACATCTTGTTCATTGCATCCCTTCGTTTCCCCTTACTTAAGTAAGTAAGACCTCTTACCACATATTTTTTCATTTTTATTCCTGAAAGAAAACAAGAGTTAGTTTAGTCAAAGCATTTATTTATTTACATAGTAGGATCATTCCTAGGGAAGTAGAATCTATGATCTATTCCCAAGTGGGAAATGTGCACCACGAGTTTGGTTAAACACATCATGTGCCAAATGCATGGCCTATAGTAGTGTGGCCCTGGCATGCATACTTTAGGTGCATTAAGATCATCATGAGTGCAATCGGAATCCTGTTGAATTTGTTGTTCCTACCCGTGTAGCCACTTGTGTCTCCTCTAGGTTTTTCCTCTTTCTTGTTTGTAGTCTGATTGGTTGAGATCATATTCCTCTAGTACCTTTGGTGAATCTTGTTTGGCTTCATTGTCCTGCTTTGTCGGTGTAATATATCTTCATGATGTTCTATCTCTTGACGTGCAATCTTTCTGACCTTTTTCGGAATCCATATGTGCTATCCTGGTGTCTGAGCTGTTACTAATGACTTTGGAATCCATACTCTCAGAAGTCTTTTTGGTTTTGATTGAGAGTTTGTTGTTTCTCCTTCTCTCCATAAGGCAAGTGACCTGTATCGGTGTAGACTTTTCTGTTTCCCTCGTTTGATTTTTTGCGGACCCAATGTAAATTAGCACTTTTTGATTGCAATAATCGAATAGTGGACTTCCACGTGGATGATCTTCCCTTTTTGTAGGTGACTTTAGGAGTGTTGTCTTCACTGTTTCTCTTGGATTCACCATTCATGTGGGATGAATCCACCTCAACAACTGATGCATTGGTACTGATAGTCAATCCTTTCTTAGGACACTCCTCTTGTACACTTTTGATCGAGTCGTTTGCTAATTCCTCTTCTAGGGTTTCTTTCTCAAGCTTGATGGTTCCATGCATGTGAGAGGGTCTTTCTTCTAACAGGTGAAAGATTTCATGTGCCCCTAGAAGTCGTGCTAACATTTGATCCATCAATGGCTCCATGTAGCGTTTTACTCGACAACCACTTATGTAATTAGCAAGAACATCTCCATCCAGAGTGGCTAGGTTAACTGCTCCACTTGTTGAGATCTTATTGATTATTAGAGGTCCATATCCACGTTTCTGTAACTTCTTGCGGTGTTGCTTCAAAGTATACACCAGAACTAAATCTCCTTCTTTTAGTCCTTTATCTTTGATGTGCGCATCATAATATGCTTTCTTCTTTTCTCTGCATAAATTCTAGCAATAGCTTGTATTCTAGTCTCATGTAGCTTCTCAATTTGTTCGAGTTGCTTGGACAATTCATGCCCTGTCCATTCATATTCTTGGGGTACTCTCAAAGTAGGCACTAAAAAATCAATTTGCAAGATTGCATTTTGTCCATACACTAGTTTAAATGGTGTAGTTCGAGTGGTTGTCTTGTAAGCCACACGGAAGGCCCAAATTGCATAATGCAATTGTTTTTCCCAATCTAACCTTCCGCTATTGACTATCTTTGTCAATATAGTGCACAACACCTTATTGAAACTTTCTGCTTGACCGTTGGCTTGAGGATGATAAGGGGCTGATTTTTTATGAATCACTAATAACTCATTCATCAAGGACTCTATTACTTCATTAATGAAATGCATTCCTCAATCACTCACTATCTCTGTAGGTAGTCCAAAACGAGTAAAGATATGCTCAAAAAGAAACTTAGCCGTGGACTGAGCATCATTTTTTCTAGTTGCCTTTGCCTCTACCCATTTAGTCAAGTAATCTGTTGCTACTATTATTTATTCCACGTGTGATCCTTTGGCTAGTGGATTAATGGGTCCTATGAAATCAATACCCCATTTGGAAAAGCTCTCGTGCAAACCATAGGTCTCAATGGCATGTCAAATCGTTTGATAGGATATTCAGCTCTTTGCATGTCTCACAACTTCGTACATAGGTGTCTGCATCCATATGTAGAGTTGGACACCACAAGCCTGCAAAGAGGATCATCTTTATAGTTCTTTCAGCTGAGAAATGTCCTCCTTTCGTGCCTGCATGTGCCATTTCTAATATGGGTAAGTACTTTCATTCATGCACACATAGTCGTAGTTGATTATCCTTCCCTCTCTTGAATAATTGTCTCCCTATGATAACATAATCCTTACTCATTTCTTCTAGGGATCGTTTCCTCACTAAACTGATTCCGTCCTCATGCTCTCGTGCCTTTATGAATTTTACTAATGTCTTACTCCAGTTGGGTGCTATTGTAGAGAAAGGTGAAGATGTATGATCATCTGGATTGGTTTCTTGACATTCCATGCAACTACTGACATACTCATGAGCATCCTTAGGCATCTTAGGACAATAGACTCCCAACCGTTTTAATTCTCTTAGAGTTCCATGAGTTCCCTTGTCCCTTCTCCATTTGTTTATGTGCACTTGTTCAATAAAGTTCTTCTGTTCATCTTCCTCTACACATCTAGACAATACACCATTGGATTCTTTATGATACACACTTCCTGCTACAATGTGTAAGTTGCGTGATTGTAGAATTTCCTTCCTACTCTCCCTGTTAATTGAGTGTTGTGGTCCATGAGTAAGTATTGGAATTAGCTTTTTTGCCCACTTAGGACATACTTCCAAATTGAACAGGTAAGTGTCTGGCAAATCATCGGATACTCCGCTCGGTGGTTCTCCATGTGTTAATCTAGAGAGATGATCCGCCCTCACATGGGTATTTCCTTTTTTCACTACCACTTCAAAATCGAACTCCATTAACAACAGAAACCATCTCACTAGTCTTCCCATGTTACAAGGTTTATTGACTAAGTACAATAAGGCTTGATGATCTATGAAGAACTTGAACTTGTTGGCTAACAGGTAGTGTCTAAATTTCTTAACCGCGTACACCATCCCTAAACCTTCTCGCTCCGTAGTTGTATAGTTTCTTTTGGCTTGATTCAGTTGTCTGCTTGCATAGGCAATAGGATGGTCCAATTTTTCTTCATCTGCCGGCTGAGCTAAAGTGCATCCTATTGCGTAATTATCCACATGAATATGAAAGGGCTTGTTCCAATTGGGTGTTTTCAAAATAGGAGTTGTGTTAAGTCACTTTTTTAGCTCATTAAATGCTTTCTCGCATTCGTCCGTCCATGTAAATTGAGTCAACAATCCATACAATGGCTTGGCAATTATAGCATACATGTGGATAAATTGGCGATAGTATCCACAATGACCCATAAATGCTTGCACCTCTTTTGCATTTTTTGGCCTCGCAAGTTCTAGGATTACTTTGATTTTGTCTTCATCAGAGATATTCCATTCCTAGAGACGATGTGTCCTAGGATTTTTCCTTGTCTTACCATAAAAACGCACTTCTTAAGATTCAGACATACTCTATATTGCTGACATTTTTCAAATATTCTTCACAATTCTGGAATATGTTCCTATCTCTGATTTGAGTATGTACATAAGTCGTCTACGTATACTTCCATACTCTTCCTTAGGAATTACTTGAAAACATGACACATCAACCTTTGGAAGGTAGCAAGGGCGTTAGTGAGTCCAAAAGGCATCACCCTGAAAGCATAAACTCCCCATTCTGTCACGAATGCAGTCTTATGTTGGTCCTCAGTAAGAATAGCTACTTGGTTGTATCTAGAGAATCCATCCAAGAAGCTATAGACTTCCTTACCTGCAACTCTTTCCAATAGGTGATCAATATAGGTAATGGGTAACTATCATGGATCATGGCTACGTTGACTTTCGTTAGATTAATGCACACTCTCAGTTTCCCATTCTTTTTGGGCACAACTACTAATGGTGACACCCATTCGATATGTTCTATCTCCTAAATGAATCTGGCTGCTAATAGTTTGTCTATTTCTTCTTTAAGTTTTGCTGCATAAACATCATTATATGTGTATGGATGTTGTTTCGATGGCTTTGTATCAGGTGTCATTAGTATGCGATGAGAACAAATGGAGGCCTCCACACCCTTAAGGTCTTTGTAGGTCCATGCAAACAAATCTTGATATTCTCGAATCAGTCTTATCAATTCTTCTTCCTCCTCAGGTGACACATCCTTTGCTATGCACGTGCATTTGTCTTCTGCATTTTCTATGGTTGCTATGATTTTTTTCATTTGTTCCTTGTTTTCATAAGCTTCACCTTCTCTAGCCTCTCTCTTAGGCATTTGAATGGCTATTTTCCTTTCCTCTACTTCATATCTTTTGAAATGTTCTCGAACTTCAAATAGGTCCGGGGTTGGTTCAGTCTTATTCGTGGTTTCCTCATGGTTCGGCACTATAAGGGCTGCTTCTATTTTCAACACTTTGGTTGTTCCATCCTAGTTCTCTACTTGAATGGCCTCTAAGTATCGATCCTCTGAGTCAAACTCCAGTTCCATCTCTATGCTTTCGTATTCCTCTTTCCATTCCTTTTCTAATACTTCTCCTGCTTCTACCTCCTGAAGGACTACCATGTAAAAGCTTACATCATAACCTTCTTCATCTATACATTCATTCATGGTCAATACTTCTTCATTTACACATACGTCCAAGGTTGCTAGGATATCCATCCAACCGTGCAGTTGGAATGCTTTATCAGGAAAAACTTGAGGCATATACATTGGGTCCTCTACAGGTCGATAATTTCAATGTCCTAAGGGTCATAGCTGAAGTTTTTTATCCTCCTTCTTTTCTTCCTTACACATCCATAATTGGGCATCCTCGTGCATCCATGATTGATCACTTGATTCGGCACTATGGATAGACAAATCATCTTTTTCCTTCTGTACGAGATTCCATTGTAATGGGGGAACATCCATGTACGCAAATGTATGTAAATTTATCTTAGTGGTGGTTCCTTGATGTTGGAGGACTAGGGACATAGATTTTTCGTGGGTATTCAGTAGTTCTTCCTTATCTTCCCTTTCTTTTGGTTTCTGGTCCTTGGTTTTAAGACAATCATCATATTGGTTCTTGGATATTCTCGTCTCAGGGAGGATAGGGATAGTCTTTTCTAGAGTGGCCTAAACCACCTCTACAAGTTTTCTACATATTGCTAGTCTCTCCTTTTCTAACTCCCCTTGTGGGTAAAGCTTTTCATGCTGCTCTATGTTTGGTCCATTCATGATTCTAGCTTGGTAAGCTTTCAACCACATGTCTAAATCATCTAGTCTTGGGTCTTCTAGAATTGATCTTGGTTTGTCCAGTTTTAGTGCCTGTAGTGTAATGGGAATTTCTTCCTGAATTTCAGGCTTCTTAGGTTTCTTATTGCCTCTTGTGTCTTTCTTGTCTTCCTTATTTTGATTCTTCATCCATTTTTCTCTGAGTTTTTCCCTTCTATCCTTCCACTTTTGGCTTTTTGTTGTTTGGATATTCTCAAGTGGGTCTTCTGAGTCTTCCACTACTTGTACTCTCAGTTCTAGGGTTTTACTCTTTTCTTGCTCGGAGTCTACTCGTTTTCTTTCTTGTCCTTTCACTTGTGCTCGTGTGATGGCCTTCAATGGTACGGTGTATTCCTTGTTGCTTCCTGATGATTCAATTACTTGTATTATGTTAAAAGGTGCAGTTTCATGAGTCTTATTGGGATTTTTTGGATAGTCTCTAAAGGGATGTTCCTTTCCACAGTCATTACAATACCCTTCCCATGTTCTGGGGGGTGGTGGGTTGTATGGCCGAGTGCATTCCCTTATAAAGTAATCTCCTCCACATCTATATCATGGTCCTTTTGGCATAGGCTATCTGATGGGTGGTCTCATGGGTGCTGGTGCCTTGGGTGGGGTGTACATTAGGGTTGCCAATTCTGGTCCATAGACATTGTCATATCCCTCATAACCATAGTATTGTAGATCATAAGATTGCTTGTACTCCATCATATTGGTGTCATAGAGATATTATTCTCCTTGGGTTTGCTCGTATCCTGGGTTCGTTGATTTTGTACTTGCTAATGGTGATGTAGGTACTATGGCTCTCTCCAAGCTTTCCTATGGTTGAGCATATTTGACTGGTACTACATTTTGTGGAAATGGAAGTTCTGTCCTAACATTGGTTGGGGTTGTGCATATTGCCCTTGCTCATATGGCCTAGGTGCTCCTTGTGGTCTTGGATAGGGGTTGTATCTTGGAATCTCCCTTCCTGGCTCTCTAGATGGGTATCCATATGGCCTATACTGAGTTGATTTGAGGGCCATTTCTGCCTGTTGAATGGACAATTCGCAGTGGTATGATTAGTGTATTTTTGCTCTATGTGGCAATACAGAGCGGTTCCTTGGTGTGGCTGTCTATTGTAAGGGTAAGCTTGAGGAAAGCTTGTTCCTCCTCTTACACACATGTGAGTAGGATGATCTCTTCTGCATAAGATGCATCTTCGCAACAAGGGTATTCTCATTGGTGGATGCTGGTAGTTTCATTGTCCGTGCACTCCTAACTGCTTGGCTACCAGTTCCCCTAACTCCTCCATGTTACTAGAGTTGGATGTCAATGTACTTCTGGTGTCTTCTGATTTTGTAGGGCTTGGTGTACTTTGGAGATCATCAGCTAGGTTATCCTCTAGGTCAATACACTCTTGAAGTCATTCGCTCAACCTCTGTAGTCGCTTCACATACACTAAAGTTCTCAAACTCCCATTCGTCAACCCATCTATAAATAGTGATATCATTTTTTGTTGAGGGTCTTCTTGTTACAGGGCATCTATTGACATATTGATTGAACCTCCAGGCAGTTTTTTTTCACCATTTCATTTGGGTTTTGTTTGAAGCTATGGATTAAAGATGAAGAGTGTTTAATTCCTCTCTGAGTGAGTTCCCCAATGAATTCTTGAAAGAATTGATCAATATCTCAAAATTGATTGGGATCAATGGCTGAAACCAAGTGAAGCCGTTCTTCTGAGGATAAGTCAAAAGGACTCATACTGCACAAAGGAATCATCCAATTTCTCAGCCCGTAGAACTTGTTTGAATTCAGCTATGTGATCGTAAGGTTCTCCCATCCTGTCATAATGATTTCTCATACACTTAGCCACTTGAATGGGTCTTAATCTTCTTATGGGTTCTGGGTATCTAGGCATTACAGGAATTGCTTATCTAATTGGAGGCATTCTAGGCTGCACTCCTAGTGGTGGTCTTGGCCTCACTAGTGGTCGAGGGTGCTTGCCTAGTCCAGGCTGAGTTTGATTGTATGATTGCAGCTCTAGCATTGTGAATTGCACATGGGTTTGGTTGGGAATGCTATGATGTCTTGTCTATCCCAACATTGTATTTTTTGACTCCTGTTGTGTACCAAAGGGATTATGAGAGGTAGTTGCATGCTCTCTCAAAGGGAATACTGGCAACCCCATTACTTCAATTGATCCCTATCAACGACATCTACCGGCCAATACCTTCTTTGGTTCTTGTCTAGGTACGTGACTCTAGACTCCTCTTCAGGATCTTTTAACTCATAGAAAGTCATTGGGCTTTCCTCTTGTCCTCGCGTGGGTGAGTGAGTTTGTAACAATAAGTCAGGTCCATGGATCAAGTAGACCTCTAATAGGTAATCATCTTGAGGTATCAAATCACCTCTCAAGACTTGAGTCACTACTGACTTGCCTCTGGGTGTAGTTACTAACTCTTCAGGATCCGGTCTTCCCATGTTTCCTTGTCCTTCCAATCCTCCTCTCTCGTTGATCCGATTTGGATGTTCTGTTACCACGTAGATGTGACCTAACTTGTCCACATACACTCCTCCTTCATATTTGACTGTAGGTCACTATTGGTGAATTAGTGGAATTCACCATCTTGGCTACTGATCTATTTAAGCCATTCAGATAGATGGGTATCTCTTGGGAATTAGTGGACACATATTGTAGAGAGGTACGGTATTCTCCCTCTACTGTGGACATGAAGTTTCCCCTAGGGACAGAACCTTGCATGTATTCTGAAGCCATTGGTATCTCTTCCTCTCAATCACTGGAGCTATCAGTATAGATAGAGTGATGACTTGCCTAAGTTGCACTTCCTACCAATGAAATAACACTCCTCCGGCTACTTAGCACCCGTCTTGATCTCAAGTTCATCCACTCTCCTGGGGCTATCTTAGTTCCCCACTATTCCATAATTTGCTCCTCAATTACCTCTAATTTTCCCTCAAATGGCTTGAAATGTTTTGGGCGATACCACTCTGGGCGATACCACTCTGGGCGATACCACTCTGGCGATACCACTTTGGGCGATACCACAGATTCATGCGATACGATACTAAAAATAGTAGACGATACGAGACCAAAATCCTCATGATACGATACCACTCTTTGCATGATACGATACCATCTTCTTGCATGATATGATACTTGTGCGTTGCATGATACGATACCAACAAATCACATGATACGATACTAAAGTTCTCGCAATATGATACTAATGCAAGTGACGATACAATACCAAATCTTTGGAAGATATGATACTGAATTTTCAAACCATACAATACTAGTATTTCGGACGATACGATACCAAAATTTCTCACAATATGATACCAGATGTCAGACGATACGATACCAAATCTTTGGACGATACGATACCACGGAGTTCAAATGATACGATACTAGATGCACGATACGATACCAACCATGTGCATGATATGATACCGCTTGGTCGATGATACGATACCGTGACCGGGACGATACGATACCACTAGCTGATCGCGATCGTGATACCAATCTTGAAGATATGATACCAAAAAATGGTATCGCAATACCTCAAGTGGTATGCAGCGATACGATACTAGGCGAGTATCGTGATACTACGGAATTTTGGTATCGCGATACCAAAACTCGACTGACCACAATACTTCAGCCAAAATCGCTCTAAACTTAATATTTTTTGCACAAATATGTTTAGTTCTCACCCCTCCTCATTCTTGACCCTCTGTCTCTCTCAAAGAATCTCCCAAAACTCTGTGTCCCACCCCGCGATACTGGAAGCATCTCTAATCACGTGCAAATTTTTTTCTAAAGTAGTTTTGATATTGAAATCTTGTAGTAGCTTACCTTCAAGGATGCCTTGCTTAAGATTTGAGCTCACAAGGTATCTTTTCGGCTTGTAGGGCACGATACCACTGAGGTGATACCAGTCGCTATTTGCACATGATACCAGTTCCAGTATTTGTGTCAAATGAACTTAATTTTTTGGTTTTTATATTTTGTGATGTCTGAGGCCTACTCTACACTAATTTTAGCAATTTTTTGAGATTTTTCTTTGTGATTCCAACTTCCTCCTACTCCACTTCTCTCTTTGACCTAACCCTAACTCTTCCTGCTCTTCCTCCCTCCTAACCCTAAACCTAAAAACTCATTACACACACCATAGGGATGTGAAGTAGCAAGTGCTCAACTATCTGACTACTTGCCATTGAACCAATTCACCTCTACAAGTACGATTCCTTCACTCCAGAGCTATAACCATCACGAAGGCACCTTGGTTGATTTTGTTCCCCAGCAATGGTGCAAAAAATGTGTGTACCTAAGTCATGAGGTCTTAGGTACTTGTATCAAAGAGACTAAATCTCATTTTCCCCACAAGTGCATATAATGGTGGATTGACACATGTTTAATTATCAATCTGAAGAACCACATGAACCAAGTGTATGAGGATGTGTGCACACGTGATGGAAAGTGAAGTGGTACAGCTACAATGCCTGAGAAAGGACTAAACTACCTCTCCAACTCACTAAATCTTTGGAAATATCTATCGCGGTACCACTTATAGCAATAAGCACAAATTCGAATGTTTCTCCCAGCTTCGAACTCTAAATATGGCCAATAGTGGGTTCTTTTTGAAGCTCTTAATGAGATGCATCTATTGCTGGTAACTCGAATCTGACAACTGCTCTGCAAGTTATGGACAAAATAGTGAATGGTGGGAAACACCTACACTCGCTCCACAACTCGTATTGGCTCACACACATGCTACAGTAGTTCAAAAGTGATGGGGAGGGATGGACAACAGTCCTACACACACATTCCAAGTTTCACACACATACAAAAGATCATAGAGAAGATGAAAATTGGTAGGGAAGCAAATTCGAAATTTCAGTTCTCCTTCTTCACAATGACCAAAGTCTTTACAAGAGTCACCAAGTGACTTATATACATGTGTCCTAAAAATGGTCCTTTCACACATGAGACCGACACTTTATTGACTAATCTCTAATTTCCTACTATTTTACAAGAAGTATATTACAATGATTTGGGGCTTATGCATCTAGACGACTCTTCTAGTACAATTACATAGCTTCAAGGGAATTTTCTAGGGTTTTGAAGAAGAAATTTATGCCAATTAATTTGAAAATTTTGGGGCTCCTCTTTTGTGCCTCTTTTCTCTGCAATAGCTTCTAAGCCTGAAACACTCAAGAGTATCTCTGAAAGATACTCTATACTCATCCTCACAACTAGAAGTGGCCACAGTAGGCTGCTTCTTGCTCAGCCAAGATATGCATGAGCTACCAAGCATGAAGCAAAAACCACCAGTGGACACATGAGTGTCATAGCAACCAGCCCAATCAGAGTCAGAAAAAGCATGCAATTATAGTGGTAGTGATCCCCCCTTGATATAAAGAAAACCAAATAGCCAGGTACCACTCAAGTAACAAAAGATGCACTTAACAGCCTACCAATGCTTGACTCCTGGGCAATGCATAAACATGCTCATCTGTGAGATAGAAAACTGAATATGTGGCCAAGTAATGCATAAGTAAATCAAGTATCCAATAGGTTGCTGATAGAGAACAACATCAAATGCATCTCCAACATCATGAAGACTCAATCGTAAACCTATCTCCATAGGACTGGTAATAGGCTTACAGTCTTCAAGGCCAAAATGCTCCAAGAATATGTCAATATATTTCGTTTGACACAAAGCCATTCCACCATCAACTTGCATAATTTGAATTCCCAAATAGTGATGCAAATGCCCTGTTGTCATACAAGTCAGATGAAGAGCATACTAGCGCAACGGAGGAGCCATGCACAATACGGCAACAAGGCCCAATCATTTTTTCCATGGACCATTTACAACTCAAGTGATTTTAATCGCTACACAAACATTGTAAATTCTGTTTTTGGTAGAATAGACTCCATTTTGTGCAAGCCGAGGAGTCCTCGAGCTTGAGGAGTATTAGAACTAGCTACATATCAATTTTCATAATTTTTAGACTCTGTTTGAGCCCTCAAATAGGCTCTAGAACCTAATTTTTAACTAGGTCGGACACTAGGTCTGGACAAGACCAAAGCTAGTTAGAAAACTATAAAAAGAGCTAGAGAGCTCATTTTTGAGGTTAGATTGTTTGTGAATTGAGCTTATGTAAGAGACTTTTTGACTAATGCAAAGAACTCCATTGTTCCTCTCCTTGTTCTTGCCTTGTGTGCGCGTGTGTGTGTATGTGTGTGCATGCTTGTGTGCTTCTCACTCACACACTTGTGCCTTCACTTGCTCATAGTCTTCATACTAGTCCTCACGTCTCCATGGATTGACAATTATGAGGTGAATCTTCTAACGTTGGTACTCACCATTGTGCTAGAGTGACACCAAATTTGGCGACGTTGCTGGGGAGAGAGCTTCGAGGACGAGCGTGTGATGGTAAGACGTCGAGTTGAGACATCGGAGTTATAGGTGATATCCTTCCTTCTCTTTATTTTTCTTCATTTTTTCCTTACTTTTGCATCACCATCATCACCATCATCATCCCCACCATCTCCCACCTCCATCTCCATCTCCACAAAAAATTTCAGTTTTTGGTCATATTACACTCCCCACCTCATTTCCCTCATTTCATTGTGAGAGAGAGCGAGAGAGAGCTTGCATGCTATCTGTTTTTGGTGTGTTTTTGAGCTTTTGTTGCAGGAACTAGCTGTACCACCTTCTCCAGCAGTGTGCGCAGGTACGACAGACTCTGCACAGGTCCCGGGACGACGACCTCTGTCTGTCGCGACAGACAAAAAAACTTAATATTTTGTGAATGCGTGTTTGGCACGGTAACCTACACCATTAGAGCACTCCAAATCACTAGAAGTTTCTCAAAAATTTGCGTTTTTTCAGTCTATTGTGACAGACACCATCTATCGCGACAGACACCGTCTATCGCGATAGACCAAATCACGACAGACGACAGACAGAGATCCACGATAGACCCCGTCTATCGCGACAGAAACCTGTCTATCGCGACAGACCAAATTCCACGATAGACACCGTCTATCGCGACAGACCCATCTATCGCGACAGACACCGTCTATCGTGACAGACCCATCTATCGCGACAGACACCGTCTATCGCGACAGACCACTCTATCGCGACAGACACCGTCTATCGCGACAGACCAAATCACGACAGACGACAGACAGAGACCCACGATAGACCCCGTCTATCGCGATAGACACCTGTCTATCACGACAGAACAAATTCCACGACAGACACCGTCTATCGCGACAGACCCATCTATCGCGACAGACACCGTCTATCGTGACAGACCCATCTATCGCGACAGACATCGTCTATCGCGATAGACAGACATTTTTGGCAAAAATTAAGGGGTAAATTTTTTGGAAATTTAGTCTAATTTTGGGCATATTTGCACTCTCAAATACTCACACACTTGCAAATGCCTTAGAAAAATGCATTAAAACTCTTGAAAGGTTCTGTTTGTCTGTTTAAGCCCCTAAACCCTGAACGATCATAACTTTTTCATACGAAATCCATTTTTTGAGCTCTAGGGCTTGTTGGAAAGCTCATGGCATAAACTACACACCCTCAACTGTTTTTTATAAGAATAATGGGTTGATTTTCAGATAGGATATTTGGAAGTTGACACACTGAGGGGTAGGAACACCAAGGGAGCTCTAGAGGAAATTTTTAGCAATACAAAAGGGGGAACAAGGATCATTAAAAAAGTGTCTGAAATAAATTGTCTGTCAATTGAAGGATCAACTTGAAGCTAAACTTGGGATTCTTACAGGATCATCGAGAGCTCTTGGAGAAAGCAAAGTAAGTGCCAAGGAGAACAAGCTCGGGAACGTGCTTCCTTGGTAGACCAGCATCGCCAGGAGGAGTGACTTGAGGTTGGAACATCACTTAACCCCCTCAGTCTATTCTTAGCATAGGCTAAGTGCGAGTAGTTGTTCTGATTGACTAGGGGTATGATAGGAACACTCAAGTTTGAAGAGCCCTTAATTTCTCAAGTGCAAGGGTAGGCAAAATTGTAGTCAAGGGATAACTTAAAGGAAAAGAACTTAAACTAAGCGGACGCAGAACATCAAGTACGACCCACGAAAGTGCTCTTGATGACGCTTAACTAAAAACAAGAAAACACATCCAAAGGAACTTAAAAGGAACAAGTGACTGGTATCAAAGAATCAGCAACGTACAAAGGGCATATGAACCTTAGTTCAGGTAGACACCTAGGGAGAGACAGACAAAGTCTTAGATCTTCAGAGGCTAGTGTCAATCATACTGCGAGGTCTTGGGCCCAGCAATTGAGCCATCATTCGTATTACCCTAGTTCTGAGACTAGCGAGTCTGAGATGTCCCACGGTATGGAGAGACCTACAGGAAGTTCTGGGGTGCCATATTTACATAGGGTGGAAGGCCCTTACAAGATGCAACTCGAGTACCTTAGGACCAACCGATTAGGTGCTAGCATCTATGAGGACGGCCTAGGAAGAGCGGTGGTCCAGATTAAAAACCCTGACCAATCCATTGGACTAGAGCTCCCAGCTGTCAAGTTTGAAAATGGAGCATACTTGGACAAGGAAGGGACAATATATGTAGTCACCAGTCATCCCGATAGGACAGATGAATTTGGGAATGTGGTCCCGGAAACGGACTTAGGTGACCTAGAGCAAAGAAACATGGGCGAAGAACCTAGAACCCCCCGAGGCAAATCTGTTCTCACGAGGATTATCACACCAGAGTGGATTCCCCAAGATAATAAGAGCATAGATCTCCTCTTGAACCGAGAGACGGATGAAGCCTTTTGGAGATATAGACCTAGTCAACCGAGTGAGGTAGGAACAATCATGATATATGAGTTCAAAGATCCTGATATTCCAGGAAGAGTGACCTACTTAGATCACTCTTCAGAGAGGATCTTTGGGGTTACACAAAATGATAGGCATGCTTACACTTGGAAAGGAGAATTTATCTTCCCCCAACCAAGATCGAATGTGTCCTTTGGTCGCCAAGGAGTTGGAACATCTCAAGCTCAGGGGACTCAAAGAGAAAGGAGTCGAGAGAGACCTGAGGAAAGCTTTGCCAACTCTTGGGGAAGAGAAAGAACGAGAATGGACACGAATAGAGGGGAACTTGAGGGACATAGAGCCCCAGGGAACCGAAGAAATGCCGATGATTTCCCTTTGCCAAGACCAAGAGAGCACACGAGAACCTTGAGACCGACCCAGCTAGTTAAGTCCATGAAAAACTACTTCGATGGCACTGGAGACCCCTACGATCATGTAGCCGAGTTTAAGCAAGTCTTGAGAGCTGAACAAGTTGAAGACCTGTTCATGCAGTATAATGCCTTTGGTTTAACCCTTAGGAACACCGCCCTGACATGGTTCCAGCCACTAAACGAGAGGCAGTTTAGAAGCATAGATCAACTTTTAGAGGCATTCATTATCGAATTCTCTAAAAGTGGCATAAGGCATAATACTTCCTCATTGATATACAGCTTCAAGCAGACCCCGCAAGAGACTGTGAGACTTGCAGGAAGAAGATTTCGCCTTGCATCAGATGAAGAATACTTCTATGAAGTAGAATTTCAACCCCAGAAGCACGGAGAGCTTACAAAGGATGTAAGGCTAGCCACGCATGTAACCCCTAAGGAAGAAGGAAAGAAAAGAAATAAGAGAGAAGTCACACCAGAAGAGGAAGAATCTTTGTTTGAGGTCCCGAAAAATTTTAAGAAGTATGAGATAGATGACAGGAGAGTCATGATTAGAATTCCTAAACGAGAGGCACAATCGGGAGAGGCCTATGATAACAAAGAAACCACCAAGAAAATAGTGGTAGCCATAGAAGAAGGAGAAGAGAGGTGCACTTACATAGGACATGACCTCACTGAGGAAGAAGAGCATGAGCTGATAGCCTTGCTAAGAGAATACAGAGATGTATTTGCTTGGAGTTACAAGGACTTGAAAGGAGTGGACCCGGACATATGCTCACATACGATTCCCATGACTACAGAGGCCAGATCCTCAAAACAAAAGCCATACACATACAATGACAACTATGCTGCCAGGATCAAAGAAGAGATAGATCGCTTGGTTGAAGCTGGATTTATCTATGAAATTGAACACACTGAATGGGTATCCCCCATTGTGGTGGTGCCCAAGAAGAACGGCAAATTACGAGTATGCATTAACTTGAAGAAGGTTAACGCAGCCACGATCAGGGATAATTACCCGCTTCCTATCACTGAGCATCTATTAGAAAGGGTGGCAAGCAAGGAAGTGTACAGCTTCCTAGATGGGTTCTCTGGCTACAATCAAGTGGCCATTGCACCAGAAGATCAGCATAAAACGGCTTTTGCCACAGAGTGGGGTATATTCGCTTTTAGGGTAATGCCATTCGGGCTTACCAATGCTCTCGCAACCTTCCAAAGGCTGATGTGCCATGTATTTAAGGAGTTCCTGAGGAAGAACTTAGAAGTCTATGTTGATGATCTTTGTGCTCATTCCAACATTAGACAAACCCATATTCCTGAACTCAGACAAATCTTTGACAAATGTAGAGAATATCAAGTCTGCCTAAACCCAGAAAAATGTGTTTTTATGGTCAGGCAAGGCGAAATTCTAGGACACATAGTGTCAAAGAATGGCATATCTACGGATGAAGAGAAAGTAAGAGCTATAGCCGAATTACCTAGGCCAAAGAATTTCAAGGAAGTACAAGCTTTCATGGGGCATTGTGGTTATTACCGACGATTTATACACATGTATGCCATCATTGCAAAGCCCCTGTACGGACTTCTGACAAACTTTGAGTGGACTTAGGAATGTGAGAATTCCTTCAATGAGCTTAAACGACGATTATGTTCAGCACCAATCTTAACCACACCGGATTGGAATAAGCCTTTCCATGTTCATGTGGATGCATCCAATTATGCCATTGGATGTGAGCTTGCACAACGTACTAGTGAAGGTAATATGGATCTTCCATTTGCCTATGCTAGTAGGCAATTGAATTCAGCTGAACGAAATTATACCACTACTGAGAGAGAAGGCTTAGGCATGGTGTATGCGGTTAAAAAGTTTAGACATTATTTGCTTGCAAATAAGTTTAAATTTTTTACTGATCATCAAGCTCTACTATACTTGGTAAACAAGCCATGCAACACAGGTAGATTGGTGAGATGGTTCCTCTTACTAATGGAATATGACTTTGAGGTAGTGGTGAGAAAAGGCAAGACTCATTTGAGAGCAGATCATCTCTCTAGGCTCACATCCGGAGAAGCCCCACAAGGAGTATCAGATGATCTTCCTGATGCTTACTTGTTTAATTTGGAAGTAATACCTCAGTGGGCTAAGCCATTAGTGCCAGTATTGACATACGGGCCTAACCACCCAGTAATAAACACTCAAGGAAGAGAGGTAGTAAAAGCTCAGAAGTACCATATCATGGCAGGAAGCATGTACAAACAGACAGATCAAGGGATCTTGGCTTGTTGTGTAGAAGAGGACGAGTACACTTAATGGTTGCATTTAGCACATGTAGGTGCATTAGAGCAACACTACTCAAAGCAACGAACCTTACAGACACTAAGGAGACTCGGAGTGCATTGGCCGACTATGGAGGCTGATGTCCAAAAGTTGTGCAAGGAATGCCCAATCTGCTGCACTAAACCACCTGTGGAACATGCCACTCTTTATCAAGTTTCCATAGTGCCAGATTGGAGCAAGCCACTAGTGGCGTTTTTGAGGACGAAAACATTCCCTCAAGATATGACCCTGACGAGACAAAGAAGTCTAGAACAAGAGGCCCTAGATTACTCACTCATTGGTGATAATCTATACAAGCGCGGAAAAGATGGTTACTTGAGACTATGTGTTCATGAGAATGAATATCTAAAGATCTTGGAAACTGCTCACCAGGGTGTAGCAGGAGGACACTTTGGTCCAGATAGGGTGATCAAAGCAATCCTATTTGCAGGATTTTGGTGGCCCACCCTTCACATGGACGCACATACCTATGTGAAGAGGTGTGAGATTTGTCAGCGAACCCAGTATCCTATACGCAAAGATGAGATGCCACTGAAGCCCATGATGGGCGGACGCGCATTCTCTAAGTGGGGAATAGACTTTGTAGGTCCTATCAATCCCCCAGCT
The DNA here is from genome assembly GCA_020310875.1 of Ceratopteris richardii. NCBI lineage: Eukaryota > Viridiplantae > Streptophyta > Polypodiopsida > Polypodiales > Pteridaceae > Ceratopteris > Ceratopteris richardii. The sequence continues at coordinate 56,948,292 of CM035441.1, read as the reverse complement.
AAGGGTTCCCATGCTGAGTATATCATCGTTGCCACGGACTATCTAACCAAGTGGGTAGAGGTAAAAGCCACAACGAAGAACGACGCTCAGACAACTGCTAAATTCTTATTTGAGAATGTATTCACAAGATACGGGCTACCTATAGAGCTAGTTAGTGATAGAGGCACTCACTTCTTGAATGAAGTTATTGACAATCTGCTCCAAGAATTCTTGGTAGTGCATAAGAAGTCTGCCCCCTATCACCCTCAAGCCAATGGGCAAGCCGAAAGCACCAATAAGATCCTATGCAATGTATTGACAAAATTAGTGAACAATAAACGCTCTGATTGGGACAAACAACTACACCATGCTGTTTGGGCATACCAAGTCGCCTACAAAACGGTACTCCAAGCCACCCCCTTTCAGATGGTATTTGGCCAAAACGTCGTGCTACCTTTGGACTTCTTAATACCTACATTGAAAGTAGCACAAGAGCACAAATGGACGGGTCATGAACTCTCCTCTAGACTTTTTGACCTTGAACGATTAGGAGAAACAAGACTGAGAGCAGCTGCAGGGATGTATGCAGCTAAGAAGAGACAGAAGGCATACTTTGATGCCCATGTGAAGGAAAAGGGCTTGAAAGCAGGAGATCTAGTTTTAGTCTACACATTGAAACAACACGCAAGGAAGCTAGAAAAGAGAGGCTACGGACCTATGATCATCAATAGGATCTCCACGAGTGGAGCAGTACAACTAGCCACTTTAGAGGGTGATGTTCTCCCAAACTATATTAGCGGATGCAGAGTCAAGTTGTATCAGGAACCCCTCACGGAGGAAATGCTAAGTCGACTCAATACTGCTAAGCAACGTAAAGAGGAGGAAAAACGAATTCGAGAAGAAGCACAGGCAGAGGCCTTAGAGCGCATCAGACGAATGAAGTTGAGGAGACAAGGGAGGGATCAGCCTATGATTGACACTCAAGAGTCTCCAGGCTATCACATGGCCATGTGTGAGGCTTCAGGTGAACGTACCCATAAGATAGTGGATCGACGACCTTTTGTGACCCTAGAAATAGGACAAAGAGACAGCACAACAAGCGTGAGAGCTTTAATTGATTCAGGAGCAGCCACAAGTGCAGTTCGGCTTTCTTATTGCCAGCAGCTGCAATTGGAGGTAAAACCCCTAGAAGCATATCTCATAGGATTGGGAGGTGTGGAAACTTCTTGCATGGGCGAGGTGGATCTTCCCATCTCCATTCAAGACAAAGTGATGACAGTCAAAGTACTAGTGTGTCAAGATGAGGACCTCACTGAGCCTCTTGTCTTGGGTCAGGACTGGATCTATGATCATGCAGTCAACCTCAACCTAAGAAGTGGACTTCTTCAGGTATGGGTAGATCATAGCCGAATTACAATTGAATTGCAAAATGAGGCACTCAAGGAACTAGGCAAGGCACAAACTCCTGGTCCTTCCAGGGGCGCACATGAAGTTGACAATGCTATTGTTGTCCAAAACTGTATGATGCAGAAAGAGGCTAATCTCAACAACGGAGCCAGGGAGAGGACGGAACTCCCTTCTTTTCCAAAGACCAGAAGGTTGCAACAACCCACGGCAGATCAAATACAGAAGAAGCAGAACACTACCGATACTAAATGCCAAAAAAAGGAGCAAAGCAGATTGTTTCAGCCATGGAAGCAAGTATGGAGGCGAAAAGGCGAATACCCTGTTCAGACCAGGCCGACCCCACGGCCAAAACCTCTTATTAGTAGTCAACAACATGACACTAATGAGAAGTCCTTCATCAATTCTTCTACGAAGGTGAAGTCTATTTGGGTACCCAAGAAGTCAATGAAGGCCAGCCCACAATCACGACAAATCTGGGTGCCTAAGTCTTGCTTGCGGGCTCAAATAGCTACACCAAGGCCGCAACCGGTACAACATGTTTTACTCACTCGAACATTTGAGGCCCAGTCTTACGCATCACGCACGGACACATATTCTTCCATGAGCACTAGTAGAATCACTTGTAAATGGGTCCTTAAAAGCCTCATCTTCAAGCAGATACCCCTATCAAACTCTTCAGAGTCCCCACAAAATCAAGATCAAAGCCCATCCACTGCATTTGGCAACCTAAAACTTGTAATAAACCCCCGGCCCCCAGTTGTAAATCCATGCCCACCTACTAACTACGTCACTCTCACACTACATCATTCCACTGAGTTCTTAGGTCCAACCAATTCCTAACTACACACACAAGCACCGAGCACTTATTAACCTACTAATCTCTCCCGAACCTCATGATAATGTTGTAATGGGGACAAAACTGGTTCTAACTTGTCCTTTACAATGTTGAAACATGTTTCTATATTCTCACAAAATCAGAAGGCAAGAGGTAACATGGCAGAAGCGACAGGTCCGAGCTCACAAGTAGGAATACTTACTGTAGGAATCGATGTGGATAGTCTACCTGTGGATGTGCCACCAACTGAACGACCTATGGAGCTGCAACACCTTCAGCAGATCCCGGTACCGGATCCACCCACAGGGATCACAGAAAGAGTCCATGCCAATTCTCATTGGTTCAATGGCATGCCAAGTCCATTAGGAGAGGCCAAGTATATATGGGAGTCTAAGTGCGAGTATGACAGATCATGGGTTCGATTCCAATTTTTCTCCAAGGAGTTTGAGACCCTACAGAACACCGAGGATCTCCAGACCATATGGCAACGTGCAGGACTAGCAGAATACTTTGAAGCACCACTACCTAAACCGGATCTCCTCCGATGCTATTATTTGGTCTCCACATTACAAGCTAATGAAGAAAAGGACAAACCAGGATCATTTGTTCTTCCTTCCTTGCTGGACAACAACGAGTTAAAGAGGTTTGAACTTACCTTGGAGCTAGTGAGCTCTGCTTTGAATATGCACAGCACACATGTACCTTCAGAGAAGGATGCTCTCGTTCCTACTAACATGAAGGATAGGAAACTATTGAAGCTTAAAGACATGGCAGCACTCACACCATACGTGTCCATCCCTCTCCGTATGTGCATGCAACATTTTGCTTTCCCCGGCCAAGACCGCTTCACACAACCACACAAAAGAATCTGGTTCGCTCTCTACTTAGCGGAGGCAGGTGTGTTACCAATTAAGATGCCGGTATGGTTTATAGATCAATTGTATGAAGCAAATAAAAGGTCTTCTAGGAAATTAGTGGTGAACGGGTGCTGTGAAATCACACGCATTATTTACCGGTGCCTAGCATACGATGTTCCCATTGAACGTGCCTTAACTGTGGCACAATTACAAATGTTTAAGAAGCTCAAGAAGTCCACACATCAATCCAAGCGCATGAGGGGTGCAATCCCTTGTGTCCAGACAAGGGAAGTTCTGACTACTCCTGAAGTATCGCCACGAAGGGAGACCACTGTACCTCCCTTTACCATTAGGATACCCAGGTCTGGATCTGAAACTACGACACAAGCTACCCCTTCAGCTCCTCCTGCTCCATCTGAATTTGAATTTGCTACAACTGGAGATGCTGAAGGAATGGATCCTCAGGACTTCGAAGCATTCTTACAAAGTACACAACTCTCTGATGTAGAGTATTATTCAGATGCAGAAGAACAAGGCACATCTTCACAAAGAAGAAGAAAATCTACAGACGACCGCCATGTACATTGGAGTGACGCCCAGCAAGGTCAACAACAAGGACACCTAGAAGAAGAAGGAGCATATGAAGAGGAGACCACTGAAGCCCCAGCCTATACAGCAGAACTCCAAAGGTTGTATCAAATTATGGAACGAGTGCGATCGCAACAACTGCTCACCGAACAGCGCAGTAGACTACTCATGACTCAGCTGTTGGAAGAAGCAGGAGTTGACTCAGAATATAGTGAAGGTCTCTTATTGGTGGCAGAAACATATGGGGTAGTAGAAGCAGTGCGGACCGCCATTAGGAGGTCTCCAGTTCAATATGATCCACGAAGATTCCAGACACGACCACGCTCAGGTAAGAATATCCGGATTCCCATTACAACGGCAGAAGGGCCAAATATTACATCCGAACCCATCAGGACAACCTCCCAAGCAACAATTGTTAGCCAAGAGCACCCAGTCACCCATGAGGAATCCACCGAGCCACTACCACCCACAACCCCACCATCGCCTCCTAGAGCAGAAACCGTGGAAATCACCTCGACCACTCAACCCACCGAACCAACCTTCATCTTCCGTACTCCCATCTCTAGTTCAACCCTATTCTCCACCTCTGATAACCCAATCTATGAAGCAACCCCCATCACTACACAATCCACCGAATCGCTCATAGAGCTTGCCCTAGGACAACCATCCCCCATGCCCTCAGCCATAGGTCATCCTGACCCTAGATCCATATTCATGGGTTTCCCTACTACCACGCAACCCTTCATGCCCTCCTCAACTCTACAACCTCAACCCCCTACCTCCATCTCTCCACTTCTCCAATCCCTCCATAACTTCCTTGCTAGAACTTTTCAACCCAGGTCTCAACCATTCCCTTTATTTTCAGCTCCCCACCCCACTTCTCATCTATTCACCACTTTCACACACACACCACCTACCATTCCAATGTATATGGTAGACCCCACACTCGCACCCACTCCTGAAAGTATGGACATTTCACCACCCACGGCACCTCCCCCTCCCCCCACGCTTCCACCTCCTCCCATTCCCCCTCCACCAATTTCACCCACACACACGTCTTCAATAGACACATCATTCACTCTTCCCCTTCCCCAATTCCCTTTCCATGCATCTTCCATTGTAAACACCACCCCCTCATCTATAGGCAATGCATTGGACACCATGCTAGCTTGTATATCAAACTTGAGGACAGATTACAATCAGCTCCAGCAATAGAATGAACGCCTGCAAGAGCACTCGGAGACACTACAACACCGCCTTGCTGCACTAGAGGAGGAAAATGCTCGCCCCCACACACAATTCCAAACTCTCCAAGAGGCTCATAGCATATTGGAGGTACAGTTGCAGAACACAGATAAGGAAGCAATACAAGTGGTAGAAGGTCACCTACGGACACAGTTGGAACGCAATTCAAAGCTTCAGCGAAATATGGCCCTACTCAAGCGACATCTTGCTGCCGCTCATGAAGAGAATCGACACCTGCAATTACAAAATCAAGAGAACCTAGAAGCAGCTATCGAAAGCACACCTGGGGCACCCATCAGCCCATCAAAGTTTCAAGCAGTGACCCTCGACAATATCAAGATCATATTGGAAGACTATGCCATGCTGCTTGAAGCACATGACCTGCTATCAGAGGAACTGGGTCAACTGAAGCAGAAACACCAAAAAGAAACAACAACAGCCTCTCAAACCACCTCCTCCGCAGCTTCACTTCTCACAGACTCAGAGGCCTTAAAAGATCTCCAGAAACAGGTCACCGAATTGCAAGCACGTCTACTACAATATGAGAGACCACCTTCCCCTCCAGAGGCTCCCACCGACGAAGAAGTAGTACAAATTCCTGTGGAACAGACATTTGAAGAAGAATACAACCCACAACCCTTCCCAGGAGGCCAACAAACGGAAGAAGCTTAGGACACATTCGAGGCACCACGGCCTCCATGGCTACGTCAAGTGGAGGAAATCGGGAGTTCTCACGAAGAGCGCACAGTAGTGCAAAATCAGGCCATGAGGGTCATAGAGGAAACTGTGCTACAATCTGCTTACTTCAAGAACCTATCATTGAGACGTCTTATCCTCTCATCTGAACTCCAATACAAGCCTTATTATATTATCCTAGCTGATTACAATGCAGAAATACAGAGAGTCACGGGTCAGATTCCTACCTTTTCTACCCAATTTCAACTCGAAGAACTTCCTCCAGAGGCGCAAAAAGGCAAAATTCGTCAACCCACCTGGCAGCAGAAACTTTTAGAGACATATCCAGAAATGCTATGCACATGGAACAACGCGCCTTTACATCTCCTATACAATCCATGCTACGGTCCAGTTCCACGCCGCAGGTCTTGGAAGGCATTCAATATCAAAGTGCAGAACAACGCGCAATGCAAGGAATGGCTAAACTACCCGTACATTGCGCCACCACAGGGACCACCGTCGGTAGCATACATGATGGGAACAATTCGCCATTGGATAGCGCGATTGAAGCCCATGCCAGATGTAGCAGCTCAAATGATGCTTAAAATTTTAGATATGATGCAGGTAGTCCTGAAAACTTTTAGAAATGTAGCCGCACCACAGGTACGTCTCCCGGGGTTTACCAATGGAAATTATGATTTGGTGTATGACATGAGCACCACCCCCAGTATTTGTGTGGCTTACGCCTGGCATGCACGCATCAAATACCTCCCTGCATGTTACAAACAAACCTTCGAAGAAATGTTCAGATCAGGTTTCTGGGAGTATCACTCGGAGATCTTTGCACCAAAGCCAACACACCTGCTCCATCTCTTTGCTTGTGAACAAGCAATGTACTCTGAGTACTACACCACCCCACAACCAAAGGTCCCTGGCACAATAAATTGGGATGCATTGGAAGCTGATCTAGCAAGAGGCTTAAGGATAGGAGAACACAAACTTGCCACCAATGTCATCCAATACTATATGGACCACCCGATAGAACAGAGGTCTGTCAGGGGCGACAGATGCTAGGAAGGGGGACGTGTTGGCATACAAGTCAGATGAAGAGCATTCTAGCGCGACGGAGGAGCCATGCACAATACGGCAACAAGGCCCAATCATTTTTTCCATGGACCATTTACAACTCAAGTGATTTTAATCGCTACACAACATTGTAAATTCCGTTTTTGGTAGAATAGACTCCATTTTGTGCAAGAAGAGGAGTCCTCGAGCTTGAGGAGTATTAGAACTAGCTACATATCAATTTTCATAATTTTTAGACTCTGTTTGAGCCCTCAAATAGGCTCTAGAACCTAATTTTTAACTAGGTCGGACACTAGGTCTGGACAAGACCAAAGCTAGTTAGAAAACTATAGAAAGAGCTAGAGAGCTCATTTTTGAGGTTAGATTGTTTGTGAATTGAGCTTATGTAAGAGACTTTTTGACTAATGCAAAGAACTCCATTGTTCCTCTCCTTGTTCTTGCCTTGTGTGCACGTGTGTGTGTATGTGTGTGCATGCTTGTGTGCTTCTCACTCACACACTTGTGCCTTCACTTGCTCATAGTCTTCATACTAGTCCTCACGTCTCCACGGATTGACAATTATGAGGTGAATCTTCTCACGTTGGTACTCACCATTGTGCTAGAGTGACATGCCCCAAATCAGACATCTCAAATGAGGCATGTAAATCAGCCTTAAAATCAGCAATATGCCTCTCATGAGGACCAGTGAGCAGCATGTCATCAACATATACCACAACGATCAGAAGCACATCATTAGCATGCTTAACATATAAGGCGCTTTTAGTTGGACAGTTCTCAAAACCATGTGCAATCAGATAGGCATGTATCTTTTCATACCAAGCACGTAGTGCTTGCTTTAAACCATATAATTTCTTCATTAACCTGCACACCTGGTTTTCATGCCCTTTCTACACAAAGCCATGGGGCTGAATAACATACACCTCTTCATGCAAGACACCATTCAGAAATTTTATTTTAATGTCCAACTGATGTACATTCCAACCATGATGAGCTGCAAGTGCACAGATGCTATGAACAGTAGTCATTTGGCATGTAGGTGCAAATGTTTCATCAAAATTAATGCCTCTTTCATGCGCATAACCCTTTGCAACAAGCCTAGCCTTATACTTGTGAAATATTCCATCACGCTTACACTTCAGCTTGTAAACCCACTTAGTGTGAATGGCCTTCGTGCCAAAAGGCAAGTCGCATAAAGAACAAGTACCATTATTCATTATAGCATCATATTAAGCTTGCATAGCAGCCATCTAATTTTTGGAAGTTTTTGCTTCATCAAATGAAACATGCTCATTCTCATCACAGAGACTAAATGCAACCAAAGCATAGCAAGCTGATGCAAAAGAGGCACCGTGAGAGCCTGAACGAGTATGATATGACAGAGGTGCATCTAATTTTTTGTCACAAAAAGTCTGCACCAAGCATTTTGGCATAGTTTTTGCCTCCTCAATATCAGCTCTCTCATCAACAAGTGCATCGTGCAAATATGCATCAGAAATGGGATGATTTGCATCATCACATGAAACCTACAAAGCTTGAGAAGTTGCCTCATTAGGACGAGCACTAGACTGTCCACCTGTAAAAAGAGGCAGTAAAGTATCATACATGTCTTTGGAGCTAATAGATGTCTCCTTAGTACATGAAAGCAATGGTTGAATAACATCTTCCACAAAAAAACATAACCGCTGACCAAAATGTGTTTAGTCTATGGATGATATAGACGATAGCCTTTACTTTCAGAACTGTACCCAACAAAAAAACATTTTACTGCCTTGTCATCCAATTTTGTGAGATGTTGTTCAAGCACTAATGCATATGCCAGACAACCAAAAACACGCAGATGAGCAACAGATGGGTTGTGATCATGCGAAGCCTCATATGGAGTGATAGATTACAATGCTTTAGAGGGAAACATGTTATGTATATATGTTGCACACATGACAACCTCAAGCTAGAAACTGTGGTAAAGTCTGACTCTTGACCATACACCTCACCATCTCCATGAGTGAACAGTTCTTTCGCTCAGCAACTCCATTCTGTTGAGGTAGAATAGCATTGTACACTAGTGTTTCATCCCACGTTCAGCCAGAAATGCCTTAAAATTGGAAGACATATATTCCCCCCCTTGATCAAAAGAGAGGATGCCCATTTTACATGCTGATAGATTTTCAGCCAAAACCTAAAACGGTTTGAAGCACATGAACACTTCAGACCTTTCTTTCAATAGATATGCCCATGCATGCCTAGAAAAATCATTAATGAAACTCATGAATTAAAGATAATCTCCAAAAGAAGGTGTCTTCATAGGACCACTGACATCACTATGTACAAGCTGCAATTTCTCAGTAGCCCGAACTGAACCATCTTTTGGAAATGAGGAACGCTGCATTTTGCCCAAAATACAGCCTTCATAAACATGTTTTCTAGGTGCCTCAAGTTTGGGCAAAGAGGACACCATTTCAGATTTCTACAGGCGTAGCAAACTAGAAAAAATCAGATGACCAAAGCATGCATGCCAAAGCTTTGCATCTGACATTGCCTGAGAATCATGTACTGCACATGCCGAATCATTCACAAATATTTCATAGTCTATGAGCTTATACAGCCCAGGACATAAAATCGCAGAAGCAATAATCACATAGCCATTTGACAGATCATGAACTGTACACATATCATTAACAAATTTCACAAACAAGCCAATCTCGGCTAATGCAGAAACTGATAATAGGTTCTTCTTGATCCTTGGCACAAATAAAGCATCTGACAAAGTGAAAGAACTACCATCAGCAGTAGTCAAAATGATCTTACCAACTCCCATAACATGATAAGAGGAGTTGTTGGCACATGTAACAGTATTCCCTATAGGGGAAGGCTCCAGTGAAGAGAAGAAACTGCGCTGCGATGTAATATGTTTGGTTTCCCCACTATCAAAATACCAAACATCTAAGTCTACTGCAGACATGCACTACTCATGAGAAGATGGGTCAAAACTGCAAATAGTAGTAAACGCCCATTCTTCTTCCTGCACAAGATTAGCAGACTCTATTTTTTATGTAGAGGCCTCTGCAACAACCATTCTAGCCTCTTTCTTCTTTACCTCTTTAGCAGCTAGTTTTGGAGATTTCTTTATGATATGATCATTTCCTTTACAGTACTTGCAAAACAATTTCTGCTTTCCTGATTTCTTTTCATCTTTTTCTTCCCTCTTCGATTGTGCAAAACTAGCAAATTTCTGCTTACTAGTTGAAGAGCTCCATTTTCCTGTGCCCTTCTGACTAGTCAGGAAAGCTTGATCTACAACATGCATAATGGACCTATTCTCCCTAGATTGATCTTCCTACAACAGAACACAGACTAACTTCTCAAATGACAAGGCATTTGGATTTTCTTTCATCATCAAACAAAGAGTAGAAGCAAAACTCTGATATGAATCAAGAAGACCATTCAAAATGGTCTGCACAAGTGAGCCATCTGGTATAACTTCATCAGCAGAAATCAATTGTTCCTTCAAGTCTTTGATCTTTATTAAAAAACTCTCCATAGAATCACCTTCATTCATGTGCTCACTCTCCAACTGTTTTCGGAGCTAAGCAACACGATCCTCATTCCTAGCTTGGTACAATGTGGTAAGTGTATCCCAAGCATCCTTAGTTGTTCTGCAAGAGTGTATGCATTTGACAGACAAAGCTTTCAATGCATGTGCCTGGGCATCTCTGCCATCCCAAAAAATTTGCTTTGCAGTAGGTGCAGTAGAAACCGCACCAAGAAAAGGAATATGTAGAATATTATCATCTTCAACACCTTCTACATCAGCTTCACTACCTGCGGTTGTAACAGTTGCACATGTGATAGGATGTTTTTCAACACCCAACGCAATGTTCCACAGTCCTTTTGCAACCAATACATGTCGCATCATATAATCCCATAATGGGTAATTGGTACCATCCAACTTATCCTTAACAACCAACATACAAAATACATCAGTGCTTTCAGCCATGGTCGATGACTAAAATACCTTGATGCAGAAAATTGAGTGTATCTCACAAAGTTGAACAGCTCTACCCAAATGAATTCTACTAGACCTGTAGTAGACTGTGAGATGCTTGGACCGAAACTAGTATATACCTTTGGCACAAAAAGACGAAACATCCTACACAAGTACTGCGATAGTGCATTCGGAGGTCGAAACAAGCCTAAGTATGTTTACCAAAATTCATGCGATCTTTGAAACACCTTGAGTATGCTTACCAAAATTTGTGCCATTCTAAGAATGGAACTGGAGGAGTGTCAACGATGCCCTAGATGAAGTAGCAACCTCCTCTAATACCAATTGTTGGAGTTAGATTTCTGCAAAAGCACGCGAACAGCACAAGGAAGAAGACGAATCTTGGAGCACAACACACAATACTGAATGTATTACTAGAGAATGTACAAAGATAAGTAGCCCATTAGGGAAATAGGCATATATACAAGTCGAGAGAAGAAAACCTCCTAAAGAGGGAAAAGAGTGCCCCGGCGGTCCTAGTGTGTTCACACACATCGCTACCTAAATACATCAACACCTCTACCATGTCTTCCTCTACCTCCCTAATTAGCTTGATGTGTACCTGCTTAATCATCCACTTTCTTTCCTCTTCCTTTGTTTTCTTTGGACTTTCCTTTATGAGTATAAAAGGCAGAAGCTTGATTACCTTTGGAGCTTTCTCCATTCTTGATCATCTTGGCCTCTTGAGTAAGTAGTTGTCCTATGAGTGTATTGAAATTTGGTACATGCATATCCATGTATAGATCCATAGTTTTGATGAATGCTTCCCACTTGTCATCTACCTTGAAGCCATTGATGACCCACCTTAAGATTTGCTCTTCATCTATTACCTCTCCAATGCTTCCCAACTGATCTGTTATGTCCTTGAGCTTTGTGACAAAATCAATCACATTTTTTTTGGGAGCTTTCTTGAGAGTTGTGAAGTCCAACCATAGTTGATGCTTCCTAGCCTTTGTACTTGAAGAGAAGAAGGCTTCAAGTGCATTCCAAACTTCCTGAGATGTCCTACAACTTCTAATGTGAGGCAACAAAAAATTTGAGATAGAGTTGAGGGGATAAGACCTTGCAAGTGCAACCTTGGAGCACCATGTGCTCAATCTTTCTTGCTCTTCTTGTGTTGGTTGACCTTTGTTCTTGAAACTTGGCATAACTTCATCTCCAGCTATATAACCATATAAATTCCTTCCTTGAAGATAAGATTCCATCCATAATGACCAAGCTAAGTAGTTACCTCTATCCAGTTTGTCAATTGATGAAGGAAATCCATCTGCCATGTTGTCCAACCTTGCTCTGATACCACTCTAAAGGGATGGATTTGTACTTGGTGAAGATGAAGTGGTGCTCTAAAAACTTTGCACTACACCAGAAAAATGAAGTCTAGAGATATGTGGTGGGCCCTTTTAGCTTGACAAAGGATGTATTAGACACCCTATGTACCTTGTTGGAGTAGATTCAAGAACAAAAAACTTGCTATTTATGTTCATACACATGCTCAGTGCTTTGACCAATTCTCTAACCACATCAATAATTAACTTAATTCCTTTTGGCGAACTCTTAATAACTTAGTAAGCTATCAATAAAGATTTGTTTCATAAAAAATGATGGACCACATAAAGAGAAAAGTATGTAACAAGTTGTAGCATCACCCCGATTTTCATGGGTTGTAGCAGTACTCAGAACCGTGAGCAAAAAAATGGTTATATCTCAAGATTCAAAGAAGTAATGATTATGAAATTTTGGAGGCATATACTAGACAGTATGGAAATTCTATCAAGCTTTGAATCATGGAAAATCATGAGCTATACATTGAGAAAGAGCTCTGAGGAAAACACCAATCTGATGGAGTGTTGACAAAGAAGTAGAATATGAAGAGATATAGGCGACTTCAAATGAACATAGCTCACAATTGAAAATCTCAATTTAAATGAGAATTTGGGAGTATATAGAAGACTTAAGGAAAACATTAGCAACTTTAATCACCAAAAATGATGCACCAAGCTCAGAAAGCATCTCTGCAATCTGGCTGAGAAAACTCAGAGATATGGTAGTGAACAGTACACTTGCAAAAGCATGAAGTTATGGACACAAATGATCATGAAAATGAATGTATATTGATTGTAAAGTACACTAGACTTACCAGTAGATATGTGTGGCTTGAAACCGCACTCTAATATGCCATGAAGCCTTACTCATGGAGGTGCAAAAGCCACAACTAGTTGGCCATGTATATATAGTCATCTTTCGAGCCTAATTTTGAATTTGAATCTCTTCTAAAATCAATCTCCAATCTTTTAGTGATTGATTCTCCTACTCACTCAATCACAAATTAGTGGTTTTTCTCCTTCCTACTCATCAAGTGGACTCAAACACTTATATTCCTTTATTTTTACATCAATTAAGTACTCAAAAATTACAAGAGGAGGTTCACAAGTAAACTCTACAAGGAGCTGACATTTCCTTTAAATTTCTAAGCCTTTTCATGACTCAAGCCATCACTTGGACTTGCCATGGACTTGTTCCAACATAGCTCCTACTCAAGCCTAACATGCTTGGTCTTCATTTCTCCTTGATCTCCTGCAAACCAATCATCATTTCGAACCTGTTCATCTTGTTTCCATCCAAAGACTTGGTGAGTATATCTGCACATTGTAAATGAGTTGATACATAGGATAGTTGAATATCCTTGCTATGAAATTTCTCTCTTACATAATGATAGTGCACTTCAATGTTCTTATTCCTTGCATGATATACAAGTTTAACAACTAAATTAAGTGAGCTAGTGTTGTCTCCAAAAATCATTGGAGTGTAAGAATGTAAACCCAAATCTGCATAGAGTTGCTTGAGCCACATAGTCTCTTGAGTTGCATTTGCTAAGCCTCTGTATTTTGCCTTTGTAGATGACAAAGCCAAAATTTTTTGTTATTTAGATGACCATGATATTAGTTTTGAACCTGCAAAGGACAAGTATCCTAAGGTGCTCCTCTTATCATCCTTGGAGCCATCCCAATCTACATCAGAATACATCTTTATATCTAAATCAAAAGTGAAGTGGTAAAAAAAATCCTTCATTTATGGTACCTTTTAGAAACTTTAACACCCTCTTGGTAGCTTCTATGTGAGGCTTTCTTGGTGCATGCATAAACTGAATTAATATACTTACTCCATAAGCAATGTCCACTCTTGTTAGGGTTGCATAGTTGAGACTTCCAAGAAGTTTTTGGTAAGTTCTCCTTCATGAGAACTAAGTTTATGGTTGAGTTCAATGGGTGTACCTGCAATTTTGGTATTCTCCATCTTGAATTTTACCAACATATCATGGATATACTTTCTCTGAGTCATAAACACACTAGAATCTATATACACAAGTTCTAAGCCAAGAAAGTATGTTAACAAACCAAGATCACTAATTTGAATTCTTCCATTAGTTGGGCTTTAACATTTTTGATGCCATTAGCATCATTCCCTCTAATGATAATGTCATCCGCATAGACACATAGATAGATAACCTCTGAGTTGGTCTTCTTTATAAATAAAGAAGAATCTACCTTGGTAGCCACAAATACTTGATCCTACAAATAAGTAACAAGCCTATGGTTCCAAGCTCTAGGAGCTTGCTTTAGTCCATAAAGTGTCTTCCTTAGCTTGCATACATAACTTGGTTTATCTTTATCTTCAAACCCTGGTGGTTGTGTGTAGAAGAAGCAATTCTTGAAGAAAAATTAATTGGAAAATGCCAAAAATTTGTAGAAATATTTATACAAATGATGTAAAATTGAGGAAGAGTCTTCCTCATGTATGATAGGATCATATGTATTTTTCCTAGAATTTTTGGAAGCTCTTTGATAGCATATTTTTAGAATAAAAGGTGAAAAGGACCAAAATTCAAGTGTGAAAAGGGACACTTGAAAAAGTATAAAAGATAATTTCTTCTATTTTGAAGAGGTTGGTTGTATTATTTTGATGCTATCCAAGTAATGTGAGAGCTTTCCTCCAAAAAATCGTGTTTTCTCCTTTCATGATCTTTCTCTTGATTTGTTGAGTCTTCTCATTGTGTAATCCATGGAAATTTGTGAGCTTTTCTTGTGTATTTCTCAGTAAGATGTATGAAGAGAGGTGATCCTCAATATATTGACTAAGAAAGTGCAGAAGAATAAAGCTGGAATTGGAAATTCTCAATTTTTATAGAATCACGATTGTCTCATCTGTGTGATACAGGTACTGTTTTGAAAATTTGACTTTATATTTGCATTCTACTGTGAAAATGACACACTTTAGGCACAAAGATCGTTGAAAATGCTGTTGTAAAACTCAAGATAATCAAAACCCTAGTTATTTCCTTTGTTCTTTATAAATCTCTTAGAAAAACAGTCATGTCAACTCTTATTCTTGGATTCCATTAACTAGAAGGGGATGTGGTCTTTGCATAATTCCCGGATTGACAATTTAAAAATGTGTAGTTGATCTTTTGTGCTATAATCACTACAAGAAATAGGGGGGCATAGCGACGCCCCTGAATTGAAAAATTAACGAGTACCGTCGCTTATGCGATGCTAGCGTCGCATAAGCGACGGTGCTGTTTTCTATTTTTTTTTTACGGGATACATCGCATAAGTGATGCCTACGTCGCTTATGCGACGCTAAATCTTTGCGTTGCAAATAGCCTCGCTACGTAGCGACGTTATTGGCAACGTGGGCAAACTGGATAGCATCGCATATACGACGTCCTTTCCAGAACGTCGCATAAGCGATGCTCTGGAATGTTAAAAAAAATTTTGAATTCTCCCGACACATTTGTGCCGAGATCTGGATGAGAGCAAGAGAACGAGAGAGAGAGAGAGAGAGAGAGAGAGAGAGAGAGAGACATGCAAAGAGAAAGACCAGGTATGCACACACACACACACTTACACACACATACATATGCATACACACACACATATACACACATAGACACACACACACATACACACACACACATACACACACAAATACACACACATATACACACATACACACATAATGTTTCATACACACACATATACATGCATACACACACATATGCATGCACACACACATATATGCACACACATATGCATACATAATGCACATGCAGACATACACATACATAATGCCTACACATGCACACACATATAGACATACACAAAGACACACATACACACATACACACACATACACACACACATATATGTATACACACACACTATATGTATACACACACATATATGTATACACACACACATAGAGAGACATGCACACACATACACATACATGCATACATATGCATACATAATGCATATGTGTATATACTTACATGCATACACACACATATGCATACATAATGCACATGCATACATACACATACATAATGCAGATGCATACATAATGCACATGCATACGTACACATATATAATGCATACACACACATATGCATACATAATGCATACAGACACATACACACACATATGCATACATACATGCAATATATACACACATAGACACATACACACACATAGACACATACACACACATAAATAGATACACACACATAAACAGATACACACTCATAGAGACACACACATACACATAGACGCGCACACACATACACACACATATACACACACATACACACATACACACATACACACATAATGATGCATTCACACACATACACATGCATACAAACATATAGATGCATACACACATACACACATAATGATGCATTCACACACATACACATGCATTCACATAGGGATACAGGTCTTAAATATGACCTTTCCCCCTGGTGTAGAGTACACATATTTAGGCAGTGTAGTTGTGCATGAGAGCGAGATAATGCAGTGTCCTGTTGGCAATAAATGGTTAACGGATTGCCATACAGTAATGGTCCCAAGTCTTTGCTATCAAAAAGGGACTAAAACTGCTCTTCAATTCCTAACATGCCTTCAAAATGTTCTGAATGAATGGCTTTTCCAAACAGGGTTCAGTGTTGGCTTGAGACATGTACTTAACAGATGAAATCAGAACATATAAAAAACTTCTTGAAGAAGTTCATATTGTTGTAGATGATGGCAGATTGTCTTCTCAGAGAGTTCTCACTTTGGAAAGGTAGATCCGATTAGTCTTGTCATGAAAAGAGGAACTCATTCCAAGAACTTTTATCAATCCATGTCATAGTGATATCCTTGACTATGGTTACCAAGAAAATTTTCTTAGCTTAGTTGAAGAAATCAGTGCTAGAAGATCAGCGATTTATGAATTTCAACGTGTTCTTGGGGAAATACCAACCATTGTTGAGAGGCATAGCTATCCATCCAATTCCATGATGGCAATGATAAGGGCTAGAAGCAAAGGATCATTGTCAAACTTGATACAACAGTGTGCATGCTTAGGTTTACAGTCTGTAAATGGAGAGGAGTTGTTCTTTTCTGACTTTCATGATGGTTTGGCAATAATTCATTCTTGCTTTTTAGATGGTTTAACCTCCAAAGAATTCCTTTATCATTTAGTGTCTTCTCGAAAACCTGGAAAAGGGTATGGAGCTGAGGGGCTTGGAGAACTTTTTCGAAAATGTATGTATGGGTTAAGGGAAGTGTATTTAGCATATGATGGTTCTGTTCATGTCAATCATGTTATACAATTCAATTATGAAGTTTTGGAGAACATCGAAGAGGCAGACTGGAAATCAAAGGATCCGCAAAGTCCTAGCCTTGGTTCAGAGCCTGTTAGTGTACTGGCCGTGACATCATTGATTGAACTAGCTTATAGTTATGCATTTTGCCAGTCTGCACCAACAAAGAGTAATCCCATTGAATTGCTAAAGGTAATCTTTGACAATTATGATCTCTTCTTATAGTTTTGATTTTAATGTAATGTTGTTAAAACATAATTGGTTTTTGAGGTAAGACAAAACAAAGAAAACTCTTGGAAGTTCGATCATCATGATTTGTTTTCCCTTCTCATTTTCTAGGAGACCCTTCTAAGATGCTCCAGCACATCTTTGAAAGGCATAGATCACAAATCCATTCTTGCCATTTCTTCGAACACAATAAAGAGGGAAACTGATCCAGCAAGGCTAGCACTGCAGATTTAGAGACATCTTCACTGTTTCACACTTGGAATGTTACCAGTTAAAACCATGATAGAGTTACGTACCATCATCAAATTGTTTGTTAGCCACTCAACGAGTTTCTCATGAAAAGAGATACTTATCTGTCTGCACATGATTTAACTCAAATAGGATTTTCTCCTGTGAATAATTCACATAATTATCTAAGCAAAGAACCTGAGCTCAAAACTGTGTCTTTTGCTTCCCATCAGTCCAGGCATATGGATTGATGTTCATCTCTCCATAGCTGTCTACCTCAAAAATACCATGCAAAGAACCTAAGATGGAAAGAACCTGAGCTGGAAACTATGTCTTCTACTTCCCATCAGTCCAGGCATATGGATTGATGTTCATCTCTCCATAGCTGTCTGCCTCAAAAATACCTTTGTCCCTTGACATGGACCCATGTTGTAAACCCACAACCTATCTACTGAAACTCAACGAGTTTCTCATGAAAAGAGATATAAGCTTATCTGTTTGCACATGATTTAACTCAAATAGGATTTTCTCCTGTGAATAATTCACATAATTCACTGTTAATGCTCCCTTTTATATGCTTTCTGTCAATGGTGCACACTGACATCTCACCCGTACACGTGCCTACATGTAAACAAAACCTCATTATGCCTCAGACAGTGACCTAATGTAATATCAGAGATTATTAAATCTAAGCAAAGAACCTGAGTTGGAAACTGTGTCTTCTTCTTCCCATCAGTCCAGCCATATGGATTGATGTTCATCTCTCCATAGCTGTTTGCCTCAAAAATACCTTTGTCCTCTGACATGGACCCATGTTGTAAACCCACAACCTGTCTACTGACACTCAACGAGTTTCTCATGAAAAGAGATATAAGCTTATCTGTGTGCACATGATTTAACTCAAATAGGATTTTCTCCTATGAATAATTCACATAATTCGCTGCTAATGCTCCCTTGTATATGCTTTCTGTCAATGGTGCACACTGACATCTCACCCATACGCGTGCCTACATATGAGATGTCCATAGAGGGAGAGAGAGAGAGAGAGAGAGAGAGAGAAATAAGGGCATAGAAGGAGATGGTGTCCATATGACTAGGACATGGAAAAACATACTATCGAAAGCATAGTGGAATCTCAAAATGAGAAATCCAAACCATGATATGATGCATTATGGTTTAAAGGGAGAGACGCGTATCTATGATAGAAAGTAAGAGGATAGATAAAGTATACCAAATAGAAGTTGTGTGACGCATTCATTGTAAGTCGCATGGTCACAGCCAAAAATCACAGCAGCAAGCTCCTCCACCAGAAGGTTCAAGAACGGGAGCGGTGATGAAGGAGGACGGCTAGCCCTATAGGAAGGAGAATGAAGGACTTTGCATGTTTCGGTCTTACGTCCAGCTCCCATGACAGAAGCACTCCGCTGGCAATGAGAATTGTAAGAGTAATTTTAAAGTTTGTTGGAAAACGTTAATTAAAAATTTATGTAATGAGATCATATGCTACATGTGTATTAATTACAATAATACTTTCATAATAACATTTTTTATGAATGAAGACATTATGTGGCTAGTGTTCATGCATAAGGACATCCATAAAATAAAACCAATCCCAGGATTCCAAGTAAGCTTTAGATTCAGCATTCTTCTCTGTGTTCGCACGAAAGCCATACCAAAAACATGCACACACATGAACATGCAGTAATATGTGGAGGGAGAGAGAGAGAGAGAGAGAGAGAGAGAGAGAGAGAGAGATAGAGAGAGAGAGAGAGAGATAGAGAGAGAGAGAGATAAGGGCACAGAAGAAGATGGTGTCCATATGACCAGGACGTGGAAAAACATACTATCAAAAGCACAGTGGAAAATGAGAAATCCAAACCATGATATGATGCATTATGGTTTAAAGGGAGTATTTTTTTTTTCCTTAAATAAACAGGCTGCTGCAAAGAAGAGAGTGTTCGGGCCACACATCGCACCTAGGCCAAATGGGTACGTGCATGTATATGTGTATATGTAGGTATGTAGGTACGTGCATGTGTGTGTGCATGTGTGTATGTGTTTTAATACTTTAATTATATACTTCATTCATATGTGTGTACCTAAGTGTATATGTATGTGTGTGTATATGTATGTATGTGCATGTGTATGTGTGTGCATATGTATGTATGTGCATGTGCATGTGTAAGTGTATATGTGTGTATGAGTATGTGCATATGCATGTGTATATGTGTGTATATGTATGTGCATGTATATGTGTAACTCTATGTGTATATGTGTGTATGTGCATGTATATGTGTATATGTAGGTATGTGCATGTGTGTGTGCATGTGTATATGAGTGTGTACGTATGTGCATATATATGTGTATAATGTATGTATCTGCATGTGTATATGTATGAAACATGCATGTGTATGTGGATGCATTTCCATTTTCATCCATGTGCATGCATGTGAATGTGCATGCATGTGGATGTGCATATACATGTATTTGTGTATATGTTAATGTGTGTATGTGTGTGTGTGTGTGTGTGTGTATATATATATATATATATATATATATATATATATATATATATATATATATATATATATATATATATATATATATATATATATATATATATATGCATGCATGTAAGTCTTTTTATGTGGTTGTAGAAATATTTGTGCATATGCATGTGTATGTGTGTATGTCTAAGTGTATGTGCACATGTATCTGTGTGTATATGTGTGTGTATGTGCATGTGTATATGTGTATATGTGTGAAAGTGCATCTTCATCATGTATAAGTGTATAAGTGCATATCAATAAGTGTGAGTATGCTATCTAATGAAAATAACACAATTCAAATGATATACAAAGAATAGAAATTGTACTTACAATAGTTAGCCATACTTTTTGCTTGGTTAGCTTCTTGAATAACCTGCAATAAAGATAGAGAGAGAGAGAGAGAATTCAAAGAGAGAAAGATGTAGAAAGAGAGAAACAGAGATAGAGGGAGACAATAAGAGAGAGCTTAGGCAAAACAACAATTCTGCATATAATTGCTTCAGCTCGTAAGCGCAGCGCAATTGCGAACGTTGGAGAGCTCTTCGATCAGATGCGTGAAAATGCCGATCGAAGAGCCTCCAATGTTTTAACTTTTTTCCGGCAATAGACCGTCATGTAAGTGATGCTACGCGTTGAGTTAGCATCGCATAAGCGACATGGGATAGTCTCACTTATGGGACGCCAAAAAACATCGCTTATGCGATGCTTTTTAAAACCGTCGTATTAGCGATGCTCTATGCAAGCGTCGCAGACCCCGTTGCACCACAAGTCGCAAAAAACATCATTTGGCTCATCGTTTAATCGACGGTTCGTGCGTGATGCTCATTACGATGCATTTTGCAATTTTATAGTGACGAAATTGTGTCCTCTTAACCATTGCTATATGCCCGTATTCCTTGTAGTGAATGATTGGAGAGGACAACTCCAAAGGTTAACAACAAACATTGTTCCATATATACTTCTTCTGAGATCCATCCATTTAGGAATGCATTCTTGACATCTAACTAATATAGGTTCCAATTCTTGGAAGCAGCAACACTTACCAAGACCCCAATTGTTGGCATCTTAGCCACAGGTGAAAAAGTTTCTTCATAATCCACTCCATGGGTTTGAGCAAACCCTTTTGCCATGAACCTTGCCTTGTACTTGTTTATAGAACCATTTGAATTTTTCCTAATTTTATATTTCCACCTGTATCCTATTATCTTCATGCTTGGCTTCTTGGGAACCAAATCCCAAGTATTGTTCTCTTGAAGTGCTTCAACGTCTTCTTGCATGGCTTCTCTCCATTCTTTCCTCTTACTAGCCTCTTCAAATGAAGAAGTTTCTTTTGTCGTAGAGTCTTTAATGATATGCATAGAATGCTTTGTGATTAATGATGTGTCATAGCCATACCTTATGGGCTTTTTACTTTGAGATCTCCTGCATGCTTGATTACAGGACTCTCAAATGTCTTCCAATTGCTTGAACTTGTTCTAGCCCCTATACTTCCAAGCCTTGAAGTCAACTTGCTCTTCATCCTCTTAATTGACATCTTTTGGTAATTGTTGATCTTCTTGAAAGAGAGTTGGAAAATCACTTTCCAAATCATAAGATAATTTGATCTTCCTACAATCATCTTAAAACCATGAGTTATTTTCATCAAACACTACATCCCTACTAACTATAAATCCTTTGTTAGTGGGATTTTATAGTCTATAACCCTTCTCGTTTTGGTCATAGCCAATGAATATACACTTTCCAGCTTTAGAATCAAGCTTCTCTCTAATTTGTGAGGGAATTGTGCATAAGCAATGCACCCAAATATTTTGCAATGATCCAATGAGGGTCTCCTATCATTCCATGCTTCATAGGGTTTCATTCCATCCAAGGATTTGGATGCAAGCCTATTAACCAAGTAAGTGGCTATGGAAATAGCCTCTACCCATAGGTAGTTGGGTAGCTTCTTCTCAGTCAACATTGACCTTGCAGTTTCTACTATCAACCTATTCCTTCTCTCTGCCGCTCCATTTAGTTCAGGAGTGTATCTTGTTGTGAGTTCTCTCCTAATACCTCTGTCCCATAAGAATGAATCAAATTCATATGAAAAGTACTCACCACCTCCATCAGATCTGATCCTCTTCAAGCTTCTACCTGTTTGGTTCTTAACCAATGCCAAGTACTTTTTGAAACATGTAAATACTTCATCCTTATGCTTCATGAAGTAGAGAATTGTCCATCTACTATAATAATCTATAAATGAAGCATAGTACCTTGAACTTGAGATTGATGGATCTTTGCTAGGACCCCACACATCACTGTGTACAAGCTCCAAGTAGTCTTCATACATGTACCCTTTTTTGTTGAATGGTTGCATGTGACCTTTGCCAAATGGGCATGCTCCACATTTGTATATCATGTGTTCTTGGACATTAGGGATGCCAAGCACACTCTTATCCATGCATACTTGGTTTAGTGTTCTTTCTCCTATATGAATTAGCCTTTTATGCCATATCTCTAGTTCAGATAGAATTTGATCTTTGTAATTGAAGAGTGCTATGTTTCTAGTGTATTCAATCTCAAATGCAAAGAGTCTACTAGATTTCTCACCTTTTGCAATCCTTTTGAAGCCTTTCTAAGGGTCTTCCACATATGATCCATGCCTTGTGAGTCTGACCTATAAGCCTTTCTCAACAATCTGTCCAACACTAATTAGGTTTTTGGTTATAGTTGGCACGTACAAAATCTTACTTAAGAGGTTCATGTTACCATCATAAGCCTTGACATTTCCAATTTTTTTGATAGAGTTTTTAGTGTTATCACATGTTTGTACTTCATGCTTCCCTTTGGGTTCTTCAAGATCAAATAATAATGCTACATTTCCAACCACATGATTGGAACAACCTGAATCAATATAGAAAAGATGATCATCATCTTTACATTGTTTGGATGTCATGTTCATGATGAGTAGAGATTCGTCTTGGTCATCTGTGTAGTTTTTATAATCTCTTCGTCCTTTGAAACCTCCTTGATAATTGTTGTTGTTGTAGCCTTGGTTATAGTTGTGATTGTAATTGCTTCCTCCATTGTTGAACCTGCCTCTGGAATGTCCATAGCTCCCTCTATGGAAGCATCTTCCCCTTTGATTCCTTGTATTCTTGAAGCATTCTTCTGTGGTGTGGTTGTTAAGGCCATAGATGTTGCAAGATGGAGTGTTGTAGGATCTCCCCCTTCCTTGCTTTCCTCCTTTGCCCCTTCCTCTAGTACCTCTTCCTCTACCTGTGTAGTTAAGTTGAGAGGTACTCGCCTCTCCTTCATTATTCTTGCTTTGACCTTTATTGTTACTTTTATTCTTATCTCTATAAAGGGCAGATGATTGGTTATCTCTAGAGTTGTCACCATTCTTGTTAAGCTTTGTCTTGTGGGTGAAGAGTTGCCCCATCAAGGTGTTGAGATCAAGTATTTGCATATCCATATAGAGGTCCATTGTTGTGGTGAATGACTCCCACTTATCATCAGCTTTGATGCCATTGATGATCTACCTTACTATGTTTTCTTCTTCTATCTCCTCTCCAATTCTTGCAAGCTAGTCAACCACATCCTTCATTTTTGTTATATAATCAGCTACACTTTGTTTTGGTTGCTTCTTTAGGGTTGTGAACTCCATCCATAGCTAGATCTTGCTAGCTCTTATATTTGATGAAAAATATGATGAGAGTACTTCCCAAGTCTCTTGGGAGGTCTTGCAATTCCTAACATGAGGTAATAAGAAATCAGATATTGAGTTTAGTAGATATGACCTGGCAAGAGCATCCTTTACACACCATGTGGTGAACCTTTCTTGCTCTTCCCTTGTGGGTCGATGCTTGCTCCTAAATGTTGGCATCTCTTCATCTCCTTAGATGTATCCATATAGACTTCTCCCTCTAGGTAGGCTTGCATCCTTAGTGACCATGCTGAGTAGTTGGTTCTGTCCAATCTATCAATGAATGATGGAAATCCATCTCCCATGTTGCTTATTGTTGCTCTGATACCACTGTTGGAGGAGATGGTGGATAGTCTTCAGAGATGAAGTGGTATTGCTTAAACGTGATTCACACCAGCCAAGAACAATTGGTGGAGAG
This sequence comes from Ceratopteris richardii, assembly GCA_020310875.1. NCBI lineage: Eukaryota > Viridiplantae > Streptophyta > Polypodiopsida > Polypodiales > Pteridaceae > Ceratopteris > Ceratopteris richardii. The sequence goes on along the minus strand of CM035441.1, from coordinate 56,923,824 downwards.
TGTCATGGGCCTCTTTAGCTTGCTAATGATCATAAATAATCACCTATGTTGTTTGGAATATGATCCACTAATCAATGGATCAAAACAGATAAGTAGAAATTTGATCTAAGGTCATAGACTTGCTATTTTTGTGCCTACACCTATTCAGTAATTTGAACACTGCTCTAAGCATAGTAGCAATTAGATTAATTCCTTTGGTGATGACTAATTAACTTAGACACCTACCAATCATCAGTGATTTCAAAAAAAATGATGAACTACACGCTGAGTATGATGTTTAGCAAATCATAGGACATGCCCGACATTTTCAGGGTGCATCAGTCAACAAACCAGAGAGTAATAAGGTGATAATATTTCACGATTTAGAGAAGCAATGATAATGAGATTTTGTAGCTATATAGTAGAAACTATACTGAATCTATGATGCTTTAAATCATGAGTACATGATCAATCATACACTGAGAACAAGCTCTGAGAAGTCACTGTACTGATGTAGTCATGGCAAAGAATTAAAGTGAAAATCTAATGATAATGTATGTATTAAATCATGTAAAAATACAATGTCATTGGTAATAACCTATTGCAAAATATCAAGGCTGTGATTGAACTATGAATTGAGCTCTCAATTCACAATGTATCCTTTGCAAAATGATCTCATAGAGTCAAGATTCCACGTGGGTTTTTTTATCCTCCTTTTTTATAGTTGAGTTTGGAGCCAATCTTTTGAATTCAAATTCAAAAGTCCACCTAAAAATAAATCCTAAACTATAGGATACATTCTTTCATCAATCAACTACCAAATGAATCGAGATTTGATGCTTCCTAACTCCACGTGCAAGTAATGCACTTTTACAAAGGTAAATGTACTTTATTTTACAAGGGATTGATCATATAAGATTCCATAAACAATATGCCAATCATCCAAGTATGTGGGCTTGGGTTCTCTTGCACCAACAGCTCCCCCTCAAGCCTAACATGCTTGGTCTTCAATCCTCCTTGATCTCGTGCAAATGAATCATCAATTTGAACATGTTGATCTTGTTTCCATCTAGAGACTTTGTGAGTATATTTGCACATTGTAAATGAGTTGATACATAGGATAGTTGAATATCGTGCTAAGCAATTTCTCCCTTACATAATGATAGTGCACTTCAATGTGCTTAGTCCTTGCATGATATACAAGATTAGCAGCTAAATAAAGTGATCTAGAATTGTCTCCAAAAATCATTGGAGTGTAAGAATGTAACCCTGAATCTACATAGAGTTGCTTGAGCCACATAGCCTCTTGAGTTGCATTTGCTAAGCCTTTGTATTCTGCCTCTCTAGATGAAAAAGCCATAGTTGGTTGCTTTTTAGATGACCATGATATTATTTTTGAACCTACAAAGGACAAGTATCCTGAGGTGCTCCTCCTGTCATCCTTGGAGCGAGCCCAATTTACATCAAAATGCATCTTTATATCTAAATCAAAAGTGAAGGGGTAAAACAATCCTTCATTTATGGTGCCCTTTAGATACTTTAACAGGATCGATTCCCATGACTATCACCGGTTGAAGAACGATCTCCTTTTTCTTGGATAATCAAGGCTTCCGTGAAGAGTTATAGCTACTAGTAGAAGGTGGCAGAAAGTACAAAAGTTTAGTGGAGTGGTATAAATCATCGCCTCTCTTCATAGAGATGGATGGTTCGAACCCTATTTTCACTTGTTTGAGAGAATTTAATCTCCTTTTTCTTTTGATCTACAAAGAACCTGCATTATTTAAAGTATAATTTGAAAATAAGTGCATAAACAATATATACAAACGTGTGTGCTTCCAGGTAAAATGAGCAATTCTCTCTGTGATGGAGCGGGTTCGAATCATGCTTAGGGCCATCTGAAGGTCTTTGATGCCTTTGATTTTGGCCTTTTTGTTGTTGTAGGCAACACACAAAATCAATTACATCAGAGTTTTTCTACACCACGACCTTAGAGATCATCTGCTAAACACACGAGCATCTAGTTCACGCCTTTGTGGTTATAGCAAGAGCTTCCAGAGCATCTAGTCTCGCATTCAAGACTTGGGTTGTGAACTTCTACAGATAGACTCCTGCCTCTTTTGATTGTTTCAAAAGCCTCTATAGTTGCAAATATTGAAATCTTTATTAAAATCATGCCAATAACATTACGAATGGTGCTTGCTCTATTGGATAAAACATATCCTTCACGTTTGCGAAGTCCGGGGCTCAAATCTTGTTTGTGGTCATATGTAGATGATGCTCTCTTCTTTTTCTTATGGCATGAAGAAGTTCAGCACAGAGGATAAAGCTTGTGGTTAGAATTGTAGCAATATGAGGCCACAAACATGGCTTTCTTCCTTGGGTACGAAGAATTGTAAGCAAAACGAGGTCAGGAGTTCTATTCCTAGCTGTTGTAGGCTACAATTATGTAGGTATAATTTTGCTTCTCTAAGCATCGTTAGGAGGAGAAAATATTTATGCAAACAAAAAACGCATGCAAGAAAATGATTTTCGAGGACAAAAGTGCATATGAATGCTCAGAGAAGATGTTCATCCCTCACAAGATCTCCATGAAAACTCTAGCTCTAATACCAATGCAAGAGAACAAGGATTATGACCACAACATGCTAGAGAGATGCTCTCGTCCCAACCTTATGCCTATATATAGCTTTCTCCAAGGGTGTGCCTTCTTTGAGAGGGGGATTCTAATCATCCAAGTGTTAGACATGTAACTACATATGCGCCAAGTGTCCTAGTTAACCTGAGTTAACTCAAGTAAATGCTTCTAGAGGTTCTCAATCATACACCACATACAATTACACATACTATTGCGAAGTAAAAATCATTGTCGAGTGAAACAATCACAATAGATTTTAATTCTCAAGCATACACACACATACATTTACACATACTATTGTGAAGTAAGAAACAATGCTGAGTACAATCACAATAGATTTTAAATTCTCAATCATATGCACATACACTTACATATGCTATTGTGAAGTAAGAATCAATGTTGAGTTAGAGAATCACAATAGATTTTCATTCATAATTATACACTCATATGCACATACACATACTATCGAAACTTTTTTGGATCCCTTTAGAATTCAAGGATCTAAGAAGGTGTTAATAAGTCTACAAGACAAAGCCATCTAGAGACCTAGAAAGTTCTAGTTCACTTACTAACACCTTCTCAACCCAAGGATAAAACCTTTTCCAAAACATACAATAGTTTTTAATTCACAATCATACACACACATACACATGCACATACACAATCTTATTTAGATTTTCACTCACAAACATATGACATACATGCACATACTCAAACACATACTATTGTAAAGTAAGAATCAATATTGATTCAAACAATCACAATACATTTTTACTCTCAATTATACACACACATACATATACTATTGTAAAGTAAGAATCATTTTTCAGTCAAACAATCACAATCGTTTTTAAATCACGAACAAAAATATTTTTCTTTATTGTTTCAATACGAGAAGACTAAATAGTTTTAAGAAGAGCTTATACCTTGTTCTTTGTACGACACTATAAGCTCATAAAAAAATAAAGTAACTCTTATGAGAAATGACTCTAAGCATATTATTTATAAAACAATATTCAGGAAAATTAGTTTTGATCTAAAATGTATTCGATCGATAGCTTTTTGATCGAAAATTTTTTTATCAAAAGTTCTTTTGATCGAAAAGGGACCGAATATTTGTGCAAAAAGTATTCACTCTTCTCTGAATAAGCTGACATGGCATCAAATAATTTGGTTGATTAATAAGGGTTCTATGTAAAATTCCATAATTATTCATGAATAAACAAATTGTTGAATAATGAATAATGCAACATAGGATTCAATTGTAGGTAATATTTACTTTGTAACTTTCATTGATAATTGCACAAGGATGACTTGGCTCTATTGTATGAAGCATAAATAAGATGTCTTTTATTACTTCAAGAAGCTCAAAGCTATGGTTGAAAAAGAATGTGATAAGCACATCAAGTGCTTAAGGTCAGATGGAGGGGGAGAATTATTTCTCCCATGAGACAAATCACATGCATGTACACACTACAAAAAAATGGTGTGGCAGAGAGGAAGAATAGGTACATTGTAGAATGTGTTAGGGCCATGATGAAGGAGATGGGTATGCCTAATTTCTTGGAGATTAATGGCTTTAAGAGACAAATTAGATGCATGTACACACCACTAAAAGATGGTGTTGCAGAGAGGAAGAATAGGTACATTGTAGAATGTTTTAGGGCCATGATGAAGGAGATGGGTATGCCTAAGAATAGAGCTAGAATCTATATCATCCTTCATAGTGCCTACATCCATATCAAAATCTTTTGGCCAGAAAATGACATATTTTTGCACCCTAGTAAATTTTCCATACGCCATTTGTTGCCAATATATGGTGCCTCATATTTTCCCACAATGGATACTTTTAGCCATCATAATTATCCTTAGTTTTTAAAAAACAGAAAAAAATATTTCTAGTGATGGATTTGAACAAATTGCCCTATGAATATCTACAATAAATATAGTTGACTTTGACGTGCATGACCAACAACTAAAAAAATGGTGCCTCATATTTGCCCACAATGGATACTTCGAGCCATCAGAATTATCCTTAGTTTTGGAAAAACAGAAAAAAATATTGCTATCGATGAATTTGGGAAACTACCCTATGAATCTCTACAATACGTATAGTTCACTTTGATGTGCATGACCAGCAACTAAAAACTTTTAAAAAAAATGAGCACAAGAAATCCGTGTGATAAGGTGCACAAGGAAAGAAAGCCCAAATAGAAATTTGAAGAGGGCTGAGTGCACAAGGAAAGAAAGCCCAAATAGAAATTTGAAGAGGGCTGAGTGCACAAAAAAAACGATATAATCGTCTAATGAAAGACAAAAGAGAAGGAAAGTAAGCTCTTAGCGCTGTACATTGAGTTTTTAATGATCACCAAACACTTCAAACATATGGAAGAAAAAGAAAAATTAGAGTGTAGCGATGATGCACTTCTGGGGGAGATAAATTCTCTTGTACATGGTGCTGAAGTTCAAGGAAAGAAAATACTTAATCAGTACCTTCCTAGAAGAAAATAATGGCAGCAAGGGGGAATCACATTATGGTTTTGTGTTTACTCGCTTCTTCTCGCCCTGGCTCATGCTCACAATGGCTCTCAAAGACTCCTAAAGGAAGCCTTTTGGTTTCCCTCACCTCCCTATTGTTGAATGGTGTACCTCTCCCTATTCTTCCTCTCGGAAGGGGAGGAATGACCCTTCAAGAGGTATTACAAAATGGCTATGTCGACTTCAAAATGAAGAAGATGCAATCCTTGCAAGTAGGTATGACTTCAGGGCATCCCTTCTAGGATGTTCTCGTGCCGACTGTTAGTGATCCGCATAGTGCTTGGACAAATACTATGGGGACTAATGGTCATCAAGATGGATCTATCTCGCCTTCTGCTGCTAAAGCGGACCATAGTGATGTTGAGATGGTTTGGCATAATAATGTTGATCATGAAAGGAGCAACGAGATGAGATCCTATGCTCAAACTACTCTCAATCAACCTCAAGGCTTCTTCTTGATGTTTGAAACGAAAATTTTCTGAAGTAACCCTAAATTCTCATATGGGAAAAGGAAAATAGAAGGTTTGTGAGGATGATATGGGTAATAAGATTCATTTAAGTGGTGATCACCCTAGCATGATAAACCTAGATTGTGACACCCATGATACTGAGGACATCACTCATGTCATTGATAGAAATTCTTTAAGTAACTAGCATAATCATTGATATGAAAAGGTGGTAATAGGACTCTGCCATGGTCCTAGGCCAACCTAGGAAATTTTAAGAACTTAGATCAAACTCAATTGGGAGAATAGAGGCCTTCATGTTAGTCATGTTCAATACCTTTCTAATAATTTTTTCTTGTTCTTTTTTGCACATGCCAATAGTGCCATTCAAGTTTTGTCTGAAGGACATTGGTTAATAAGGAACACCCCCCTCCTTTCCTTTTTTAAATGTTTTAACCCTAAGGACCCAAGCCTACTAAGGTTCCTGTGTGGATTGAGTTCCCTCACCTCCCCATTGATTTTTACCCTTGGATAAAACAACTTGGTAAGATTTTGGGAAGGGTCCTAGGTCAAAAACCTAGAAACAACTTTAACCCCAAGTGGGATCCCCAAATTTTAGATGAAGTGGATTTAGTTAAAGAAGTTAAGACTTCCCTCATTATAAAGGATTTTGATGGTTGTATGCTTCATGAACAAAACGTTTTGTATAAGAACCTCCCAAATGTTTGCTTTAATTGTTTTAAACAAGGCCACTTGATTAAGGATTCTCCTTTGTTAGCTAATAAAAATAATAACCCACATTCCTCAATTAAAAGGCCAGACAATGGAAATGTGCCTAGAAAAAATATGAATGTTAATAGTATTCTTGCTTCCAGATTTAGGAGAGTGTTTAATAGAAATAAAAAAATCCTTTCAATGGCAGAACAAAAATAGTGTATTGTTAGAAAGTGTAAGTAACCCCTTTCTTGTTCTAGATGATGCTTCTAATGTTGAGATCATAGATATGGCTGAAGATCATGAACAACCATCCTCTAAGAAACACAAGCCTCTAGCTCAGCAAGGCAATGAGCAACTTGTTGATGGAAAGGGGGAGGATTGGACTTATGTTGGTAAATCCTCACAAAATCTCCTCAACTGGTTAGGTAAATCCTCTTAGCACACTTCTTTAGAGGAAGATGAACCAAAATTTGATAATCAAGATGATGAGATTTTCTCAAAACAACTTAACCATTTTGATAGTGAAAAAATAAAAGGGTTGCAACAATAGCATAACAACACTGATGATGTGGATATGCATCAAGGCTCAGACCCAAAGCCCAGAAACTAAGTGAAAGTAAGAGCAAAAGGAAAGAGGATATCAAGGTGTCTAGTATAGTCATTAAGCCACCCAAAAATTATAAAAAAATGATGCTCAATTTGTTAGTAATATCTTTTTGTTTTTGCTATACTATGTTGCATCAAAAGCTCCACTCCAATTTTAAATTCTTGCATTATTTCTGATGGATTTGATCAAAATGGTTTCTTAACACTATGGGTTTAATTGATCCTCTAAGGGGCAAGATTTTTAGTGATTGGCTGAAGGATATCTCCCTACTCCGTGATATCATTTGTCTTCAAGAGCTTAAAGCAAGTGGTTTTGATCTTCAGACAACCTCCAAGTTTTTGTAATGGCAACGGTGGTGCCTCCATTGGTATTTTTGCTGACCTTGCTCATCTAGTAGAAGATTTTTTATTTATTAACAATGACCAACAGGTTGCCCCTAAATTATATTGTTGTGAGTATCTATGCTACTAATAATTGTGTTGGTAGGGTTGTTTGATGCAATGAGCTCCCTTTCCTTTTTGGTGATGTCATTATGATTGGTGCTTTTAATATGGTGTTGTTTGTTAATGATAGGAATGGTGATGAGCATAATATTCTTCAAGGTCATGAAAAAACATGCTAGTTTAATATGATAAATTCCCTCAAATTGATTGACTGTTCCATCCACTCTAGTCATACTTGAAATAATAAAAATGTTCACAGATCTTTGTCTGCTAGACTTGACTGATGGTATATGACCATCTCTATATTTTAGGAACGTTTGCACTTTATTTGTGATAAGGACTTGTCTTTGTAGTTGTCTGATCACTCTCCTCTTATAGTCAAGATCTTCAAGAACTCCCCTAATTAAAAGGCTGGCTCGTCTATTTTGGTTGTCTCCTTGCTAAAGTTTCCTTGCATTAAAGAGAAAAATAAGAATATTTTTTCTTATTAATATCCCCCATTTTATTGCTTGGGAAGTTCTATTTAAGATGTTCAAAACCTCTTTACTAGATTTAAGCTCAAGGCCAAGGAAATTAGGAGAAAAAGAAGGATGATGATTCTTAGGGAGATAGATCTGGTTGATTACTCTAATTTGGACCCTCTTGTTAAAACTCAGAAGATCCTTGATCTTCAAGAAAAGTTAAGATATGAAGATTACCTCTTAGCCAATGGTGCTCTTGCCTCCTCAAGAGAATTTTGGGCTATTAAGATTGATAAACCTAATAAGCACATGCTTGACCTCATCAAGAAAAACAAAGCTAGGGACTTTGTCCCCATGTTAAAGAAGAGTTCAGGAGATTATGCTATTTCAATCAAGGTTAATTTACAGGAGGATGTCTTACTTCTTTACCAATGTTTTCTCTAGGCCTCCATTGAGGTTAGAGAAACCATTAGTATTGAAACCTTGTAAAACTCCTGGTTTTGATGGTAAACCAAATGAATTCTTTTAGGAACTTACTAATTTTCTTGTGCCCATTATTCTATTGTAATGGCAAGAAGCCATGAGGAGAGGTACTCTTTCTACCTTTATCAATTATGGAGTGATTAAGTTCATTCATAAAAAAGGATCTAAGGATGACTTGAGTAACAAGAGACCTATCTCTTGCCTGAATTCTTTGTATAAAACGTTTTCTTCTTCCTTGGCTAGAAGGCTCAGCCCATCATGGACAAGATTATTCTTCCTAAGCAAAAAGGGTTCATCAAAGGTACATACATTGTTGATGCCATTATCTCTGTGTGGGAAGTTCTTGACTATGCTAAAGAGCACAACATTGATACTTTCATCTTCAAAGTTGATTTTGACAAGGCCTATGATAGGATTGATTGGGATTTCATCCTTCAGCTTTACATGATGTGGGTGCTGGTAAAAGGTTCATTAAGTATACTAGCGTCTTGTTTTGTAATGCCAATTCTAGAGTTGCCATGAATGGTCAAATCTTTGAGCCCTTTAGACTTTGTAGATCCATTAGATAGGGTTGCCCTCTTTCCCCTCTACTTTTTGCCATTACTAATGATTCCCTTGGGTGGATTGCTAGAGACTCTATTGATCAAGAAACCATTAAAGGCCTTGAGATCCTTCATTGCTCCTATTAGATGGGTCTTTGAATGTTGCTGATGACACCAATATGCTTACTAAGGTTGATAATTTGTCAGCTGAGATCTTTCTTGATTGTCTTGATTTCTTTTGCATTGCTAGTGGCTTCATTGTCAACCATAAGAAGACTGGTTTTTTTTCCACTAACAATTGCATTCCTGAATGTGTTAAGGCTAACAATTGTGACATTATCAAGAAAGTTGTTGTTTCCAAATTACTTGGCATTCCTATGGGCTTTGACATCACTATGGAGCAGAGATGGTCTTGGATCATGGAAAAATTCAGAAAAAAAGTCTTTCATTGGACGGGCCTCCAACATACTTTGTCTCAAAAGGTCTTTGTTATGAAACATTACATTTTGCCTTCCTTGACTTATTTTTTTGCTTGTTGGCAGTCCAATAAGAAGCATCTCTCCCAAGCTATGGCTTTGGCTAGAAGATTCATTGGGGTGGATCTCAGCTAGTCAATAAGATTCCTAAGGTTGCTTGGAGCACCTGTTGTATGAGAAAAGAGGAGGGACATCTTGGTCTCATTTGCCCTACTCATATAGCTACCTAGATGGCTGCTAAATGGATTATAAGGGATACACAAGATCATGATTACTAGGTCTACTTAATCAAGAGAAATATTCACAACCTTCATATCAAAGATTCTAAGAGTTGGAAAAATCATAGTCTTTGGGATGTTGTTGTGTCTCCTCACATTTTTATTCCTAAAGGCAGTTTTCTTATTTAATCTTTCTGGAATGCTTAGATGAGGATCAAAAGAGATTATGTTTTACCTACTTATTTTGCTAATAACCTTTCCTTCATTTTGCAAGATTCTATTTGAGTTGGATGGTTTGATTCTTCTAACTCTCTCCCTCTACCTATTAGAATAATAAGTCCAAGAAATTTGGTTATGCTAATTGGGTCTCTCTATACAAAAATAATATAATTGTCAATAATAATGATATCTTGAGTCTTGATTCTTTATCCTTGGCTTGTAAATAGATTTCGATAAAGAAGAAGGATTGGCTGCTTGACAAGACCTCTACATATCTTCAACACAGGTTTACAAAGATTCAACATGTTGCTGAGGATATGTACAAGAGTTTTAAAAAGACTTTCACCACTATTGATTCTATTATGACCAAGATGAACAACAAATGGGAAATCCAATGGAATTCTCATCAATGGAAATTCAGGTTCAAAATGTTGTGGACTTTCCCCCCTCTGCCAAGCAGTCTTGTCTACTTTGTATGATTCTCCACAAAGGTCTGTGGACTCACAACAGAGCCAAGGACCTTAACATTAGCTTCAGGAATTTCTCCTTTTGTGGCATGCTTGAAGACATCCCTCATATTTTCATCCATTTCCCCAATGCTCATAGATTTTTGAACCAGCTTCTTTCTTTGTATTTTGATAAGAGATTGATTCTAATGATCTTCCTGGACTCCATATTGTAATCTTTCTCCCTTTGGGACTTCCCCTCTTCTTGTTTTTCTCTCTTTTTCTCTTCTTGTTTCCTTTGGGATTCCTTTTTCTCTTCTTTAGTCTATGTTTCTTGTTCTTTCAAACAAAGAAAGTAAAGGAATCTATCTCTCATAGATCCTTCCTAGTAAGGCCTACCTATACCATGTCTATTGTTGAGCCCATAAAAGTCATATTGGTCAAAGTCAAATCGGTCAAAGTCAACAAGGTCAAGGTCAAAGTCAACAAGGGTAAAGTCAAAGTGTTCGAAGTGCAGGTGTCAAAGTGCGCAGGTAGTGCACAATTAATTGTCCACAAAGGGTAAATTGGAGAAAGTTGGTTGCAGGTTGCAGAGGTATTTCTCTAATTCCCCTAAGGTTCAAAAGTGTTTTTAAAGTGTTTTGGAAGGTTTAGTGAACCCTCTCTTAGGTGCACAAGTGAAGACTTAAAAGGAAAATGTGAAGGTATGTGAAGTGGCAGTGTACGCAGAAGTGAAAGTATGGCCCCCCAATTAAAATTGTTTGTTTTAGTCTAAAGTCACTACAGGACAAAAGACGGATTTGTTGGTTGCCCACTTGTGGAGACAACCTTGGGACATCAAAGTGAGCACCAAGATACTCTTGCAGTTAGGAGTGTACGTGAATCGACACTCAAATCAAGGCAAGGACTATTCTTGGACAATTCTAAGACTAAGCAAGGTGAGCATAGTCTAAGTGAGGCAAGAGAGAGAAGTGCAAGAGACACACAGTGTGCGACGCAGAGAAGTGAAGTGCAAGGTGTGCATGAAGAGGACTAAGAAGTGTGCAGAGAAGTGTTAAGCTATTCCCCCCAAGGATCCGAAGGTCCATTGCAGTGTGCGCATGCCGACAGAAGGTGTCCAATCCCTCCCCCTTATTGGAAGCTTGGTGCAAGGTGTGCATAAGTGCAGGCTTGGAGAAGGTGGAGGTCTGGTGCAGAGGAGGCTGGCAACAACAAGACCTTGGGTATTTGGTATTTTTTAATTGAGCACTCTGTGGGATTTTGCACAGAATCATTCGATTGTATTGTGCATCTCCATTGTATTTGTCTTATTATAATCAAGTGATTGAGGCTTCCAGTGTGTATCTCTCTCCTTGTCTTCCCCTTTTCTCCTACAAACACTCAAATCCCTTCTTGTCCAAGAATCCGCCAACAAAATTTGGCACGCACGGTGGGACTCCAAGGAGATTTGAGCATAGGAGAAGCCAAGTGAAAAGGGTAGAAGAGTTCAAGTGCCGATAGTACTACTTCAGTGGACTAAGAGGTAAATATTCTTATCAATTATCTCATACTAAAAGGACTATGAATAGCTCATGACCGCAACCCGGTCCCAAACATTTAGGGTCACCTGCAAGCAAACAAGAAGGAAGGCTATTAGAAGTTCCTCTAGTACACTATCTTCAACCTCATCAGTAAAGAGCATGGCGGGACAGGTAGACTTGGAAACCTTACTATCAAGATTAAATATAAAATTTCCTTCTTTCAAAGGCCTAGCTCAAGAAGATCCAGATGAGCATATTAGAAGGTTTTTGGCACTATGCAAAACTAGAGGGTTAATGGGCAGGGATGATGCCTTTTTGATACTCTTTCTTGCCACTTTAGAAGGATTAGCAGATAAATGGTTCAGTCGGTTTGCTGAGAACCATTTTAAAACTTGGGACTTTATGAAAGATGCATTCAAAAATCAATTTCAGCATGGAAATACTACAGAGATCATTATAGAGGAATTAGAAAATTTGAGATTGGGTCCAGGTGAAAAGTTCCCAAAGTTTGTGACTAGGGCCAAGGCACTAATGGCTAGATTACCAGACCCACCACATGATCTTTTTTGTTAAGAAATGGTTAGCTAAGCCACTTCTAGTGACCACCCAATGTAAAATCAAGGAATTAGTGTTGCCTACAACCTCCATAGAGGAATTCATCAACAAGCTACAAGACTGGAGCAGATAAGGCAACAGTATGGAGCAATTTCTCATGAGGAGGGAGATTGAGGCATTAAAGCGCCAAAAGGAAGAGGAGGCCTAAGCAGAAGAATTGGCTGAGCTGCGACAGGAGTTGCAAGAACTCAAAGGGGGTGGCATCAAGAGTGGACTTTGGTGTACCATGTGTAGCAAGCAAGGTCATATAGTAAGTGAATGTCCTTTGTTAAGTGTGACTTGCCAACTATGCAGGAAAGCTGGTCATGAGGCCCAGGAATGCCAATCAAGAGGAATGTCTGCAACAACATATTGGACCCATGGAGGACCCTTACCACCAGCAAACGTGATGGCAGTTACACCCAATCAAGGTTATGACCCTAAACAGAGGAATAACTTTGGAAATGGGGTATTGCCAAAACACATCCTAAATCAAAGTTAGAAGTATCCACATGTACATGGAATATTACATCCCATTCTGGTGTTTTCGATATAGATATTGTGACTAGACATGTTTTTAGGGTTTCAGAAGCTTTCTCACATTCTTGTGTCCATTCAAGCTTACTGATTAATGTATATAGAGGTTTGGCATTATCCACAAACTTGCAAACAAATTTCCTATAATAGCCACAATGTCCCATGAATGTTTGTAGTTCCTTTACATTTTTTTTGGCTTAGGAAACTTGGCTATGGCTCTAATCTTTTCCTCATCAGTTGATATTCCATTCTTAGAAACTATGTCTCCTAACATTCCTCCTTGCCTCGCAAAAAAGACACATTTTTTTTAGTATAAACAAACTCTATAAGCTCAATAGTTTTTGCATATATTCTCTAGGTGTTTTAGATTATCTACTCTATGATTTGAAAACGTACTTAAAGTATCTACATAAATTTCCATTATATTCCTTAGCAATTCTTTGAAAACATGACACATAAACCTTTGGAATGTGGCTGGTGCATTTGTTGGACCAAATGGCATAACTCTGAATGCATCTACACCCCATTCTATTGGGAAGGAAATCTAATGTTGATCTTTTAATTCAATGGGCACTTGATTATAACCTGAGAAACCATCCAAAAAGCTATGGACTTCTTTTCCAACAACTCTCTCCAACAAATGATCTATTATTGGTAATGGATAACCATCTCTAATAGTTGTAACATTGAACTTTTTAAGATTGATGCAAACCCTACGTTTCCATTCTTTTTTGGAGCCAAAACTATTGGAGATGTTTTGTGTACTCAATTTCATAAACGAAATTGGTAGCCAATAATTTTTCTTATTCTTCCATAATCTTTGCAAAGTATTTATCATTGTATGTATAATCCCTTTGCTTAATAGGTTTTGCATTTGGTGCAATAGGTATTTTATGCACACAAATGTTAGGATCCATGCCTTTCATATCTTTGTAGCTAAAGGCAAACAAAACTCTAAATTTTATGAACAATTTGATTAAGGCTTCTTCTTCTTTGTTTGCCATGTCATTTGCAATTACTATTTGTGTGCCTTCTCCCCCCTCTTGATCTATTAAAATCTTCTTTGTTTCTTCTTGAATGCCATAGGACTCTCCCTTTTTCCTCTCTCCTAGGTTTCAAGCTAAGAATCAATCTTTCTTCAATTTCATATTTTTTGAAATTTTGATGGAACACCAAATTTTTCTTGTTGTTCTTCCTCAGTATTTTGTTTTTTATTGTTTGATTTCTTTTGTGGAGTTTGTTTTCCTGTTTCTTCTTTGTGTTTGATTTTAGTGTATTTTCTTGATATTTTATTCTTGATTACATCCTTGGCTTTTACTTCTTCTAAATATGAAATTTTATTGTTTATCATCTATTTTTGTTCTTCTATTTTGGATGCCAAATTCTTTTCTTCAACCCCTATCATTCTCAACCCTATGTAAAAGATATCATACTCTTCTTTATTTACAAACTTTATCACCAAATTCTCTTCATTGTCTACATCTAAGGTAGACAATAATTGACTCCATATATATGGTTCATAATCTTCATCATTAAATTTTTGTGGTACATATCTTCCATCATCTAGTTTTCTCTCATTTATAAGTCTTGTTTTCTTAAAAGAAATATTTTGGGTAATTTCTTTTTTGTTGAAGAAAATTTCCAAAGTGGTGCCTCATTTCAACTTTCATCATTTGAGACCTCTTTTTATTCATCCATACTTTCATGTTCATGGTGAACTTTGTTCCATTCTCTTGGAGATACATTATAGTAATTTCCTCTCCATAGATTGACTTTAGTGACATTTCCTAGGTTTTGAAGCTAACGGAAATCTTTTCCCTAGTCTTGAACTACTTGTGATTGTCTCATAAAAGGCCTTCCTAAGATGATCTTATATGAGGTAAGTTGAGGAAATGCAACTATTGCAAAAGTTTATTCAATCTCAATTCTGCATATTACTATGATTACCTTTTCCCAAACAGCTAAGGGTGTTTCTATGTGTCCATAAGAAAGTTGGACTTTCATTTTAGTGGGTTTGAATGGTTGAACGCCCCCATTCTTCCCAAGTTTTTCTTGTCATTATGGCTACACCAACTCCATTGTTTAAGATAGCATTTTTTTGTTTATCTCCAAAGTGAATTGAAAGTATGGTATCACCTTCTTCTCCCTCATAGTATCCTCCAATTTTATCGATGGGCACCTGCATGATTGATTCTCTGTCTATGTTGGTATCAAGGTTTTCTAATTATTTTTTCAGGTACTTTTGCAGCTCAGGGTTTTCCCTAACTAATTCTTTGAAAGTCCATCGACACAATATCTTACATCGATTAGTAAGATTAACCTCTATTTTTAGGAATATTTCTACAATATCACTTGAACTGTTGTGTTGTTCCACTTTTTGTTCAGTGTTGTGTTTATTTTGTTGCTCCTTCAACTTATTTTCCAAAACTTCTTCCCAAAATCTTTCTTTTTTATTTCTTTGATTTTTGGATTGGTTTTTTAAATTCTCTTCCTCTAGTAATTAGTGAGCCTTTTGTATTAATTCTTACATAAGCTGATTCTTTCTACTTTCAATACACGTATTGGATATACTTTTTTGTGATCTGCTAGGATAGTTCCTTACTCTATCCTTTCTTTGTATTCTTTTGTCAAAGTGTCTAATTGTTTTGAAAAGTTTTGCATATGACTGCACTTGTTTTTGCTTTGGATTTTTGTTCCTACAATTCCCTTTGAATTTTGGTCTTCATTTCTTTTTCCAATTCTTCTACTTTCTTCTACAACTTAGCTTTTGTTTAGCTTTCCTTTATTTCCATGAAGTATTCCTTTTCATTTCCCTTTTATCCTCTTCTACTATCAGTTTCTGTTGTCTACCTTGTCCTCTTGTCACTACTTGTATAGGTTTCACTTGGTTATGCTCAATCTCAATGGTTATGCCTACACCAGCTCTTGTTTCTAAAATTGCTTTGGTCATGTACCCATTAAATGTAATGGGTAGACACGTATTTCCTTCATCTCCCTCACTAAATTCTCTAACTTTATCTATTGGGATGTGAATGATTGGCAAAGCTTCTACTCCTTTGTTCTCATTCGTAGGTTCTTTAGCTTCTATTCTTAAGTGTTCCACCAATTGCTTCCACAGTTGGGGTTTTTCTCATAGTAATTCTTCTACCATCATGGAACATTGTATTTTGGTTTTCTTGAGTCTTGAAAAGTTATGTGAGGTCTCATTTTGTGATCTTTCTTCTTTTCCCTTGATCATGGGAGCATGGAATACTACCCATTTCTACTTCTTCCCAATTTTGGTCTAGGATGGACACTTCCTCATACACCTCTTCCAAGTTTGTTACGGGTTGATTTTCCCAAGTGTCTAGTTCTTCAAAGGGTGGTGGAGAGTTCTCATTCTTTTTCCATCATTCCTCTTGAATCCTGGCCCATAGGTCATGTGCCCATTTGGCCTCTAATTCTAGAATCGATGAGACCTTTTCTTCCTTGTTACTCTACATGTCACCTCTTCCTCTAACTATGTTGTTAGCTTGAGAGATATTAGCCTCTTCTTCATTCTTCTTGCTTATACCTTTATCCTTACCTTTATTCTTATTTGTATAAAGGGCAGAAGATTGGTTACCTCTAGAGTTGTCACCATTCTTGTTGAGCTTTGTCTCATGGGTGAAAAGTTGCCCCATCAAGGTGTTGAGGTTAGGTATTTGCATATCCATATATAGGTCCATTGTTGTGGTGAAGGACTCCCACTTATCATCAGCTTTGATGCCATTAATGATCTGCCTTACTATGTGTTCTTCTTCTATCTCCTCTCCAATGCTTGCAAGCTGGTCAGCCACATCCTTCATCTTGGCTGCATAATCAGCCACACCTTGCTTTGGTTGCTTCTTTAGAGTTGTAAACTCCATCCATAGCTAGTTCTTCCTAGCTCTTATATTTGATGAGAAATAAGATGAGAGTGCTTCCCACGTCTCTTGGGAGGTCTTGAAATTCCTAATGTGAGGCAATAAGAAATCAAATATTGAGTTTAGTAGATAAGACCTGGCAAGAGCATCCTTTGCACACCATGTGGTCAAACTTTCTTGCTCTTCTCTTGTGGATTTGCTTCTGAATGTTGGAATCTCTTCATCTCTTGAGATGTATCCATATACACCTCCCTTGAAGGTAGGCTTGCATCCTTAGTGACCATGCTGAGTAGTTTCTTTTGTCCAATTTGTCAATGAAGGATGGAAATCCATCTCCCATCTTGCTTATTGTTGCTCTGATACCACAAGAATGATTGCTTGAGAGTGTAGTAGGCCTCTTTAGGTTGCTAATGATCATAAATAATCACCTATGCTGTTTGGAATATGATCCATTAATCAACGGATCAAAACAGATAAAAAAACTTGATAGTCTCGCCTCTACACCTGTTCAATATATTGAACAGTTCTTTGAGCACAATAGAAATTAGCTTAATTCCTTTTGGTGATTTCTAATTAGCTTAGACAGCTACCAATCGTGATTTCATAAAAATTGATGAACTACACACTGAGTATGATGTTTAGCAAATCATAGGAGTGTCCCGATATTTTCAGGATGCATCAATCAATAGACCAGAGAGTAATGAAGTGCTAATATCTCACGATTTAGAGAGGCAATGATAATGAGATTCTATATTAATATAGTAGACAATTTACTGAATATATAGTGCTTTAAATCACTACAAATGATTGATCATACACTGAGAACAAGCTTTAAGAAGATCACTAAATTGATGTAGTCATGGTAGAGAAGTGAAGTGAGGATATAATGAAATGTATGTATTAAATCATGTACAAATACAATGTCATTGGGTTTGGATCCAACCTTTTGAATTCAAATTCAAAAGCTTACCTAAAAGTGAATCCTAAGGTATAGGATATATTCTCTGATGACTCAAATAACCAATGAATCGTGATTTAAAGCTTCCTAACTCCATGTGCAAGTAATGCACTTTTACAAAGGTAAATGTACTTGATTTTACAAGGGATTAATCATATAAGGTTCCATGAGTATTATGCTAATCATCCAAGTATGTGGTCTTGGATTCTCTTGCACCAATAATTGCACTATCTATAACAATGCAAAAATAATATTAGTATTGTACCTCCATGGTGTAGGTGTTTCTTCAAAGAACATGAAGATATGACCATATTTACTTCTCCTATCGTTATAGCTCTAAACTATGGAAAGGTGTTCAAAAAATCCTCAAGTTCGTTTCCATTATCAATTAGAATCAAGCACTTATAGGGGAGATGATAGGCTACTTGATCGCCCTCTAGAATGTGATCATAGGAGAGGCCCTTAGGAAAATATAAAAGGAAATATGCACTACAAATTTGGTGATTTTCCCAAGGATTAGTCCATGAAGGAATCGCTAGATTACCTTAGTAGAAAAACTGACAACCGTAAGAGTAAAGCCCCACTTAGACAGAAGAAGATGAATCCCTTATGAAGGAGATGGATATCCCTTAAGTCTCCTCTATATCTTTCTATGATTCTCTTCTAGTCCTCGTTTGATTTTTTTTTTTGAAAACCAAAAATATTAGCCAGGGGAAGGCACTTCATTCTACAAGAATGATTAATTGTTTTAATAATGATAACTGTTTAACTATGTAATTTTATGTGTATTTCTTATCTTATAAAATGTGTATGTCTTATATTCTACAATGTATGTTTAAATTTTAGCTTTCTTTATTTTTATCATTCCATTTGTACAACAAGTCAACCTGAAACAAATTCCTTATTCAGTGCATTGACTAACAATATTTCATATCATCGAAAGGACGAATGCATAATATTTTATTTTGGCTTTATTGAAACGTTCCCATTCATAGAATTTCCTTAAAGTCCCCATACTAAAAAATTGAGACCTTCAATAAAGATAAACCTGAGAACATACATTACTTGCAGAGAACATTGCTCTCAACTCAAAACTCCAATAAATATGAAACTTTAGAAGATGAAAGCACACAATAAGAGCTATCCCATGTGTTATCCCATCAATTGGAAAGAGGTGTTTGCTTGGCTAAACAATCGACGACTTCTCAGTCCTTCAGAATGTGAGTATAAGTGAAGTTATTGGAAATCCTAAAGGGAAAGATGTGGTTCTAAATTTGGAATTTTGCCAAGAAATGTTCTTTTAAATTTGGAAGTTGACCTCTTGACTAGAAGGATTAGGAAGGATTAGGACATTCAAAACCCACCCCTCAAGCACCACAGTTTTTTTTGTAGAGATTCGTAGAGAATAGTAAGCTCAAAAGCAAGTGGATCCTGCATGAACGTGATGAGAAAATAATTAAGCTCCTTAGTTCCACTTCATAGTCCCTCATAGCACATTTTACATTGTTAAAAGAAATCATGACCTCTCTGATAGCACATGAGTATTTGGAAAATGTTTCCCTGTCTCACGGTAAATTTGGTGACTCCATCTTGGGCAAAGATAGCCTTATTGTCCTCCTTTTCTTGTACTTCCCTTTTTTCATACATTTTATGCTGTTAAAAAAATCATGACCTTTGTGATGGCACATATGTGAAAAAAAACATCATATAGATATCCAAAGCCTAATGAAAGAAGGGTAGAGAGAGAGAGAGATCACCCTAGTCCAAACTCTTCGTATCAATGGTATTCAATTGCCCCCACTAAAATAAATGTGAAAAATCATTGTCTATATTATTTCTAAGTTGGCAACGATACTAAGTTGGCAACGATAACAGATGTTGGATGTGGTAAAGTCTATCATCCTAACATGTGGTGCTTTAGATGCTTGTTATCTCACGTTTTTGTTTTTTTAAGGAAGTTCAATCAAAGCCTACTCTCCCTTCTTTGAATTGATTGGAAGAAAAAATGTATATATGATGGGGCATACTATTCATGGGACCCCTCTTATCTCACAAGGTGTAAGAATCAACGTCACCTCCAAGGAACCCTCCCATTTTGGAGTAGATGCATACACGAAGACCGATGTAGAAAATCATATCGACTACTTACTCGGATTGAGACGCAGAGGGAAATACATACTATCTTCCATCCAACCATGTACCGATTTCCATATACTCTCTCTCTCATGTTCCATAAATAGAACCATGTGGCCTCTCACATGGGTACCACATGGCATTCATGTCAGTGTCCACACATTGTTTCATGTACCTCCTTTTCTAGGTGATAGTGAGAGTGCCATTGCTTTGGCCAAGAATCCTTTTATAATCTAAGACCAAGCACATTGAGGTGAGGTATCAAATGGTAAACATGTATGTGACCACTGTATTTTGGACAAAATGTAGCATTCTTCCTTTTCAAAAGATGGTTCAGTTCGGGCTACTCAAAAATTGCAGCTTGTACATAGTGATGTCTGTGGTCCTATGAAAACACCTTCTTTTGGGAATTATCTTTACTTCGTGATTTTCATCGATGAGTTTTCTAGGCATGCATGGGTATATCCATTCAAGGCAAAGTCTGAAGTGTTTATGTGCTTCAAACAGTTTCTCGTTTTGGCTGAAAATCTGTTAGCATATAAAATGGGCACCCTCCGTTTTGATCGAGAGGGGGAATATATGTCTTCTGACTTTAATGCATTTCCAACTAAATGTGGGATAAAACATCAGTGTACAGTTCCATAGACACCTCAACAAAATGGAGTTGCTGAACAAAAGAACATGTCACTCTTGGAGATGGTGAGGTGTATGGTCAAGAGTCAGGCTTTACCACATAGTTCCTGGCTTGATGCTGTTATGTGTGCAGCATATGTATTGAACAGGTGTCCCACTAAAGCGTTGCAGTCTATCACTCCATATGAGGCTTGGCATGGTCGCAAGCCATTTGTTGCTCATCTACATGTTTTTGGTTGTCTGGCATATGCATTAGTGCTTGAACAACATCGCATTCTCTACTAGGGAGATCAGCTTGGCATATGTGCCCATGCAAGAGAACAATGCAGACCTTTTTACGAAGGCTCTACCTAAGGAGACGTTTGAAGCTTTCCGCAAAGCTTTGGGATTACTTCCTTTTGTGTATTGATTCCACATAGCTTGGCACTTCCTTATACATGAGTGTCAGCTCCTTGTTCACCGCATCACTCCCATGGGGGATTTGTTGATATATTTAGGTAGTGATGTGTGTGAACACTCTAGGACCGTCAAGGCACTTTTTGCCCACTTTAGGAGGTTTGTTTTCCCCGGCTTGTATATACGCCTATTGCCCTAATGGGCTATTTGTACATTCTAGTGGTAATACATTCAGCATTGTGTGTTCTGTTCCAAGCTTCTTCTTCTTCTTCCTAGTGCTCTTCGCATGCTTCCGCAGACATCTAACTCCAACAACCAATTTCTCTACACATAAAATAGATTTCAAGAAGCCCTCTTAGGGGAAGTAATACACTTATATAAACTACATAATTCACTTCAAATCTCTTGAATTGGATATGTAAAAAAAGAGTTGCAACTCTTATAAGTAGACTTTGTCTATACCTACTAGAGAGTAGAAGGCGTGTAGGCTTGATAGCTCCTCCTTACTCCTCCTCTCTGCATATAACACCTCCCTTTCTATTTTTCCTAGCTTGTACAACTATTTTTCAGCTCATTGGTTGTGGATGACTCTCTCCTTGATCCTCCGTGAGTATATGTCTCTTAGTCTTCAATCACCTACAAGACTTCCATGCATTTGGTGTCCCTTCACCTCCTTTTATAGGCTTTGGATGCCTCTCTCGACTTTTCCACCACCTTAGGACTACCTTGCCCGACCTTGCCCAACCTTGAGACCATCCTTAGTGATCTAAGTCATGGCTTTTGTCCACATTAAGGTCTTTTTCCCCCCTGTCCACCTAAAGCTTGAATATTTCACACTTTCAACACTTCCCCTCAAGCTTAAGGTGGTAGTGTTCATATCAAGCAATCTCATAGGCTTTGAAAACTTTGTTTACTTGGTCACATCCAAGCTTTTGGTGAAGATATCTGCAACTTGGTCCTTTGTACCTACAAAATGAACATAAATGTCCCCACTTGCAACCTTTTCCCTTACATAATGGTAATGCACCTCAATGTGCTTGCTCCTTGCATGATTCATGAGATTGTTAGCAAGATGTAGGCTTGACAATTTATCTCCACAAATTGGAATTGGTCAAAGTTATATACCAAGATCTTTGAATAACTTCTTAATCCACATTGCTTCACATGTAGTAAGGGCTAAAGCTCTATATTCACCCTATGTGAACTCAATGCAACTATGGGCTACTTTTTGCTCATCCATGAAATTGATTTTGTACCTAGCATGAAAACATAGCCAGAAGTTGACCTTCTAACATCAACACTCGCTTCCCAATATGCATCACTCTATGCTCTTACTTGAAGTTCTTCATCATAATTGTATAGCAACCCAAGATTAACTATACTATTCACATACCTTAACACTCTCTTTGCATGATTGAGATGTGTATCTATGGCTGCATGCATGAACTGAGATAGAAATCTAACTATGTAGCAAATCAGGCCTTGTGAGTGTAGCATAGATCAATGATCCCACAATGCTCCTGTATAGTGTAAGGTTTTATAGCTTCTTACTGTCTTCCTTGCTTAACTTGACATTTGAATCAATAGCTTGAGCTATTGTTTTGCAATCTATCATGCCAAACCTAAAGAGCACATCTAGAAATACTTCTTTTGAGAGAGATAGATACCTTCTTTCCCATAGATCATCTTAATGCCAAGAAATTACTTAAGCACACGTAAATCTGAGATTTTGAACTCTCTTCCAAGCTTCTCTTTGATGGTCCTTATCCCTGCATCATCATCACCCATCACAAGGACATCATCTACATATATGCATATCAAACATGTCTTGTAATTTTTTTTCTTCATATACAAGGATGGATCTGCATCACTTGGAGAGAAACCACATCTCTTCAAGAATTCCACTAGCCTCTGACTCCAAGCCCTTGGGGCTTGCTTTAGGCCATACAAGGCCTCCTTCAACCTCAAAACATAGGTAGGACAATGTGGATCTACATACCCTTGAGGTTGTTCCATGAACACCTCTTCTTATAACTCACCATTCAAGAAAGCATTCTTAATGTCCATCTGGTAGATAGGCCACCTCCTTGCTGCACATAGGGCTATGAGAGCTATACTAGTAGCCTTGTTTTCCACAAGGCTAAAAGTCTCCTCATAATCCACCCATTGTGTCTCTTTGAAGCCTTTGGCTACTAGTCTAGCCTTGTACCTTGCCAAGCTACCATCTGCATTCCTCTTGGTCTTGTACACCCACATGTTTTGGACTATCTTCATGCCTTCCTTCTTGGGTAGTGATTCCCAGGTGTTGTTCTCCTTAAGAGCTTTGAGCTCTTCATATATAACCTTCCTCCACTCTAGTTTGTTCTTTGCCTCTTCATAAGAATCTGGCTCTTGATCTGCAATGACATTCATCATGTATGCATAGTGCTTTGCCATGAAAGAACCATATGTATACCTTTGTGGGGGTGCCTTATTCCTTGTAGACCTCTTCTCTTGACCTTTGGAATATTTCTTCTTGAGTCTATTGAGCTTCACATTAGGAGTATGGCCTCCTCAAGCTCTTCCTCTTTTGACTCCTTTTGAGCTTCCCTAGTGTCATAGTCTGTCTCTTGCGGCCTTCTATACTTTGAAATAGGGGATTATCTTTCATAATCATGTGTAAGAGTGATCATATGATTGTACCTTAGATGTAGAAGTCTCTGATCCATTGATTGTGATTGACTCTTGAGGTTGAATGTGCACATCAAAGTGTGCATAATCCTCTTGATCCTCTTCATCCAACTTTGCCTTGCTCTTGTCTCCATACCATGACCTTGACTCATCAAACACAACATCACTTGACACATATAGCTTCTTTGAGAGATTTTTTTAGCACTTGTAATCTTTTTTCTCACTTGAGTAGCCAATGAACACACATTTCTCACTTTTGGGCTCTAACTTTGTTCTCACTTCACTAGGAACGTGAAGAAAGCATACACATCCAAACACCTTGAGGTGCTCCATGGTTGGTTTCTTGCCATAATAGATTTCATGTGCATTCAAGTTGTGCACACCACCTGTTGGAACCTTATTCATCAAGTAACAAGTTTTATTCACAGCCTCAGCCCAATAAGAGAATGGTAACTTACCTTCATTTATGAGACATCTAGCTATCTCAACCAAATGCCTATTCTTCCTCTCTACAACACCGTTTTGTTCAGGGGTGTACCTAGATGTAAAGTGCCTCTTTATGCCATTGTACTGCAAGTACTTTGTGAATTTCTTAGAGAAATACTATCCCCCTCCATCTGATCTCAGTTTCTTGATGTGTGCATCACATTCTTTCTCAACAAGGGGCCTAAACTTTTGAAAGCATGAAAACACTTCTTATTTTTCCTTGATAACATAAAGCAGTACCTTTCTTGAGTGGTCATCAATGAAAGTGAAAAAGTACCTAGCTCCTCCCAATGAAGCCTCTCTAGTAGGGCCCCATACATCTAAGTGTATGAGCTCATAGAGCTTAGAGGATTTGTACTCACTCTTGGGAAATAGCTTCCTTGCTTTCTTACCTAGCTCACAAGCATCACAAACTCATGTAAATCTTGGCCTTCAGAATTGGGTAGTCCTTGCACTAAAATTTTGCACATGCTTTTTAACTTGGGAATATTGATATATCCTATCCTCTTGTGACAAAGATCAATCTTTGCAATCCTTTTGTTACCAATTATCACATAACATACCTTGTTGTGTTTAGTAGCAACACCTATGTGAATAATCTACCTTCTTTCCTTCCCTTGGCAATGACCTTGCCACCTTGCTTCACCATGCACCCTTTTGCATCAAATATAACCTACACACCTCTCTCTACCATCTGTCCTACAAAGATAAGGTTCTTGGAAATAGATGGAACATGGAGCACATCTTTAAGAGTCTTGATAGATTTACCTTCACCTAGCTTCACATCTCCCACATGTGTAATGGGATGCTCGCTGTTACCTCCTATCTCCACACAACCTTTTCAGCTTGGGACTTGCATATGAACAAAAGATTCCTCCATACATGACATGTGATTAGAACATCCAGAGTCTATGCACCACTGTGTCCTTGGGATCACTAGTGTAGCCATGTCTCATAGCTAGGAGGGTCTCCCTCTCATCATCCTTCTTGCAGTTGTTAGCATAATTCCTTTGCTCCTTCTTCTTCTTGCCTTTGTCATCCTTGAACCACAAAAGTGAAGAAATGATTTTGTTTACCACATAAAAAACAAGTTTTACCTTGATGAGGGTTGTTCTTCCCTTTGCCATTCTTGCCATTCCTTGAGGATGATGCCTTGCTATCTCCTTCGGAATCTGAATCTTCTTCCTTGGATTGCTTCCAGCAACTTTTTGCTCCTTTCCCCTTCTTGCCACTCTTTCCTTTGCCTTTGCTAGCACATAGGACTTGTGAGTGACCATCCTTCTTAGATGTGTCTCCTATGGCAGCCTCTTCTACCATTAGGTGTGGGATCAACTCCTCAAGAGTTGGTAGAGGATCTCTATATAAGACAGTAGTAATGAGGGTTTCCACTTGTCTTCCCCTCTCGCCCCATTGAGAATAATATGCACAAGGCTTCCATGTCTACTTTTCAACCAATGGATGCCACTTTCTCCCTCAACTCCTTCACCCTCAAGGTGTAGTCAACAATAGATTTACCACTATCCTTCTTCAAATAATGGAGTTCATTCTTAAGCTAAATCTTTTTAATTATTGTGGAAGTGGCATATATCTTCTATAAGGCCTCCCAAACATCTCTAGCATGATCAAATTCTGATATATGACCAATCATAGTCTTAGAGATTACCTGTGATATGTAGAAGATAGCTCTCCTATTCCTTTGCTCCCAATCCTTCAAAATATTTAATTCTTGATTGGTGACCTTTGGATCTTTGGGATCCACATGAGGATTATCTTCATTTGCACACACAATAGGCCATAAACCTTTGCTCATGAGGTAGTACATGACTCTGAACCTCCATTGGCTAATACTTGTCTTTGTCAAGCAACTCCAATTTCTAACCTAGATCTACCATAATGGATGGGAAATTAGGGTTACACTAAAAAGTACCTCTTAGACTTGATGTCCAAGCTTTTGTGTCCTTCTCTAGAGTCTTCAAAGGATGTTTCCTATTCTAATACCAACTGATGGAATTTAATCCCTCATATTTTCACACTAGAAATGGAATGAACCCAATACCTAGGTCCCTTCATACACCTTTTCTGCTACCCTATAGCAAAACGCTGATTCATCTACCTTACACTGATCCAAATCACCTAAGCTTTTAGCCACACTTAGTATGGTTCATAAAATCTCGAACAAGCTATAGAACACCTTAAATGGATCTATTTAGCTCAGTCAACAACTCTGTACAAGATAGACTATGCAAAGTTGTAGGATATGATGAAATTATGGTTACATAGATACACCAATTTCTCTACACATAAGATGGATTTCAAGAAGCCCCCTTGGGGAAAGTAAGATACATGCTTAATCTTTAGAATGCACCTTTGATTCATTTGAATTGGATATGTAGACAAAGAGTTACCACTGTCATAAGTAGACTATTTCTATACCTACAAGAGACTAGAGAGGGTGTGGGTTTGATAGCTCCTCTATACTCCTCCTCTGTGCATATAACTCCATCATAATGCATCAATAACACACGCAGATACATATACACAGTTGGTTAGTATATGAAGGCCAATACCATATCATAATCAGATCCACAGGTAGGGTCTAGTGAGGTGCCAATAATAGGAATGGAAGAATCCCACTTCCCCAAGAATTCATGCACACTACTATGTACAAGGATTTGATCAGACTTCTCCTTTCATCTAATTAGGGTTTCCCTCTCAAAAGCCCTAATCCACTAGCTAAATTAATTCATATACTTTTGATTCATATACTTTCCTTGTTCTTCATGTATGTGATGTAATCATAATAGTCGTATATTTTCTTGTTTTGACTTAATTTCCTTAAGTTTTGAACAAATCCCCAACATGTCAATCACACACAATAATGGAAAAGAAGAAAAAGATGGAAGAAAAAAATTTCACTGTATTCATATCCAAAGATTTGCTTGAATTTGTACACATCTATCAATCCAAAGATTTGCTTGAATTTGTACGCATCTATAATCCAATATCATCGTTCCAAATCCTTGTCTTTTGCTCTTCATTTGGTTTCTCTCTTTCTTCTTAAAATTCAAAGCAAACTCATTAGTTTTTTTCCATTTTTATGTACAAAACATTTTTAAGCGTGATCGAATTCTCATTGATGATATGGCATTTGAAGAACATTTTTTGGTAGACACTTTCCAAGGGGCTTATGCTGAATCAAAACAAAAAACCATGTAACATGCATATAAACACAAGAAAAACTCTTGGAGGGCATCACCTAATTCATTTATTTATACTCGCGATTGCCAACTTCCAATCTTTTGGTCTTTGGTCTTATTTTGGTCCTCAATCTTATTTTGCTTGTCTCTTGGAATGTTTTTTGAAATTAAACATAAAGATTAGATCTTGGAACACACACACACACACACATATATATATATATATATATATATATATATATATATATATATATATATATATATATATATATTATTACCTTATTTATATACACTATACCTCAAGAGGAGCCTGAATACTTTTACTCGGAATGTTTTCTCTTAGTCGGAGTAAGTCTCCTCACCTGTGGTAGTAGGCCATGATCCTTCCCTCTCAATGATACCAATCAAAAAGTCGTTCGGTGACACTAGTACCCACAAGGAAACCCATAGTCGAGAGATGACTCCTACAACCTCAGGACAGAGGAAAGCCATGAGGCACAAACAAAACTCCTACCCTCGATGGTCTAGCAGATGCACCTTGTTCGCTTAGGTAGATGGCCCAGGTTCAAGTCCCACCTTGGATGCCACAGTTCTATGGAGCGATATATAAGTCCTCTATACTAAATGATGGAGTGTGTGTGTGTCCTAACCCTGTGGTGACAGAAGCATGTTGAGAAACACTTGACCATCTATTTTGACAAGCCTCCCAAAGAATGATCTACAAAAAAATCCCTAGCTTGTCTAGGTAGATTGATTCATGACTACAAGATTTCCCCCATCAAGACACCATAGGATATTTTTTCTAGAAAAAACACGCTAAAAAGTAAGTGGGGTCCCAAGAAGGGAGGAAAAGTTATAAACCTCCTTTGTAACTCTCTCTAACTTTCTTTTATCTTCTTCTTGTTTTTTATTTAAAGGAGTTTTGTCAAAAAGAAATCTTGTAATCAAAAAAGGAAATTTACAGATTTTCTGTACAAAAACCACAATGCTAAAACCTACATAAATTATACAAATTGTTGGATTAATACATGAACTCAGATTATGCATCAAATGCTGAGAATAAATATTGCCTATGATGTAAATTCCAAAGGGCTGTTTGGGATTTTGTCTACTGCCTAATAAGTTATTTCCATTTTAAGAAAGCCTAACACACATATTCACTCTCACCACAAAAGCATATTTAGCAGAATGTGTGGCAACACATGAGGACATATATTAATATTCATCAATAAATTAGTAGGTAATGGACACATTTAGCAATAACTCTAGTTTTTAATTAAGAAAACGATAAAGTAATGTATATACATCAATTAAATAAAATAAAGTCTTTCTTTCCAAATTTTATATGATATATTTTAGATATCACTCTTATATCAATTGAAGAATTTCAAAAGAAGTTCAATTGTGATATATAAGACAAAGAACAAAAGACAGTGAATAAAAGATGTGATGCACTGGTGAGGATCTACAACAATGGCGACAAAATGAGTCTGATGTATGGAATGTTGGCCCTACATGTATAGAATGGTGCTCTCTCTCTGTCTCTCTCTCTCTCTCTCTCTCTCTCTCTCTCTCTCTCTC
Organism: Ceratopteris richardii; assembly: GCA_020310875.1. Classification (NCBI taxonomy): domain Eukaryota; kingdom Viridiplantae; phylum Streptophyta; class Polypodiopsida; order Polypodiales; family Pteridaceae; genus Ceratopteris; species Ceratopteris richardii. The sequence goes on along the minus strand of CM035441.1, from coordinate 56,895,025 downwards.
TCACACATCCTTTTTCCTCCATGTTCCATTTTGCATACTCCTCTCTTGATGTTCCATATCTCGAAAGAGGAAAGCAATATGATAATTTACTAATCATCAGAGGCTACTTGTGCAATTGTTGTCCTCTTCTCGTTTGTGACAACCAAACAATGAATGTGTATTCTGTGTGCCTTTACATGTACTATTCTCCGTTATTTCCACTTTTGCATGTGAGCCGAATGATCACCCCATAGCTTTCAGCTTTTCCTTTATGGCCACCTACCCAAAGTGAGGTTCTGCCAACACACAGGATTAGTTCTTACCTTTTGAAGGACTGAATCTGTGTGCCTCAAACGTACATTGTTTCTCTATTTTCTATGTCATTACTGATTTGTATATTTTTGTACATATGTATGTCTACTACATTGTTTCTCTATTTTCTATGTCATTATTTATTTGTATATTCCAGTAGATATGTATGTCTAGTATATTCTTTCTCTATTTTTCTATGCTATTATTGATCTGTATATTCTAGTACATATGTATGTCTAGTACATTGTTTCTCTATTTTTCCATGTTATTATTGATTTGTATATTCTAGTAGATATGTATGTCTAGCACATTGTTTCTCTATTTTCTATGTCATTATTGATTTGCATATTCCAGTACATATGTATGTATAGTACATTGTTTCTCTATTTTCTATGTCAATATTGATTTGCATATGCCAGTACATATGTATGTCTGGTACATCGTTTCTTTAGTTTGTATGTCATTTTTGATTTGTATATTCTAGTACATATGTATGTCTACTACATTGTTTCTCTACTTTCTATTTCATTATTGATTTGTATATTCTAGTACATATGTATGTATATACAAATAGGCAGTCACACACACACATACATACATAAAGACATAGACTACCCATACATTAAATCTTCATTTTTTTATAATGAGTTGGATTGAAGGGCTTAGTACTTGAGGATTGCACCTCCAGGTTTTCTGATTTTGCAAGAGGGCGGTGGAAACACTATTACTATCACTAAGCAGAGTTCCTTTGCAAGTCTTAATTAGAGCAATAAACTTGTGCTTTCAGGCTAGTAGATAGTGAGTGAACAGGGGGAGGGGGGGTCCTGAATATGCAATGGGCCTCTAACTCTCATATGTGTAGGCAGGTCATTTCCAATGAATAACTCCTGAATTTCTTTGGGAATTATCTGAACATATCCAGCTTAGAAATGCCATCACATAATAACAGAGTCTGCAAAGTGACCATCCAGCTTAGAAATGCCATCACATAATAACAGAATGTTCACCATACATATCACAAATATGCAAAGTATGCAGGAAGAAACAAAGAGAGCACAAGAACAGTATTGAACATAGCCATGGATAAGCACAAAATTTTGTTTGCATTAAGGAAAATGCTCCAAGACATGCACTAGATTCTTAATAAATCATCCTTGAACTGTTGGGTGACATCGGATGAGTTTTAAAAATACAAGTTCGAGACATTACAACTTAAACATTTGGGTTAAAATAGAGATAATCCTCCTTGAAACCCCTCAAACTTAAGCATTCGGGTAAAAATAGAGAGAATTTCCTTAAGACAACTAACAACTATTCATGAATTGAAATAATAATAACAAAGAACAACGGTCTACAAGCAATGGGAAAGAAGTAACACAATAACTAGATGATGGTAAATAGGCAACAAAATGTCATTATATTTTTCCTTGTGCAAAAAAAAAAAAAAATCTCCTCTTCTTCACTGTTTCTCTTGTCTTCTCCATACTCCTTCCTCTCGTTCTTCTCTTTCTCTCTTTTTCTTTTTAACGCCTCTCCAGAAGCCTTAGGTTCTGAATAGCCCTAAATCCCATTGGATCCCACCTCATAAAGGTACAAGGATTTCCTATAGAAGGGCCAAGATAAACACAAGCTAGAGAGGGAAAAGAGATTTGTGTGGAAAAGCGTTTTACCCATGGTAATAACACAACAATGGAGTGCCATTATATGGAGTCAAGTCAAGTATTTTCCCCCATTGAAAATTGAATAATTTCCTACAATGCTTTGATTGATATAGTTTTTTTTTTTTATATAAAGGAAGTTCGGCCTTAGCCTACTCTCCAGAACTTGTATTAAATAAAAGGAAAAGAAAAGTACAAGTGAAGGGGACTAAAGCCCACGGGACCCCCAAATCCCACACAGCGGGGTAGAACTTATAGAGTTTAGATGACATTATAAAGAAGGTTAATCACTTTCTCATCACCCCCATGGGGGGCCCACTTGGGTTTAAGCTTGTTGTTGATCAGAAGGAGCACTTGATGATGTCTGAAAGTGGGGGTTCTTATAGTTGGTGATTCTTTTGACGAGGAGGAACAACAATTTCTCAATCGACCACTCTTTGGGGGAGTCGCCAAAGTTATAAGCACATCTTTTTCTGCCAGATCTTCCATAGGAACTCCCCCATGATGGCATTCCAGAGAGACGTCAAGCAGCCGATCGCTTCTCCCAGCAAAGCTTGTTTCCAACTGATATGCTTCTGAAGTCTAATTTTCTTTCCCACAATCTGCCAAAGCCTGTTGGAGTTGGGACAAGTAAAGAAGATGTGAAAAACATCTTCAATGGACCACCAATAGTGCTTGCACCAAGGAGATTCCCCACAAATTTTGCTAGCCTTTAGGTTGGTCTAGATTCCCCAATGAAGAATTTGCCATACAAGGACAAACTTTTTGATTTCTATGAGAGGGTGCCAGATAGCCATGAACTTCATATCCCACCACAATTGCATCCACGAGAGGCACCACTTCTTATTGAGGTTGACCTAATAATCAATGTTTCCTTTGATATTCGAGATTTTTGTTAGGCAATTACCATTGTGCCATCTGAGACCAAGAGGGCATGGCAAGTCTTGCCCCATGAGAAGACAGACTTTAGAGCGGTCCCAGGCAAGATCTCTGCTTTGTAAAATATTCCATTCTTCATAGATAATGTTGACGCTAGGGTCAATATCCTCGAAATTGATATAGTTATGGAGCAAGAATTGCAAGAAGTTATGGCCAAATATTTGTACACTCCCTTACTATCTCAAGAGGTACCCACAAAATACCTTTACGAAAACATGATTCCATTTCATTCACCAATTTATTTGACATGTTCCTCACCACCATATTAATCCCAATTACATGATTAGTGCTTTCAAGTTCCTTTAAAAACTATTCTTCTTTAAAATATCATTTCACCACAAGTGTTCTGACTACCTTGAGACTCTAGAATATCCCTCCAAAAAAAACCTCCATCAAGACCTTTGAGCTCCAGTATCTAGAAATATTTACTAGTTTGTGAATATGAGCATGACAAATGGTGGAGACAAACATGCAACGGATTTAAGAAGAGAAGCTACAATTCGAGAAGATAATGCAAATGAAGGATAATTAAATTACAAAACCAATTACACTAGATGAAGTAGTAGAATAATATTTTAGTGAACGAATTATTTTTCTCAAAGAATAAAGGATTGTAAAATGAGAAGTAAAATTCCAACAAATGAAAAAGGATAAAAAACAAGTGAAAGAGGTCAAAAGAAGGTTTGGAAAGGGGGAAGTTTTTTAAAGGAACAATCTCAAAATTGAATGATAAAAATCCAATGTTTAAGGAGGTAGATTGATAATTTGTTTTCAACCTATGAAGCAATGTGCAATCTACAATAGTAATACTCAACCACAATCAGGTGTGATAGCTCAAAGTCAACCATAACTAGAAATTACAACGTTGGAAGCCCAGCTTAATGTGAAATAAACACCAAAGATAATTCCTAAGCACAATCCTAGAGAAGCAAACTCAAGAAGCATACATATATAAGTACAATATTAAAGCTCCATCAATTTTAGTAGAGCACTAGCTGAAGTATATGCTTTTGTATATAAACCAAATGAGCATGTCAAAGAATTAAGCTAGGAATATGGGGAATTAAAAAAAAAGGGAGCATATCAAAATCATACATGTGCCTTCAATGATGATGAGCTAGTACAAGGTAATGCAATGAATATTAAAAAATAAGGAGAAGAAGAAGGACCCTTGATTGACTTTTTTTTGTGATGTCTAAATCAATGTATGAAGACCATGCAAAAATATTCTCAAAATGGACAAGAGATATGTCCATCTTGATTATTGACAATTTAAATTTATGGATTTAGAAGGCAAACTTAATGAGTAACATATTATGAACCTGATATGTTCTATAGAGGTGCTCCATCATCTAGGTCTCACTCTTGCCTCGAATGTGATCATGGTAGAGCAGTACAAAGATTACTTGATTAGAAAGGTGCAAAAGCAATGGAAACAATATTTCATGTATGAAGAAGGGGACCTCAAAGACAAGAAGGAAATTTAAAATTGAGATGGGAGGAAATAATTTATAAAACAAACATATACTTTTGCAATGTATTTGATGCCCAACTACGAATCCTATTAGAGTTTTTTTTTTTTTTTTTTTTTTGCATATTTCAATAGAGTATCTCATATCACCATGAATATGACCTTAAAAATTGTTAGTATGCTTCAAATATGCATCAAAAAATTCTACAAATTGTAGCTCAAATCAATGTGGATGCGTGAATTCTTTTCCAAGGTGAAGAAATTTCTTTTTGAAATAATCCAAGGACCCTCATTTAATCCTCTAGAGGCCTATTACATTTGATTAAAGTTTATTCCCTCTACTTACATGTGAAGATTTGAAGAGGAGTTTTGAGCCAACTTCCTAAGAAAAAAATAATGCAATCTTTACTGGAAGCCATGTATCCTTACAATCTCATCTACTTCCATACCTATAGTTTCACAAATTTGATTAATTATCTTAAACACAATCATGATTCAATTCTAAGCTAGAATAAATAAATCTTAAGAGCTACTTATTGCAAAACTTGTTCATGTTAGAAAAGCAAAGAATGAATAGCATAAAATTGATTCAGTAGAACTATTACTTAAGAGGATCCCATTCAAGCTATGCTCTTGCAGCAAAAGATGTAAATATATAGAAGATCAAGGGTTGAAAAAGGAATAAGTTTTTTAGGTACAAATATGTAGAAGATTAAGGGTTGAAAAAGGAATGAGTTTTTAAGGTACAGAGAAGAGATGCCAAAGAATAAAAATACTCCCAAGAGAATCAAGAAGACTTGATATATACATGTAAAGACCTCCTTATTCACTTCAGAACATTTTGTCCCGTTTTGAGACTACTTTCCCATTTTGATGGTGTGTTTATTATTTACCTTTTGATGGTGTGTATCTTGTTCTAAGTCCTTGTTCCAAAACATGAAGTCCCATTCTAAGTCCTTGTTCTAAGTCCCATTCTTAGTCCTTGTTCTAGAACATGAAGTTTTGTCTTTCATTTATGATGGATTTTGTGAATAAATCATGTTTCCATGCTCAAATGCACACTAACATCCCTAAAGGAAAACACCAATGCACAACACAAAAATGGGATCAAAGAAAATCCAACCCCCCATTTCTACATTGTGGGGCCATGTTGGGCATGGCGGTCCTTTATGAATGCTCACAAAGTAATGGGGGATCAAAAGATCAGACCTCCCATTTTTGTGTTGTGTGGTTGTGTTGGCTATGAGGGCTACTTATGAGGTCCTTATAATGAAAGATGTATCTCCTAACAACGTGTCTCTTAATTTAAGGTTTTTCTTTAAAGTTAAGACTTAAGAGTACTATATTATATTTGACAATTAATTGTGTCCCATTTGAGAGAGAAAAGCTCCACATTTTTCTATACAGTCATATGCAAGATTTGTAGGTTTGATGGAATATGCATAATCTGAATGAAGACAAACGAGTTTATCTAGAATTGTTACTTTTGTATGTAATGTACATATACGCATTAGATAGCTGAGTTGAGAGTATAAGCTCCCAGATGATTAGTGTACCTAAATAGCCTAACACATCCACTATCTTTCTTAAAGAATTTCTCCCAAAAAAATTTTGTAGATATCCTACCTTTTGTACCAAAATTTCCATATAGTATAAGCAAGAATACTCACAATTTTCACATCCACTTATACCAAACATGCATTGAAGGATTTTTAGATCCCCACTAAGGTGCCATTAAACCTTAAATTGACCATAATCTTCCATGTATATTGGCTCAAATAATTGTTGCTTCTATATAGTATCTGGAATGTCAGTGTCAACAATCAACAACTTCAATGTCTTGTGGGATTCATATGGAACTTGAGCACATGCTACCCACCACAACTCCATCTTTTATTGTACTTTGAAGGAAGAAGATTCAAGTTTACCCAGACTAAGATTCTGGTGGATTGGGAATTTTGGATGTGGGAGGTATGGCAGATAGATTGGCTGCCAAGTTCCTAATCAAAGCATGGTGCAATGTGAAAGCTTCTTGGTCAAACCTAATTCTTAGAGACAAATCCTCTCTTATGTTTCAAGGAATCCCTAGGTGGAAGGATCTTGACGATGACTCTAAAAGGATCTGACCTTGTTTGCTCCATATAGAAGAATTGGAACAAGATGAAATCGTACATCAAGGTTAATGAAGATTGGAAATGGGTAGACCAGATTGGGAAAAATTATTCTATTTGGTTTCCTATTAAGGGAATCAAAGAAATTGAATCCGAGAACATCCAAAGAGCAAAGAAGCTAAACAAAGGTTTTAGCAAGGGAAAGATCCTTGGAACCATGAGAGAGATCACTAGATAAGATTGAGGAAATAGACCCTCTTAGGAGAGTTGACTATGATGACTAGTGCCTTCTCAAACATAATATTAACTCTTGGGACAACTAGAAGACTCGTGTCCTTCTTGGGAATGACCTACCTCGGATTCAAGGGTTAAAATGGACCACTGTTAATAAACTAGATGAACTTGAATTCTACAGATCCATAAGAACCTTGGCTTGCATATCTTTGTCAACGGGAGATGGTGTAAGAATTGATATAGCATGAGATGGAAAATTGTGAGTGGGGACCTATGGCATCCTCTCATTGAGAAAAAAAAATATGTTCTTATGTGAAATATCTTCCATCATGCAATCAAGACCAATGTCAAAGCTAATAAAACCTATGGGGCCCCTCATTGGTGTAAATGTTGTGTTTGGGGTAGAGAGTACCTTGGCCATCTCTTCTTCTCGTGCCCTAGAAGCGGCCTGATCTGGCAGCATCTCACCAAGAGTTTCAGATTGCCTAGGCAAATCAACTAGAAAAAAGCATCAAGGAGAAATAATTGGTTGCTCTTCTGCTTTGTGGAGTGCCATCAAAGAGGAAACACTCTAAAGATATGGAAAAAAAGATGTGTGATCAACTTTGATCGTCATCCAAAAGAGTGGTCGATTGAAAAATCCCTCTGCTTGTTAGGTATAAGAATATGTAATTGTTAAAAATCTCTACCTATCAGACACCATAGAATGCTTATCTTGGAAAACAACAAGATTAAAATCAAATGGGTTGCTCAAGAGGGCAACAAAAAAATCATTCAACTTCTTAGTAACTCCCTTTAATATATTTGTCACCCGTGGAAACTTGGGTATCCTACCACCTTATCACGTCTCCGAGTCGTTCTACCATTGCTTTCTGAGATGTAGAGGATCCCAAGAGCACTAAGCCTATTCACTATATAATTATCCTTTTATTAATTCAAACATAGGAGAGAAAGCATTGGCCAAAAATGAATAAGATCATAACCTTTAGGCTTAACCTTGAGCAAGGAGAATAGAAGCATGATAAGCTCGAGACCCTTCCACCTAGGGAGACCACCTAGAGGAATGTTCTTTGAGTTCCTAAATAATTCTCGCCCATGAGGCCTTGATCAAGAATTTGGCAGCCAACTTGTCGATGAGGGCCCCAAGGTCAACGATGCCCAAACCACCAACATCTCTTAGGAAAGAGCATATCTCCCACTTGATGTTGGGCACACTCTCATGTTAGGGTCACCAATCCAAAGGAAATTTTTGCATACCCTTCCCAACTTTAAGAGATTCTTGTCACTTGGTCTCCACACGACATTAAAAAAAATGATCAAATAGTTAAGGAATGTATTAATCACCATGGCCCAGCTAGCAACATTGAGTTGCATACCCTTCTAGTAGTTATGCTTGTTGTCCAACTTGGTAATAATCCAATCCCACCTTTGTCTCAAAGAGACATCAAATCCCATAGGGATACCAATTAGACGAAAGATTTGATTTCAAAAGAGCTCTTTACATCAGTGGTCAAGCAAAAGTTATGGTGTCAAGATGAGGGGGGATCCAAAAGCCATTTTAGAGTGATTTATTCTAGAAGTAGAGGCCTCCCAAACCCTATCAAGGCATTGTCAGAAGTTGTGGATGCCCTAGTTGTGGATGGCCTAGGAATCATTGTGGAGAAAAACATTAGTATCATTGGCAGAATTTCTAAGAACCATTTGGCAGAAAATCACTGGATAGATGAACTCATCCATTGCAATGGAGAATAGAAGTAGGGCATGAGGACAACCTTGTTTATGGGAAGAGGTAATGAATGTGTATCTCTCACACCCACCTTCTATATAATGTTATAGAGGGAAGCAAGATCAAACCTGATTGAATCTCTCAACCAAATACTTGGAACACCTAGAGTGTAAAATACAAATGGGATCTTTGACAATTTCTTCTCCCTTGTTTGGATTTCACTAGGGGTCATATCATATCATGCAAGACCTCACATGAAGCCTGATAAATACTTGTAGACTTATATGAAGACCATAATCCATATTTATGATGTGGAGGCAGAGTTCCATTATCTCCCCTTCAAACCATAGGGTTTCACCTCTCCAGTTTGAATACAATCAATGAATGTTAATTAGTTGGTGCAACATCCTCAACAAGGATATGGTGATTCCATTGCTTAAAAAAGCTTCTACTAGTTATGAAAAACTTTTTTACCACACTCTACAATCATGGAAAAGCTCTCAAATGAAAGGATGTTTGATATTTTCTAGTGCTCCATGAGTTTAGTGAAGTTTCGTTAGGAAAAAAACAAGAATATATCCGATATTTGCATAAATTTACTATTAGTAAAGGCTATAATGGCTCATGAAAAACAAATCCTATTTGTGAAAAACTCTATTAAGGTGATTGATTCCTCTACAGGGACATTATAGGCCAAGGAGATGAAGACAAAGGTCTTTATGAGAATCCTTGCTTCCTCACCAAAGAATAACTCTCCAAGCTATGGCATGAAAGATATGGATGTACTTCATATCTTAGGAAGATTTCATCATCTCAACGTGTCAAAGGGTTTCACAAAATCACTCAAGTTGAAGATAATTGACGAGCATGTACCCAAAGTAAACAACATAGGTCCTCTATTCCAAAATTGGCATCTACTTGAACCAAGAAGCCTCTAGACCTTGTCCATATGGACATTTGTGGTCTCATGAATACCCCATATTTAAGTTTTAGACTCTAGTTCTACCTTCTTTTAGATGACCACACTAGATTCATTTTGGTATTCTTCCTTAAATCAAAATCAGAATTTTTTTTCAAAGATTGTACAACTCAAGTCAAGAAAGAATCATCTACATCTTTGAAGACCATCCGATCCGATGGTGGTAGAGAATCACTAAACCATGAGTTTCAAAAATTCCTCAAGCAAAGAGGAACAAAAATCAAGTAACTCGAACCTCACAATGCATCTCAAACCAGGGTTGCAAAATGCGAAATTGGAGGCATCATGGAAATGGCTTGAACAATGCTCCACAATAAAAATCTTCCTTTGAAATTTTTCTCAAAAGATGTTCACACTACGATGCACATCCTTAATCGAGGTTTCAACATGATACCATCTGAGGTATGCAAAACCGGAGGCATCATGGAAAAGGCTTGAACATTGCTCCACAACAAAAATCTTCCTTTGAAATTTTTCCCAAAAGATTTTCACACTACCGTGCACATCCTTAATTGAGGTTTCATCAGTGCACTTTTCAACGACACCATGGAAGGAAGGCTTACCATGGAAGGAATTCCAATGTCAAGTACTTTTGTGCCTTTTTCAGTGATGCCTATGTCCACATACCCGAGGAAGATAGGAACAAGCTCTCTTCCAAGTCAAAGAAAAGAACATCTTTATTGGCTATACTGAAAAATATAAGGCATATAGCCTATATGATCTCAAGGATCATACAATAACCATTTCCAAAGATGTTATCTTTGATTGAACCTCTAATTTATCAAGAAGCTAAGGGTCATTGAGATTGGGAAGAATCCATGAAATCTGAAATTCAAACCATGCAAGATAACAAGACTTAGAGACTTATCCCCAGACCACCCAATCATCAAGTAATTGGAGTAAAATAGATTTACAAGGTCAAGTATAAGCTAGATGGAACCTTAAAAAAATATAACGCTTGATTGGTTGCCAAAGGATGGAAGCAAAAGCATGGCATTGAGTATGAAGAAGTTTTGGATACAAATTATGCAAGAATAGGTCAAAAGTATGCAATTATGGGTCCCCACTAAAATTTCAAAGGGACTCTCAAAGGCATTGAGTATTGGATCACTTGTGAGAGATCCAGGAAGTAACAAGAGCAACCCATTCAAATGTGCTCAACGTTTTTTGTACCTTCATGTTATCTTTGAGCTCCATTTTGTCAAGGACAAGGAGTCCTTGAGCCTTGCGAGCATATGCCCTAACTATTTAATTTTGAAGCTTGGTATGAAAAGATACATGCCTACTTGATTGCACATGGTTTTGCTGAGAGCACCTCATATGTCAAGCATGCAAATGATATGCTTCTAATCATTTGTGTATATTGATGACATGTTGCTCATTGGTCCTAATGAGAAGCATATTGTTGAATTTGAGGCTGATTTACATGCCTCTTTTGAGATGTTAGATTTGGGGCATTTGCATCATTTGGACATTCAGTTTATGCAAGTTGTTGGGGGAATAGCTTTGTGTCAAACAAAATACATTGACACATTATTGCAGCATTTTGGCCTTGAAGATTGTAAACCTATTGCCATTCCTATGGAAACACGTTTATGATTGAGTCTTCATGATGCTGGAGGTGCATTTGACGTTGGTCTCTATCAGCAAGTTGTTGGATGCTTGATTTACTCATGCATAGCTCAACCTGATATTCAATTTGTTGTCTCTCAAATGAGCACGTTTATGCATTGCCCAAGTGTCAAGAATTGGCAGGTGTTAAGTGCATCTTTTGATACTTGAGTGATAGCTAACTACTTGGATTGTTTTATACCAAGGGGGGATCACTACTGCCAGATTTACATGCTTTTTCTCACTTTGATTGGGTTGGTTTCTTTGAAACTCTTGTGTCCACTAGTGGTTTTTGCTTCATGCTTGGTAGCTCATGTCTATCTTGGTTGAGCAAGAAGCATTCTACTATGGACACTTCTAGTTATGATGCTAAGTATAGGGAAGCTTTCACCGCGATTGTTGAGTGTGTGTGGCTCAGATGGCTTCTGGCAGATTTGGGTGTTGGCCAATCTTCTGCCACCTCCATCTTCACTGACAATTAGAGAGCATTGGTAGTTGTGAGGAACCTTGTGTTCCATGCTTGCACAAAGCACATTGAGGTGCATTATCATTACAACAAGGAGAGGTTCTCTACTGGAGAGATCAGTTTGGCATATGTGCCCACATAGTATAACATTTCAGATAGTTTCACAAAGGCTCTACCTTGGGAGAATTTTGAAGCTTTCTGCAAAGCTTTGGACTAACTTCCTTTTGTGGATTGATCTTGTTCTAGATAGCTTGGCACTTCCTTATACATGAGTGCTAGCTCCTTGTTCATTGCATCACTCCGAGCGGGGATTTATTGGTATATTTTGGAAGTGATGTGTGTGAACACACTTAGGACTATCGGGGTACTTTTTTCCCTCTTTAGGAGGTTTTTTTCCCCAACTTGTATATATGCCTATAATCCTAATGTGTTACTCATCTTTATACATTCACTTGATAATACATTCAATATTGTGTTTTGTGCTTCACGCTTCTTCTTCTTCCTTGTGTTGTTGGCATGCTTTCACATACCTTAACCTCCAACAATGATTTAGATTAAGGAGTTGGTATGCTTGACTCACTGAAGCTTATGTGCATAAGTAGGACACAAGTCAAAATCTAATTCCTCATCAAGGCATTGTGCATCAATGCATAGAGTGTAGAAAGGAGAAGCTAGACATGAGAGCTAACAACTATTGAGGTGGAGTGAAGAAATTATGCTTAAAGTATCATTTTAGGAGAGGCATATACACGAAGTAAGTAGTGTTGAGGTGATAATGTAGTCTATGACATGAAGAAGGAAGCGATGATTTGGAAAAGCTAGGCCAAAGCTAGAGAACAAGGTGGTGTCTATTGCACTTGATAGAGGAAACCAACACAGTACCAAAAAGGAAGTGATTATCATACAGAGATTAAACTAGGTCATTTACTATTGATTACCTTGTTTATTACATCTCATTGATGGATTTGACAAGTAAAGGTAATTGAATTGCGATTTTGGATGCATCAGAAGCAAAAGATAAAGTACGAGAGCTACCATGCATAAGTTAAGGCAAAGGTGAGGCTAATGTTATATTGGTTATTTTTAGACAATGTGATTAGTTAAGTTGTAGTTGGCATGGCGGCAAAGAAAAGAAAATAGTCCTAAGTTTGGAAGGTTGGTGCCTTTGTGTTTTGAGACATGAGGCACCTATGGAGGTCAACAAGAATCAGGTGTCAGGCTACTATTGGATTTGTGGCCCTCCTTGCACCAATACCTACATTGGTAGTGCACCATGAATTTGGGAGCTATACATATGAGCATAAACGAGAATATTGGAGCATGATTAATCTCAATAAATATGATAGTAATAGATTGCCTGAGAGGCACTAAGAGGATAATTGTCTTGGAAATAATTATTTTTCATCTAGTACGATCTCATTTTGAGACTCATGAATAATTATATGCTAAACAAGAACTCTAAAAGGAGAGTAAGATAAGTAGGATCAAGTTGGCAGTTCATATCCATGTGATGAATTATTGTGAATTTTGTGGATTATGGTCATGTTTCATGAATGGTACATCAGAACTATTGTGTGCTATAATGAAGCCTTCTAGCTTTGATGAATTTTCTAATTAAAATCCATTGAAGTCCATGAATGTGGGAGAAGTAAACATGTGTACAGGCATATATTGAGAGTGAAGAAAGAATGCATGCAATAGAACTGAATCAAGTCTACATAAATTGATGCACCAATCATTGTAAATAAACCACAACTAGGGTCTGTTCTTGCAGATCCAACCCCAGAAGGCTTGGACATGATGTTCAAGGCCTACGAGGCTCGTCTTCAAGAAGGGCCAATAGCTACAAACCTAGACAAGAGTTACCCTAGAGCAGATTTAGAGATTGAACGGACAAAAATGTGCATGAAAATGCTAGAGTTGGCTCAAGCTATGCTTGAAACCAATCAACAGTTCAATCTGACAAAATCTGTCAAACCGGATTTGCATTTCGAGGGCTTATTAGAAAGATTAGAGCAGTTGGTAAACAAGCCCCAGGTTTCTTTACCTCCACAGGCTCAACCAATTATTGAAAGAGAAAGCTCACCTCCAAGGAAAGCTTATGTTCCTGATTCTGTGGATGAGGGAGCACCTCTTTCAATTCAATAGTACTCTCAAGAGTTCTTGCGAGAAATACAGGAAGATAAATGTGCCAAGGAGAAGGGTAGCCCCCCTCCTATTCCTGACATTGATGACCTTCATGATCAATTTCCCTAAGACATTCCATCAATCTATGGAGATCAAGCAGAGCAACAAGAAGATGAAAGATTAGATTTTGAATCTAATTCTTTACTAGAGTTGCCACAATTCACAGGCACATGGGAATCTGAATCTCTTCATATTAGAGCTCCCACAATATTGGTAAGAAATGAAGACTCAGTGGTTCCAAGGAACACTGATGTTGTGAAGAACACTAAGGTTCAATGTCATCTCACTGTAGAAGAGCTACTCAAAGCAAAACCTGAGCTATGGAGTCATGTGAAGGATCAAGTTCCAGAACTCGATTCCAAAATGCCAAAAGTAGGCTCTAAGCAAAAAGTTCCAGAGGTACCTCTCGATAAAATAGGAGACATGAGCAAAGGTGAAGAAGGTAATACTTATCTTCCGATCACCTACCAGGGTTACACAACCAAAGCAATCGTAGATTCAGGTGCTGGTGTTGCTATTGGGACCACCTCCTTGGGGAAGCTATGGGGCAAACCCACATTAAGACCAACTAGAATGAAGCTTCAAATGGCAAACAGTCATTTTGAAAGACCTCTAGGATTGCTAGAAGGGATAACTCTAACCACTTGTGGTGTAGAGTTTGAACATACATTTGCTATATGTGACTTTGAGAAAAATAATGTCTACAAGATGATCCTAGGAAGAACCTTCCTATGACAACTCCAAATAGTACAAGATTGGGGAATAAACTGCTTGTACTTATAGCACTTAGGGGTCACCACCAAGGTCAATTTGAAGGATTACACCTTCAAAGATGTACCACACCTACAGTGGAATCCTATCCACAAAGCGAAAGAAGATTCAATCTCTATGCATTCCGAAAGTTCTCCTGAACCATCTTGGATGCATGAAGATACTCATTTGTGGATGTGCAAAGTCGCAGAGGAAGAGGAAAGACATCTAAACGTGAGAGAAGAAGGAACTTCTCCAGGAGATAGACCAATTAAAGACCCAACCTATACACCGATGATATTTCCAGATGAGGAATTTGAGCCTCATGGTTGGGCAGAAATCTTAGCTACCATGGACATTGCAGTCAATGAAGAACAATGGACACCTCATTGTGATGAGGAGGGTTATGATATTTCAGTGTTCATGTGTCAGCCCTTGCTAGAAGAATGTGACCCTAGTGATGTCATAGAAGAAGAAGAGAACGATGATGATCTAGAGTCCAAGCCTTTATGGGCCAAGGAACGTTAAAGAGGTACAAGCTTTTATGGGCCATTGTGGATATTACCATAGATTTATCCACATGTATGCAATCATAACTAAACCTCTTTATGCCTTGTTGACAAAATTTGAGTGGAACGATGAATGCGAAAAGTCCTTCAATGAATTGAAGAGACGTTTGTGCACAGCACCAATATTGACCACTCCTGATTGGAATAAACCCTTCCATGTCCATGTGGATGCATCCAATTATGCAATAGGATGTGTGTTGTCACAACCAAAAGGTGAAGGAAATTTAGATTTTCCTATAGCATATGCTAGCAAGCAACTCAATGCAACTGAACGAAACTATACAACAACCAAAAGAGAAGGCCTAGGCATGGTATATGCTGTGAAGAAGTTTAGACACTATCTATTGGCCAACAAGATCAAGTTTTTCACTGATCATCAAGCTCTATTATATTTGGTCAATAAACCTTGCAATACAGGACGCTTAGTAAGATGGTTCCTCTTACTAATGGAATATGACTTTGAGGTGGTAGTTAGGAAAGGCAGGACCCACCTCAGGGCAGACCACCTTTCTCGCATCACTTCAGGAGAGTCACCACAAGGAGTGTCTGATGAATTTCCCGATGCTTATCTGTTCAATTTAGAAGTTGTACCTAAATGGGCAAATAAGTTAGTACCTGCCCTAACCTTCGGACCTGCAAATAAGAATGTCAAAAGAAAGAAAGATGAAATTGTAAAATCCCAAAAATATCAAATATTGGTAGGAAGCATGTACAAACAAGATACAGAGGGTGTACTAGCTTGTTGTGTTGAGGATGACGAACATAGTAGTTGGTTGCAACAAGCCCATGAAGGATTGCTAGGAAATCACTATTCTAAACAACGAACATTGCAGAATCTAAAACATTTAGGAGTGTATTGGCCTAGCATGGACAAAGAAATACATGAGTGGATTAAGAATTTTCCAATGTGCAAAGAGAGACCCCTAGTGGAGCATGCCACCCTTTATCATGTATCGTTGATTCCAGATTGGAGTGCTCCATTGGTAGAATTTATGAGATCAAGAACATTACCCAAGGAGGCTAGTCTAGCAAGGAAACGAAGCTTGGAACAAGAGGCTCAAGACTACGCCTTAGTAGGAGACAACCTGTACCGAAGAGGCAAAGATGGTTATTTAAGATTGTGCATTCATGAATGAGATTATTTGAAAATCTTAGAAACTGCACATAGCAGTGTTGCAGGTGGACACTTTGGGTCTAACAGAGTAATCAAGACCATTCCATTCTCAGGACTTTGGTGGCCTACTCTTCATATGGATGTTCATACATATGTGAAGAAATGTGACACATGCCAACATGCACTATATCTGATCAGAAAAGATGAGATGCCTTTGAGGCCATTGATGGGAGGATGTGCATTCTCGAAGTGGGGTATAGGATTTGTTGGTCCCATTAACCCCCCAGCTAGAAACTCCCATGCAGAGTACATTATTGTAGCCATAGATTACCTTACCAAGTGGGTGGAAGTCAAAGCCACAACAAAGAATGATGCTCAAATGATGGCTAAGTTCTTATTCAAGAATGTGTTCACTAGATATGGATTACCAATATATTTAGTAAATGATAGAGGTATGCACTTCTTGAATGAAGTTATTAAAAACCTTCTCCAAGAATTCTTGGTAATACATAAGAATTCTGTCCCCTGTCATCCACAAGCTAATGGACAAGCCGAGAGCATGTTGTTTGGGCTTACTGAGTTGCCTACAAAACAGTACTCAATGCCACCCCATTTTAGATGGTCTTCGGACAGAATGTTGTGCTACCATTGGAATTCCTATTCCCATCATTAAAAGTAGCACAAGAGCATGAGTGGAATGGACATGAATTGTCCTCTAGGATCTCTGATCTAGAACGCTTAGGTGAGACGAGGCTACGAGCGGCAGTAGGCATCTATGCTACAGAGAAAAGAAAAAAGGCATACTTTGATGCACACATCAAGGATAAAGGATTGAAAGAGGGAAACCTAGTGTTGGTTTATACACTAAAGCAACATGCCCGTAAGTTGGAAAACAAGGATATGGACCCATGATCATTAATAGAATTCCCACTAGTGGTGCAGTTCAATTGGCTACTTTAGAAGGTGATATCTTGCCAAACTATATCAGTGGTTGTTGAGTCAAGTTATATCAAGAACCTCTTATGGAGGATATGCTAATGAGACTCAACACTACTAAGAAGCGAAAAGAAGAAGAGTTGAGAGTCAGAGAAGAAGCACAGGCAGAGGCTAGAGAGCGCATAAGACTAAATCAGTTAAGGTGAATAGGCCTAGATGTCAACCCA
Source organism: Ceratopteris richardii (assembly GCA_020310875.1). Taxonomy (NCBI): domain Eukaryota; kingdom Viridiplantae; phylum Streptophyta; class Polypodiopsida; order Polypodiales; family Pteridaceae; genus Ceratopteris; species Ceratopteris richardii. The sequence goes on along the minus strand of CM035441.1, from coordinate 56,877,756 downwards.
AAAGCCCCAAAATATCACATGGACATGTGCCAAAAATTGAGCATAATAACTTCTCGCATAATCGATCGACGCCCCTATGAGATTGTGGAGGTAGGACGAGGAAAGAGTGTAAGGACTATGAGAGCCTTGGTTGACTCAGGTGCACCAACTAGTGTTGTTAAACTTTCATACAACCAAGACCTACAATTGAACATCAAGCCCATAGAAGCCTATCTCATAGGTTTGGGAGGTGTGGAAACCCCTTTTTTGGGTGAGGTTGAACTTCCCATCTATCTTAAAGATGTTTGAATGAAAGTGAAAATGCTAGTATGTCATAATGAGGACCTTACAGAGCCACTTGTCTTGGGTCAAGATTGGATTTTTGACCATGCAGTCAACTTAAATCTCAGAATCCGACTTCTTCAAGTTTGGGTACAGGAACAATGCATTACATTAGAGTTATACAATTGCATGCTCACAAATCCAGATGTCACATATTCTCTTAGTTCTTCTAGGACTAATCTTAGCAAAGAAGATGTTGTATGTGTCCAAAGATCTATGTTCCAGAAGAACTCAATCATGGAAGAACAGGCTCAACGGCAAGCGAATTCATCCTCTTGTGCAAAAACTAATGCCATCACAACAATTCAACCAAAGAGGCCAGCGAGACAGTACAAGACAACCGCCATATCAAATAGACCAAGAGAATTCAAGATGAAAGAATTTCTGAGCATGAAACAGATCTGGGTACGAAAAGGCGAGCGAGAACCAGCCTTGGCACCAGAATTTCCACCCAGGAAAGCAAACCATGCAAAAAGAAGAACCATGCAATCAAGACAAGTTAAAACATAAGGCATGAGACAAATTTGGGTGGCTAAGAAATTGGTTGCAGATCAACAAGGGCAATTACAGATGTGGGTACCTAAGAAGCTCTTACATACACAACCTATGCCCCCCCACATCCGAATGGTCTCAACAAAGAAGCCAAGGAGAGAAAAGGGTAAGAACCGAGTACAGAGACCAAAAGAAGATAAACTCACCTCTTCGACAAAAATAAGCAGGCAATCATCAAGGATATGGGTTTGGAAGCCAAAAGCACCAGCAGCATCCACAGAACCAAAGAGCCAACCACACTGGATACCAAAGTTTGGAAAGCATCCAAAGATGAAGAGGCTTGGGGTGATCTCTACAGGGCCAAATACTATTCTAAAATGGGTCCCAATCAGGAGGATTATATCATTTCAAGATCCAATCGACACCTCCAAACAAAGAATGCATCAAGTATGCATGTAACATCAAAAGCCTCGACCAGCAACAACCATGTGCCTTTGGCATAACCTTGCCTTTTGCACCATTCAAGTCATGCATTTCCAAAGTGTGCATTAATATAGGGCCACATTACACGGCCATGCATAGACACAATTGAGAAATCCTAGGAACATGAGACACACTTGACATATGTCAAATACTATATTGCTACTAACCACTGTTTTCTTGTTTGTGCCATTGTTCCAAAAAAAAAAAGAAAAATAGACCGGATATGATTGTGTGTGCACTACAATAGATCGGCTGTATACCGAGGTTTTATTGAGGGAAATGAATGCATGCATTTTTTTCCCGACATCGATGTAGGTGTCGGTATGCGTGTCGGATTAAAGTGCCCGTATAGGCATCGGTATGAGCATCGATATAATCGTCGGTATAAGCGTTGGTATTTTCCATGCTCATACCAATGATTATACCGACGCATCTGCTGGGTGTACCGTCACATATATCGGTGCCCCTTGGGTGTACCAAAGCTTATTCTGATGGCATTACTGGGAGTATCGTCGCTTATACCGACGACCATATCTGCAAAAAAAAATTTGGGCAGAGTGTGTTGTCTTTTGCTACAGCAACATTACCATGATGTTGGTTAGCAAAAGACAATACACTATGCCCTTAAAAAAACCGAGCACATGTGATGTGTACTCTAATGTCAACCAAAATATGATTTCATAAAACAGAATATTATTGGACACAAAAAAGATAATCAAAATGAACCATGAACCATGAACCATGAACCATGAACCATGTACAAAAAGAGTTATATATTTCATAAATGAAGCATGTACAAGAGTGTGGCAAACCACTGTCATATATGACGCTTTTACAAAATGTGGCAAAGCATTGCATTGCCATATAAAAATCAAATACAAAATTTGGGTGTGCCACTACCATACACATGCAACAAATGTTCCATATCAAGAGTCCTGCAACAAAGAACATTAATCAAAAGAGATAAATTCACATGAAATTTACAAACAACAAGTAAAAACCAAGTTTATAAATTCATCACCTCATCGCAAATGCTCCCATGAAATGACCACACCGCATCCCTCCAAGTCCTCCAATAGTGCAGTCAATCCATGACGATATCCATAAGCCTCCTCTGTTCGTGTTGGAGGACGACCCATTGCCAGCTCCTGCAACAAATATACAAAACATTAGAGGAACATACATGATAAGCTTAACACAACCAAATTAAATAAACCAAATGCTACTTACAAACTCATGATGCATCATGTCATATCCACTACTACCCAAATGTGACGGTCCAACCATATCTAAACAGGTGGCTGCAGCATCTCGCTGTTGGAGATATCGGTCAGGAGTCTACTACAGCTCGTCATGAATCATATCCCACTCCTCAGCATCTAACCATACAGGCTTTGGTAAGCCTGCTCTGAAAGCATCACAAGCCTTGGATCGTCGATGGGACATAACTTCACGTGCGGTGTGCAGAATCCACTCTGAACTAACAAGAGGTTTCCCATCGGCTGGTCAGAACTCTTGATAAATCATCTCTGTGATATAATTCTTCCAATCTTTATCTTGTTCACTCCATTTCAACATGATAGAGTGTCCAAATTGTATGGAGCAAAGCTATCTTATACGTGCAAAACACATTGCTTTTCCGATCGCATCCATCACCGGAGTTCCATCTCGAATCCTATACAGCTTGGAGTCATCATGGTCATGAGCACCCCAAGGTGTACGTGGTGTTCCACATGGTGTACCATGTGGCATACCTACATCTGAGGTACTCATCCTAGGAGTAGAAGTAGGAAACACAACGTCCGTCGCACTGCCTCCACAACAGCCACCTCCTCCAGACCTACCTATCGATCCACTCCTAGAACCTCCTGCTCTAGAGCATGACCTCAACCTACAAGATGGGCCAGAACCGCTATCACGCTGAGGTGTCAAACGCACATGTCTACTACTAGAGCCAATAGGGGATGGCTGAAAAGCTGGTCGTGGTGGATTCATAAAGCTAGGAGACATATCTCCGACGGGAGTAGCACCACCCACAGGAGTGACGCCGGTAGGAGTGACATCGACAGGAGTGACACTGGCGGGGGTGAGGCCGAGGGGAGTGCTACCACAAGCGATCCAATACTGTGATGCAGCGGCCATATACACGGGAGGTACCTGAGAGATGAACTCTAAAAACTGCTCCTCTGTCATGGAATGTGGAGTGATTGGAGGACTATGTCCCATCGTGCTCTGTAACAAAAGAAATCAAATAATTAGCATATGATAATAAAGGTAATATAGAGAAATGGTAGTGTACAAAAAAAACCTAGCAAAAAAAATAAAAAAAATAGTACGTACAAGTGTTTGATTCAAAACTCCTCTATTCTAGCATCCTCTTGGAGATCCGATGCACCGAGAATATCTATCTCTATATTGATGACTTCTAAACCACTTACTATGCTGGTTTGTTCCTGATCATCATCTATTGCTTCATTCTGTATTTAGTCTTCTTCAATGGCCTCTTCTTCTCGAACAATGATCTCTTCCTCCTCGACTATCGAATGAATCTCTGAGTCCACTACAGAGGGAGTTTCTTCAACATCTATGTTCTCACAACTTTTTCTACTATGTGGGGAGACTTGTAAAACAAATAGCCACTCTGGTTCTTTTGAATCTAGTATAAAAACAACTTGTTCACAGTGTCCGGAAAGTACAAATGTATCTCTTTCATCCGTCCATAATTTTGTGGAGTCAACTTGAAGCAAACCGCTTTTATCCCACCTCATTGTTGCGTTTCTTCCAGAGGTGACTACTTTAAACCATTTCACATCAAAAGCAAAGTAATCAAACTTCCTAAAAGATAGTTTCAAGATATCATGAATCACTCCACAATAATCTACCTAGCCTTCTTGAGCATTATACTCTCTTGCACTTGCTCTCTTTTTTGCAAAAAGTTCACCATCACCCCACTATCAAAAGTAGACCTATTTTTATCGATTCGTGTGATCCAAAAGTGTCATCAATGAGACCATAGTGCACTATATTTAGTATACTCCCAATCACATCCCTTTGTGAGTTCTTCTTCTTCTTCAGAGATATCTTAACCCATTGCCTTTGCTTGTGAAACCGTTGTATCTAGCCATCTGCTCGTTGGAAAAGGTGGAAGAGGTCGAAGAATTTCTGGAAGAGGCAAAAATCGAGTGGAACGATTCCTTCGAAACTAAGCTCTTTCCTTTGTGTTGGTCTCCTTGGAAAGCTCATACTTTTCTAACCACTTTTGCATAGGCTCAGAGTTAACTATGCAGAACTTCATTGCCTTCTCTCTGAAAGTTGCATCCATTTTTCTTTGCAACCTTTACTTTGTGGTTCATCGCCTACGAGATGAACATCTTCATTATCGCTCCATAAACGAGGCATTTCTGGATCCGATATACGTAGACACTCAGTTATGAATACAAGAGACTCTTGTATGAGCCATCCCTCTGCCATGCTACCCTCTGGATGTGCTCTCTATCGAACAAACCCTTTTAATGTCTTCATAAAGTGCTCTAAGAAGAACATCCATCGACTATGGACAGTTCCTCTTATTGCAACTTCATCTACCACATGAACCAGTAAATGAAGCTAAATAATGAGAATACTTGTGGGAAAGTATTTCTCTACCATACAAACAGCCTCAATAGCATTGAGTTTCAGCCATGACATTAACTCAGCTATAGATTTGCATCTAAACAGGTTCTTAATTCGTGAAATAATAGGAAAGTGATGCAGAACCTTTGCGAGGATTGATTCACCTATAAGGTCTTCTCTAAATCTATTTGCTCCACACTTTGGACATACATGGAGATGCTCATACTCATTCCGAAAGGGGATGCAATCATTCGGACAAGCATGAATCTTAGTGTAATCCATTCCAATGGACTGTAAAAGTTTTCTTGCACCTCCACGTGTTGGAGGCATGTCATTGCCCTCTGGCAAAAATTGATCTTTAAGAAGCCTGCAATAAGCAATTAGAGCGATATTAGTAAATAAAGTTATTTTGATACAACAATGAAAGTTTATTTAAAATCCACTTACTTGAACAATTCAGTGACACTACTATCTGACCATCCATAAATGGATTGTAGATTGAGCATCACGAAAGACGCACATAGTATATATATCTTTGCTCCATTATAAGGTGGTAAACGAGCTAGTCTTCACATGTTTTCATATTTTTCATTGACTTCTGATCGTGGAAATTATGTTGTGTCCATGAATCTGTCGACATCTTCTCCACCATCATGATATTCGTCCATCTCATAAAATGCTTCGAGCATTTCTTCCATATGTTCATTCCGTGTAATGCTATTAGTACTTTCTTGTACGTCTAACTCCTTTTTTGTTCTCTTTTGTCCACGAGAGGTTATCGGTGCAATGTCGTTTGGGTCCATGTGCTCACCTGGGGGACCATGCGAATGGTAGCATAGGTTTTCTAGTCGACTTTTATCAAGGATCCATACTCTCTAACATGTGCAGTACAAATCCATCGTTTCTGATAAATTTGATACTTGCATTGAGTGCAAGGACATGCCATTCTCTCCTCCGGATCCAAACTAGCCATCTGATACAATATGAACATTTTACAACATTCTCATACTCTTAAAGACTTAAACCTGAAATACTAAAACCTAAATACTTAAACACCTAAAAAAACCTAAAACCCTAATACTAAAGACCTATATATGTGTATATGTGTTATATGTATTATATATATGTCTATTGCTTATATAATTAAAATCCTATTTTTATATATTTAATTATATATATTTAATTTATTTATTTAAAACACTAGTTCTTTTTATGTTTATTTATCTATATAATTATCCTATTTTATATATATATTTATTTATATATTCAGATTTTTTTCTTAATTTTTTCCTATATTTTCTCTTTATATAAATTTAATTCAGTTATATGTATGCCTAAACCCTAAAACCCTAATCTTAAAGATCTAGTCCTAAAATATGTATATTTCTGTATGCATGTGTATATACATGTATATATGTATTATATGTGTATGTGTATGTGTGTATATATGTTATGTAGGTGTTAAAACCCTAAAACCCTAATCAGAAAGACCTAGACCTAAAACATGTATATATGTGTATGCATGTGTATATATATGTGTATGTTTATATATATGTGTATATAGATATGTGTATAAGTATATGTGTGTATGTGTATGTGTATATATATTTACTCTGATTAAAATCCTTAAAATTAAACCTATTTTTATATATTTAATTATATATATATTTATTTAAAACAATAGTTCTTTTTATATTTATTTATCTATATAATTATCCTATTTTATATATATATTTATTTATATATTCAGATTTTTTTCTTATTTTTTTTCTATATTTTCTCTTTATATAAATTTAATTGAGTTATATGTATGCCTAAACCCTAAAATCCTAATCTTAAAGATCTAGAACTAAAATATGTATATTTTTGTATGCATGTGTATATACATGTATATATGTATTATATGTGTATGTGTATGTGTGTATATATGTTATGTAGGTGTTAAAACCCTAAAACCCTAATCAGAAAGACCTAGACCTAAAACATGTATATATGTGTATGCATGTGTATATATGTGTATGTGTATATATGTGTATGTGTATATATGTGTATGTGTATATATGTGTATGTGTATATATATGTGTATATAGGTATGTGTATAAGTATATGTGTGTATATGTATGTGTATATATATTTACTCTGATTATTTTCCTTAAAATTAAACCTATTTTTATATATTTAATTATATATAATTTATTTATTTATTTAAAACACTATTTCTTTTCATATTTATTTATCTATATAATTATCCTATTTTTTATATATATTTATTTATATATTCAGATTTCTTTCTTATTTTTTTCTATATTTTCTCTTAATATAAATGTAATTGAATTATATATATGTATGCCTAAACCCTAAAACCCTAATCTTAAAGATCTAGACCTAAAATATGTATATTTTTGTATGCATGTGTATATACATGTATATATGTATTATATGTGTATGTGTGTATATATGTTATGCATGTGTATATATATGTGTATGTGTATATATGTGTGTATAACTATATGTGTATGTATGTGTAAATAACCTAAAAACCCTAATCCTATTTTTATATATTTGATGTAAAAAAAACTTTAAAATCAAAATTTTATATATTTAATTATATATATTTAATTAAAACACTAGCTTATGTGTGTATATGTGTGCATGTGTGTATGTATGTGTGTGTGTGTGAATGTATGCATGTATGCATGTGTATGTGTGTCTATGTATGCATGTGTGAGTATATGTGTATGTGTGTGTATGTATGCATGTGTGTGTATGCATTCATGTGTGTGTGTGTGTGCATGCATGTGTGTATGTATGTGTGTGTGTGTATGCATGCATGTGTGTATATGTGTGTGTATGTATGCATGCATGTGTGTATATGTGTGTATGTATGCATGTACATATGTGTGTGTATGTATGCATGTGTGTACATGTGTGTGTGTTTATGTATGCATGCATGTGTGTATATGTGTGTATGTATGTGTGTGTGTGTATGCATGTGTGTATATATGTGTGTGTATGAATGTGTGTATCTGTGTGTATGTATGCGTGTGTATGCATATGTGTATATGTGTGTGTGTATGTATGTGTGCATGCATGTGTTTATGTATGTGTGTATGCATGTGTGTATGCATGCATGTGTGTATATGTGTGTGTATGTATGCATGCATGTGTGTATATGTGTGTGTATGTATGCATGCATGTGTGTATATGTGTGTATGTATGTGTGTGTATGTATGTGTGTATGTATGTGTGTATGTATGTGTGTATGTATGTGTGTACATGTGTGTGTATGTATGTGTGTATGCATGTGTGTGTATGTGTATGTATGCATGTGTATATATGTGTGTGTACGTATGTGTGTATGCATGTGTGTGTGTATGTATGCATGTGTGTATATTTGTATGTGTGTGTATGCATGCATGTGTGTATATGTGCATGTGTGTATATGTGTGTATATGTGTGTATATGTGTGTATATGTGTGTATATGTGTGTATATGTGTGTGTATGTATGCATGCATGTGTGTATATGTGTGTATGTATGCATGTGTGTACATGTATGTGTGTATGTATGTATGCATGTGTAGATGTGTAGATGTGTGTGTGTATGTATGCTTTATCTTCCTATCTCTATCTTCCTCTCTTTCATCTCTCTTTCTCATGTGTAGATGTGTAGATGTGTGTGTGTGTATGTGTGTGTGTATGTATGCTCTATCTTCCTATCCCTATCCTCCTCTCTTTCATCTCTCTTTCTCATGTGTAGATGTGTAGATGTGTGTGTGTGTGTATGTATGCTCTATCTTCCTATCTCTATCTCTCTCTCTCTATCTATCTATCTATCTATCTCTCCTCTCTCTTTCTCTCTCTATCTCTCTCTCATCTCTCTCTCTTTCTCTTTCTATCAATAGAGAATAAAACAATCACTTACAACTATGTCCCTCTTTTGGGTCGTTGTCATCAAAGCATAATGTATGTCGTCTATCGTCGAATTCCAAAGAATCGATGCCAAAGAACTTCTGCAAAATCAAAGAGAAGAGAAATTATAAGACCTAAAGCATACAGAAATACAAAGGCTAAGAGTACATGCACCACTTACCAAGATGTGAGATCTAAACAGAGAGAGAGAGAGAGTGTGTGTGTGTGTGTAGAGAGAGAGAGATATGTGTGTGTGTGTGTGTGTGTGTGCACAAGACAATGCAGGTTGCAATTCGATTTGCGTGCACAAGTTTGACAGAAGACAACCAGTACTCAAACATGCACAAAAATGTTCAATTTTGCTCTCGGGTTCTCGGTATGTTTAAAACATGGCCTCAGTATAAGCGTCGGTATGGGCGTCAGTATAAGCATCGGTATGGGTGTCGGTAACTTCTAGTAAATTACCGATGCTTATACCGATGCCCATATTGATGCTTATGCCAACGCTCATACCGACGCTTATACTGGCAATCGCGAGACACCCTGACAATCCGTTTTAGACGGTCATACCGATGGTCACTTAACCGTCGATATCTTTAAGTGGACTTTTCCAACGTTTATATCGACATTGGGAGTGACCATCGGTATAGCCAGCATCGGTATGCCCCTCATATGTTGTAGTGGCGTAAAGAATCCTTGATGTGAACCATCAACATGGACATCCATCAACAAGAAAGACAAGCCATTGGTCAATCATCACGATGCGCATACATCATGAAGAGCGAAGACTGATGGACCTTTCACCACGGTAAGAATTGCCTACCTCGGCAACACCACAACCATGATAGATTAGGAAACCTCTTCATCAGCATACCCTTGAGCACTTAGCGCAAGACCCAATTTCTTGCACCATACTTCTTCCCATGCATTTTCCAAGTATGCATACATAGGGCCACATTACAAGGTCATGCACAAGGCACATATTTTGTTCAACCCATGCACTAATGCACTTACCCATCAATCATTATGGGTCAAAAGTACTTGGCATCCTACTATGAAACTCATGTTCAAAAGCTCTAAAGGACATTAAGATTACAACATCAGTACCTAAGAAGCAATTCAACTTCGACAACTGCTCAAGTTCAATATTGACAACCTCTTTTGAGCAACTAGCAATCTTTGAAAGCACAAAAATACACCATCCAGCTCAAGTCCAAGGAAGTACCTACAAGGGGACCAACTCTTGCATAGGATAGCAGTGGAAAACTGAAGAACTAGACCAAGCTACATTTGGAAGATGGACCGCTCCTGTTGATACATGAAGGACACTACCTCACAAAATACTACATGGAACAACCACGCCAGCAAGGGTCTGTCAAGGATGACAGACCCTAGAGGGGGGGAGTGTTGACACTCAAGGTTAAGGAAAAATCATGGAAGTGCATCAAAGAAGTGGACACACAAGAAGAAGCAGCATATAGGGAGCTCCAAGAAGCACATGTCAAATTTTCAGAACAAATCCCTATAAAAATAGTGATTTTTATCACTAAAAACCATTGTAAATACCATTTTCCATTTTTGCAACTCCATTTTTTTCAAGCCGAGGAGTCCTGGAGCTTGAGGAGTATTAAAAGTATCATCCTACCAATTTTCATAATTTTTAGATTCCGTTTGAGCCCTCAAATAAGTCCTCGAACCTAATTTTTAACTAGGCCGGACACTAGGTCTCGACAGAGCTAAAACCACTCAAAAAACTATAAAAAGGGCTGGAGAGCTCATTTTTGAGGTTAGCTCATTGTAGATTTGAGCTTTGTAAGAGAGTTCTCTTGTAATCTAAGATCTTCCATTGTTCCACTCTTTGCTCTTACTTTGTGCGCGTGTGTGTGTATGTGTGTGCATACTTGTGTGCTTTCACTCACGGACTTTGCTCATGGTCTTCATACCGGTCCTCACGTCTCTGCGGACTGACATTTATGAGGTGAATCTCCTCACGTTGGTACTCACCATTGTGCTAGAGTGACACATAGCAACCATCCAATTTTTTGACGTTCGTGCTTCTTCAAATGAAACAAGCTCACTCTCATCATAGAGACTAGATGCAGACATATCATAGCAATCTGATGCAAAAGAGGCACTATGAGAGCCATTGTGCCCATGCCTCTTGTTGTAGAGGGCTGTACAAAGAATCCTTCATACGATAGTTGTTTGGACCAACTAGACATTGACTCCAACAAGCCTCAAACCAGAAACTATGTGGTAAAGCCTGACTCTTGACAATACACCTCGCCATCTCCATGAGTGACTTGTTCTTTCGTTCAGTAACCCCATTCTGTTGAGGTGTATATGGCACTGTACACTAATGTTTTATCCCATGTTCAGCCAAAAATGCATTAAAGTTAGAAGACATATATTCCCCCCCTCGATCAGGATGGAGGGTGTCCATTTGACATGCTGATAGATTTCCGGCCAAAACCAGAAATTGTTTGAAGCACATAAACACTTCTGACTTTGCCTTCAATGAATATACCCATGCATGCCTAGAAAAATCAATGATGAAAGCCACGAAGTAAAGATAGTTCCCAAAAGAAGGTGTCTGCATAGGACCACAGACATCACTATGTACAAGTTGCAATGTCTGAGTAGCCCAAACTAAACCATCTTTTGGAAAAGAGGAATGCTGCATTTTGCCCAAAATACAGCCTTCGCAAACATGTTTTTCGGGTGCCTCAAGTTTGGGAAAAGAGGACACCATTTCAGATTTCTATAAGCGTAGCAAACTAGCAAAATTCAGATGAGTGAAGCGTGCATGCCAAAGCTTTGCATCTGACATAGCTTGAGAATCATGTACTACACATGCCAAATCATTTATAGATCTTTCATAGTTTATGAGCTTATACAACCAACGACAAAAAATGCCAGAAGCAATAATGATGTTGCCATTTGACAGATCATGAACTATACATATGTTATCAAAAAATTTCACAACCAAGCCAATCTTGGCTAATGCAGAAACTAATAACAAATTTTTCTTGATCCCTGGCATAAACAAAGCATCTAGCAAAGTGAAAGAACTACCATCAGCAGTAGTCAAAATGATCTTGCCAACTCCCATAACAGGATAGGAGGGGTTGTTGGTGCATGTAATAATATTCCCTGTAGGGGCAAGCTCGAGTGAAGAGAAGAAACTGTGCTACGAGGTAATATGTTTGGTTGCCCCACTATCAAAGTACCAAACATCTGAGTCTACTGCAGACATGCACTGCTCATGAGAAGATGGGTCAAAACTGCAAACAGTAGTAAATGCCCATTCTTCATCCTGCACAAGATTAGCAGACTCTATTTTTGGTGTAGAGGCCTCTGCAACAACTATTCCGACCTCTTTCTTCTTTGCCTCTTTAGCAGCCAATTTTGGACAGCTCTTAATGACATGATCATTTGCTTTACAGTATTTGCAAAACAATTTTTGCTTTTCTGATTTCTTCTCATCTTTGTCTTCCTTCTTCGAATATGCAACATTTGCAGATTTCTGCTTACTAGTAGAAGAGCTTCATTTTCCTTTGCCCTTCTGACTAGCCAGGAAAGCTTGATCTGCAGCACGCATAATAGACATGTTCTGCCTAGACTAGTCTTCCTGCAATAGAACAGAGACTAACTCCTCAAATGACAAGGCATTTGGATTTCCTTTCATCATCAGACAAAGAGTAGAAGCAAAAATCTAATATGAGTCAGGAAGACCATTCCGAACGGTCTGCACAAGTGAGCTATCTAGTATAACTTCATCAGCAAAAATCAATTGTTCTTTCAAATACTTGATCTTTGTGAGAAAATTGTCCATAGAATCACCTTCATTCATGTGCTCACTCTCCAATTGTTTTTGGAGGTAAGCAACACAAGCCTCATTCCTAGCCTGGTACAATGTGGTAATTGTATCCCAAGCATCCTTAGCTATTCTGGAAGAGCGAATGTGAGGAATAATGGCATGTTTGATAGACAAAGCTATCAATGCATGTGTCTGAGCATCTATGCCATACCAACCAATTTGCTCTACAGTAGGTGCAACAGAAACAGTAGCACGAATAGGAATCTATAGAATATCATCATCTTCGACACCATCTCCATCGGCTCCAACACATGTATTTGCAGGTGTAACAGGACATCTTTCAACACGCTGCACAATATTCCATAATCCTTTTGTGACCAATACATGATGCATCATATAAGCCCGTAATGGGTAGTTGGTACCATCCAAATTATCCTCAACAGCCAACATACGGAATACATCACTGCTTTCAGCCATGGCCAGTGACTAAAATACCTTGATGCAAAAAATTGACACTATCTCAAAAAGTTGAATAGAAGTGCCTAGATGAATTCTGCTAAACCTGTAGCAGACTTCGAGACGTTTATATTGGCGAACCGAAACTAGTATATACCTTTGGCACAAAAAGACAAAATAGCCTACACAAGCACTATGATAGTGCATTCGGAGGCCAAAACAAGCTTATATCATGATTTTAGCACCATAGAGCGAAGCAGTTTTGATCTCTAAAACACCCTGAGTATGCTTACCAATTTTCGTGTGATTTTGAGACTGCAACCAGAGAGGTGTAGACATCACCCTAGATGAAGTGGCGACCTGCTCTAATACCAATTGTTGGAGTTAGACATCTACGGAAGCATGCGAACAGCACAAGGAAGAAGAAGAAGCTTGGAGCACAACACATAATACTAAATGTATTACCACTAGAATGTACAAAGATAAGTAGCCCGTTAGGGCAATAGGCGTATATACAAGCCGGGGGGAAAAAACCTCCTAAAGAGGGAAAAAAGTGCACCAACGGTCCTAGAGTGTTCACACACATCACCACCTGAATATATCAACAATGGCCATCGAACAAAGACCTAAAAGAAGATTTGATAGAACAACATCCTCACCTACGATGTTATATCACCCATATCCACCTTGTTGGAAACAATGCCATGGTCCAACAAAAAGATTCACTATGTAGCTCCATCTTCAAGTCTCAGACGGACGCAGCACACATATTTTGTTTTCTTTTCATATATAGTACAAGAAATGGTGGGCAACAATGTGACTACGTGAGATCACTCTCAAAATGGCGACCTAGGTTCGAGTCTTGTACGTCATAGTGCGAGGAAGATTTTTTGTGATTGCTTTATTAAAGCTTTTGGTGAACACCACTTTTATTTTTCGAATATTGCTCAATGAACACGTAGCAGCTTTTCGTATTTGCTTTTATTAGAGGAAGTTTCGCTAATGCTTTTGGAGGATAACCAATACTATATAAGGAGGGCAAGGCTCATTGTTATAATCACTCACTCAAGCAATCTTGATGGAGAGTGTTAATCTCCCAAAAGAACAACATACTCTTGAAGTTAGAACACCTCTATGTCAAGAGTAAGTCAAAACCTTCACCAATTTAGAGGATCAATGATCAATTATCAAGATTTTGGATAAACTGTGAAGAAGATGATTCTACAGAAAGTCTATTGCACATATCTCTCTCATTGACTTATCAAATGTGTAAAGTTTTTGACAAAACTTTGCACAAGGTGTCGTTTATAGTTTGCGCACCTCCTCAAAGTTAAATCATTCCAAAAGACTTAGTAGATCTTGAGAAATGAACTTAACAAGTCACCTATGTCTAAAACTGTTCTTTTGAGAAGTCAATTTATACACCTGTAACTTCTAACACTTGGTTCTCTCAATCTAGAACCCATTTATGAAAATGCTTTTAGCCATAGGTAGCTTACCTTCCAACTTAAAGATTGAGTGCTTGCTTGCTCAAAATTTTACACTGTAGAAGGAGAACTGACCAAAACATTAACATCAAATTTTCCGCCTCTTTCAGGAGACAGTGAACACTTCTTCACATATGAATGTTCCTACTCATAATTCTCACAGCCTGTTTACAATTAGGCTCTCAAACTTTAACCATATACTCATTAACTATGAACTTAGACATCTACAAAAGCATTCTTGAAATGATCAAGCACAGAAGGAGAATACACAGAAAGATCGAGCGCAACATTTTTTCATTTCTGAGAAATTCTTACATCTGAGTAATGAGAGAGATTCTACTCACTTCTAAAAGTCTAATGACATCTAATTCTCCTCAAATCTTGTTCTCACATAATCTCTCTACTTTGCCTTGACATTTTCTTTGTATATATAGGCAAATTTTTACAAGCTCATGACCATACAAAAGTATATGATGAACTGACTCTAAAATAATGTACATATGTATACACATCTTTATCTCCTGGATATGCATTTCCTCCATGCTTCATGACTTGGTCTTTTCTTCAGTCCTTGACTTCAATTCTTCACCCAAAACTTCAATTGTTGATTGCCCTGCACCAACAGCTCCCCCTCAATCATCAATTGAGGTTTTATCTATCTTCCTTATGTCTGCCATGTCTTTGAATCTCTGTAGCTTTGGTCCATCCAAGCTTTTTGTTAGAATATCAGATATCTGGTCTTTTGTTGAAGTATGTATAACTTCAATCTCTTTATCCATCACCTTCTCTCTCAGAAAGTGATACTGAATCTCAATGTTTCTAGTCCTGGCATGAAAAACAGGATTAGCAGCTAAATACAATGAACTCATGTTATCTCCATGAATAGTGGGTGTACTCTGAGTAATGTCAAAACTCTTCATAAGAGTCTTAAGCCATATCACTTCCTTTGCAGCTTCAACCATTCCTTTGTACTCAGCTTCTGTAGATGACAAAGCAATTGTATGTTGCTTCTTTGAACACCAAGAAATTAACTTATCTCCCACATAATACATGTATCCATAAGTTGATCTCCTATCATCAGGATTACTTGCCCAATCTGCATCACTATATATCTTGATGTTGGTATCTGATGTAAAACCATAATACAAACCCTCTTTGAGTGTACCCTTAATGTACCTCAACACTCTTTGTCCTGCAATCCAATGTTCTTTCCTAGGACAATGCATGAATTGAGACAAAACTCCAACTACATATGACAAGTCAGGTCTAGTTAAAGTAGCATAAATCAAACTACCAACCAAACTTTGATATAGCTTCATATCTTTGAACTCTTCTCCTCCATATCTACTCAATTTGTGATTTACTTCCATTGGAGTAGGTGCTATCCTGCAATCATTCATCTTAAACTTGATCAACAAGTTCTTCAAATACCTTTCTTGGGTTATATACACCCCATGTTGAGTGTATGAGATCTCCATGCCCAAAAAATATGACGTCTCCCAAGTCACTGATTTTGAACTCTTTCTCAATTTGCTCTTATCATCAACATATATGCACATGTAAATGAACCCATCACCACTTGCTTTGACAAGCAAGCTACTATCTGCTTTAGATAGTAGCTTCTTTAGGCTTTGAATCCCTTTCTCATCTGTACCTGTAAGAATTATATCATCAACATATATGCACATGTAAATGAACCCATCACCACTTGCTTTGACAAGCAAGCTACTATCTGCTTTAGATACTTGGAATCCAATTTCTTTCAAGAACTTCACAAGTCTATAATTCCATGCCATTGGGGCTTGCTTCAAACCATACAAAGCTCTCTTGATCTTACATACATACTCTGGATACCTTTCATCTTTGAATCCTTGGGGTTGCTCCATGAAAACATCATCTGAAATATAACCATTTAAAAAAGCAGTCTTCACATCCAATTGACATAATTTCCAACCTTTACATGCTGCAATTGCTATGAGTGTCCTGATGGTTGTCATCTTTGCCACAGGACTATAGGTCTCATCATAATCTATACCATAAGTCTGAGCAAAACCCTTCACAACAAGTCTAGCTTTATATCTAGACACACTTCCATCTGCATACCTCTTTGTCTTGTAGACCCATTTGCATCCAACGATCTTCTGACTATTTGGTTTAGGAACCAACTCCCATGTCTAATTCTCCATCAATGCATCATACTCCTCCTGCATAGCTTTCTCCCAATTCTCCTTACCTTTTGCCTCTTCATATGTAGAAGGGTCTTCATCTGCCTTTATCATATAAGCATAATCTTTGGTAGCCAAAAAAGAAGTGTCATAGCTATACCTTGTAGGTTGCCATTTGTGTCTTGCTGACCTTCTGAGTTCTCCACTCCTTGAGGTTTCTGGTTCATCACACTCTGGATCAAACCTTGGAACTTCTTTGACTTCAACCTGCACTTCATTGTTCTCCTCTTCATCAAATATCTTAACCTTTTATTTACCTTTCTTTTGATTCACAATTTCTTCATCACCTGCATAAATATTGATTGTACCTGCATACCAAGTACCTTGCTCATTAAATGTAACATCCTTAGACACAAAGAATTGTTTTGTGGATGGACTCCACAACCTATATCCCATCTGCTTATCATCATATCCAATAAACACATATTTTTCTGCTTTAGGTTCCAATTTGTGCCTTAATTGGGATGGCACATATGCATATGCCAAACATCCAAATACTTTGCAATGATCTAGAGTAGGTCTCTTACCCCACCATGCCTCATATGGTGTCATACCCTGCAAAGCTTTACATGGTAATCTATTAACCAAATAAGTAGTTGTATTTACAGCCTCAGCCCACAAGTAATTTGGGCAATTTTTCTCCTTCATCATTGATCTTGCAAACTCAACAAGAATTCTATTCCTCCTTTCTACTACACCATTTTGTTGAGGAGAGTACCTGCAAGTAATTTCCCTTTTTATACCTGCATTCCACAAGTAATCATTGAACTCATTAGAGAAATACTCTCCCCCTCCATCTGACCTTAGTCTCTTCAACTTATGACCTGTAATTCTCTCTGCATATGCATGATAATGTTTGAATGTATTAAATACCTCTGACTTATCTTTGATCACATAGATAGTGATCCATCTGGTAGCATCATCAACATACATCACATAGTACCTTGAACCATTGATACTAAAATCCTTTGATGGTCCCCACACATCTGTGTGTACCAACTCAAGCTTCTCTGAATACATAAAACCATGCTTGGAATAAGATTGCTTATGAGACTTACCTAATTGACATGCCTCACATCTGTATGTCATATGTTGACCTGCAATATTAGGCACTCCTAGCACTGAGCCATTATTAACCATATCTTTGATACCTCTTTCATTGAAATGTCCAAGCCTCTTGTGCCAAAGATCTAACTCAGAGATCTTATGTCCTCCAAAACTTCAATTGTTGATTGCCCTGCACCAACAAATCTCAAGGAGATCAAGGAGGAAGAGCCTCACACTCTTGATGAGGTGAAGTTTTGGTGAAGGAGAGGCTACTCTCTTGGAGCAAGAACTCTTCTACAAGGTGGTGGTAACTATCTTTTGTAAGTTAACCTTATATTTTGTTTTTAGGGTTTTACTACCCTAATCTCAAAATTAGGGTTGTTTGATTTACAATTTTGTTACACTATTTTGTGAGAATACGGTTCGCTTCATTGCTCATTCACTTCACACACTTAGATTATTTCAAAATAATCTAAATTTTGTATCATCATCTTCTTGGATATTCTTCCATTAGTGAGTGCACCACTTTATATGGTTGAGTAGTACTCCCATGTTGTAATTTGGACATCTATTTTTTAGTGAGTAAGCATCCAACTTACGTTCTCTATCATTGTCTCAAGATCTCATTCTTTCTATCTCTCACTTATCATCTTAATTAATTAAGTGTGTACGCTCAAAAGGTTTTAGTATTGGAACGATCCTGGGGCCCCAAATTCCAACAGTTGGTATCATAGCATAATTGAAATACATGCTTAGTTAAGATGAGTGAGATTAGAATTGAGATTGAGGACAAGTTAGAATATGTGGAGTTTCATGATGATGAATATTTTAGTGACAAAGGATTTATGGAGTATCATCAATGGATCATTAACAAGACCCAGATGAGAAGGCAAAGAAGGGGCTACAACAACTTCAAGAGGTACTGGAGTTACTATTATAGAATCAACTGAAGAAGAGGTAACCACTTCGACGTCTAGAGTCACAGGTAGGTCTTTACCTACAGTTCCTCCTACTGAAGATCAGGCAAGATGGGATGCTAGAGATGCTTTAGCACTTTCATTCATAGCAATGAGTGTCAAAAAGCATATTCTACCACAGATCATATCTTGCAAAAGTTCTAGACAAGCTTGGTTAAAGCTTGAGAATCTTTTTCAGAGTAGAAATCCTGCTAGGAAAGCTCACTTGAGGAGACAACTAGCAAATACAAGGATGAAGGCTGCTGAGTCAATTCAAACCCACATTACAAGACTCGTTGACTTAGAGATCAACTTCTAAATATAGGAGTTGAGATATCAGATGAAGAAATGGTAAATACGCTGATTAATTCACTTCCTATTTCATATCGATCTTTTATAACCACTCTTACCCTTACCACAAGAGATAGAGAGGTTACATTTGAAGAGCTAGAGTTCTTGTTGCTTCAAGATGAAGATCAGTTGAACGGAATGGAAGAAAATGAAGAAGCACTTTTATCTTCATCAAAGGGTAGAAAGAAGAAGAAGGATAAGAAGGAAAGTAGGTCCCTCTCACTTTCTACTTCAGATTCTGTATCTACTACATCTAAAGAGAAGTCTTCTAAGAAGAAGGAAGTAATATGTTTTTACTGCAAGAAATCTAGACATTTAAAAGCAGCATGTTATAAAAGGATTGGAGCAGAAAAGAAAAAGGCATCAGGTAATGTTTCAAAAGATGAAGGGAAATCTCAAGGTGATTCTTATGCCTGTTTCTAGATTAACTGTGAATTGGAATATTTGAAATTTATTTGATTTAAGCCTTCTAGAACCTTTGAAAAGAAATCCTCCCATGATTCCTATTATTTTAAACCCAACTTTACTATAAGAAGAGACCAAAACTTTGGTACTCGAGGAAATATTTAATTATGCATCTTATCATCGTCATAAAAGGCTATTGACATATTTTACAAAGAATTCTCATGAACTTTTCGTGGACTTTGATATGGACCCAGGAGAAAGTATAGAGCTTGTTAGCTTTTGAACTCATATGACATTATGTTCTACTTCATCATATGACTTATCCCCCGAACCATGCCATTATTTTCATTTAAAGGAAGTTTGGCCAAAGCCTAATCTCCTTGAGATTGATTCTATTGATTAAAGAACAATTGTACAAGTGAAGAGCATAGTACCCATGGGACCCCCCATATCCCACAAAGCAGGGGTTACACTATCCAAGTATTACAAGGAAAGCGTTATCGAAGGCATATAATTTCAATGGTCTAAAGGCATTACATGGGTAGACAATGCACACTCGCCCAAGCATGTCCAGCAGCCCACAGAGATTGAACACACAACCTCCACCTCAAGAGATGAGTTCCAAACCAAGTTACCTATAAAATATCACTTTATAATTTTAAGAGAGAGAAATAAATAAAGATCACTTTCTAAGTTTAAGAGAGAGAAATAAATAAAGAGCTGTAAATTATGAGGAATCCACTTTTAAATTTATATGAGGATTCCTTCTAAGTTCTCCCTCATTCAAAACAGACCCATTTGTGGGGACAATTTTTGAAAAGAGTATCATATTTTGAACATTCCATCCCTTTCGTCTGAACAAGATAGACCTTGAATTAATGAGAACTTGAGAAGGCAAATGCATGATGCCACCTTCATTCAAAATGTGTCAACGAGGGCTTCTAGAAGGCCAAAAAGGAAGCTTTGGAATGGTGAGTCATAGATGTCTCATGCAACATTTAATTCCATGATTTTCGACGGTTCTATTGACTTTTCTTAATATATTATGGTGTAATTTTTTAAAATCGTTAAAAAATTAATATAAAAACACAAATTAGGGAATTAATTTTCCACATTACTTTTCAAATTTGAAGTGAGTAAAAAATCAACGGTGTTCTTAACCACTGAATTCAGAATTATCTTTCCAACTCCCATTACAAGATAAGAGTATTTGTTAGCAATATTCAGAATTATCTTTCCAACTCCCATTACAAGATAAGAGTATTTGTTAGCACATGTGACAATATTCCCTATAGAGGTAGGCTCAAGTGAAGTGAAGAAATTGTGCTATGAGATTGTATGTTTCGGTACACCACTATCAAAGTACCAAACATCTCAGTCTATTGTAGACATACACTCATCATGAAAAGATGGTTCATAGATGCAAATGGTAGTAAACACCCATTGTTCATTTTGAACAAATTAGCATACTCTATTTTAGGTGTAGAGGCCTCTATAATAACCACTCCAGGCCTCTTTCTTGTTTGCCTCATTTGCAACCAGTTTAGGATAGCTCTTTATGACATTATGATTTTCCTTACAATACTTTAAAAAATGTTTGTACTTTTCTATTTTCATGTCATCTTTGTCTTCCTTCTTTGATTGTGCAACATTAGTGATTTTTTATTACTAGTAGATGTACTCCATTTACCTTTGCCCTTTTGTCTAGCTAAGAAAGCTCGATCTACAACACACTGCTTTTGAGTGATTAATAGTCCAAGTGGGACCATCCACAAATTGATGGTCATTAGAATGAGTAAATATAGAGGGTCAAAATAATCCTGGGATAGATTTTAGCAAGTCTGTTAGATAAGCATAGTTTTAGCATATACATTTTATGCACATTTGTTATAGCTTTTACTCAAGTAGAGCAAGCAACTCTTTCTCATTGTGTAGATGTAAACAAACAGCGAGTCATAACAAATGAGAACTATGTCATAAAAAGAGAACACCCTCTTCAAAAATCAAGCAAATTGCATCTTATGTTTGGGATTCCTTTATACCAGTATACATATATTTCAAAAATGAAGTGAAAACATGTGATTTTTTGACATTTTTTGTCATTTTTTCATAAAAAAAAGAGCTCATAATGTAGTCAAAATTTCAATAGATAAGACATTAACATGTCCAAAATCTATATGATAAGAGATTGACATGTCCAAAATCTATATGATAAGACATTGACATGTCTAAAATCTATATAAAGAATGTAAAATTGAATAATTCTTATACAAAAATAACATTTAAGACATATTTTCAATGGGTGGATATCCGATTGTTATTCAAAATTGCTATGAAACATGGTTTCGTTAAGCAAACTACTTGGAGGCATTTACATAAGCACTAAAAATGTTACAGAGTTTCAATGCAACTCACAACTATGTCGATCTATGTCTACACCCTCATCATTTGATGCACTTGATTCAGTCTCACACTGTTGAGAGCTCTCTTCTTCTTCTTCTATATCCACAAGAGCTCTATCTTCATCCACGTACATACCAAATTCTACAGGATCATGCACAAATCTTCTTGTTTGCCTATGATTTGTTGTACCACATACAACTGAAAGCTTTTTCTTTATAAGAGTGGATGTGCTTCGAATATTCTTTTTCTTTTTTGATTCTGTTTGTTTAGTATCACACACCATTTCTAAGTTATATTTACCTGTGAATGCATTAGTACTTTTAGTGTAATACCAATGCACCATCAAAGCCTCTATTCTTCTCTGATCAATATCTTTAGTGATCTCTAAAACCTTTGCAATCCAAAATGGTCTGGTAGCCTCATCACCATCAGCAAGTACTGCAATAAGTGTTCCAACATTTATCTCTATTAAATTTCCTTGCCATCTTGCTTTTGCCTGTTTTGTCATCCTTGGGCCTACATAAATATTTCTTTCTGGTGGATGTATAAAACTTTGAAGTGCATCTGCATTACATGCTTGGGCCACATTCATTGATCTTTGTGTACAAAAATCCCATGTGAATGGAACATCAATTGGCCAATGACCTGCAATCGTATACTGTATAATCTCTTCTTGATGATTGAAAAAGTCATCCCACCAAGATACATCTTGATCTCCAGCATATTTTTTTGCATGCTCAATATGTCTCTTTTTTTCAATGAGTGCATGCATCCAGCTTTTACTTTGATCAACCACATTTCCACATCTTTCTATAATGTTTTTATCTTCATATGGTGATTGTTCTGCACCATACACAGACAAATTAGGCACCTACAATAAGAATCTACATCCCTCTTTAGGCTCCCACCCAGGAGAAGATGAATACTGCTTTGCAAATAAAAGGGTTATTTCATCAACCCTCCTCATCAAGAATACATGGTTGAAACTAATATTGTGCAATGGAACCAAAACCTTAGCACTGTTATCAAGGCCCATTGAGCAAAAGTGCTTAAAGTTATAAATCTGTGTGAGGTGTTGAACTTCTAGTTTTGGAGTATATGCTTCTGAAATCAGCTCAGATAAAATCGAAAGAGTAAAAGCATTGTTACGTGCCAACTTCTTAGAGAACGTATTGAACATTTGATCAATGTGATCATGAGTGTGCCCAACCAGAAGGAAATTCACCTTGACCTTCTGAAATACCTGTTTATCAACAAGCATGCATAAATATCCAAAGACTGTAGAATTTTTATTCTCTCTTGCAGTATTATCAAGTTGCAAATATAACGTTGGTGGCAAAAGACCCTTCCATGATTGCAAAACTCGATGAATGATAGTAACTATAAGGTTTGGATCATTATGCACATTCGGATATGTGAAGAAAACCTTGGACATTACAGTTCCATTGTATACCAAAGCACCAACCAAATGCATTTGCACAAGGACTTAATCATCTCCAATGTCCTTACGGATGTGATAAAATGTGGCAAACAAGTTTTTTTTAATCCATACCATTGATCAACAAACGCATATAACGCTCCGGATTTTTGAGTGCTTTACTTCGATAATGAATTGCTTTCTTTCTCTCTAAAGCTTGACTCTCACGATGGTTGTTTAGAAGGTTTTTAAAATTATTTTTTCTTGTGGTGTTGTAGCCCCTTTGCCATGTTTTTCAAAGTGGCGCAAACTGAACATTCACCCATTCTAACTTTACGAGGAATAGACACATTGTTAAACTCTTGCTTCCATAATCGAGTAAAGTGACGATACAACACATACTTCTCATTTCTATTTTCCATGTCTTCTCTATATATTTGTAATACCTCTCAACGAGTAAAGTTATCTGACAAGTGCAACCTTCCAGTTGTAGGCATAACCTCACAATGCAAGCTAAAATAGCTCATCATCCAATTCATTGCATGACGTCCAACAGATCCTTTGGTCCCAACATGGAACGTATCCAAAATGAGATCCCCATTCATAAGCCCCTGTTGAACCCTATGTATTCTAAAATTTCCCACAACCATTGCAATTTTAAATGCAACCCTACAACATCGCATCCCTTGAATAAAGAAATATTCAAAAGCAACACGTGTTACTGAAATGTTATCCTCAACCATTTGCATGTGAGAAACAAGGTATATATCCTGCCTTTCACTATCTAAATGGAGGAATTTCTCTCTTAGGTGCTTTAGTTTCTTCATTCCTAAATTATACAAACATTTCAAATCACAACAATGCTTCACAATATCCAATGCAATCTGTCTATCTGAAGTAAGAAATTTAAATCTATTTTGACTTACTTCACGAGGCCTTCTTTTAAAATGTAGATTGAGCCTGCTTTGCCTTTCCTTTGCTCCATATGCACTTGAGTCAGAAGGGAGATCAATGGCTGGATTAGATGGGAGATCAAGAGGTGCATTTGGTTGAGCAGCATTGCACTGTGAATTGGATAATTTAAATGACTCAACAAAAAACATAGAATCATCACCACATTCTAGACCATGGAGATCATCACTTATGAGGAAAGGGTCAACTGAGAACAATGAATTCAAAACTGTATCAATATGAGCAGAGGAAGCTGATGCCCAAGCATCCACTGAAAAGATTGAGCTCATCTTCACTCACTTCAAAGAAGACTGAAGATAAATTACCTTTTTAAATGAGTAGAAGTCTAAGTTCATGTGAAAATGTCACATCAAATGTCACATCTAGTAGATGTGAAATCAAAAGTTCATTAAAGTACATTAAAGTGCATTAAACATCAAATTACATTAAAGTACTTAAAGCCTAACATTAAAGTAGTTAATTACTCAAATATAGACGATTGATGTTTTCAAGTCTAATAAGGGAACCAAAGATTTGATTCACTTTTGAAAGTAGTGGTGATGAGATACACTATGAAGTTTGTCCACATCAAGTAATGTGTTTGTTGATGCTCATAAGATTGGCAGGAAAGAGCACACAAAGCTTTTGACAAAACAGTGACTTCTACGTGGTTGAGTTCAAGGAAAAAAGGTATATTCAATTATCTGAATCACTCTAAACTTCAAATTGATTGCATTTTGACTTTTTCAAGCATAGAAATCTCAAAATTTGACGAGTAGGATGATATTTAGAATTTTATATATCAATATGTAGATGTCATCCAAGGAGTTCATATATCAATGTCCATAATTGATCAAATTGTCATCGAAGGACATGTTAAAGTATGCTTTAGCCAATGTGTAGATGTCCTTTCCACAATACAGTAAAAGGCATCTGGTAAGAGATCAGTGAACAACAACCAAAACAAAGAAAAGTAAAAAAATGTGAATGGGATGGGAATTCATCAGATGGCATATGTGAACATTTCATATGTGAACATTTCATATGTGAACATTTCATATGTGAACATTTCATATGTGAACATTTCAAATGAATATGTGAACATGGAAGATAAGAAAACATTTCATATGAATAGGTATGAGCTATGATAATTTAGAGGTTTCATTAACATTACAACAAAAGGAGTCGTGCAATTGTTATGTCTTTGGTGGCAACTGTGCTTTTCTCTCATCTTTTTGTTACAAGAATAATGGAGAAATGCAACTATTCTGGAAGTAAATGGGAACTTACCACATGGATCTCACTTCATGGGTTGGGAAATGAGAATTGATCTACCAGATCTTGAAAAAGGGAATAAAATGATGAAGTGATGGATCCTGGTTAGATCAGTTGACTGATCTAATTAGAAACTGGATTCATTCAATTAGATCCAATTAGTGTCTGGTTCAAGTAACCCAAGTGTCTATAAATAGCAGAGGAGGAGATCATTCACATTTCCAAAATCCACGAGCAAGAGAGAGCAATAGAGCACAGACAGCAAAGGCACACAGAGCTCAGCAAACCAGCAAGGCAACTATGATGGAGAAGAAGAATGTTGGCAAGAGTACCTAGAGGTAGACAAAATCACACCACAAAAAAAGATTCCTTTTTATGTTTTAGGAAATAGTATGTCTTCTAACCATTTTTTTCTAAGCTCATGAAGTCTAGATCCAATGAGGGTGCAAGTTGATGCCAAGCATCGACTTGAGGGTGTAAGTCGATGCGTGGCATCGACTTGCACCCTCAAGTCGATGCCCGACATCGACTTTCACCCCAAAGTCGATGCTAGGCATCGACTTGCACCCTCAAATCGATGCATAGCATCAACTTTCACCCCAAAGTCGATGCCAAGCATCGACCTGGAAGGTCAATGCCTGGCATCGAATATGACCTGAAAGTCGATGCCAGACATCAGTCGATGCCAGACATCGACTTTTAGGTGCAAGTCGATGCCAGGCATCGACTTTCCACCCTAAAGTCGATGCCTGGCATCGACTTACACCTAAAAGTCGATGCTTGGCATCGACTTACACCCTCAAGTTGATGCCCGGTATCGACTTGCACACAAAGTCGATGCCCGGCATCGACTTGCACCCTCAAGTCGATGCTAGGCATCGTTTGTAGGGTGCAACTCGATGCCTGGTATCGATATTGCACCCTAAAGTCAATGCATGACATCGACACTTCAGCTGGAAAAACACATAAATGTAAAGGCTAATGCTTCTAAGGCCATTTCAGGGATGCTGAGTTAAAAGGTGAGAGGTCTGTCAAGAAGCTCAAAGTCATAGTGAGCTAGCTCTGTAGATCAGCATCGTGACAGAGGCATTGGTCACGAAACAAAATCCAAGGAAAACATTGCATCTTTATCCTCTGAGAAGGCCAGCAACCCAGTTGGCATGCCATCTGGTGGACAGAATAGCATCAAAGTAGCTGAGGATGATGCAACTAGGAAGGAGAGGTCGAGGGACATAGAGGTCGTAAGGAAAGATCGTCCACTCCGGGACATGAAAAACCTGGAGTGGTGCCTTCAATATGTTGAAGAAAATAATGAGTCCTTCTTGTGTTTGCAGGGGTATACGGGAGAGGCAAGATCACGACAACACAGGCTTTTCAGTATGGCCTTGTGTTCAAAGTGGACTATGAAGATGAAGATTCTGACAACCTCCTTTTCTTGGTAGAGACATCTAAGGGGTTAAGAAATGTAATATGCAGGATGGATTTCTTGTGACCTGAGTGCTGTGTGCCAGAGAGGCTTGCAAAGATATGCAAGGACTCAATGAACCTAATTAGAGACTTGATGCCATGGATCCAGGGAAACATTATGCCAACACAACAGAAGATGACAACCCCTGTAAAGGCAAAGGGTAAGCAGTGCGTGCAGAAGAAGCTATTGAAGAAAAAGAAGAGAATGGCTGATGAAGAGTATTCTGAGTCAAGCTCTAGCTCTGAGGATATTATTGTTGCACCTGGTGGGGAGCTTGCTTCAGGTATTCTTGGTACTGAGCAGAACAAGATGAGGGAGGACATAGCTCGAAGAAAACTTGTGAAGAAGGGGCAATTGTTCCACCTACCAATCAATATCATCCATAGGCCACCAATCGATCCAGTCACAGGGAGGAGGCCCCTTGAGATAAGGGAGCCACATAATTTGCACGTGCAGAATCTTAAGAAGAAAATGAAGATAAATCCTCACGCTACTATTGTGCCATTCCTTGTCATGGTGGATCCGAATGAGTGCAGCTCTGTGGAGGATTTCAATGAGGGCCTGTTTGAAGATTATACATATTATGTGATTGGTGGTTCACACTCTGCAGAGGCCTGTAGACAGCTAGTGAAGGAGCACCCCACCACATTCTTCTTTAGGTATGCAGAGTGCAAAATCTATGCTGGTCTTACAACTGAGGAAGCCAAGCTTCTTGCTTGGGATCACAACAATGATAATGACTACATGGAGAAGATGTCCTCAATAGAGAGAATTCGGTTCTTCCACCATGAATACGAAGATTGTCTCCTGAAGGAGGCTGGCAGAATACATCCCAATCTACGAAAGCAATGCCTTATTGAGGTTGGCATTGCATTAGATGAAAATACAAAGTCTGATGCTTTGAGAAAATATGATCCCTGGTTTCAGCTTGCATTCAGAATAGGTGAGATCTGGGATCTGCAGGATAAGATTTTCACAATGTGGGGGAACAAGGAGGTCAAGTGCCAGAAGCAAGGGTAATCTCCAAGGAGCTAAGCCTGGAGTTCAACCTACCACTAATTCAATGCCAGGCATCAACTTTTAGTAGCAACTTGATGCCTAGCATCGACTTACTGCTGAGTGTCTATGCCTGGCATCGATTTACTATCGAAAGTCGATGCTTGACATCGACCTGATGGCATAAGTCAATGCCACACATCGACTTATGCGAGAGATCGATGCCAGACATTGACTTTCAGCAGAAAGTCGATGCTTGGCATCGACCCAAACAAGAAATCGATGCCAGACATCGATTCCTCATGTTTCCACTTGCCTATCAAAGAGCTCATTTGATTCTTTCCACTTGTTTCTATAGAAACCAAGGAAAAGCAAGTCTGCAGAGGTATTAGATGATTGCCCTGCCCCCCTGCATTCCTGGCTCACATTCAAAGAGCAAGGCATGAGAAATCCAGACTGAAAGCCAAGGAGATAGATTTTGATGATGAACCTGATCTAAAATGTTTCTCCAATCCCCTAGACCCACTTAGGCCTCTATATTACAATGTATTCTATAGTGATGTAAATAATATTTGTATTGTTGTGCCTAGAAAGCATTTCTCCCTTCTTATAGTAGACGTACCCTATGGATTTAGAATGTTGGGATCAGTGAATGACGACGAGCCTTTCAAGCACCCTCAGATTCGGAAGATGGTCACTGATTTTGCCAATTTGACTATGTCTCCTCTTTGGAGGATAGTAATTTTCCATAGAAGAGACTAGTCTTTCTCTGTTTCAACTACTCTGAAGTCAAGATGTCATGCTGTGGAGTGCCTAACATGGTAAGTGATCTTCTTTCTATCTCCATGGCTTTAATGATTTGCTCTCTCACTTATAGTTCTCGTTGGCAGGGTGAAGACAAACGTGAATACTCCTTTGCATAGGTTTGTGAGCTCCACTGAATGCATTACAGTTGGCTATTATGATGAAGTAAGCAAAAGGAGAGTCATGGAGCATTGCAATGAGATTGGGATCTCCAATGTGCTCATGTTCCCAGCCGTTACCAAGAAACTTCATCATGTAGCTGGGGACAGGACATTGGTTAACCCCTATCAGAAGCCACAAAAGCTAATAATGAGATTGATTCAACTATTCTCCAATGATGATGACTAGGTCCTAGAACTTTTTTCGGGCACAGGTAATTTCAAATGTAACATATCTCATTAGCTATGATGTTGATTGGCCTCTAAGTGGTTTTTTCTGTTTCAGGGATGACTCTTGCTTGCTCCTTAAAGATGTTCAGGCACTGCATAGCTGTGGAGAAGGATGATGCTCAAGTGAGCTTCATTAGAATGAGAATCAATGGGTTGAATGAATGCCCAGATGAAGACCAAGAGGTTGGAAGGAAGCACATTGCAAACACGGAGAGATTCCAACCAACTTCAAGGGAGCATGTTCCCCCACTTGCAGATGAACCGGGAGACATGGCTGACCTTGAAGAGCCAATCTTGGAGAAAGAGAGGCAGGAGATGTGTTCTAGGGTTCTAGAGGATCCCATTATGCATGAGCCCGAGGAAACCTATGATCAGCTTCTATTGTAGAGTCTTATTACTCTTGTAAAACATACATGAAATGTAAAGATCATTTTAGTAGAAATATAATGCCAAGTTCTGCTTCCATTTTGTGCAAGGCTATACTTATCTTGAGCATTTCTCTGATGAATGTGTGAATGTTTCTTAATATAATTTTGTTGATTATAATCTTCTCTTGGGAATGCTTTTGTGATATTCATTTCATATGCTATGAATATGGCCCTACATTCAATAAGGATCTTAACTATACAAAGGGATGATCTTAATTGCCTTGTTAAAATGTTGATGACTTTTGCAACACATGTACTGCGAATTTCGAGTAGCTTTTCATCACCTATAATCAGTGCTTGTTGAGGTTCTAGATGTAATGAAGGAGTTTCGCCAATTCTTACATGTACCTTTAACTCTGATCTCTTATGTCAAAGGTCATGATGTGGGATTCTTGATCATGCTAAACAGTTAGTTTTCATGGCACAAAGCATTTTAACATATCTATCTTGACTACTTGGGTTATAGGATCAAGCTTCTCCTCAATATTTACAAGCAAGAACACGTGTTATTTTCTAGATATTGTGAAATGACCACTTTATTGCTTGATTTCATGGTCTTTAGGTAAAAAGGAATAGAGAACATGTCTTTGTTCTCCTTTGTTGTGACTCAGTGTTAACAATATTGTTTTGCTAGGCTATCAATTGAAATATATATAAGACAAGGGCAAGCTACCAAGGCGTCTCCTTTTGGCAAGTGTCAAGGTCAAGGAATGAGGATCATGAAGTTATTTAGAAAATTTAAATTGCAAACATTAGAATTTATATACCTTATATGGGTCCTAGATTATGCCCAAGACAATGAATATTATTGGTTGGTTTGGATACTAAAGAGACATAGTTTTTGGTATGCTATTTCCAAGTATGTATAACATTCAAGAAACCCAGGTCACTTTCTAACACTCATACACATCATATGTTTTGTTTAGATATTTTTGTTTTTCTCTTATATATTATCAAGGACAATGACTTCTATATATGTTAGGCAAGACATGTGTTTCGAGTAACCAGGGTAAGCTATCAAGGTTCTTGGGGTTGGGGATAGCCAAAGGCTAAAGTTATGAGTCCAATAGTTTGTCTTCTATTCATGAGGGTGAGGTGAATAGTGGAGACTATATATAAGACTCTAGAAGGTGACTAGATAAAGGCTATATAATTTTTTGGGATGTGAGTTACATGCACACCATTCCTTTTCTTTCTTAAAACTTAAACATATCAAATATCATTCAAAGTAAAATCATCACCATGATAATATGCCCCATTTGATGAAAACTCTTATAGATTAGAAAAACTGTGAATTGGTAATTTGTTTGATTTAAGTCTTCTAAAACCTTTCAAAAGAAATTCTCCCATGATTCCTTTTATTTTAAACCCAATTTTACTATATGAAGATACCAAAATTTTGATACTTGAGAAAATATTTAGTCTTGCCATATTTACAACATGCACTGATATTCAATATCCTATATATTTGATAATAAACAAATATCAGTTTGTGAAATAATTTCAATGGATACAAAAGCATCACTTACATCCATTATGATCACTTGATTGCCACATATTAGGCAAAATGTAATGTATGATGTGTGACATATGCGTCCATCTAACTTCACATAAACTTCATATAGTTTTTTTATTGACTTTGGTTTCATGTAGAAGTCTCCAACTTCCATACATGTGGACATTGATTCAATGTGGGGGCCATAGCTAGAAGTACGATGGTCCATGTTTGAAGGAAGAACATTCGACCATTTTCTTAGAAAGGAAATGTTGTATATAGTGGTATGTATTTACACACATACATGCATGCATATGCACGCCTGCCATTAGCAAACAACATGCATACATATAAAATATCAATTTCTAAGTTTAAGAGAGAGAAATAAATAAAGAGCTGCAAATTATGAGGAATCCACGTAAGGAGGGCTCCTTCAGAGTCCTTCTCCCTCAATTCAAAACAGACCCATTTGTGGGGACCATTTTTGAAAAGAGTTTACATTGTAAACATTCCACCCCTTCGGTTTGACCAAGACAGATCTTGAATTAATGAGAACTTGAGACGGCAAATGCATGATGCCACCCTCATTCAAAACGTGTCAACGAGGGCTTCTAGAACGCCAAAAAGGAAGCTTGCGAATCTCCAATGACAAGCTCTATTGACTTTTTTTCATATATTATGGGCGTTTTTTTTTTAAATCGTTAAAAATGTAATTTAAAAACAGAAAATAGGGTCTTAATTTTCCACATTGCTTTTCAAATATTTAGTGAGCCAAATTTCACCAGCGAGATGGTATGTGCCCTAAATTTCATTTACTCTTTTAGAAATTAATTCAGTTACATTATTCGGTGTGAATATTATCTGTATATTATACATTATTGAGCATATATATATATATATATATATATATAAATAACAAGTAGTGGGGTTTCGCCACCTACGAGGAATGCATGTGAGTCGTGCACTCGTGTATTAAATCTGTAGTGGAAGTTGAAAGATTTTTTAGCTTTAGGAATCAACACATATTTCTCGCATGGGATTTGGGGTCTCATGGCACTACTCCCATTCACTTGTAATTTTTCTTTTTTATTTTAATTAATTCACTTGTAATTTTTCTTCTTTATTTAAATTTAAATGTGGAAGAATAGACTAAGCCAAACTTCCTTTTAATAATTAAAAAAAACCACATATCTCTCCACTCATCATCATATCCTGCATTTCCACGCCGTGAATGTCAGTGGGATAAAAGTGGCGATTGAGAGAGATAATTTTGATTTTTTGTAATTATCGCTTGAGAGAGATAATTCATGTTTCAAATCGCGGCCCACGCAAAACAAATTGAGGAAAGGTGAAACATAATAGAATTATTCGTTATACCAAACGTTGCTTGTTTGAACGTGTGGGCGGCTCTCTCATGGCGCAGCCCGATTTCCCTCACCAATGATCCCTCTCTTCTCTCTCTCTCTCTCTCTCTCTCTCTCTCTCTGCGTCGTGCTTCTTTGCAAGTTCGTCCATTAGCCCAAGCGTCCTTTTAAACACACGGCCTCCTCCTCTTCCCAGCCTCGGTTCGCCTGACCATTCTTCTGTAAGCGTAGGTTGCTTCTTCCGTAAATATCTGCGAGTCGGTCGTCCTCGCAACGACCTGCATTGGCGCGGGTCTTCTCCCTCTGCGACACCGGGGGAAGCTCTGCCCTTGTCACTTCTGCAACGCCTTGTCGCCGTCATTTGCTGCAACATAAAGTCGAAGGTCTTACCCTCGCTTCCGTAGACATGCCGATCTCCGACAAAGCGAAGGGCGATGTGGCCCTCCAGATCCATACAACCAGAAAGCTTCCTGACTTTCTGCAGAGCATTAACCTCAAGTATGTCAAACTTGGTTATCATTATATGATAACACACCTGATCAAGCTGCTTCTGGTTCCATTGATGCTCGCAATAGCACTTGAGGTGGGACGTGTTGGTCCTCATGATCTGTGGCAGATGTGGGTGCATCTTCAATACAACTTGGTAAGCGTTCTCATTTGCTCCGGTGTCCTCGTATTCATCTCCACGGTCTATTTCATGTCGAGACCACGCTCTGTCTTCCTCGTTGATTACACATGCTACAAACCGCCTGAGTGCCTGAAGGTTCCTACATCTCTATTCGTCAGCCATTCAGAGAAGTCAGGTAGCTTTGATGAGAAGAGCATGAATTTTCAACGGCGGATCTTAGAAAGATCTGGTCTGGGAGAGGAGACATACCTTCCTCCCGTAATGCATGAACTTCCACCTAAACCCACAATGGCAGCCGCACGCGCAGAAGCTGAAGAAGTCATGTTTGGTGCGCTGGATATGCTGTTTGATCGCACTGGTATAAAGCCGAAGGACATTGGGATTCTGGTAGTGAACTGTAGTCTCTTCAATCCCACTCCAAGCCTGTCAGCAATGATAGTCAACAAATACAAGCTTAGAGGTAACATCCAAAGCTACAATTTGGGAGGAATGGGCTGCAGTGCTGGTGTGATCGCCATTGATCTTGCAAAGGATCTTCTTCAAGTGTATCGCAATAGCTATGCTGTTGTTGTTAGCATGGAGAATATCACTCAGAATTGGTACTTTGGAAATGACAAGTCTATGCTGATCCCAAATTGTCTCTTCAGAGTTGGAGGTGCTGCTGTCCTGCTCTCAAATAAGTCAAGTGAGAAGAGAAGAGCTAAGTATCGTCTTGTTCATACTGTGAGGACACACAAGGGTGCCGACGACAAAGCATTCAATTGTGTGTATCAAAGACAAGATGAGGCCGGGGAGCTCGGTGTGTCTCTATCAAAAGATCTCATGGCTATTGCTGGTGATGCGTTAAAGACGAACATCACAACACTTGGACCCCTTGTCTTGCCTATATCAGAGCAGTTACTTTTCTTTGCAACTCTTGTTGCTAGAAAGTTCTTCAACATCAAGATGAAGCCATATATACCCGACTTCAAGCTTGCCTTTGAGCACTTCTGCATTCATGCTGGTGGAAGAGCAGTAATTGATGAGCTTGAAAAGAACTTGCAGCTTTCGCCTTCACACGTGGAAGCTTCTAGAATGACACTGCATCGATTTGGAAATACATCATCTTCATCAATATGGTATGAGTTGTCATACATGGAGGCAAAGGGTAGAATGCGAAAGGGTGATCGAGTGTGGCAAATTGCATTCGGAAGTGGATTCAAATGTAACAGTGCTGTATGGCAAGCCTTGCGAGGTGTTAAATCCGTCTCTGCTGACAACCCTTGGGCAGATTGCATTGACAAGTATCCTGTTGTTCTTGTATAGCTGACATCTTTCTAAAGTCCGTTGTTCTATGCACGGTGAGCAATGCAGTGCTTTTTGATTCTTTCTCCTGCTGGATTATTTCCCAGTTTGTGACAGATTAGCAAAGACGTATACACAATGACAACAATAATAGAGAACTTTTCTTCCTCCTTTATTTCTTCACATGTTTGATCCATTGGCTGGGCTTTCTATTTCATCATGTATCTTGGTTAGAATGTAGAATTTTCTTGTTATCCTTGCATTGTGGATACAAAAATTTTCAAGTGGAGAAGGGTCTCATTATCTGCATTTTTTTCTATCATAGCCCTTCTCAGTTATGGAGTTCACTCTACTTTTAGATTTATTTATTCGTCTGTTTATACGGAGTGAATTTGGGTCTTAAAAAATCTTGGAATGAGGTTTACCCAGTAATACAGGTTATCTAAGATTGAAAACTACATATCACAGAAAAAAGTCAATGCTGTGTAATTCCAGTTATCTCGGGATATTGTTAAGTAATAGTTACATTTATTTCTGAGAATAGGAAAATCATGAGTGTCTAATCAGTGTGGATGTCTCCTGGCATTGGACTGCTGCCATAAGGGACCTCAAACTTATCAAAGCACCATACATCTATATTTGTTGAATTTGCTTCCGATTCCAGAAAGCGATTTCTGCCTCCAGGTTTAATGTTCTCATTTTTGTGTGAGCATATTGCTGAGAGGTCATGAGAGGTCATATTTTTGGTGAGTAATTTTCGCTATGAAAGTAACTTCAGTATTGCTATTACCTTCATGCAGTTTCATCACATTCAGTTTTGAGGTATGCGTTTTTAATTTATTTTCTCCTGCTTTCATTTTATCTTCTCCTGTTTTCCTCGGACATATCAACTTTTGGTTAGGCAAAGAGCATCCTGAAGCAGCCTCTTGAAGGAGCTGCATTGTCGTCTGGTACCACTTGGGCCAATTTGATCTCGCTTTGGTGAATAGCCTCGCGAACCTGCAACTGGATGGAGAATTTGCACGTCCTTCTTGTTTTCCACGGGCCGTTCACCATTTTCTTTTACTTTCTGATTCCATGTTATTGAATTTTAATTTCTCTGTCGGTGGTTTGGAGATATTTCTTGTTGTTTATAATAAGATGCATAGGTAATTATCAAGGTTCTGTTTTTTTCTTTCTTGCTCAATGGCTTAATTAAAACTGATATGAATGGTGTGACCATTTTAATTTGTCCAATGTGGGTTCATTCCTGACCTGTAAAAGTTGGAGTGTTTCATCACTTTGCAATAAAGCATATATGAGATTTCTTCTCTCTCATGCATTCTTGTGTTAAATACTGATTCATCTGTGTTCCTGGAGATGGTGAAGTGTATTAGGTACAAGGTTTTATTCTTTCTTTTAATGCGTTAACCTTCTCCTTTGTTTGCAAGTGAGAGTGTTGAGGGTTTTATTACTCTTTGAGTAAACCACTGCAGTCTATTTCTCTGAGACCCCTCTTCTGGTTAATTGACTTTCGTATACCTGGATTGATTATTATACACATCGCTGAAGTGAGGATTGGACCACTGTATATGCTACAAGTTGTTTCATGTGTAAGTCTATGAGATCAGTTGTTGAAGGTGCACAGGAATATGAAGTATGGCATGTCTGCTTCTCTGAGATACCTCTTCTAGTGAATGCAGAACTTTTCGTATTTAGGGTTTTAGAAGACATGGTGGAATGTATGATCGGTTAGTTCTCTCTTGTGAATGATTTTGCAACTTGTAAACAGCTATTCAAGGTGTCATGTTCTTGGAGTATACTAGAGCACGTTGCCTATCTGATGTACCTCTTAGTGAATGCAGATCCTTTTTCTTGTTCTGGGGATGGAATTTATGATTAAAGTATGATGATCTAGTCTAGAATGTTTTTTGCTGATGAACCTTTCAAACCATCAAATGCTCTCAGTTTTTTAGAGTGTTACCACAGCTTCACCTATGTGGTCAGGTAAAAAGTTAGGCAAGAAAGCCACTTCGTGATCTCTACTGGTGTTTTGCTCGTCTTGTTGTAAAGAGTGATCTCAGGTGGGCCATGTCCTGCCTGAGAATGGATAAGGACCTTTTGGCTCGTCTTCTTCCAGTTTGTAATCCCATTCCACAAAGATTCTATGAGAATTGCCAGCTAGCATTGAATTTGATGTGTAACATGGGAGTTATCTGCAGGCATTACATTTTCAATCTCTGGAAATTTGAAAATCTCATATCACAACTATATAATCACAAAATTAGAAAATCATAACGCCATAAGATTTTGGATGTCAGATTTCCTCAGAAGTCTTCCATAAACTAATATAGATCATAGAGAACATAACAGAAAATTAAAGATCTCAGAATTTTCACAGGTCTTCCTAAAACTTGTAAGGGAGGCAGCAACAGGCACTAGGCAGGTTCATGGCTGCTGTAGCTGAGGATAAAGTGTCTGCTTGCGGGCCTAAACGCAAGAGAATACTTGAGGGTGAACATATGTGAAAACAAGACGAAATCGGTGTTAATTCCTCTTCTCTGAAGGTATGGCAGGGAAGAATTACCGGTATGAAAAGCCCACCTCAATCATACCTGGATGCTTCCAGACATCTCAAATTTTTCCAGATGTGGAAACAACCATAATTTCTACTATATGACCAATGATTGGACGTAGTTTGATGTGCAAAAAATGATTACGCTCTTGTTGGGCATGCTTCATTCTTGCTGACTTATGTTTTGCTGCATCCTCATGATCCGCCTTTGTGATGCCCAATCCTGTCCAATATGTTCGGAATGATTTCTAGTATGAATAAATATAATGTGATTTGATGTGCAACAAAGTGATCATTTTTTTGCTATGATGCATGCGTTGTTCTGTCTGACTGATGTTTTGTTCAGTGCTTATTCCCAGTACTGGTCAAGTTCGTTGTCACAAGATTTGGAATCCTTTTCAGTGTTTGGAAAAGCTTTCAGATTTTTTGCATTTTCTTTTCGGATTTAGTTGTTATCATGCTTCAAAGCTTTAGGATGAGGGATGATCTCTCGATCATCAGTGGCCGTTGGAGCATGATATGTCTTATGTGAGCATGAATCATTGAAATTTCGTGTATGGTCTATGTTATGTCCTATGTCAGAGAGGATCTTTGAATATTGTCTTTGCCAACATTTGATTCATTGCAATATGTATCATAGGCAGACAACACTGAAATTCAAAGGTCATTCTTCAATTGGTCAAGTGAGATGCCTCACTGTGTTGGTTCTTTTGGTTGATCCATTATTTGGGTGCCAGGTTTTCCTCTGGATTTCTTTTTGTGAACATGAGGACTCCAGCTTGAAACTTCAATCCACCTCTTCTATTAGACAATTGAGGTCTTGGAAGACCAGCTTTTGAACTTTCATTTCGTCGATCAGCTGTCTATGCACGCACTTCTGTTTTGTTGAAGATCAGAATTGCTACTCGGAGTCACTGACCTGAATTTTGGCTTCCACAGGCTGAGTCGTGTATGCCTTTACCCTAGTCAAGAAAGACACTTCTTAGACTTTTAAGTCTAGTTTCTGCCGTAACAGCTTTGGTACTAAGATTATATGGTTCAATCAAATGTCGATAAGTGATTGCAATTCAGTACTTTTTTGATCCATAGCGTCTGTGCTACCCTCAATACTCTGGTCACTGAGCATATCGCGATGTAATCAATTTCAATGAGTCAGATGATTAAATTCATTTGCTTCTTGAGTAGTATTGATTTGGAAAATAACAAGCAGGAAGGAGATAGAGATTAAACCTGTCACCACTTGGGTGGGGGACCACCCACTCAAGTTTCATTGAAAATATCTAGCAGGAAGGAGATATGAGAGACTAAACGTGTCACCAGTTGGGTGGGGGACCCACTCAAGTTTCATTGAAAATAACTAGCAGGAAGGAGACAGAGAGATTAAACCTGTGACCACTCGGGTGGGGGACGAACTCAAGTTTAATTATGCTATGTATAATAAGTATTAATGAATGTTTGAGAGGTGGGTCAATATTGAATGCTTGATTCTTCCGTATGAAAAAGAGAGGGAGCTACTTATGGAGGCGACCGAATAATTGCTATAAAAGTTGTGTTCCTTGATACTAGATAGCCAAATCCTGTCTCTCCTTCGGTAACAGTCTGCAAGGATGTTGGACAGTCCCTCTCCCCGAGTAGGGGTGGTTGCCAAAAAGTTTATTTGTCCAGGTCGAGAAGCTTGTTTATGGTTTTCCCATAACTTCAAAGGTCAAGAATTGAGGAGATTTTCAAAAACTCCAGTTTTCTTTTTTGTGTGGTTGACTTTATGCAGATCCCAACTTTAGCAAGCTCGCGAATCAGTCCATATCCCATGGTGTAGAATAAGTGAATTCTTTTCCTTTTAATCAGCCAGTGAAAAGCACTGGAGCTTCAGCTGCCATCTCAGGGCATGTTGCCAGTACATTTATTTTCCAGGAGGAGAAGCGTGGTCGATGTTTTCCGTAGCTTAAACGGTTCAATTCTTCAATTGTCTTTTTTGTGTGGTTGAATTTATGCAGATTCCAAGATTAGCAGCTTGCGATTCGCGAATCAATCTAATCCCCATGGTGTAGAAATAAGTGAAATGTTTTCCTTTTAATCAGCTAGTGCCAGGAGTTGTGGAATTTTCAGCTGCCGTTTCACCTTGGAACAGGGTGAAGGACATATATAGCTGACAAAGTGTCCTCGTTGTATGATATTAAGATTTTTTTTTTTTTTTGAAAGTACAAAGAATTTGGAATGTTCAGCCGGGTGGGAATTGAACTCAGGCACTCTGCCCCACGGCGTTCAACGCAAACCTCTACACCACACCCTTTTGGACTAGGATTCTTCTTTTGATAGGGACACGGCATCATATATCAGCCTGAGCTTGGGGTCAATATCTGTGTGACTTATCCAATCATGTCTCCTTTGCACCAAAAGACTTGCCCACTGATGTCTCTTTTTGCACCAAAGATTTCTACATGTCATAAAAACATTTTCTTGCCAAAGTTCATTGGTCTATTTACTTCAGGATAATGAATAGTTGAGTTACCTTGAATTGGGAACCAGATGGAATCCCTTAGTCGAACTTTAATTTTGAAGGGATAAGAAATGAAGCCTACACACAAGGGGCCAAGAAGAACGAAAGCACACACATAGATGAAAAGTATACTTATGTCTTTGGAGGTCGAATATCCAGGAAGATTGATACCCATATTATTCATTCCAGGGCTTTTTATGTTTAATTAAGAAACATGTAAATCCGTTTCACGGCCATCATGATTTTCAGAATTTCTTGTACGTTGTATAGTAGTCTTTTTTTTTGAAAAGAAGTTTGGCCGATGCCTAATCTCTAATGCTTGAATTAATAAAAGAACAAAGAACATTACAACAAATGGGCTTAGTGCCCTTGGGATCTCTTGTATCCCACAAAGTAGGGGTAGGATGGCCCGGAGCATGCAAGCTATGATGAGAAGGAGACCTAAGAATTCACGAGAGGCAAACTTATTAAAGAGAGTTGCAAAAAAGTTTAATGATTTTTTCATCGCTTTCATGAGCGATCTATTTGCGTTTAACCTTGTGGTTTTCCAAGACAAACATTCTATGGTGTCTGAAAGGCAGGGATTTTTTACAATTATATATTCTTCTACCTAACAAGTTAGAGAGTTTTTTTCAATCGATCACTCTTTCAGATGGGTATCAAATTTGAACGTGCATCATTCCTTCTGTATCTTCGAGAGTGCTTCCCCTTTGATGGCATTCCACAACGCAAAAGAGAAGCCAATTGTATCTCCAAGTAGTTCTTGTGTCCAGTAGATTTGCCTTGGTAAGCTCAAAATCTTGGTGAGAAATTGCTAGATTGAGAAGCTACTAGGGCACTAGAAGAAGAGATGGCCAAGGTCCTTTGCCCTGAAGGCAATGCTTACACCAGTCCAAGGCCACACACATTTTATTAGCTTTGGCATTGGTCTAGATTCTTTAATCCGTGGAGGATTTGCCACATAAGCACCGATTTTTTGTTCTCAATGAGTGGATGCTACATGTCCCCGCACGTAAGTTGCCATCTTATGCTAACCAATTCTGACACCATCTCCTTACGATGACGTGTTCCTCCCCCTTCTTGAGGCACTTGGATGCGTGCACGTCATTGAATCAAAAAAGAAAATCACACTTTTCTTGAACAGCTTTAGTTTTATGCAGCAATGAAGGATATCATATTAGCCCATCAAATTTCTATACATGAAGTTACAATATGCAGACATCTATATGATAGGCAACCGGCCAAATTTACTTTAGCGTCCCATAATTAACAAAATTGTTTTTGGGACTATAGAAATTTGAATACCTTGATGAATCTTTTTTTGTCCTCACCGAGCCACCACTTCAAGTGACATAAGATTCTGTTGGCAATTACTTTCACAAGAATCTTGTACCCTGTTTGAAGTATCATGATCGGGCATCAGTTTTCAATCCTATTCTTGTTACCTTTTTTATTTAAAAGCTTGATGACACCGTTGTTTAGACATTCGAGGAGGGCACCAAATGCTAGTGCCCCTTGCCAAACCAAGTGCAAAGAGGTGGCCACCACTTGTCTGATATTTGGGAAGGTCTCGATTTCGCTGAAGAGTCCATGCAAGACATTGTTTTCCTTAAAATCAACTTCGACAAAGCCTACGATAGGCTGAAATAGGAATTTGTTCTCTAGTCTCTTAAAGACCTCGGCTTTAGTTAGAAATTCACTAAGATGATCGCGACATTGCTAGGGAACACATCGACACAAATAAATATCAACGGCCTGTTATCGAAGACTATAAGATTAAAACATTCTATTAGGCAAGGATGCCCTTTGGCCCCTTTGCTCTTCGCTATCGCCATGAAGGGACTCAGTCATCTCGTGCAACATCACATGGAAATGGGCCATATTCAAGGTCTCTCTCTACCTTTCAACCACGGTCAGATGATCATGAGACTATTTTCAGGGAGGGTTGTTAACCTCCTTTGTAACACTCTCTAGACCCGCAACCTCTGCCTCTGCTTTGTGGGATTTGGGGGGTCCCATGGGCACTAGTCTCAGTCACTTGTAACCTGTTCTTTTTCTTTAAGTAAAGTCAGAGAGATTAGGCCAAGGCCAGACTTCCTTTTGAAAAAAAAAAAAAAAAAAGAAAATTGAATACCATAACTTTATATCTACTAATCTGTAGTTCCAAAAGCGAAGTTTACATGGAGTGAACAATTACATCCGTTTGTATTTGATGGAATTTTTCCACCGCTCAAAATACATGCGCTCACAATTACATACATTTGGTGTTCCTTTCTCAAGGTAAAGCTCATTAATGTTTAATGATCAGATTATTAATGACGATAAGCTGTAACGCTGAAAGACTTACAATAGTTTTATTAATTCCGATTATGCAAAAGATTTCGTATCGGACTTTAGAAATTTCCATAATGATTTTAGAAATTTCCATAATGATTTTAGAACGTCATAAAAGTAAAATATGTGCTATTGTACGTCTATATCTTAGAAGTGAAGTGCACTGTGAGGAGAAAGCAGGATGTAAGTTCCAAAATAAAATCATTCTGTGTTTATAGGTGATATTGTACGTCTATATCTTAGAAGTGAAGTGCAATGTGAGGAGAAAGCAGGATGTAAGTTCCAATCTTTTAGACTGTTTACAGGACTTTCAACTCTTGCACTTTGACACAAGATGGACCTTTCTAACCACTTGTTTCCTTCAATCCCTAGTGTCTTTTATCTCATGTCAGGACTATAAAAAGCTCTACCTAGCAGAACCATATGCAAACACCATAAAAAAGAGTAGCCTAGTTTTGATTGAGGAAATTCAAACTTTGTAAGAGTTCTACTCCCTTGTCTAGTTATGGTGATAAGTGGAAAAGAAAAATAGATGCTTTGGAACTCTATGTAGACTTTGGTGATGATGTCAAGGAAGAGGCTACCATGGTTATTGATCGTAGCTCTTTGGAAGACTGACATAACCAAGTGTATGAGAAAGTGCTTATTGGCTTCTATCATGGCCCTAGTTGTTGGATCATCAAGCTTGCATTATGCATGTGGTGGATTTGATCTACATAAAAAACATCATTTGAATTATGTCAAAGTTTCCCATTGAAGAGTTTAGCATTTATGCTCATTGCTTGGTATTTCACAAGGATTTTCTATGATCACTTACTCATGTAAAATTTTAAGAGGGTTACTCTTGTAAAATGATAAAGGAAAACTCAATTTCTACGAGTTTAGATTTGGTGAGATTTTCAATCAATCAAACACCTTAAATCAAGCATTTATATTTGATCATTACCTTTCTTAGATTATAGGAAAAATAGTTTGTTCATCACAACAAACCCCAGCCCGCTTGAATTCGAATTCAAATTCTTGTAAAAAGAGTTGTGGATGAATCCAAGAGTCTATACAAAGACTCTCAAATTCATGTACAATATGTTGAAGCAATATACATACACTTTTGGTCATCATTTTGTTCCTCCTTCATTTCTCTGCACCATCATCTTAAACAACAATTATCTTTCAAGAACTGGTTCTTTCTCTGCAATGACCGAGAATTTATTCGAAAGATAATATTGTCTACTTGATGTCTACAAATTTTTATGGGATTTGGTTTAGTGCATTATGAGATATCTGGATTTTAAGAGCTCCAGGTCTATCTCTGCACAACCCTGAAAAATTGGGGATACCTTTATT
Organism: Ceratopteris richardii; assembly: GCA_020310875.1. Taxonomy (NCBI): domain Eukaryota; kingdom Viridiplantae; phylum Streptophyta; class Polypodiopsida; order Polypodiales; family Pteridaceae; genus Ceratopteris; species Ceratopteris richardii. The sequence goes on along the minus strand of CM035441.1, from coordinate 56,834,560 downwards.
CAGTGTTAAGCTTATTCCTGGAGCATACTTTGCTTATTTATTGTACTCCAAATTCTAGCTACTCAACCCTATGGGACCATGTTGGCTTCTGTGAGCATTTGAAGTTGAATGTTTCATTTCAAAATAGCAAGTTTTTGAGCTATTCATTGTGCAAACTCATCTGTTTTGGATCAATTGTTTCTCATAGATATTCCAAAGTATTTAGTGAGTTTTATTGCATAAATTGCAAGGCCATAAGGTATGTTTGATACTCCAAGTGTGCAAGGGCTGGTCTTGTGTTCGTTGGTTGGACCAATCTTCATCACCTTGAACCTCACTTTTATACCTTTGTGAAGCTTTTCCAAGTTCTCTCATTGGTATCAAAGCTAGATCAAGATGGGTGATGGCTTTTCCTCAATGATTGAGAAGCTTGATAGAAACAATTATGCTGCTTGGCAAATCATAATGGAAGCCTATTTGCAAGGTAGAAATCTCTATGAGATTATAACAGGTGATGAAGCTATGCCTATTCCAAGATCCAAAGGAGGACCTACACAAGAGGAGACAGATAGAAGCACACTTTGGTGTGCAAGGGATGCTCAACCAAGATCATACATACTAAGCTCTATCTCTAATTTTTTGTTACCACATATTAGATGATGCAAAACATCTCAAGAGACTTTGGATGCGCTTAAGACCTTTTCTGCTAGTACCAAAGCAAGAAAGAACCATTTTCAAAATAATTTCAACCAAGTGAAGAAGACTCCAAAAGAAACTATCACAAAATTTGTTACCAAGGTCAAGGAGGTTGTAGATTAGTTAGCATCCATCGGAGATCTGATTGAAGAAGAGGCCATCATGAGGTAGATTCTTAATTGAAGTACATGTGATAAGCAATGATAATTTTTCATCATAGCTTATGATCTCATCATGGATGTACAAACCCCATATTTCAACATATTCCTTGGGAAACTCTTCAACCAAGATCCCAAAAATAATATGAAGGAAGGTAACTCTTATCAAGGTAATACAATAAGTTCTCTTTATGTAGATAAGAAACACAAGAAGCACAAAGTCAAGAAGAAGGAAGATCATGAAGAAGATATTTCCCGATCCAACTTGCAAGCAAAAGCAAGTGGAAAGGGAGAAGAAAGGAGCAAAGCATGACATATCAAAAGGTCAAGACGTTGAACCTTGTGCTATCTGTAACAAGATCAACCACACCAATCAATTTTTTGGTTCAAATATAATAGAAGGGAGTTCAAAAATTGTACTGAAGATCAATCACATGAAGATTCATTACCTTTAATGAATCTGAGTCACAAATAAGGTAAAGAAAATGATCATTTTTTCCACATAAATTCACGATGTTCAAGCCATGTTCCATGCAACATTGCTCTTCTATCTGACTTGGAGAGCCCAAAGCATAGACATGAAGTACAAATAGGGGATGGCACCAAGCACAATGTGGAGAAGATTGGTAAAGTAAAAAATTCCAATGGAAGGAAAAACATTCTGAGTAAGGTTCTGTATGTATCCACTATCACTAAAAACCTAATAAGTGTCGGACAAATATTTAAAAAATGTTGGAGTTACATATTTGCGAAAGCACGCAAACAACACAAGGAAGAAGAAGAAGCTTGGAGGACAATGCACAATACTAAATGTATTACCACTAGAATGTACAAAGACAAGTAGCCCGTTAAGGCAATAGGCGTATATACAATCCGAGGGAAAAAAAACCTCCTAAAGAGGGAAAAAAGTACCCCTGATAGTCCTAAAGTGTTCACACACATCACTACCTAAATATATCAATAAATCCCCCCTAGGAGTGATGCGGTGAACAAGGAGCTGGCAATCATGTATAAGGAAGTGCTAAGCTATGTGGAATCAATCCACAAAAGGAAGTAAGCCCAAAGCTTTGCAGAAAGCTTCAGATTTCTCCCTAGGTAGAGCCTTCGTACAAGGTCTACAATGTTCTCCTGCATGGGCACATATGCCAAGTTGATCTCCCTAGTAGAGAACCTCTCCCTGACATAATGATAATGCACCTCAACATGCTTAGTGCGAGCATGGAACACAGGGTTCCTTGCAACTGCCAATGTGGTCTGATTGTCAGTGAAGATGGTGGTGGCAAAAGACTGACCAACACCCAAATAAGCCATAAGGCGTCTGAGCCACACACACTCAACAGTCGCTATGAAAGCTTCCCTATACTCAGCCTCACAACTGGAAGTGGCCACAATAGGATACTTCTTGCTCAACCAAGATATACAGGAGCTACCAAGCATGAAGCAAAAACCACTGGTGGACACACGAGTGTCATAGCAACCAACCCAGTCACAGTCAGAAAAAGCATGCAAATTTGGCGGTAGTGATCCCCCCTTGGGATAAAACAATCCAAGTAGCCAGGTACCACTCAAGTAGCGAAAGATGTGCTTAACTGCCTGCCAATGCTTGACACCTTGGAAATGCATAAACCTGCTCATCTGTGAGACAACAAACTGAATATCTGGCTAAGTAATGCATAAGTAAATCAAGCATCCAATAGCCTGCTGATAGAGAACAATATCAAATGCATCTCTAGCATCATGAAGACTCAATTTTAAACCTGTCTCCATAGGAGTGGCAATAGGCTTACAGTCTTCAAAGCCAAAACACTGCAATAATGTGTCAATATATTTCGTTTCACACAAAGCCATTCCGCCATCAACTTGCATAAACTGAATGCCCAAATAGTGATGCAAATGCCCCAAACCAGACATCTCAAATGAGGCATGCAAATCAGCCTTAAAATCAGCAATATATGTTTCATGAGGACCAATGAGCAGGATATCATCAACATACACCACAATGATCAGAAGCACATCATTAGCATGCTTAACATATAAGGTGCTTTCAGTTGGACTATTCTCAAAACCATGTGCAATGAGATAGGCATGTATCTTTTCATACCAAGCATGTGGTGCTTGCTTTAAACCATATAATGCCTTCTTTAATCTACATACCTGGTTTTCATGCCCTTTCTGCACAAAGCCATGGGGCTAAAAAACATACACTTCTTCATGCAATTAACCATTCAAAAATGCTGTTTTAATGTCCAAATGATGTACATTCCAACCATGATGAGCTGCAAGTGGACATATACTATGAATAGTAGTCATTCGGCAAGTAGGAGCAAAGGTTTCATCAAAATCAATGCCTCTTTTCTGCACATAACCCTTTGCAACAAGCCTAGCCTTATACTTGTCAACTGTTCCATCAAGTTTATGCTTTAGCTTGGTTATCCACTTTGTGCCAATGGCCTTCTTGCTAGGAGGCAAGTCACATAAAGACCAAGTACCATTCTTCATTCTAGCAACATATTCAGATTGCATAACAACCATCCACTTTTCTGAATTTTGTGCTTCTTCAAATGAAACAGGCTCATTCTCATCATAGAGACTAGACGTAGCCATAGCATAGCAATCTAATGCAAAAGAGGCACTATGAGAGCCTGATCGAGTACGATATGAAAGAGGTGCATCTAATTTGCTATCACACAAGGTCTGTACCAGCCATTTTGGCATAAATTTTGTTTGTTCAATATGAGCTCTCTCATCAACAAGTGCATCATGTAAATCTGCATCAGAAATGGAATGATCTGCATCATCACATGAAACCTATAAAGGTCGAGAATTTGCCTCATTAGGACTAGCACTAGACTGTCCACCTGTAAAAAGAGGCAACAAAGTATCATACATGTCTTTGGAGCTAAGAGATGTCCCCTTAGTACATGAAAGCAATGGTTGAATAGCATCTTCCACAAAAACAATATCACGGCTAACCAGAATGCATTTAGTCTATGGATGATATAGACAATAGCCTTTACTTTTAGAATTCTATCCAACAAAAATACATTTTACTGCTTTATCATCCAATTTTTTGCGATGTTGAAGCACTAATGCATATGTCAGATAACCAAAAACATGAAAATGAGCAACAGATGGCTTGCGACCATGCCAAGCCTCATATGGAGTGATTGAATGCAGCGCTTTAGTGGGATACCTGTTCAGTTACATATGCTGCACACATAACAGCCTCAAACTAGAAACTATGTGGTAAAGCTTGACCCTTGACCATACACCTCGCCATCTCCATGAGTGACTTGTTCTTTCGTTCAACAACTCCATTCTGTTGAGGTGTATATGGCACTATACATTGATTTTTTATCCCACATTCAGCCAGAAATGCATGAAAATCAGAAGACAGATATTCCCCCCCTCGATCAGAATGGAGGGTGCCTATTTTACATGCTGACAGATTTTCAGCCAAAACCAAAAACTGTTTGAAGCACATAAACACTTCGGACTTTGCTTTCAATGGATATAGCCATGCATGCCTGGAAAAATCATCGATGAAAGTCACAAACTAAGGATAGTTCCCAAAAGAAGGTGTCTGCATAGGACCACAAACATCATTATGTACAAGCTTCAATTTCTGAGTAGCCCGGACTAAACCATCTTTTGGAAAGGAAGAACGCTGCATTTTACCCAAAATACATCCTTCACAAGCATGTTTTCCGGGTGCCTCAAGTTTGGGCAAAGAGGACACCATTTAAGATTTCTGCAGGTGTAGCAAACTAGCAAAATTCAGATGATCAAAGCGTGCATGCCAAAGCTTTGCATCTGACATAGCCTGAGAATCATGTACTACACATGCAAAATCATTTATAGATCTTTCGTAGTCTATGAGATTATACAACCCACAATATAAAATGCCAGAAGCAATAATGACATCGCCATTTGACAGATCATGAACTGTACATTTGTCATCAACAAATTTCACAACCAAGCCAATCTTGGCTAATGCAGAAACTGATAATAGATTTTTCTTGATCCCTGGCACAAACAAAGCATCTGACAAAGTGAAAGAACTACCATCAACAGTAATCAAAATTATAAGAGAAGAAACTACGCTGCGAGGTAATATGTTTGGTCGCCCCACTATCAAAGTAGCAAACATCTGAGTCTACTGTAGACATGCATTGCTCATGAGAAGATGGGTCAAAACTACAAAGAGTAGTAAACTCCCATTCTTCTTCTTGCACAAGATTTAGCAGACTCTATTTTTGGTGTAGAGGCCTCTATAACAACCACTCTGGCCTCTTTCTTCTTGGCCTCTTTAGCAGCTAGTTTTGGACACCTCTTGATGACATGATCATTTGCTTTACAATATTTTCAATTTCTGCTTTTCTAATTTCTTCTCATCTTTGTCTTCCTTCTTCGAATGTGCAACATTTGCAGATTTTTGCTTACTAGTAGAAGAGCTACATTTACCTTTTTCCTTCTGACTAGCAAGGAAAGTTTGATCTGCAACATGCATAATATACCTATTCTGCCTAGGTCTTCCTGCAATAGAATAGAGACTAACTCCTCAAACGACAAGGCATTTGGATTGCCTTTCATCATCAAACAAAGAGCAGAAGCAAAACTCTGATATGAGTCAGGAAGACCATTCAGAACGGTCTGCACAAGTGAGCTATGTGGTATAACTTCATCAACAGAAATCAACTATTCTTTCAAATCCTTGATCTTTGTGAGAAAAATGTCCATAGAATCACCTTCCTTCATGTGCTCACTCTCCAAATGTTTTTGGAGGTAAGCAACACGAGCCACATTCCTAGCCTGGTACAATGTGGTAAGTGTATCCGAAGCATCCTTAGTTGTATTGCAAGAGAAAATGTGAGGAATAATGGCACGTTTGACAGACAAAGCTATTAATGCATGTGCTTGAATGTCTCTACCACCCTAATGAATTTGCTCTACAGTAGGTGCAACAGAAATAGTAGCACGAACAGGAATCTGTAGAATATCATCATCTTCGATACCATCTCCATCAGCTCCAGCACGTGTATTTACAGTAGTTGTATTCGCAAGTGTAACAAGACATCTTTCAACACCCTGCACAATATTCCATAGTCCCTTTGCGACCATTACGTGAAGCATCATATAAACCCATAATGGGTAGTTGGTACCATCCAACTTATCCTCAACACCCAACATACGGAATACATCACTGCTTTCAGCCATTGTCGGTGACTAAAATACCTTGATGCAAAAAATTAACCGTATCTCAAAAAGTTGAACAGAACTACCAAGACGAATTCTGCTAAACCTATAACAGACTTAGAGATGCTTATATTAACGAACCAAAATTGGTATATGTCTTTGGCACAAAAAGACAAAATAGCCTGCACAAGCACTACGATAATGCATTCGGAGGTCAAAACAAGCTCAGATCGCGATTTTGGCACCACAATGTGAAGCTGTTTTGATCTCTGAAACACCCTGAGTATGCTTACCAAATTTTGTGCGATTTTGAGACTGCAACCCTAAGAGGTGAAGACAATGCCCTAGATGAAGCGGCGACCTGCTCTGATACGAATTGTTGGAGTTAGATGTGTGCGGAAGCATGCAAACAACACAAGGAAGAAGAAGAAGCTTGGAGCACAATGCACAATACTAAATGTATTACCACTAGAATGTACAAAGATAAGTATCCTGTTAGGGCAATAGGCGTATATACAAGCCGAGGGAAAAAAACCTCCTAAAGAGGGAAAAAAGTGCCTCGACAGTCCTAAAGTGTTCACACACATCACTACCTGAATATATCAACAATAAAGGCTTGCAAGCTAGGTTCACCCAATATAGATCTTTTGTGGAAGATCCATGTCAAGGCTTCAAGAAGATAGCCAGAGGTGAGAAGCATGGTAGGCTCTTTACTTTTGAAGTAGGAGAAACCAGGAACATACCTCTATTCAACTTTGGGTGTCAAAACTTAAGTGAGCTTGAAGTGTGGTATAAAAGACTTGCTCATGTGAATGAAAGAAACCAGAAGGATATATGCAGGGATCAAAGTGTTTTAGGGCTTGCAAACATCTCAAAGCAAGATATGATCAACAAATGTGATGCTTTTTAGATTCGAAAGGCACAAAGATAATCATTCAACCACAAAGGTACATCTACAACAATCTTTTGGACTTAGTACACATAGTGTGTGGGGACCAAGTTAAGAACCTTCATTGGCAAGCTCAAGGTATTATGTTTCCTTTATTGATGATCATAGTAGATGGACCATTTCGTACTTTATCAAGAATAAGAATGAAGTGTTTGAATGCGTCAAGAAGTAATTAGCACAGGTGGAGAATCATAAAGGTAGATCATTGAAGAAACTCTTATTTGATGGAGGGCGAGAATGCTTCTTCAAAGAATTTGATGAGTTCTTGCAAGAGAAAGGCATCAAAAGGGAAGAAGTGACTATTAGGTATTCTCCTCAATTGAATGATATAAGAGAGAGAAGAAGCAAGACTCTAGTTAGAAAAGCTAGAACAATGCTTGAAGAAAAGAAGTTGCCACACTATTTATGGGCATAATCAATCTCAAGAGCTGCATATATTTTGAATAGAATTCTATCCAAATATCTTCAACATATGAATCCTTGTGAATCTTGGAATGGTAGAAAACCAAGTCTAGGACATTGCAAGGTATTATAGGGCGTTCATGGGCTAAGCAAGAAGAGCAAGGAGGAGATAGAGGAAGAGAGGATAGGAGAGACGCATGCACATGTGTGGGAGCCTCAAAACCCACATAATGATCTTCTTGATGCAATGCTATATAAATGATACATGTATATGAATATAGAAGTAAGGTTACATAACCCTTAAAACCCGAATAATCTCCCACTTAACGACCAATGTGACCATAAGTGAAAACACATACAAAGAATGATGTAGGACTATAAAATAAGGTGCAGGGAGAGTCCCCATCTAAACCCATATTAATTAGCCTACACCAACTTCCTGAAACAAGGGTGTATCCATGCACCTCAAATTGCTCTGACTCATATCAATAAGGGTCAAGCTCGCATCTGATTGATGCAAGAACTGATGAAGTTCCTGCAATCTCCCACTCGCTCTATGCCTATGTCAATCATCGAACGATTGATAACTCTTAATTACAAATGCTCCAATAACAACTACAATGTCTGGTCTTGAGCATAATAACTCATACATCAGTCTCTCGAATGCTAATGAAATATGTGCTATCTTAGCTAACCTAACCATGTCAACATAGCCTCTATCCAAGGTATCCAAAGCACCATCATCAAGACCAACATGTCCTGACATATCTGTATCAACATCTAGCATGCGAGAATGAATGGATAACCTTTAACTCCTCAACATCCAAAGTAGCCATCCTATCAATCAAGGATGTATCTAGCTATGCATCCTAAGATTTAATATGCTCTACCATACTTTGTATATCATAAGAGATATCTTGCTCTACCACACCATGTGTATTGTCATGCTCCACATGAGCTAACTGCAAAACAGAAGAACCAAGGTCAAATTGATGATTTGACTCTAATTGAGTATCATCAAAATGCTCTACATGAGCATCATCAAAATGCTCTATATGAGCATCCACATCATGCTCTAAAGCATCCAAGTGATCAACCAAAGTGTGTTCCATATGAGCATCCACATGATCAACCAAACCATACTCTACAAGGCATCATGAGCATCCAAAGCTTGCTCTATATGTGCATCCATTTGAGCATTTGAATCGTGCCATACATGTGCATCAAGAATGTCAATAGAACTATCTATAGGTAGACAAAATAAGACATGAGGAGTCTCACACCGCACATAAGGCTGAACTCCACTAAGACAAGATTGACTCTCACATGGAGTACCTGCAGTGGACACATGTTCACAATCTTAGCACCTATGACAAGCATAAGCTATCCCAACTGCAACTGAAAATCATGTTCACCATATAACATCTACTCTCATGTAATTACTAACTGAAATCAAGCTCATAGGGAATGATGGCACATAACGTACATGTTTGAGTGTAAATGATGCTCCACTAGGTAGTATAATGCATGCATCTTGTGCACTCTTAATGTCATATGCCATACCATTAGGCATGTCCATGACTCTTAGCTAAGAATAAACAAAACCACTCACAAACTAGAGTAATTTGGAAAGTACCTAATGCATCAAGCAGCCAAGCCATCTGTGTGATATCCAATGAATAAGAGGAATCGTGAGACGAACCATAAAAGAAAGTGATATCACCATCACTATCATAATCAACTACCATAGACTCTTGAAACCACTACTTGACTTGCATCATGTGTATATCTCTGACATTGGCATCACATCTTCCTAAAATAATATCATCGAGTATGGACCTCATGACCACAATGCCAATGTTGAGTCATTGACGTGATCTACATCTCACATGAGTCAATGGAATCATGTACATATCATGTAGTCTCTGCCATAATGCACTACTCATCTACTCATGCATCACATACTCATATAGAATCCACAAGTTGTAATTAGGCCAGCATTCATGCCTTCTGATGTTTCAATTGGGGCCACTAATGAAACAGATAGCTTTATTAAAAGATTGGAAAACCAATTGGATAATATGTTGTTACGTAGGGTCGAGCGAAAAATAGGTTCTGTTGCGGCTGATTTGTTATGGCTCCGCGGCTCGTGGTAGGTAGAGAAAGTCCGATCTCCTCTTTTCGACAGAAGTGCAGCTGACCAATGCATCCATATCCATCCATATCCATCCATACATGGTCGGACATGTCACGAGGCCTCTGTGCATCTCTATGCACATACATGTGTAACCTTGCATGAACCAATGTATGCCACATTTGCGCTTTCCATCTGAAAAAGTGAGTGCCATCAAATGGAGAAGACACCATGTTGGCAATCAAAGAGACTAGCAATGTAACAAGAGACTAGAAACAATACTCTATCAACAATATGATCATACCTGCATATCCATATGCATAAATTATATCACAAATGGCTCTCTGGAGAAGAAAACCATGTGAACCATCTATAGCATAATCAAACATCTATCATTCACATAAAGCCATGAGCATAAACCTTTCATCAAGTCTCCAAAATGACTAAGTAGATATGAAAGAATCTTGGGAAAAGTTTGACAAAGTATCCCCTATAAATTGAGTAATCAAAGAAAGATAACCAATAGCAAAAAGAAGAATGAGTAAGCTGTCACCATCTATCACTTATCCAACCAAAGATAATGGCAAATACACATGCCAAAAATTGATGGAAATACATACCAATACAATGGTGATACACCTCCCAGTCAAGAAACAATCCTACAAGATGGATTGATGGTCCAACATGTCGAGAATAACATGTGACCAAGCCGTGAATGGAGATAAGCAACGATCCAAAGCTATCACACAAACATAAAAGATCTACTAGATCATTTGTCCAACATAAGGTTTGACAGAAGTTTGATAGCATCTCCCTTGAAAAATGGACTCTAGAACCAAAATAACCATGTAGGAATATACCATCCACTATGTCAAGCCATAGTGGCAATCATATATAGTGGTCAATGATAATATGGATCAATGTAAATCCAACATAGGTGACTAAATGATATATAGATGAGGCTCCAATTGGATCATGTACTTGCACAAAATCATGAATACAAGTACTAATTAAGATCCAAAATAAAGTCTCATAAATTGTGTGCAACCGACAAGTAAATCCATATACAAGTGGCATAAACGAGATATAAACCACAATGCCACTATACATCCATTGACAATACTATGATCAAACTCGTGATGGCATAAACCTGCAAGGTATACCACAATGCCATCTCACATTCCAAACACTTAACAAGATCATGATCTACTCTCATACATGTTGAGATATCAAGCTCAACATGTGATGATCCAGGATGACACGTACCAGTTTTTCGTTTCTCTGACATGTATAGTGGTCACGCCGGTATATGTCAGGGATACTTCATTGAGCTTTATTAGATTTATCTACCGAGAGTGATGGAACATTTGTTTCTTACCAGCTCACTCATTCGCGGACATTAGGTTTTTCCTTATGTACTGGTCTTTATATATTGCACTTGTTGTATTCTTGTTTTTAGGTCATTCTTGTACATTCCTTTTATGTAATAGAGGAAGAAGAAGAAGATCATTCTTCCTTGCCTCAATCTCTGTGTGTGCTTCTCCTTGAGAGTGAGAGTGTGTGTGTGAGCTCTCTTCCTTATCTCCTTCCTCGTGACATGGTATCATAGCCAGCATGGCTGTAGAGAGCTCGTGGAGAAGGCGACGGTGAAGACTACGCGGCAAGGCATGGAGAAAATGCGATTTCATAAACGGCCTCCATTTGCTACGAAAATCGGCGTGAAGGTAGAAGACCTCAAAATATTTTTGAGAGTTATCCCGTTAGGGTCACTTGTTTTTGTCAGATCAAAGTTTTGGAGCCATCTCGACCTTTGTTTTGAGCTCGCAAGGTGGGGCCCACAGAAAAACCAGGTCAGTTTCAGAAACTGTAACTTGCATTGTGTTCAGCGACACTCATATATTCCAGATCTAGAATTTCAACCGATTTCGTGTACTGTTGAGACACGAAAATTGTGTTTTTCTGAGATCGAACTGTCACATCATAGTGTGATAGTGTTCAAGCAGAAGTGCTGCTTGTAGTGTGTTGCGGTGTTGTGAATTGTTGCAGAAATGGCAAACACAGATGGAATGAGTCAGCTTATGAGCGATAAGCTGGACAAGAACAACTTCCATGCTTGGAGATTCAGAATGACGAATTTCCTGATGGGAAAAGGCTACTGGAAGTACATCGAAGGAGAGAATGAAAATGCTCCGCAGTTACCAGAAAGGAATCGGACTGCAGACCAGTTAAGAGCATATGAGGAATGGACTCAAGGAGCACGAAAGGTAATGTATTGGCTATCTGTTAGCATATAGGATAGCATGATTGGACACATACAGGATGCAAAGACTCCAAAAGAGGCTTGGAACAGTTTGGTCACTTTGTATGAGACTAACACAAAGGCATGGAAATTGCAACTCAAGAACGAGCTGCATACATTGGAAAAGAAGAGCATGTCGGTAAGTGACTACACTCTAAAAATTAAAAGCATATGTGAGTCACTTGCATCTATTGGCGTGAATGTAGATGATGATGATAAGGTGGAAGTGTGCCTTCGTGGTTTAAGAGCTGGATATAAGTAGTTCAGAACTTCCATACAGACCAGGGAAAATATTCAAAATTTTGCTGATCTGGTATCTATGCTGATTATTGAAGAAAAGAATCTTGGTGATGATGCAAACTCCCAAGGAAAGCCCAGTTCTGAGCAGGTATTCTACTCTGGCAGAGGAAGAGGCAGAGGTAGAGGTTTTGGAAGTGGAAGAGGAAATAGTAACCAAGACCAAGGTCAACAACAAAATCATGCAAGAGGAAGAGGACAGTTTCGAGGCAGGGGGAGCCAAAGAGGTCGCAGAAATTTCCAAAGAAATGATTTAGGTAATGATAGTAAAGGATGCTGGAATCGTGGTAAACCTGGACACTTTGAATGTGATTGCAGGTTGAAGAATCAAAATAACAGAAGGCAGCAAAACAACTATGCATCCACAAGTGCAGATGATTCTGAGAAGCTGTTTATGGTTCAACATCATATGATGAATACGATGTGTGCTGGTGTTTCAAAATTGAATGATAATGTCTGGTATGTTGATTCAGGTGCTTCAAATCACATGACCAGTCATGCAGAATGGTTTAGTAGTTTGCAAAAAATGCCAGTTCCTGGATATGTTGAAACAGGTGATGATACATCACATCCTATCGAGCATACAGGAAACATAGCATTGTCTATGGAGGACGGGAAGGTAAAACATCTTGCTGATGTGTTGCATGTTCCAAATATAACAAAGAATCTGGTTTCTGTTGGACAAATGGTTGACTAGGGATTACAAGTCAAGTTCAATACTGATGGATTATATGTAGAAGAATACAAGCAGGATGGATGATTGGTTGCCAAAGGAAACAAAGTGGGTAGGATGTTCACCTTAAATGTGAAGATTCCTGAAATGAATGCAGCCATGTTTGCAAAAGGTGTAGGAGCTATTGCAGATATAGAGATATGGCACAAACGGATTGGACATGCAAACTTGCAAAGGCTGAAACTGATGCAGTCAAAGGAGATTGTCCATGGACTACCAAATTTCAAAGTTGCAGAATTGCAAAAGGTATGTGCAACATGTCAATTTGGTAAACAGTCAAGAGCATCATTTCCACATGACAAGCATGTTAGTGAGAATGTACTAGAAGTAGTACATATAGATGTTTGGGGTCCAGCAAAGACCACATCTATGGGCGGTTGCAGGTTTTATGTTACCTTCATTGATGACCATACACGCAAAGTATGGGTATATTTCATGAAAGAGAAGAGCGAGGTGTTCACTCACTTCCAGAATTTTAAAGCTATGGTGGAAAAGCAGACAGGGAAGTACATTCAGACATTAAGACCTGATGGAGGAGGTGAATACATGTCAAATGAGTTCAGCAGTTTTCTAAAAAATCATGGAATTCGGCGTCAGTTTTCATGCAGGTACACACCACAACAGAATGGCGTTGCTGAATGCAAAAATAGACATATTGTAGAAATTGCAAGAGCCTTAATGGCTGAGAAGAATATGCCTCATTGTTATTGGGCAGAAGCTGTGCATACTGCTGTATACATCATGAACAGAACTTCGACTGCTGCTGTACATCAAGGTACACCTGAAGAGAAGTTTACAGGTAAAAAGCCAAACTTATCACATCTGAAAGTTTTTGGCTGTATCGCATACGTACATGTCCCAGATGAGTTGAGGACAAAGCTTGATCCGAAAGCAGAAAAATGTGTCTTCATTGGATACTCCCTTGAGCAAAAGGGGTACAAATGTTATAACCCACTCACACGACAGGTGAAGGTGAGCAGAGATGTGGTATTTGATGAAATGTCAAGCTTCTATGTAGATGCCAAAGAAGGACTGAATCTTGAACCAAATGACAAAGAAAATGCTGAAAAATCAAGTGCAGAATCTCAAGTTTTGAGTGGACCGGATGCATCATCAAGCAATAGTTCCAACTCAAATCCATGGAGTGGAAGATTGCGTGGAAATTTCAGTCCAGCAAATTCATCAAATACATCCAAGAAAGGTAAAGAAAAGCTTTCTGCTAGTAGTAAAACAGGTGCAGGTTTTGAAGATGTTGATGGAGATTCAAGTGGTTCAGAAAAGAGTCTTGATGAGGAACTTGGATTGCCCTCTGTGAAGACTCCAGGCATAAGAAGGGCACATGCAGATGATACAAGAAGAAGTGACCCAGGACCAAGAAGATCTGGGAGGATGCGTAATTCAGTGCAACGATTGACATTTTATAGTTACATGGCTCGCCATTGTGCCTACATGACAAAGGTAATACAAGATGCTGAACCTTCTTGTTTTGAAGATGCAATTGGTAATACACATTGGGAAAAAGCTATGGATGAGGAGATGGCTGCACTTTATGGAAATGATACATGGAAGCTGGTTCCATTGCCACAAGGAAAGAAACCCATAGGCTGCAAATGGGTTTAAAAGGTAAAACATAATGCTGATGGTAGCATAAGCAGGTATAAAGCACGATTGGTAGCTAAAGGTTATGCACAGACATATGGCATTGATTATGAGGAAACATTCAGCCCTGTAGCTAAAATGTCTACTGTCAGAACACTTGTTGCATTAGCTATAGCAAAAGGATGGACTTTGCATCAGATGGATGTGAAGAATGCTTTCTTACATGGTGAGTTACAGGAAGAAGTATATATGGACCAGCCATAAGGATATGAAGATTCAAAGCATCCAGAATATGTTTGCAGGTTGCAAAAGGCTTTGTATGGGTTGAAGCAAGCCCCTCGTGCATGGCATGCAAGGATTGCTGATTACTTAACCAGCATTGGGTTCTCTATGTGTGATGCACATCACTCACTATATGTAAGGAAGGCTGATGATGGCATCACTATTGTGGCTATTTATGTTGATGACCTGATTGTAGGTGGTGATAATGAAGAAAGCATCAAAGAGGTAAAGAAACTTCTTATGCAGGAATTCGACATGAAAGATCTTGGTGTGCTGCGCAATTTCTTGGGCATTGAGTTTATACATACAGAAACAGGTATATGGATGTCGCAAAGGCAATATGCCTTGAATATGCTGCAAAAGTATGGTATGGCTGATTGTAAGCCAATTTCTATGCCATTAGATCAGAATTTGAAATTGGATACTACATCAGGTGAAGCATTGGAAAATGCTAGTATGTATAGGAAAATTGTGGGAAGTCTTATATATCTCACAATTACAAGGCCTGATCTAAGTTATACTGTTGGACTTGAAAGTCAATTTATGCAGGTTCCCAGGAAGCCACATTTGGATGCTCTAAGGCGCACTCTACGTTATCTGAGTGCTACTTTGGATTATGCATTGTTTTATGAAGCTAGTGTAGATTTGCAGGTTCATGGATACACCGATGCAGATTGGGCTGGTAGTACTTTGGATAGAAGATCTACTAGTGGCTTTCTTTTCTCACTTGGAGGTGCAACTATTACATGGAGCAGTAAGAAGCAACCCACTATTGCTTTGTCGAGTACAGAGGCTGAGTATAGAGGTGCTGCAATGGCAGCATGTGAGGCATCATGGCTGGAGATGTTACTTGCAGATTTAGGTGTGGAAGTGCAAAAGCCTATCACTATCTATTGTGATAATCTTAGTAGCATACAGTTAGCACGGAAACCTGTTTTCCATGCTAGAACAAAGCATATCGAGGTACATTATCACTTCATCCGAGAGAAGGTATTAGTAGGTGATATTGATCTTGTTCATGTGAGAACAGATGAGCAGGTTGCTGATATTTTCACCAAAGCACTTGGAGGTTAGAAGTTGAAGAAGTTTCGGGAGATGCTTTGATTACAGGATATGGCATCGAGCTTGAGGGGGAGTGTTGAGATATCAAGCTCAACATGTGATGATCCAGGATGACACGTACCAGTTTTTTGTTTCTCTGACATGTATATTGGTCACGTTAGTATATGTCAGGGATACTTCATTGAGCTTTATTAGATTTATCTACCGAGAGTGATGGTACATTTGTTTCTTACCAGCTCACTCATTCGTGGACATTAGGTTTTTCCTTATGTACTGGTCTTTATATATTGCACTTGTTGTATTCTTGTTTTTAGGTCATTCTTGTACATTCCTTTTATGTAATAGAAGAAGAAGAAGAAGATCATTCTTCCTTGCCTCAATCTCTGTGTGTGCTTCTCCTTGAGAGTGAGAGTGTGTGTGAGCTCTCTTCCTTATCTCCTTCCTCGTGACAATACAGAGGAGCTACCACAGTGATCATACATAGTCAAATGGAAACCAAGGTCAAAGCACAAGTGCTCATACACACTTCTGCCAACTATCTTTTCACTAGTGAAGCTCTAAACCAAGAGCTCAAAAGATATTTGAAGATAATTTCAAAATTTAACTATCTTTAGGGTTGCATAGGAGAAATATGACAATCTGTGTATTGCATTTTTTATACTCTGAACCTCAAGGTTTTCCTTTGATCTCTGCACAAAAGTTGATGATCTTTTTCTTTGCTAGACAAACCCACATAGAACACCTCAATCCGAGGTGCATAACTCAAGATATAGATAAAACAAGCATCTACTCTCAGTTTCAACTTCACTGACAACGCTATTGCTTTGTATTATGCATTTTTGGTGACCTAACATTTAGAATTTGGAACTAACTTTTGCTATAAAAAAGTTTTTTTAATTTACACAGAGCACTTTAACTCACCTAAATCTGATATCTAAAACTCAAGTTATAGCCAAAAAACCAACCTATTGTTCAAGTGATTATAGATTTGACTTCCACATCACTCTCAGATTTTTGAAATTTTTGCAGTCTAAAATTTTGAATCAAATTCTGTGTCCTTTTGCAAATTTGTATTAGATATGTACAACACTTTAAATTGTACCAATCCGAGCTTCCTAGCTTGATTTATGGCTAAAATACCGAGTAATTATCAAGACAGTGTTGACCTACAGATTCACCTCTTCTACCCTAAACTTCCATTGAAGCTCCTTGCACACCAGGCTTTAACAAGCTCTGGTACCAATGAAGAGCTTTGGTGGGATGAGCAAGAAGAGCAAGGAGGAGATGGAGGGAGAGGAGAAAAGAGACGTGTACACATGTGTGGGAGCCACAAAACCTACATAATGATCTTCTTGAGGCAATGCTATATAAATGATACATGTATATGAATATAGGAAAGGAAATGTTCATTGGCTATGATTCAACTCAAATGGGTTAGAGATTTTATAATCCATCCACAAAGCAATTTACCACAAGCAGGGATGTTGTGTTTGAAGAACAGAGATCATGGTATGATGAAGACAAACATAAGGTAAAATTACCTTATGATCTTGATTTTGATTTCCATCCATTAGTTAGGAAGCATGATACATAGGTCAAGGATCCAAGAAATGATTCTGATGATGATAAGAAGAGAAGGAAAGAGACTATAAGCTTTGGAAGTCGAGAGGAAGGGCCAAATATGCAAGAATGTGGAGAATGCTCCAAGCATATTTCTAGAAGGTCCAAAAGGGAGAAAAAGCAACCTAAAAGGTACGGATATGATTCTACATTTGTTACAAAGCATTCAATTTATTTGGCCAGAGACCCAATTTCAGAGGAACCTTCAACATATGAAGAAGCAAAAGGTAACTTGCATTATGCTTAAGGTGGATTTACTCTACATAAAAAAACATCATTTGAATTGTGTCAAAGTTTCACATTGAAGAATTTAGCATTTATGCTCATTGCTTAGTATTTCATAAGGATATTCTATGACCACTTACTCATGTAAAATTTTCAGAGGTTTACTATTGTAAAATAATAAAGGAAGACTCAAGTTCCAAGAGTTTAGATTTGGTGAGATTGTCAATCAATAAAACACCTAAAATCAAGCATTTAGATTTGATCATTGCCTTTCCTAGATTATAGAAAAATTAGTTTGTTCATCATAACAAACTCCAAATTGCTTGAATTTGAATTCAAATTCTTGTAAAAAGAGTCGTGGATGACTCAAAGAGTCTATGTAAAGACTCTTAAACTCATGTACAATATGTTGAAGCAATATGCATACACTTTTCTTCATTATTTTGTTCCTCCATTTCTCTACACCATCATCTTCAACAAAAATTATCTTCTAGTAGCTAGTTCTCTTTCTACAGAGCTCCAAATTCAATGAGTAAGGAATCATTGGAAAGAAATTTTTGTCTACATGATGTATACAAATTGTTTGTGGCATTTGGTTTATTGGATTATGAGCAATCTGCATTTTTATGGTCTCTAGGTCTTTCTTTGCACAACCCTAAAAAATTAGGGATACCTTTGTTCAGTGTTAAGCTTATTCCTGAAGCATACCTTGCTTATTTATTGTACTTTTGTGAATTTTAGCTACTCAAACCTATGTACAAAATTCCTCCACAATGAATTTTTCCAACTGTAATCATGTTGGCTACTTTGAGCATTTAAAGTTGTATGTTTCATTTCAAAATAGCAAGTTTTTGAGCTAGACATTGTGCAAACTCATCTGTCTTGTATCAATTATTTCTCATAGATGTTCCAAAGTAAATAATGAGTTTTATTGCATTTATTGAAAACCCATAAGGTATATTTAACACCCCTAGAGTGGAAGGGCTAGTCTTATGCTGGTTGGCTACACCAATCTTCATCACCTTGAACCTCATTTTTCTACTTTCTTCAAGATTCTCCAAGTTCTCTCACTAGCCCCTCTTAGGGTGTCCTGAAAGGGTGGATAAAAAATAAGTAGGAGATTATATGTCTTTTTGTTAAGCAGATACAATATCTTCTAAATAACTATTTTTTGTTCTTCTTTGATGATTTGAATAGTGCCTTGTAAGTTATTATTGAAGGTCAATGGTTGATAAAAAACAATCTGGTGACTTTTTAAGTGACATGCGAGGTTCAATCCTAGGGGTCCTAAACCAACTAGGATTCTTATGTGTGTTGAATTTCTTGATTTGGCAATTGATTTTTATTCAAGGTTACAGGGATATGATCCATCATTGAGAATGTTCTTGGTCAAAAGTATAGGGGTGTATTAACCCAAAGTGGGATTTGCATATTTTAGTTAAGGTTGAAATCTCAAAGGACATTAGAAACTCAATTATTATCAAAGACTCAAGCAGTAAAACCTTGCATGAACAGAAAGTTACTTATAGAAATTTGCCCAATTCTTGCGTTAACTTTTATAAATAGGACCATTGGATTAGGGAATGCACTCTGCTTGGAATTAATGCTAATTTTGATGGTGAAAATAAGGAGATTAATGTCCCAAGTAAGGGATGTTAGGAAATAATGTCCCTAGTTCTTCCTCTATTAAAAAAAACAACAATAACGTGAGAAAAAAAAAGGTTTGTGAAACCAATTAATCCCTTTGATGTGCTTCTTGAGGATGATGATTGTAATGAAAAGAACAAAGAGTTTCTATCAAATTTTAACAAAGAAAATGATCATCCAAATGACTCTTCCCAACAGGAACAAGGGTAGGATTGGTTGTAAAATAATAAATGAAGATGACCTTTGTTCTATAGGTGAGGATTGGATTTATATTCTTAAGAAAATTAAACTAGTAGTACTTGGTAAAGTAGACAGTTTCTCTAGAAATGCTTCTAGATCTAATGTTATTGAGCACATAAATGTATTCATTGCTCAATTGGGAATGCAAGATGGTAAGCTGTTTAGTGATTATTCACAAAATTCCACTCACAATGAGGATGTTCCTATGACCAATGGATGTTGATAAGGCTCATAGAACCTTTCGAGTAAGGCCAAATGGAAGGAACCTTTTAGAACCTCAGACTCATTGATTAAGCCCCCAAAAAATTATAAGAAATGATGCTTTAGTGTGATTTTATTGTTTTCTTTTTTGCCTTGGCTTTTATGTAGGTGATTGATGGTAAGACTTTGCATCTATATGCTCTTGGTTGTTGGGATCCTTCTCATCACACATTCAATGAATTCCTTTAATTTTGTTCTGTTTAATGTTAAAGGGTTAACTGATCCTGTTAGATCTAAAGCCATCAATGCTTTGCTGAAAGATTCGTCTTTATGTGCCTGACATCTTGTGTGTTCAAGAATTGAAGATTGAGGGGGTTTAAGCTCAAGGTTAATTTAAGAATATTTCTAATCATAACGAGTGGTTTTTTTTACTAATCATGCCAATGGTAAAGCCGGGATTTCCTTGGGCATCTCCTCTGCTTTCTCTCACCTTGTGGATAAGGTGGAGGTTAGTCATCCATCTATGGGTGGATGTTTCTCTCAAGAGTCCTTTTGAGTCTACCATTGTAAATGTTTATTCTACCAATTTTAGTAACCTCCATTCCATGTGGTGAGACGAGCTCTCCTCTTTGTATGGGTCCCTATTGGGGGACTTTAATATGGTCACTAGACCCTTTGATAATTGTCATATGATATTCATTGGGATATATGAAACTCTTCAAGGTAGTTCATGCCACTTAGCATATTATGAATATCATTAGATATTTTGGTAGAACAAAGAGTATTAACTCTCTCTTGAGAGGGTATTCAAGACATATGTTTATTGGAGCTCGACGGTCGGGTGGAAAAGGAATAGTAAATCTGTGTGTGTGGGCGTCGGCAGTTCGCGGAGCCATGGCAAAATGGGAAAGTGTCACATTGGTATCAGAGCGGATGCTGTCCTCAATTGGGACACTTCTATCAACCGCTACGGACATGGAATTCGAACCCGTCACCCTTTCAAAGGCAGCCGCAAGCTTTACCACTCAGCTAAAGCCACGTGATGACTATTATTTAGCGCTGTTTTTATTGAGGACATGAATTTGAAGAGCATTTCAATGAGTATTTGCGAATGATTCCATCGTAGCTGCTCCGATGAAAGTATACTATCATGTTATACTAGAGCTATGAAGGTAATATTGGTTGAGGATTCAATGCACATCTCCTTAGAACTTGAGGAGGATTTGGGTGACACATCATGAAGAAGAAAAAGGACACGGTTCGTATTTTTCTCTCCTATCTAAAGAATGGGTAGCGAATGTTGCTTCTTAGTTCATTGATGCCAAGCTTAGGGAGGAAATAAAGCCCAAAGAGAAGAAGTATGCCACTTCAAAGCACAGATATGAAAGTTCAATTTGTTATTTCCCAGATTAATTATTGTAATATTCTAGTCTCGGGAAAGAGAAAGGAAAGGCTTTAGGCAAAGCTCTTTGAGAGAAAATCAAAGGTTTAGGGGAGTATGAGATACATATTCTCATCTAGAATCAAATATTCCCTCAAATTACAAGAAAGTGGAAGCTTTGGGGCACCTCCAAAATAGTTTATTTTCATAATTTTAATATAAATTTCAAGGGCTATTTTTGATAAATAACCATTTTGGGAAGGGAAAATGAAGCGGGATTTTTCATGGATTTATGGAAAAAATCAGGCACACATATAGTATAGTGCATTGAATTCCATATAAGATCAAGAAATCCAAAAGATACCTCAGTTTGATGGGAGTTTGAAGCTCCACAAAACCCCCTTCCATCACAGTTTGATAAAAATTTCAGCACCTAAATTTAAGAAATTCCCATTTGGGAAGAGGGAAAAAAAGGTGCAATAGCTATGGATGGATGGGAAAAAGTATATATACTGAGAGTATGGTGTTTGGAATTCTTAGGCAAATCATTAGAGTCATCAAAATGATAAGTTAAGGAGGAATTTTACTTCCTCAAATCCCCCCTTCCCGCACTTTTTGGAAAAAATTCAGATGTTAATTTTTGCCAAACTCCACTTCTGGGAGTAAGAATAAAGATTATTTAAGAGACCTCCCATGGATTATTGTATAAAATCCAAGAGAAATCCACATGTAGAGTGGATTAGAACCTTGCTACGAGCTCCCATTTAAGTTTTACATGAAAGTAAAAAGCTTGATTTAGGCCTCTTTTGGGGAGCGAATTAGCATGCACGAAGGGAGGATTTGGAAAGGTGAAAATAGGCCTAAGCATCTTCATATACCACTCTATGAGATTATGGAGAGAAGTTTAGCATTTGCTTGATGGAAGAATGCTTTTGGGCACCCCAAAAATCACTTTCTTACACTTTTTCCAGCCCCTCTAACAGTCCACTAGGTTGGCATGTCCCGCTTGGAATGGCCATATCTTGGGCTAGAAAACTTGAAATTGGACGTGCTATGGATCGTTTTGAAGAGCACAAGGTCTACTTTCAGTTTATCAAAAGAAGTTTTTGAAAATAAGTGTTTTTGCAGGTTTGTACAGCTTTGCAAAGTCTGAATAGTTTTTGACAACTACCTTCCGGGAGCCATATCTTTCAAACTAGGAAGGCGATTTGAGTAATTTCACTTTGATCTCTTTGCACATGCTGTATATTTCATCTTATCAACATTTGCAGGTCCTAAAGTGGTTTTTTTAGGTCTAAAGAAGGATTACTAATGCATTTTTTGACTAAATTTGCATTATTTTTGTAATCACTTGACCATGCTTTATGTTTTGGGGAGTGCTCCGATGTTTTCGGACACTTCAAGTTTATGTTAGGACCTGAGGAGGAAGGTGCAAAGGTCTCGAAGCTCATCGAGAATGATTGTATGCATGCAATTCCAAAACCAAACTACTCAGGGACGTATGCTTTATGCTTCAGTCATTTTACTATATGTTATGGCATGTTCTGTATGTACATGCATAAATTGGATTGCATACATCAAATGTTGATCATTATTTAAAATTCTTAAAGTATGGATCGACAAGCAAGAAGTATACTTTTTGATTGTTTGTAGGAAATAGGATTGCAGAAACTATATGGTTAGGCAACACAGAGAATGGTTGCCAACATTTGTGTTTATGTTTTTGCAGGTCATGGAATCCATATATGAGTTTATGGCATGCATGCCATGGGCCTGTCAAGCCCTATGTTATTGGGTGGCCGATGTGCCACTGAGCTATTGGTTATAATTTTTTGGGGATTCCATTTCTCGGGGAAATGCTGTCGAAAATTTTTCCCCCTCATGGCATTATATACGCACTTGCTTTTAGGTAAGAAAGTTATGGCATACTAACATGCCTTTCTGCAAACATCAATAAGTTTTGGGCATGCTTATAAGCATGTATTTGATGGACTTAGGACCATCATAGTAGTATATATAAGGCAACTTCAGTAGTAACAGGATCCCTACATATAATCCTTATGGATTTAGACCTTAGGATTGCTAAGGGAAGGAGCTACACCTTCACCATTAGAAATGTGCACAAGCAATCCTATAGGTTATAGGAAGTTGCATACAGGTACGAGAGATACATTTATGATAATCTCCAAGTTAGTGAAGATTTATTTATCTTCACCAGAGTCTCACAGTTGCTTAGGAGACTATGGGGTATTATAAGGAATACCCAATAAGTGACTAGTTTTACTCATGCACATCACTTGATTAAGTAGTGAAGCATTTTTGCTGCACTACTAACGAAACCAATTAGATGGGATCACAGAGATGGGTTTCATGAGATAGCATCGACGGGTGCTTATGTGATTCGAGTGATGGTTAGGAAGGCCACAGGTATGGCACTAGCGCTATGACTCAGAGCATAGATCCCTTACTCAGAAATAGTTGGGGTACCCAATACATATATGTATCTTGGGATCTACAGAGAGGTACTTAGACTTAGTCTAGGTACCTAGGAACAAGTTGGTTTGGAACAGAAAGGGATATCCATTGTCACATATTGACCAGAACCAAACTAACAAGTTCAAGGATATGGGACTCATTTGACTCCACTGATATGAGTTTATGATATGGGATTCCTTAAAGTCCACCTGCATATTCCATTACATGGAATATATATCTGGTTTAGTGTAGGTATGACACCATGAATTGGAAGAAGTTTTCACTGGTATGGGACGGCGGAAACCACTTCCCTTTGAGCTCTCTTCTTCTATGGCCAGGGAGAAAAAGACTCATCATTCATGGCATCATGTCTCACTAAATCAGAGGAGAACTCTTAGTAGACATCTCCCTAGGATTGGGAGCTATCCTTCATAGTTAGGGAAGATTTATTCTTCCAATAGAGAATGTGGTAGTGATTTTATCACCATGGACATCACATACTCATGTTGTGGTTTTCAGGAAGGATAATTCCATCAGTCTCATTGGATCGTATAGATCCATGCACAGAATATGGTTGGCAGAGATAGTTTTTTTACTATGGATACACGTGTTTATAGTATCATGTCACATCATTGTTGACCATTTTAGTAGAGGGTTTTGACCCTTATTAGGAATTTATTTTCTCCACTCTTCACTACATACACTTTCATTAGTTATGGGAGATTTGTTCTCCATCTTCATAGGAATAAGTGTAATGAGGGATTATGCATTAGTTATGGAAGAGAGGACTAAATAAATTCATCAGTTTCTCTTTCAAGGAAAGGAGAAAGTGGGAATCAGCTCAGAGATCTATGAGAGATCTCACTTCAGTTCAGTGGTCTCACTTTAGCCCTTGCTCTTTGAGAGAGAAAGAAGGAAAGGAAAACATGATTTCTTCATAGGAGAAGAATAGAGTATGTTTTCCTTTACATAGAAGAGGTGTCTAGGAAACATCTCTTAGTCTTTATTTCAGAAGGAATTCATTTACTCTACTTTTCAATGTAATTTTCCTTCACATGGGAGTCTCTTTCTCCACTAGTTTTCAAGGAAAAGTATGGAGAACTTATGTGCATGTTCTCAGCTATGGATGAGTAGAGAAAATGG
This sequence comes from Ceratopteris richardii, assembly GCA_020310875.1. Classification (NCBI taxonomy): domain Eukaryota; kingdom Viridiplantae; phylum Streptophyta; class Polypodiopsida; order Polypodiales; family Pteridaceae; genus Ceratopteris; species Ceratopteris richardii. The sequence goes on along the minus strand of CM035441.1, from coordinate 56,809,842 downwards.
ATTCAACAGAATCTCTTTCAAAGGGAAAGGGAAAGTGGAATACATTCCACTACCAGAGCTCTTTTCCTTAGAGGAGATTACACAGAGAGATATAGAGAGAGTTTCACTTTCTCATTTTGGTTGTCTTGTTAGGAGTGGCACACTTCGATCAAGGCAAAAAGGAGATCAGTTAATCCTGATGGTTAGATTGAATCTCACTTGTAGACTCTAGAGAGAAGTAGTTATGTTTATTTCCAGTGATGGTCCTTGAATAGATGAGATAATCTAGTTATTGACATTAGTGAGACTGGGAATAGAGTTACGACTTCTCTCTTTAGGGTTTCCAGGAGATAGGGATGTATCTAACCTATTGGGATATCAAACTCCTAGTTGGTGTTACATCATGAGTATGATGAGTAAACATCAGTTAGAAGGATGGGTATATAGGGATTATCTGAATCTCAAAGGGAATGCTTTCTGCATTCATATGGCAAACTACAGGGAAGAGAAATATTAGAGTTTGCACTAGTGCCAATAAATGCTCTTCCAATAGAACTTAGTCCAATGGTAAAGGATGAAAAACCACAGATTTCTTGGTTGGTCGAATGTAGAGATTTCATTTTACTACCAAGAAATTCTTATGTATGAGCTAGATGATGGATTTGCATAGTTCACAAGGTAGTTTAGACAAAACTACTACTTGTGATTACACTCAAGGTTAGCAAGACCTCGAGTGGTATGAGGGCAATCTATCATGTACTCCTAGATGGGTTTGAAGTCAGTTTTATGGGAATCTGTTCTATACTTCAGAGGATTCTATGGTTTATTATCTCCACTATGGTATGGTCAAACTTGTAAGTTTGGCACTTTACACTTGCTTCTCATACTATTGCTCCATAGAGCATACATCAAATGGACTTAGGTCATTTGGATGATGTTGTATGTTATGGGAGTGATAGTTTGGAAGTAGAGTGTACATAGGAGATAGTAGACACCACTCAGACGGTTTCCCACCTTTGAGATGATCTCATATGAGACTTCTTAAGGGGAAGGATATGGGGAAACAACACACAGAGATGACCATGTACATAGAGTACATGGGGTTCAGGGGAGTCCGAGCACTTTATTCTACCATTACGGACATTTCATTTACATTTTCAAGGACGAAATTTGCTTTCAAGGGGAAGGAAATGTCATATGATATTCATTGGGATATATGAAACTCTTCAAGGTAGTTCATGCCACTTAGCATATTATGAATATCATTAGATATTTTGGTAGAAAAAAGAGTATTAGCTCTCTCTTGAGAGGGTATTCAGGATATATGTTTATTGGAGCTCGACGGTCGGGTGGAAAAGGAATAGTAAATCTCTGTGTGGGTGGGCGTCGGCAGTTCGCCGAGCCATGGCGAAATGGGAAAGTGTCACAATAATCTTGATGGTAAAGGTAGCACCATCTTTGGTTTCAATAAGTTTGCCTCATTCAACTTTATATCCTCTGAAGATTTGCTCGACATATCTCAAAATTCTAGTTTTGCTTGGTACAATAAACAAAAACGTATCAATTTGCTTGATGCTAGGCTTGAGAGGTGTTACTTTAACACCACTAGCCTCCAAGACTTTTGACAACTCAAGTGTGTGCTTGACAAGCCTTTCTTCATTTCTAATCACCCTCCCCTCAAAATTTCCCTTCATAAAGGGTGTCCCATGGTTAGAGCAAGCTGGCCTCATCTGGATGCCTCCCTAATCAAGATGCCTTGTGTTATCATTAGGATTAAAGATATCATTTCTCACCATTTTTCTAATAAGATTTTCCCCTTTAATGCTTGGGAAAAGTCTATTAAAGAGATCCAAAATCTTTTCACCCACTATAGGAAATTAGCCACAGATCTTAGGGCTGATAGAAGAATTAGGATCAATACTTTGATTGATAGCTTGAGTATGTCTCCTGTTGGGGATCAATCCTTTGAGGTTAAGCTTCATGAGCGCTGGGAAAGACTCAAATTTGAAGATTACCTTGCAAATACTAGTGCTCTTACTTCTCAAGAGAATATTGGATCGATCAAGTGGATAGCCCTAACAAAACATGTTTGATCTCATGAAAAAGGAAAATATAAAAGATCAAATTCCTTTGTTGAATACGAAGTCAAGAGGTGTTTTTATCAACTTTGAAGAGAACTTATAAGAGCCCTTGTGCTTCTTTACCAATTTTTTCTCTAGCAGTAACAAGTGGGGGAGGACATCTAGAGGGCGAGAGCTCATATTTCTCTTAAAAGGGAGAAAATGATTCCTCAAAGCCTCGCTTCCATGCTAGACCTACCCTCACTAGAAGTGAGGTTAAAGAAACCATTTGTAAATTGAAACCGTATAAGTCCCATGGTATTGATGGTATTTCAAATGAATTCTCCATTGAGTTAAAATATTTTTTTATCCCCTTTATTCTCTTGATTTGGAAAGAATCTATCACCAAAGGTACCCTTCCAAATTGCATCAACACTGGTGTTATCAAGCTTATTCAAAAAAGAGGTTCCAAAGATGATCCCAATAATTGCAGGCCCATTAATTGCTTGACTTCTATTTATAACTTTTTTGCCTCTTCTTTAATAGGATAATAAGACCAATCATGGACAAAATTGTTTTTCTGAACAAAAAGGCTTTATCAGGGGAGTGTTCATCCTTGATGCTACTATCTCCCTATTGGAAGGTATGGACTATGCCAATGAGTCCAAACACGAGTTCTACTTCTTAAAGATTGACTATGACAAGGCTTATGAAAAATTGAGTGGGACTTCATTTTTCAATCTCTTCATGATGTTGGATTTGGTAGGAATCTCATTAATTTTGATAGCCATATTCTAGGGTTTCCATGAGGATCTCTGTAAAGCCTTTAAGATCCTTAGGTCCATTAGGCAAGGATGCCATATTGCTCCTCTTTTGTTTGCCATAACTAGTGATGCCCTTGTCTAGCTTGTGAAAGATTCCATGTCTAAAGATGACATTAAGGGAATAGATTTCCCCAATAATGATGTGTCTCTAGGTCTTCATATGTTTGATGATGCCACTAACATGCTTATGAGGGCTGATGAAAATTATACCTCCCTTTTTCTTGAGTGTTTGGATCTTTTTTGTTTGGCTAGTGGTTCCATCATTAACCATATGAAAACTACCTTCAAGACTTCCAACAATACTATTCCTGCTTTCATCATAGCTAAAGACTCTGAAATTATTAAAAATGGGGAAATCTTTAGATTGTTTGGCATACCTATGGGTTCCCATGTTTCTCTCAATAAAAAAATGGGAGTGGGTGATTAACAAATTTAGAGACAATCTTTAAATGGTTTTCCCTTCAAATTACCATTAGCTTGAGGGTGTTTGTCTTGAATCACTATATCCTACCTTGCTTGGCCTATTTCTTGTCTTGTTGGAAGCTGACTAGAAAGCACCTTAACCAAGTCATCTCTCTTTCTAGAAGGAATCTGTGTGCGAGAGAGGTCCATGCTAACAAAATACCTTAAGTGGTTTGGCACATTTGCTACCTCCCTAAGAGAGAAGGTGGTCTTGAAATCAATTGTCCTTCTAAGATGGCCACCAACATGTTAACTAAATGGATGGTTATAGCTATTCACTCCAATGACTATTGGGCTTGCCTATCAAAAGAAAAACATTTGTTTTCTTTAAAAGACTTTAAAGCTTGCACCTACCATTCTTTGTGGGATATAATTACTTTTCCTCATAATTTCAACCTTGTTGGAAGTAGTCTCAGTTGCAGAATGTGGAATGCCTGGATGGAAGTCAAGAAGGTGTATACCTCTAGCAAGGATTTTTTTTTAAAGAGTGCTTTTTATTTAGAGGAATCTATTTGGACTAGTTGGATTTCTCTATGGAAAAATGGTAACTTGGGCATTAAATAACACATAAATGATTTAAACAAGGAAATAGACACTGATCCTAGCTTTGCCACAATGGTGAATATTTCTCTGATCAACATATCTCTTTGCGAACTTCTCTTTCTTTTGCTTGCAAAGAGGTTATCATGTAGCATAAAAAGTTTCCTGCTTGCCCACCTTGATCAACATATGAAACATAAGGAAATGGAGCTTCATGAGGTGACCTTGGACATGCTAAAGCAATTCAAATTGAATAAGGGTTCTATTATGAAAATTCTCACCAATGTGATATGGAATGTGCATTGGAACCCTACACAATGAAGATATAGGTTTGAGTGCATGTTGTCCTTCTCCCTAGCCACCAAACATTCTTTCCTTCAAGTGTTCATTATTCATGATGGCCTTTGGATAGGTAGTGAGTGAAAGAAAATGTGCCTTGTACAAAAGTATGGAGGATTTGAACCATGTTTTCATTAATTGTCCTAATGCTCAAAGGATTTGATATCCTCTCATTCATTACTGTATAAAAGACTTGACTACAGAGAGATTCTTCTTGGGGAGTGTTACAAGATGGAATTGGACCTGTGGCACTTGTGGAGGGATCATTTGTTATGGACAAGTTGGACCAATAGAAATCACAAGGTTTTTCATAAAGTGGTAAACTTTCATTGGTTTTCTCATTCGATTGGACTCAAGAAATTTGGTCTCAAAAGTTTACTCACAATCAAAGGTAATATGGGCCCTAGCATACAAATTCTTGTTGTCCTGTGATGTGTTGAGTCTTCCTCTTGGAGGGAAATCGCCATCTCCCTTTACTCCGTGGAAAGATTTTCAATGGTGATTTCCATGGATGGTGGAATCTTGTAATCATTTAACTAGTGTTCAAATTTGTATTTTTTGAATTTCCTCTGATTGTAATGCTCATTTCAAGTTCTCTTGGATCTATAGTGAGCCTAGGCTCTTGTACCCTTATACTCTGATGTATCCTAGTGGCTGTGCTAGTTTTCTTGGCTCAAATGTGAGCCTCATTATTTGTACCCCTTTACATTGATGTTTTCTAGCATCATGCCCATGTACAAATCGTAAAACTACCTCACTCCTTTAATATATTCTTGTTGACTTAAAAAAATTCCATAACCATAATTATAATTTTTTATTTTTATATTATTATTATTTAATTTTATAGCCAATTTTAACATTTGAAATCCCTCACCCTTACAACCATGTCAGTGTCTTGGAAACAAGAATCTTTGGCCCCCATGCAAGAGGCTCTATGATTTTAATCGCCAAGCCAAAATTCCTTGGAAACAAAAAGAAATCAGCATGGAGTCAAAATCATAAGTATTGTTACATAGTGAAACATTGCCCTCCAAAAACAATTCCACTTCATAGCATTTATGTCTTGCAAGAGGTACATAGAGGAATCCATGCACCATATCAACGATCTCAAATTGGGCACCATTGACTTGCCAATTGCAATATCTCTAGTCTTTGTAGAACTACAACTTCCAAGATTAAAAAAATATTTTTTCTCCCACCAAGACTTACATGTTTCCTCCTTGAAGCTATATCAAAATTTTTGTTAGTACGTTTAGCAAGCCTAAGTGCATTGCTAAAGTCTTGGGACTACACAATCCATTTATCCCTTCACAAGGAAGAACTTCATGAAAACCTATGCTAGTCATTTAGGGCATAGTTACCTTGGATAATCGTAAATGTCAAAAGAAGATGGAATCTTATGGATTTATGAGATTCAAGCCATGAACTGTTGGTGAAGTAATCTAATCAATTATGTTCCTAAAGTGTAGGATCACTTTTAGTTGAGGCAAAATTCAAATTCAAACTCAAATTATGAGTATAAATATGCATGCTTGTAATCACGGGCAAAGAGGGACGTTCTGAGAAACTTTAAGCTACATCAGTGAGCACATATTCAGCTCACTTCATGTATGAGTAGTTCACTACACTTCCCTTGTATCATATGTTCATTAGCATATACATTTTGATACATTTCTTCCAGTATATCTTTGTCTACTGTTCTCTGTTGCATCTTCATCATTACAATGATTTTGTGGAATCGATTTCTCTATGTATACTCCCTGCTGAAATTTAACTTGGGTTAGTTAGATTGTCTACTACATGCATATTAATTTTCATCACATTTGGTTTAGGGGATCTCAAAATATGAATCATAGAAGGTGACTCTACCTACACATCTTCTAGATCCTGAAATGTCGGGATGAACCCTTGACTTGTTAGATTCATTTCTTAGTGCATGGTGTAGCTAAATTGATGAAATAACTTGATTTAGTTAGCTACACACTCTAATCAATTTATACCAGGTTTTGAGCTCTGAGCAAATTATTGAACACTTCTATTCTCAAAATAGAAGGTTTCTTCATATTTCTAGTACATGCAAGTTATCTATTTTGATCCATCTCCTTACATTGGCATAAGAGCAATAACAAATCAACATGGGAGATGGGTTTACATCATCCATAGATAAATTGGATCGAGGTAATTACTCAACTTGGTCACTTAGAATGGAAGATTATCTTCAAGGAAGAAATCTCTATGGTTATATATCTGGAGATGAGATGATGCCAATCCTAAGAAGTAAAGTGCAATTAGCTCAAGAAGAACAAGAGAGATTAACCACATGGTGCTCAAAGGATGATCTATATAGGTCATATATTCTTAACTCAATCTCTGATTTTTTACTTCCTTACATCAAGAGTCGCAAGACTTCATAAGGGACTTGTAATGCTCTTGAAGAATTCTTCTCATGAAGTACCAAGGCAAGGAAGAATAAATTATGGATGGAGTTCATCACACTCAAGAAGATGCCCAAGCAAAGTGTGACTGATTTTGTCACTGAAATGGACATAGTAGATCAAGTTGGTAGCATTGGATAATTCATTGATGAAGAGTAGATAGTAAGGCAAGTGATCAATGGAATAAAGGCAGATGATAAATGGGAAGCTTTCACCACAACCATGGACCTCTACATGGACATGCAGGTTCCTGATTTCAACACCCTCATGGGACAATTGTTCACATATGAGGCAAAACTTATGAAGAATGGAGACAACTCAAAAGGTAATCAATCCTCTGCGCTATATACAGATAAGAACAAGAATAAAGATAGCAAAGATAAAGCTTAAAAGTCTGATGATGAGGATAACACCTCTCAAGAAAACTTTGTAGGTAGAGGTAAAGGCTCAAGAGGAAGAAGCAGAGGAGGAAGGCAAGACAGGGGGAGAACTCAAAGCTCCTCTCCATGTGCTAGATGTGGCTTAAATAATCACATTACTGAGAATTGTCTTAGAAACTCTAGAAACTAGAGAGGAAGAGGTTACAACAGAGGAGCCTATGGAAGCTGTTGTTGTAGTATGCCCTTGGGAAGCCAAAAACCTCACCACCTTGCATGGAAGCAAGAAGGAAGGCTCAAGATGGACTCTCCTTTCATCCAACCTCCATCATGTTCAAGCCGTTGGCCATCAGCCCGCAGCTATGCCACATGCTTGAAAACATGGAAAGAAGGGATTCAAGGATCTTAGTCACATATGTAAAATACAAGAAAGTTGCAACATCCTACTTACACACATAGGAAATACAAGCATGCACACACACCTCACTCTCTCACACTCTAAGACTAAATACACATATGCACAAAGCCTTAAGAGAGAATAGAGTTCTTCCATCCAAAGGATATATACATGAGAGCACGTCAAACCAAAAGCTCTCCTCCTTACAAAAATGAGCCTCTATATATAGGCTAAGCACATTTCCCCATGTGCTCCTTTTGACTAGTAAAAACGGAGCACATGCTTTCTAACTAACATATCTTTTGATATCTTGGAAAATATTCCCAAATATCAAGGAAATGGACGCGTGGGAATTTGGACGTGGGTTTTCTCCTATATTTGAAAAAAAGGGATTCATTTACAAGTCTCCATACCACAGTGTTGGAGAATTTATCAAAAAGTGCTTAGGATGGTGTTCACATGTGCACACCTCCAATATACTTAAGAGTGGTATTTTTATGAGTACTAGAGGGTTCCTTTGCATAAAAGAAATTGTGACCAACCCTTATAACCCAACACTCTCCTCCCCCTAGACTTTGTCATCCTCGAAAAAGCTAAGAGAAGAGGATCATATATAGCTGAACTGTTTTGAGTCTTCAGATATTCAAGTCTTCAGGGTACTGTAGAGTCTTTCAATGCTGAGTGACACAATCCCCCTAAGGGGCAGTCAGTCCAACAATCCAGAAGAGCAGCCTTTGTTGTCAAATATGCGGCCTTCCCTTGGAGTAGTTCCTGAAAAAATCTTTAGCCAACAGATGTGATCATAGAAAATCAGAGCCTTATGCTTCTCCCAAGAGTCTCCAAATGGTGAGCAACACAATCCTTGTAGGAGGTAGTCAACCCACCAACTCAAAGAGAACAATAGTTGGAGAAAGGGTTCACATCTTATCCAAGTGTTGATTCTTGCAAAGCCTTCCAAGTGCTGGAGTCTTTATGTGCTAGGCGACACAATCCTCCTAAGAGGCAATCAGCCTAGCCATCATGCTGCTGAAGAGACATGTATTGGATTGGACAAGGTTGTTGGAAGATCTAAAAAATAAAACTTTACTGAAAACTAGACATGCATAACAAATGGATCCATGTGGAGGTGTGGAGTTTTGGACACCATCCCTCAGCGGGGCAGTCATAGAAACTCCAATCAAGGGTGCATCATCCTGTAATTTCAAAAGACACCATGGGGCATACATAATAATTGAGAATATGATAGAGCAAGCAAGGGACCGACTTCTTGAGCATTTCGAATCCCACAGTGCAGTCATTTATCCCTGCAACAAGGTTCAAATAACCTACAATGTCGATCATAGGTGCAAAGTGATTGCAGGAGCAGTGGACATGACCCCAGCTGGATAGTCATACCATACCAACCATGAATCATTCTAGAATTTATAGCATCCAAGGGAGCAGAAGCCCATCAAGTCTGAGCAATCACGGCATCAAATTTATCTCAGGTAGCATGTCACTTCTCTTTTAAGAAGACATCGAAGAAGAACCCATCAGCTTCTGTGAGTCCAGCATGAAGACCATAGTACACCATAACACCTGGCATGCTAAACACCATACGATTCCAACCATTCCATTGCAAGTAAGCCTGGTAGGAGCTTGCCAATCGCACACCTTTAGTGGCCACTAAGTTATATCTTTCAATTATTGCAAGGATATTCCTTGGCCAATTTTCCAAGAGCAAGGAGCTCATGATGTATTCTAGGCACCTAGAACTTCCAGGAGTTCGATGAGCAAATATACCAGTTTTAATTCAGTAGCAGGAGGCTCCAGGCAACCAAATTAGTCTTTGATGAAGTTCAAGCTTGACTCATCACACATATCCAGCTTCAGATTGTAGCATAGTTCTATCCCTACTCTGGAATAATAGCAACTGCCCACATGGCCGCATCAAACCTGGTTGCTGCAAAATATTGTGAGGGTTCGAGAGTAAATGTTTGATATATCTAATATGGAGAGGATGTTGCCTTCATTCCTTCCAAAACATGATCCAATGCATCACACCAGAGCCTCCCTTTCCTGAAGCTGTAACCAACTTGATGAGAATCCTCCTAGCTGGACATGTGATAGTCTGTAAAGGGTACAGAAAAAAGATTTTTGATGTCAACCATCATACAAACATGGATCACTTAGACAGCCATCAAGAGAGTTGGAATGAGTCAGATGCTCGTTAATCTCAATGGCTGGGGTTACAAATTTTCTCCAAGCCGAGCAATATGTGGGAGATGTAGATGGAATCCTGCATGGGCAGTCACACACATCCCAACCACAGGATACAGAGTGTTACAATCCAGGATTAGCACTGGTGTTGCATGACAAAGCTGACTACAATAGCCCCCTGGTGGCCTTGCCCCATTAACAAAATCCGATGTATGTTTGAAAACATGAAAACATGAAAACATGCTATAGCCCATATTCCCATCCACCTATGTCCAACTTCTTCGATAAATACCAACCGCTGCTCATGCCCAAGTTCATGCTTGTAGTCATTCTTGTGCATAAAGGACATAATGGGAACCATTATTAGAAAGAGTCCACAAGCCACAAACACTTCCATCTTTAAAGCCATCATTTGCAACTTGTAAGGCCTGATGTCTATTTTAATCCTTAGAGATCTGGTTGGAAACAACAAAAAATCATTGTCCAAAAATGTAGTAGAGTGCTGAAAGATCTCCAACCCCGAAGTGTTTGACTAGTTCCCTTTTGGTCTTCAGGCATCAAACCTTATTGCAAAAAAAGTTTCCCCTTCATGAGATGCCTCATTCAACAGAGTCTACACCTACGCCTCATTGAGCCTCAGACATGCACCATGTTACAAGCATAGATTTAGTTGAAGAAGCAATGTGAGATTTGTATATTGAAGTACAACCAAACATAGTTCTAAAAGTGTCTCCTACATTGGCACATGTTGCCATTGCAACGTTCCTCTTCTTGTGCTTATATTCCTGAAATAAATCACTCAGCATCCCTGGCTCATAGATCATCAAGCTTGATGGACACATCCAATATGTGTGATTACTTTGAAATATTAAAGTGCAAGGACATTCCTTGGCTACAACTTCAACCTCGCAACCATATATGGTAGTGGAATGGACAACCTGCATCATTATAGAAAACAAAGACTAGGATTGAGCATGGCATCCCTTGCCAATAAAGTTGTAGAGATTTTCAATTCAGGGGAGAGAGAAGGTTTTTTGATGCCTAGAACAAGCATCTTGCAAGTTTGAACTTTAGCAGCAGGACAATCAAAACAACCGTCTTGCTTTGAGACCTTAGTAGATACAAGCGATGAACATATTACAAAATATGCTAGGAAGGTATCACCTTGAAGTGTAAAAAACACCCTGAGAAAACAAAGCTAGAACATTGAATAGCCTTCGATGTTTGCCATAATTAAGGAGAATTTAGAATGCCAATATTCCTTAGTATTTTTGTCATTTGACAAAATAGATGCTCATATTACAACACTCGACTGTTTTGAGAATCAACTTCTATAGTCATTTGAATTGTACCCAACATGGAACAAACTCCTTTTCTTCATCTTTCTGCTTAGTAATGCTTAGCATTATGTAATTCTAGTAGACATGACACAACTCACCACTTCCATATGACAGAGACTTAAGTTCTTCAGATGGAAAGTACCTGATATTTAATAAGTACATTAAATTGCTACAGAAGGGAGCCATTTTTTAGAGACCTACCCAAGAGAGAAACCATTCAGCATCATCTACAGATGAGAATATGATAGAAATCAGTGGAAAAAATGCTCAACCCCAAACTCCTTCAATAGTTGAACCATCTTTGCATAGTGGCTCAGTTAGATAGACCCTAGGTTACAAAGAAGACTCCAAAAACGAGGAGAAAATTGAAATAGCAACTGTGCAGTAGGAGATGGAGTGAGAACCATCTTTGCATAGTGGCTCAGTCAGATAGACCCTAGGTTACAAAGAAGACTCCAAAAACGAGGAGAAAATCGAAATAGTCCCTTTGTGATCCTTTGTTATTGGTTTGTGGAGAAACGACTGTATTCTCTATCAATAGCCTTGTAAAGTAGGTAGCATTTCGAGAGCAACCCATGCCTTTGCCACACCCTGTACGATAACTTTGCTAACTTCAGTTTGTGAGAAGTAGAGACCTGAACATAGGGCCATCCTCGAGCAATCATGCAGCTAAATAGAAATCATTGTGAGCACCAAAATCCTGGAGCATGTGTCCTAGAGACCTCACCCAGGAACTGTAGAGATGTAGGGGAAGTGAAGCTATTGTCTCTTGAGAAAAACATTGACCAGGGTAGGCCTTGTAGGAGAGGATGAAGGGGGCACGTCAAAAGCTCAATTCCATGGATCTAAGCTTGATGCTGAGCCGATTAGAGGGCAAGAGTGAGGAGCCGAAAAGAGCTCGCCATCCCGAACATGCAACCATCCAACCCGATACCATTTTCTACATATTGATGAGATTCTTGCCCTCACAGAGTCTTCGAGCCTGTCGGTGCACCCCACGCGTCTTCTGCCAAAAATCCCACATATGCTCAGAAGAGAAATGCCGAGGGAGGCACGGAACAGGCTTATCTTATACCTGAGAACATGGCTGTGCAATAGTTCCTCATTTGTTGATAGTGATCATTAAAATGGATTGTATACTATCCAAGCACAATTGACTATGGGATAAACAAGGCATGCCAAAGAAGGACCTCCATCGAATAGGGCATGCGAGTTGCCCTTCCTGCCAAATCAACAAGAGATACAACACGAGAAAGAGGAGTGGAGAGCAATCTCGGGTGGATTGTCACAGAGTAGATGGGTGAGCCATGCTCAACCATAAAGCAGCCACACAGAGGATCAGAAAGCCCATGCCCATCTCCACATGGAGCAAAGCTACCAAGATTTTTGTTTATAAGGACCTAACACTTCCAGTCCATATATGGAAAAAGAGGAAGCCACTGTCATTGACCCGCGATTTTGTCCGACCCCAAAGTCACCGAAAGGCACCCATAGTTGATGAAAGCACCTAAAACTTGGGCCTAGAATTTGTCATAGTTTTGTCCACATACCCCATTGCCAATACTATGAAGAGATAGAATACCATGAGATGCTTGATTTGTCTACAAGGTTGACCAGTCACAGAGGCTTGAAATGCATCGAGACAAGGGGCCAAATGGGATGACCTGAAGGATTAGGCAGCAGTCGTGAAAATTGCTCTAGCCTTTGAGGTGATTTTGCTCCACCCAAGGACATATCCAAAGAGCATAACAACAGAGGGATTGATGGACATGCCCAAATCTGAAGATCGACCAAAAACACGTGTAGACAGAGCACTCTTCCCCCAACAGAAAAAATGATAAGAGTGTTCCCCTGAGATGTTGAGATGTTCCCACAATTTTGCTATGGACATGGTAGAAGGGGCATCCGGGAGAGTAGGAGTTGCCTCATTTTGGGGCTGAAGCATAGAGAGTACTTTTCATGCATGGACATCGTAGTTTAGATGCACACCAGCTTGCTATCACAAGGAAAATTCATCATGGAAGCATGCTCCACACAATAACCAAAGCTTATTCAACATTGTAACTTGAGTGAATTGATGAGGTCATCCACCAGATGTAGCTCAGGGATGCAAGGCAAAAGTGTTGATATCGGAATGATTGAGGAGTATTCTCTATACCTCAAATACTTATTGAAAGTATAGAGCTCCATTTTGGATCAAATGCACCTCTACTGCATCGTTGAGGGCTGTCGTATGAAGTGAAAAGTCCCCAATGAAGAGCATAACCTCTAAAAATCTCTTATAGTATAGTGCTTAATGACAAGTGTTCTAGTTGGTGTAGCCCACAAGCGACCTTCAGTCGAGAACAAAGAGGGAGAAAGTAATGGACAACATCTCTCTGTTCCATGCCTTCGAGAGTAGGTGGATAGTGGCCATAGAAGTTCCACCAAGAGCCCGAGCAAAGTCAAGGACGGTTGATTTTGACAAAACAACAGGTGCACCAAGTGGGAGCTATAATGTGCTTGATGAGTCACATGGAGGATCCATATTGGGTGATCTTGTTTGCACTTTTGCCCTTACCCATAGCCTTCTCAAGTCGTTAGCTCAAGAAAGAAGCCGGTTTATCCATGATGACCCTTGCCTTCTTTATCAGACATGTTTCATTACTGTGACATACTTCGATACAAGTCATGTTCAAAGATTCATCCATAATAAAAGCATTCTAGTAATAGAAATCTACACATTCTAGTGTTGAAATTACCAATACTTGTAGGATTGTTCCTATTGAAATACCAATTCCGACACTAGCACCAGTAATCAATTTGCTTTGAGAGCTTGATGACAATCGACTGCTACATCTCCACAGTATTTGCAGCAGATGAATTTGGAGGAATCTCCATAAGGTGAATTACTCCATGAGCTATGTTGGGTATGAGTTACAATCATCTTTGAGGTACTCTTGCTAGGCAAGGAATGATGTTCAGAATTCTAATTGATACATCTTTGGAGCCAGAAATACATTCTGGACATCTTTGGGGGATGTGCAATACTTTTGCCAACTCCAGTCATTGTGATGCTCTAATGAGCTCTTCAAGACCACCACAGGTTGTGGCATGGCAGTACAGTAGATGCAAGGTCATTTCTTTTCCCTCAAACTTGGGTATAGTTAGGCTCATTCTAAGGGCCGACATAAGACCTTCTATCGTTGAAAAGAGTTGGGTTTTGAATTAAGTCTTCATGATTAACCCATGTAGCAGAGTGATGAATATAATCAATATCTTGATCATGTGAAACATTCGCAGCCATGCCAATCCAAAGATTCACTCCAGTATCATCTTTCTCTTATGAAAAGCATCTAGAAGTGTGATTCAATAGTCTCAGATTGTTGAGAGGGCTGCTTATCTAAATCAAAATGGAAAACAACTTAGACATTCTCAGTTCTCATGATCAGACATGTTTGCAATAGTATGGATCTTCGTAGGCTTGCTGGAATAATTCAAGGATAGAATCCGAGGGGTGCCAGGGTATTCTCACCTTAAGGAACGATTGAGGTAGAGTTGGAGTGGTAGAAGTGGGTAAGCACTGCTGCTTATGGAAGGGGACAAAGCCCGCATATGGAGCAGGCCAGAGAAAGCACGTCGCTTGGATCCACAACTATGATGGTTATTCTAGCACTGCACGCTCACGCAAATGTACTACTACTGGAATAAGAGGACTCAAATATTGTCTGCATTCTTGCACAGTGAAGGGGGAGAAAGCAAAAGAAGTAAATAATAGCAATTATGATTTTCAGAGAGACAATAAACAATAATAGGCATAACACCAAACAGAGTGGCACCTCCAACTTCAAAAGAACATTTGCAATGTTGCTCAACACCTGATGTATTGTCTTCCTATGCTTGTCGAGCAATATCGAAATCCTTCTATTGAACCCTGCCCTGATTCTTGAACAAAGCATTTATGCATTCCACACTCCATGTGTCGTCGTTATACCTGCCTTCTAACCAGTCATACAACCTTCGAGAGGGGAGCATGCACAACTCCACTACAGTCATAGATCACAAAAGCAATGGGAGCCGATCTCGATACCCACTGTGGAGAGAAGGCTCAACCCAAAGGAGACTTGGAGTAGAGTAAAAATAAGAGATGAGGGAGCCTTGCTCGCTATGCCCTGGAAGAAAAACTAATGAAAAGGATGATTCATGGCATGCGTCCTTAGTGCATTTGACTTGCATGCATAGTGAGAAAAACAAGGGTAATTAGCTTGTCTCAAGCCCCTTGAAACATGGGGCACCCTGATATCTCCACAAAGACATAGCTCTACCCACAAGGCAGCTTAACTCGTCCCCGCCATGGCAGCAACAGGGGAAGTAGAGCAAGCTCAATCTGAAAGGTATAACGAGGAAAAGAGGCGGTCAAAACTGATGCATCTCCCCATGGATTCCAAAAAGTGAGTAAGTGTATACCTCGGAGATAGTCACTGCCCACCAATCCAATTCTCCAGAAAAAATGCTTTGTCATCATTCATCATGGTAAAAGCACATGGGTGTGAAGATCCAAGTTTATCATCAAATATTCTATAAAGAGCCTCATGTGTGAATATCAACCAAAAATCCTTCCAAAATTGCACTCCAGATCAAGTTGCTTTGATGTGTTTTGGTATTTGCTATTTCAAGATAAAGAGAGGGAAGGGGCCAGAGAGGGTACTTCCCATCCCCCTTTCCAAGACAGTTATTCAAAATAAGAATTGAGAGAGGTGGAGAGTGATGTCCATGTGAGTGTGTGTGGAAGTGTGTATCTGAAAGAGAGTGAGAGGGAAGGAAGCTAAGGGAGTGTTCTTGTGCATCAAACAAAATGAACTAAAAACTACCCTACAAAAACAAGGAAATGGGGAGCTAATGGTCTAATGGAAGGGTGAAAATGTCATGCCAACACACATAACCTAGGTGTATAAGAAAAAAAGGTTGCAAATAAATATCTTACCACATGCTCTTGAGCACTCCAAGTGATCAAAGGCTGTTCTCCCCGGCAATGATGCCAAATTTGTTGTTGTAGTATGCCCTTGGGAAGCCAAAATCCTCACCACCTTGCATGGAAGCAAGAAGGACTCTCCTTTCATCCACCCCAACCTCCATCATGTTCAAGCCATTGGCCATCAACCTGCAGCTTTGCCACATGCTTGAAAACATGGAAAGAAGGGAGTCAAGGATCCTAGTCACATATTTAAAATAAAAGAAAGTTGCAACATTCTACTTACACACATAGGAAATACAAGCATGCACACACACCTCACTCTGTCACACTCTAAGACTAAATACACATATGCACAAAGCCTTAAGAGAGAATAGAGTTCTTCCATTCAAAGGATATATACATGAGAGCACATCGAACCAAAAGCTCTCCTCCTTACAAAAATGAGCCTCTATATATAGGCTAAGCACATTTCCCCATGTGCTCCTTTTGACTAGTAAAAAAGGAACACATGCTTTCTAACTAACATATCTTTTGATATCTTGGAAAATATTCCTAAATCTCATGGAAATGGAGGCGTGGGAATTTGGACGTGGGTTTTCTCCTATATTTGCAAAAAAGGGATTCATTTACAAGTCTCCATACCATAGTGTTGGAGAATTTATCAAAAAGTGCTTAGGAGGGTGTTCACATGTGCACACCTCGAATATACTTAAGAGTGGTATTTTTATGAGTACTAGAGGGTTCCTTTGCATAAAATAAATTGTGAGCAACCCTTATAACCCAACAGAAGCTAAAAAGATAGATTCAACAACAACAATGGTTACAACAACAACTCATATAAGAATAGTAATTATCAAGGAGAATACATAGGAAGGAGAGAATACAAGAATTATGCAGATGATCAAACTCAAGAGGATTCATTACTTCTGATGAATATGAATATGAAGCAAGGTAAAGCAGATGAACATATATTCTATATAGACTCAAGTTGCTCAAATCATGTAGTAGGGAATGTAGCTCTGCTCTCAGACTTGGAAGATCCAAGGAATAGACATGAAGCCCAAACAGGAGATGACACAAGGCATCCAGTAGAGAAGATAGAAAATGTGAAGACTTGAGATGGTAATATGAACCTATTGAGTAAGGTATTTTATGTGCCAACCATCACCATAAACCTCATAAGTGTAAGTCAGATTTTTGAAAAAGGATTGTTGGTTAGATTCACAAAAAATGGAGCATTTGTTGAGGATCCACATCAGGGATTCAAGAGGATGGAAAAAGGAGAAAAGTCAGGTAAACTACTTACTTTTGAGCTCCAAGATATTAGGAACATTGCACTTTTCAATTATGGTAGTCAAACCTTATCAGAATTGGAAATTTGGCATAAGAGGTTAGCTCATATAGGTGAAAGCAATATGAAGAAAATCAATAGTGATCAAAGTGAGCTTGGTCTACCAAAAATATTCAAACAAAACATGATTTATAAATGTAGTGCTTGTCAATTTGGCAAGTCTCACAGACAACCATTCACAAAGAAGGGATACACTCATGGAGACCTAATGGAACTAGTCCATACAGATGTATGAGGGCCAAGAAAGGAGCCATCAATCTATGGATCCAGGTATTATGTGTCATTCATTGATGATTGTAGCAAATGGATAATACTATATTTTACGAAACGTAAAGATGAAGTGTTCTCTTGTTTCAAAAAATATCTAGCACTTGTAGAAAATCAAACAGGTAAAACTTTGAAGAGGCTAAGGTCAGATGGAGGGGGAGAATACTTCTCCCATAACTTTGATTATTATCTCCAAGAGAGAGGAATCAAAAGAGAGATTACAACTAGGTATACTCCAGAACAAAATGGAGTGGCAAACAGAAGAAATAGAACCATAGTGGAGGCTGCAAGATCAATGCTAAATGAGAAGAAGTGGCCCAATCACCTATGCGTAGAGTTTGTATTCATAGATACCTATCTTATAAATAGAATCCCATAAAAAGAATTAGATGGAATGACACCATATAAAGCATGGAATGGAAGAAGACCTAGACTTGATCATTGCAGGATCTTTGGGTGCATATCATATGCATAAATACTTTCACAAAACTAAGGCAAATTAGATCCAAAGGTAGAGAAATGTATATTCATTGGCTATGATCTTAGAAAAAAAAAGGTTCTAGGGTATATAATCCAAGCAATAAAGGATTTATTGTAAGTAGAGATGTGTTTGATGAAAACAAATCTTGGTTTGAAGATGATTGCAAGAAAATCAAGCTTCCCTATGACCTAGATGAAGACTTTCCAACATTGTAAAAAAGGAATGAGCTTTCACTTGAAGCATCAAGTGACTCTGAAGATGACAAGAAGACTCTAAGAAGGGAAATTAACTCTTGGAACTCTAAAGGCAAAGCCAAAGTGCAAGAGATGAGAAGTGTGGTAGAATCATCTCAAAAAACTATAAGAAGATCTAGGAGAGAGAAAAGGAAGCCAGAAAGGTATGGTTACGACACTTCTTTGGTAACTAAGCACTCTATTTACATAGCAAAGGATACAAACACAGAAGAGCCATCTACATATGAAGAAGCCAGAATGGAGAGATGCCATGGAGGAAGAAATAGAAGCTCTAAAAGAAAATAAGACTTGGGAATTGGTTCCCAAGAAACCATCTATGAAGGTCATTGACTCAAGGTGGATTTACAAGGTAAAAAAGAATTTTGATGGCTCAATTAATAGGTACAAAGCAAGGCTTGTAGCCAAAGGGTTTGCACAAACCCAAGGCATTGACTATGAAGAGACATTCGCACATGTGGCAAAAATGCTCACAATTAGAGTAGTTATGAGTGTAACATCTTCCAAGAATTGGAATATCTATCAAATGAATGTTAAAAATTCTTTTCTAAATGGTTGGATTTTAGAGGAGGTGTACATGGCTCAACCTTCTGGTTTTGAAGACTAATCATATCCAGAATATGTATGCAGGTTGAGGAAAGCCTTGCATGGATTGAAACAAGCTCCTAGAGCTTGGAATCATAGACTTGTCACTTACTTGTAGGATAAAGGATTTATGGTAAGCAAGATATATCATTCCCTCTTCATCAAGAGGAACCACTCAAAAGTCATATACCATATGTATATGTGGATGATATAATCATACAAGAAGTGACGTAGATGGAATCAACAGGATCAAGGCTCAAATGAAGGAAAAGTTCAAGATCAATGATCTTGGCCTACTCACATAATTCCTAGGTTTGGAAGTAGTATATATAGAGAAAGGTCTATTCCTAACTCAAAGAAAGCACATTTGAGATATGCTTACAAAGTTCAAAATGGAAAATACAAAGGTTGCAGGTACACCCATGGGGGTAAATATGAAACTACATGCACATGAAGGTGAGTTAATTGAAGATGTAACTAGTTACCAAAGCCTTTTTTAGAAGCTTGAATTATGCTATTCTAGCTAGAGTAGATATATGCTATGGAGTTAGTGTGCTAAGTCAATTCATGCACACCCCAAGGAAGCCTCACATGGAAGTAGGCAAGAGAACCCTAAAGTATTTGAAGGGTATAATCAATGAAGGAATATACTATCAAAATTAATTTCATGGTCTTCCAAGAAGCAACCTAAAGTTTTTTCATCAACAGAAGCTGAATACAAGGGAAATGCAAATGCTACTCAAGAAGCTATGTGGATTAGGACCCTATATTTGTATTAAGGTTGAATAATTCAACTCCACATATATTTGGAGACAACATTAGTTCATTACATCTTGCTACTAACCTTATCTATCATGCCATGACTAAAAATATAGAGGTTCACTACCATTATGTCAGAGAAAAGATCATGAATAAGGAGATACAACTCTCATATATATCCACACATCAACAATGTGTAGAAATGATGACAAAGGCATTGGATGGAAGCGAATTGAATAGGTTCAAGTCAATGATTGGATTACAAGAAATCATAAAGGATTTAGGACTCAAATATCTTAGGATTGATGGAGAATTGTTAGTACGTTTAGCAAGCCTAAGTGCATTGCTAAATTCTTGGGACTACACTATCCATCTATCCCTTCACAAGGAAGAAGATAATTGTAAATGTCAAAAGAAGATGGAATCTCATGGATTTAGGAAAGTCAAGCCACGAATTGTTGGTGAAGGAATCTAATCAATTATGTTCCTAAAGTGTAGGATCCTTTTAGGTGAGGCAAAATTCAAATAAACTCAAATTATGAGTATAAATAGATGTGCTTGTAGTCGGGGGAAAAGAGATCCATTATGAGAGACTTTGAGCTACATCACTGAGCACATATTGATCTCACTTCATGGTATCATATGCTCATTAGCATATACATTTTGATACATTTCTTCCTGTATATCTCTATCTATTGTTCTCTGTTGCATCTTCATCATTATAGTGATTTTGTGGAATCAATTTCTTTGCATGTACTCAATCATTTGTTAATATCTAATGTTGATTAGTTAGATTAGAGTATCTATTATTTGCGTATCAATTTTTATTACATTTGATTATGGGGATCTTGAAATATGAATCATAGAAGTTGACTGTGTCTGCTCATCTTCTAGATCTTGAAATGTCGGGATGACCTGCTAGAATTGTTAGATTCATTTCTTAGTGCATTGTGTAGATAAATTGATGAGATAACTTGCTTTAGTTATCTACACAATCCAATTAGATGTGTACAAAATCTCTCTGTTCAATTCATACCAGGTTGTGATGTTTGAGCAAATTATTGAACACTTCTATTCCCAAAATAGAAGGTTTCTTCATATTTCTAGTACATGCAAGTTATCTGTTTTGATGCCAACTTTTGGGAATGATGCTCCAAAGCACTTAGTGGTTCAACGAGTCTATTAAGCATCCCTGGAGTTACTTGGCAGGTGTAGAGTAGGTTTTGTGCAACACCAACTCCCTTTGGAGCATACCACCATCTCCTTACAATTTCTTCAATGCACAATGTTTTCTTCAAAGAAATGAATTTTGAAATGTTTTCCATTGTGAGATGCCAAAAGATATACCTAGTTCTAAGTTCCAATAATTGAAACACGTTTTCCATTGTGAGAGACCCATGTATGTATAGAGCATTATTCCTTAAATCACAATGGCACCATTAGCGACTTCTAATCTATGTGGATATTTTAGTCTTGTGTAACCTAATTCCCAAGAGTATCAAAGGGTGGAACTAACTAAGATTCTCTAGATGGATTTTCCAAGGGAAGAAGAGTGAGAGGGGTTTGTGGACCTAACATAAAGGTGATTCGATGAAGGAGAAAAATATAAGTGCTTAAAGGCTAGGAGCACCCAAAATATTTAGACTTGATCGAACATTTTATCACAATCCATTTTTTAGTTTTTGGCCATTATTTGTATTCCAAAAATGCCCATACCACCTTTTTATTTCAAGAGGTAGAAAACATCCCATTTTATCTTTGGGAGGCCTCCATTGAAATCTCAATTTCAAAGAAAGTTCCTACAAAAATAAACTTATAAAGTTCTTATAAGGCAAGTAGCTATTGTGGGAACTGTTTGAAGGTCTCCAACATTAGAGAAAGGAGACAATCTTTTAGAGTATAAAGATCCGTAAACTTTTGCTCCACACTTAATTAGAAAAACCTCCACACTAACTTGGCCTCAATCTTGCAAAATTTCCAAATACATCTTAGATTCATTGTTACTTTTAGATCCATAGGAATTCTAAAAAGGTTTGGAATTGGTCCATCTTTTGTTTCTTGAATTATCCAATCAGAAATAGTGGTTGATAACTTTCACATCAATGTATCCATAATAAATTTTTATATCGAAAGTTAGGAAATAGTCAAGCTTCCAAAGAGTTCAATTTTGAAGCATGTACATTACAAAGGGTAAACACCTCTGCATCCATGGTGGGAGTTAAACAAAGAGTACACATGGACCAAAATAATGAGGAAATTAGCCTCCAATTCAGTTTCTAGTAAAAAGAAATGTTTAAAGGGACCCAAAATAAACTTTAGAAAAGCCTTTGGAATGTTCAAACAAAGCTAGAATATATGCAATAGACTATTGTAGATTTGGCCTAACACTAGACTATGATCCATTCGTTTGACCACGATCTAATTGAGATACGATATAGTTAGATTAGGTTTAGAAAAATTAAATTTAATTATAGTACAATTTGAAGGTAGACCATGATCAGATTTATGAATGCTTATGGAGGTCCTTTTGTCGTTTCCCAAAAAATAAGACAATGTCTTCTAGCCTTGATATTAATATCCACTCCGTAAGGCACTCGAAACCAACTATTCCTTCATGTGATGGAAATCATGATGGATCACAAAAGATCTTCTTCAATTGGGAGAAAATCAAAGTAGCATCATATGAGAGTTATGGACAAACCAATTACATGATCAAGCCTTTTGTAATACACTGTACATGCTACATAAATGATGATAAGAATGTATATAACACCTCTACATCTTAAGATCTTCTAAGTGATCCTACTTCTTGAGGGCCTTCCATAAGATCCCTTTCCACTATAGAACTCACTGTCAACATCCAAACTCCATAGTCACATAGCTTCCTCCCAAGCATCCTCCTTCTTGTAAAGGAACTACCAAAGTCTACAAGTAGTTCCTCTTGTAAGTGTGATGGAATGCAAGTATGAAAATCTAATTCATTAAAATTAATGTAAGTCTTGGAAATAGTCCCAAGGTCTCCTTATATAGGCAAAGGGGAATGTTTGTGAACACCAAATCTTGTTGTAAACAAATAAAATCCTAGATTTTTCCACTCTTTTAGCTCTACATTACTGATATATTTTGATAGTGATGTGTGTGAACACACTAGGACCATCGGGGAACTTTTTTTCCCTCTTTAGGGGTTTTTTTCCCTGGCTTGTATATATGCCTATAACCCTAACTGGTCACTTATCTTTGTACATTCTCTTGGTAATACATTTCAGTATTGTGTGTTGTGCTCCATGCTTCTTCTTCCTCCTTGTCCTATTCACATTCTTCCATAGACCTCAAACTTCAACAATCGGTATGAAAGCAGGTCACTGCTTCATCTAGGGCTTCCTTGAAACCCCTCCAATCACAGTCTCAAAATCACATGAAAATCAATGAGCATACTCAAGGTGATTAGGGGTTCAAGACAACTTTGTTGTATGGTGTGAGAATCACGATTTGAGCTCTTTCGGCCTCTGAATGCACTTTCACAATGTCTATGTAGGCAATTTCATCTTTTTGTGCCAAGGATATATAAGTTTCACTTCACCAGTATAAGATCCTCGAAGTCTGCTACAATTTTAGTAGAACTCGATAGGGTAGTTCTATTCAACTTTTTGAGACATAATCATTTTTCTGCATCAAGGTATTTTAGTCAGTGGCCATGGCCAAAAGTAGTGATGTATTCCGTATGTTGGATGTTGAGGATAAGTTGGATGGCACCAATGACCCATTATGGGCTTATATGATGCATCATGTATTGTTTGCAAAAGGACTGTGGAATATTGTGTAGGATGTTGAAAAACGTCCTATTACACATGCAAATATAGTTAGTGAAGGTGATGTAGATGGCATTGAAGATAGTGATATACTTCAGGTTCCTGTTTGTGCTACGATTCCTATTGCACCTACTATAGAGAAACTTTTTTGTGTTGGCAATGATGCTCAGGCACATGCATTGATAACCTTGTTTGGCGGTAAGGAATGAGGCTCATGTTGCTTACCTCCGAAAATAGTTGGAGAGTGAGCACATGAATGAAGGAGTTTCCATGGATAGTTTTTTGACAAAGATCAAAGATTTGAAGGAGCAATTGATTTTTGCTAATGAAGTCTTTCCTGATAGTTCACTTGTGTAGACTGTTATGAATGGTCTTCCAGATTCATATTAGATTTTTGGTTCTACTCTTTTATTGATGATGAAAGGCAATCCAAATGCCTTAACATCTGAGGAATAAGTCTCTATTTGTTGCAAGAAGATCAGTCTAGGAAGAAAAAGTCCATTATGTGTGTTGGTGTTGGAAGCAGCCAGAGGCACAGACGACGCGGAAGCATGTAACCATGGAGCAGGGAGCCAGTCGGATCATTTTTTCAAACAACTATGTTTTTATTACCTCTTCAAACATCCAACAGTGATTTTCATCACTCTTGTAACATATGTAATATAGACAAAATCCCATTTTCTAATTCATAGCTCCATTTTGTGCAAGCCGAGGAGTCCTCGAGCTTGAGGAGCTTAGGTAGAATGCGCGTACCAATTTTCGTTATTTTTAGACATCGTTTACCCTTCCAAATAGCCTCTAGGACCTATTTTTTAACTATGCCGGTCACTAGATGTGAAACCGGTCAAAACTAGTCTAGAAACTATAAAAAGAGCTAGAGAGCTCATTTTTGAGGTTGATTCATTTTGGTTAGTGTGAGCCTAGAGCTAGTTTGAGCTTGTAAGAGTGTTCTTGAGTAATAGAGCTATTTTCCCACCTTCCATTGTGTCTTGCTTGTCTCTTCATTGTGTGTGTGTATGTGTGTGTGCATCTTTGTGCTTCTCACCTTCACTCTCACTTCATCTCACGTTCACGATCTTCATATCACTCCTATCTCTTCCGCGGATTGACATTAAGGAGGTGGAGCTTCTTAACGTGGTTCTCACCATTGTGCTAGAGCAACACCAAATTTGGCGCCGTTGCCGGGGATCGAGTCTAGGACGAATGTGTGATGGTAAGAGTATAGCAAGAGGTGACGTTGGAAGGTAAAAATTTCAGTTTTTGTTGATTGTTTTTACTTAGTTTTTAGTGTTTTTCACTCCCCCCACACTCCATCTTCATCATCGCATCATCATCTTCATCTCCAAAAAATCAGAAAATTTACCATATCCACCCATTCACCTCATTTCCCCTCATTTGTGCATGCGAGAGAGCGAGAGAGAGTTTTTGTGCTTGTGTGTACCTCTGTTTTCTTGAGTTTTCTTGCAGGTAGAGTGATCCAGAGCATCAGGAAAGCTTGGAAAAGGTAAAATTTTATTCTCTGTCCAAGATCTGCCGAGTGTGGCGGACCATCGCGATGGTCCGCAACCTTCGGAATTTTTGGTAGGCGAGTTCACCACCGTGTAGGCGACCCCAGCGTGAGTAAGAATCCATACTTGCATCTCAAAAATTCACATTTTGGTGGACCATCGCGATTGGCTCGGACCATCGCGATTGTGTCGCACCATCGCGATAGGCTCACGCCATCGCGACGGCTCGGCCGGACCATCGCGACGGTTCACTTGAGCCATCGCGACGGTCCAGTTGGACCATCGCGATTGTTGACCATTTCGGACCATCGCGATTGGCTCACGCCATCGCCACGACGGTGCCACGTGTCACGATAGACCATCGCGACGGTTCATTTTTTGGACCATCGCGACACTTCGAAAATTCGGACCATCGCGATTGGCTCAAGCCATCGCATCGCGGACCATCGCGACGGTTCGCTCGGACCATCGCGATTGTCCCCCGTTGACCGTTGACTTGTGCCATCGCGATTGTCCGCTTGATCGAGCCATCGCGACGGTTCAAATCTTACGCCATCGCGATTGTCCATCTTCGCGCCATCGCGACGGTTCACTTCGGACCATCGCGATTGCCCAACTTTGACCGTTGACCCAAGACCATCGCGATTGTCCGCCTGTTCACGCCATCGCGACGGTTCAATTTTTCGGGCCATCGCGACGGCTCGACTTCACGCCATCGCGACGGTTCACCATTTCGAGCCATCGCGACGGCTCGACTTCACGCCATCGCGACGGTTCACCATTTCGAGCCATCGCGACGGCTCGACTTCACGCCATCGCGACGGTTCAATTTTTCGGGCCATCGCGACGGCTCGACTTCACGCCATCGCGACGGTTCAATTTTTTGGGCCATCGCGACGGCTCGACTTCACGCCATCGCGACGGTTCAATTTTTCGAGCCATCGCGACGGCTCGACTTCACGCCATCGCGACGGTTCGCTCGGACCATCGCGACGGTCCTAGACCATCGCGATTGTGCACCCCCATCGCAAATTTAGGGCTCCAATTTTTGACCAATTTTGGGGGAATTTTTGAGAAATTTTTGGACCATTAGACTCATAAGAGACCCCTTAGCCTATATTTGAAGGAAAATCTGATTGTCAGTTTTTACCCCCCAGGGCCTGAACGCTCATAACTTTTTCATCCGAAGTCCGTTTTTTGAGCTTAATAGCTCGTTAGAAAGCTCGTGACGAGTACTACGTGACCTCAACTGTTTTTTTCATAAAGAATACATCTAATTTTGGATAAGCTATTTTGAGGTTCACTCAGTTTGGGACTAGGAAGCCAGGGGGTACACATTGAAAATTTGGGCAAAAAGAGGAAGGGACTTAAAAGGTGTATATACTCAAGTGTTTGATCATCCTGTGAATTGGTCTAATATTGGAATTTTCCAGGTCTAGCAAAGGCAATCAAAGGCAAGCAAGCAAGGCAGTGAAGACAGCAGAGCTTGGGAAGCGCGGCTTCTTGGGCAACAGGGCATCAGAGCAACAGAAAAGCCGACTCGAGGTTGGAAGATTACTCAACCCCCTCAGTCAATTCTTAGCTTAGGATAAACGTTAGCATTGTGGATTTAAAACGATAGGAACGCCTCAAGTTCAAGATACTTAATTTTTTCAAGTCCAAGACTAAAGTAAAGGTGTGACGCGAAAACCTAAAGGAAAGAACCTAAGTCTGACGGAACGAGAACTCAAAATTGTAACGGAAAGTCGAATTCCTGACGCATACATTAAGACAAGAACTTAAAGACCTTTAAAAAAGAAACAAAAAGTAATAACAAAGGAGCAGTGGCGATCTAAGTGTGTACTTGAGTGAGCAAGGGAGAAAATTAATGAACCTTAGATCGGGCAAACATATAGGTAAGTCAGACAGACGAAGCCTTAGATCATCAGAGGCGAGTGTAAGAACTACTGCTCGATCGTGGGCTCAGCAATTGAATACTAGTTACCCTTACGAGGGCTCAGACACCAGTGGCTCAGAAATGGCATTTAGCACAGAAAGACCAGAACTAGGGTCAAATGTGGCATACTTAGAAAAACCAGAAGGACCCTACAGGACTCAATTAGAGTTTCTCCGAACCAACCGATTAGGTGCTCGCATCTATGAGGATGGTTTGCGAAGGCAAGTGGTGCAACTGCACAACCCTGATACACCCATCGGATTGGAAAGACCAGTGGTGAAATTTGAGAAGGACGCTTATATAGACAAAGAAGGAACCATGTACATCCTAAGTACGCAGCCAAATGATACTAATGAATTTGGCACAATTCATTTAGAGACGGAAGCGAAATTTCAAGGAAAAGAACCGTTAGAAGAACCTAGAACTCCTAGAGGGAAATCCGTATTAACAAGAGTACTCATCCCAGAGTGGATCCCTCAAGATAACAGGAGCATCGAGTTGTTGGTAAATAAAGAGACCGATGAAGCCTTTTGGAGGTACAGAAAGGAACATCCTAGTGAGGTAGGTATCATCACAATCTATGAGTTCAAGGACCCGGATACGCCTGGAAAGGTTGTATACCTGGATGAGACATCAGAAAGAGTCTTTGTGGTGCCTGACCATGCTAAAAACACATACACATGGAGAGGTGAATTGGTATTCCCTCCATCTAGAATGGACATGAATACAAGTCAACAAGGGGCAGGAACATCATTAGCCCACAGAAATCAAAGAGAGAGGAATAAAGAAAGACCCGAAGTAAGCTTCACTCATTCCATAGGGAGAGATAGAACAACCACGGATAGACAAAGAGATCATGGAATACCAGGTGGTAGAGATGATTTTCCTCTACCTAGACCACGTGAACACACAAGAATGTTGAGACCCACACAGTTAGTGAAATCCATGAAAAATTATTTTGATGGGACAGGAGATCCCTATGACCATGTCGCAGAATTCAAGCAAGTACTAAGAGCAGAACAAGTCGAAGACATGTTTACGCAATACAACGCATTTGGACTAACGTTAAAGAATACCGCTTTAACTTGGTTCCAACCTTTGCAACAAAGGCAATTTAGAGATATCCATCACCTTTTAGAGTCATTCATCACTGAATTCTCTAAAAGTGGGATTAGACATGACACGTCGTCGTTGATTCATAGCTTTAAACAGACCCCTCAAGAAACAGTTAGACTCGCAGGACGTAGGTTTAGACAGTATGTTGAACGATGTCCAATGCAAGAGCTACCCTCACAAGCCAAGCAAGTGTCATTGTTCCTAGATGGCTTGTTGAGCTCTAAACTACGCTCCTATGTGTACTTGAAAGAACCCAGAACGCTAGAGCAATGTGTAAGAATTTGCATAGACATTGAGGACAACTTAGGAGACGAGTTGGAACTTTCAAAGGTCTATAAGGACTCAGACTGTTCATCTCTAGCATCCACGAAATTGTCTAGCTCGATAGAGGACCTAGCAGAGAAAGTGGCCCAGAAACTAGGAGTTTCTAGTAAACCTAGGGGGCTTCCAAACAAGCGTTGTTACACCTGTGGCGGTGATCATATGGCAAATGTGTGTCCCAATGCACCACAACCTCAAGCCAATCCTAGTGGCCAATACTGTACAATTGAAAGAAGATACACGAATCATACGGCTCAGGACTGCCCATACAACAAACAGACCGTAAGACAGAACTACCCGCAAGCATACCAGCAGCCAGGTAGGTATCAAGGCCATTACAATGCTCAGCCTCATTACTATAGGCCTCCTCAGAACTACCCATACCAGGCTCAACAGAGACCTCAACCTGTCTTAGCTCAGCAGCCACCACCACTAGCAAATGTCATCACAGTCAAATATGCTGCTGCAGAAGAAAACCTAAGTAGGGCCTTAGTGCCATCTTCACCTTTGATCACAGAGAGTGATCCAACCTCAAACAGTTTTGACTCTACGCATGTAGATAGTCCACCCGCATATTACACGGAGTCACCAGAACATGTGGAGACATATCATTATGATAGTCCACCAGTGGAACCTAGTTGGGAGCCTGACTATGCTCATGTGATGTACACAAACCCAAATCCACGGCCCCAATTGAGACAACAGAGACCCCAGGGCCCTAGAGGACCATGCTTTAGATGCCAAGGAGATCATTTTATAAAGGATTGTCCACATCCTCCCATAGCAGGGCAATCACAGTACTATAACATCCAAGGCTTTTGTGCCGATTGTGGCAAAGAGCATATAATCAAAGATTGTCCTAAGAACCCAGTTAATGCTTCGAATGTGACACCAATCAACGTGATAGGTATTGTAAATAACGCAGATGGATCCAACCTTACATACGTGCCTATCCAAGCTATCACTAGAGCCCAAGCGCTCTTACAGAACCAAAAGCTTAATCAAGAGAAAGTAGCCGGAACCAGTGAAGTTGCAGAATCTAGTAGTAAAAAGACAAAATCTTGGAAAGATTCTAGAGAAAGAATTAAGAGAAAATGGAGTAAAAAGATAACTGAGTTGGAAGGAAGTTTAAAGGAATCTAGAGCCAAAATCCAAGAATTAACTTCGCAGGAATTGAATCAAGAGAATCCAGCTCAGAAATCAGGATCAGTGTTAGCGGAACCCATACCAGAGAATCTAGACATGATGTTTCGTGCATATCAGGCTAGATTAAAAGAGGGACCTCAAGTAGCCGAAATGAGTAAGAACTACCCTCGAGCTGATCTAGAAATTGAGAGGACTAAACTTTGCATGAAGATGGTAGAACTAGCACAAGCTTTGTTCGAAGCCTCTAGATATCTTAATTGGACTAACATGGCAAAACCGGAGTTACACTTCCAAGGACTAATGGAGAGGCTAGAATATTTGATTGAAAGCAAAGAGAAAAAGGATCAGCATAGGAACCCTAGCATCCCAGAGACACAGGAAAGGAATGCACCATCCCTGTCTCAAGTACCCAATACAGAAAGTCAAGACAATTTGTCTTCTATACATAGGTACTCACATGAATTTTTGAGAGAGATCCAAGAAGAGAAATGGAGAAAAGAACAAGGAACTCATCCTCCTATTCAAGAAATAGATGATTTGCAGGAGCAATTCCCCCAAGACATTCCCTCTATATATGATGATGTAGAGGAAGAACAACTGAGTGAACACACAGGCTTTGAATCTAATTCTTTACAAGAATTACCTCAGTTCACCGGACCCTGGGAAGCAAAGTCTATTAATATGAGAGCACCCACGATAATAGTGAGGAATGAAGAATCAGTAATCCCTAGAAACACAGAAGTGATCAAGAACACTAAGGTACAGTGTAACCTCACTCTAGAGGAGTTGTTAAAGGTAAAACCAGAATTGTGGAAACATGTAGCAAATCAATTCCCCGAGCTTGCTACTACTTCCTCACAAATAGGATCACATAATAAGGTACCAGAGATACCCGTAGAAAAGATCGGAGATGTGAGCGAAGGAGAGGAAGGTAACACTTATCTTCCAATAACCCATCAGGGCTACACCACGAAAGCCATCTTAGATTCAGGAGCCGGAGTAGCCATCGCTACTACCGCTTTATGGAAACGTTGGGGTAAGCCAGCACTCAAACCTACCAGGATGAAGCTACAAATGGCTGACGGACACATAGAAAAACCATTAGGCTTACTAGAAGGAATATCTCTCACCACTTGTGGTGTAGAATTTGAACATACCTTTGCCATTTGTGATTTTAGTAAAAACCATGCTTATGAGATGATATTGGGACGACCATTCATGCGTCAGTTGCAAATTGTACAAGATTGGGGAACTAATTCGTTGTACTTGCAACATTTAGGAGTGACCACTAAAGTCAATCTTAAAGACTATTCACACAGAGACGTACCCCCAATACAATGGAATACCATCCATAAGACACCAGTAGAGACGGAATCCGTGCACTCATTAGAATCAGATCCTTCTTGGTTGCACGAGGATACTCATTTATGGATGTGTAAAGTTGCAAAACAAGAGGAAGAAAGATTAGAAGCAAGGACCTTAGGTGCAGAACAACATCCACGAACCCTTCAAGATCCAGCCTACGCACCTGTAGTATTCCCTGACGAAGAGTTTGAACCCCATGGTTGGGCAGAAATACTAGCAACCATGGATGTAGCCATCAATGAAGAACAATGGACTCCCCACTGTGATGAGGATGGCTATGACATTTCAGTTTTCATGATAGAGCCAATCATGTGCGACGCAATTTTAGAAGAGTGTGAACCGAACACTGATGTATTTGAGGATGCAAGCGATTTTGATTTAGAATC
The DNA here is from genome assembly GCA_020310875.1 of Ceratopteris richardii. Classification (NCBI taxonomy): domain Eukaryota; kingdom Viridiplantae; phylum Streptophyta; class Polypodiopsida; order Polypodiales; family Pteridaceae; genus Ceratopteris; species Ceratopteris richardii. The sequence goes on along the minus strand of CM035441.1, from coordinate 56,778,655 downwards.
AATTATCATGGATCCACCCTTTGCATCAGAGGAAGAATATTTTTACGAAGTAGAGACTCACCCTCAGAGACATGAGGAAGTTATGAATGACGTGAGATTAGCCACGGAAGTGACTACTAAGAGTGAAGGCAAGAAAAGAAAGAAGAAAGAAACCATGACAGAAAAAGAAGAATCTTTATTTGAAGTACCCGAGAACTTCAAGAAATATGAAATCGAGGATAGAAGAATCATGGTACGAATGCCTAATAGAAAGGCGAATGATGGACAAGTATATGATAACCGAGAGAAAACCAAGAAAATAATAGTAGCCATAGAAGGAGAAGAAGAAAAATGTACATACATAGGGCATGATTTGACAGCTGAAGAAGAAGAAGAATTAGTTGCTCTATTGCGTGAATATAGAGATGTGTTCGCTTGGAGTTACGAAGACCTAAAAGGAGTAGACCCAGACATATGCTCCCATAGAATCCCCATGACTTAAGATGCAAAACCTACGAAACAGAAACCATACACGTACAATGATAATTACACTGCGAAGATTAAAGAGGAGATAGATCGGCTGATAGAAGCAGGATTCATTTACGAAATTGAGCATACCGAATGGGTATCCCCCATTGTGGTAGTGCCCAAGAAGAATGGGAAATTGCGTGTGTGTATTAACCTTAAGAAAGTTAATGCCGCCACGATTAGAGACAGTTATCCTCTTCCTATCACAGAACATCTATTGGAAAGAGTCGCGGGCAAGGAAGTTTACAGCTTTCTTGATGGATTTTCGGGCTATAATCAAGTAGCCATTGCTCCCGAAGATCAACACAAGACGGCTTTTGCCACTGAATGGGGCATATTTGCATTTCGTGTAATGCCATTTGGCTTAACAAATGCACCCGCCACTTTCCAGCGACTCATGTGTCATGTTTTTAAGGAATTCTTACGCAAGAATTTGGAAGTTTATGTTGATGACATATGCGCTCATTCTAATGTAAGACAAACGCATATCCCAGAGTTAAGGCAAATATTTGACAAATGTCGAGAATATCAGGTTTGTTTGAACCCAGAAAAATGCGTTTTCATGGTCAGGCAAGGCAAAATTCTAGGACACATTGTGTCAAAAAATGGAATCTCTACGGATGAAGAAAAGGTGAAGGTAATTGCAGAATTACCCAGACCAACTAATGTGAAGGAGGTACAGGCATTTATGGGCCATTGCGGATATTATAGGAGATTCATACACATGTATGCAATCATAGCCAAGCCATTGTACTCTCTTTTAACTAATTTCGAATGGACAGAAGAATGTGAGAATTCATTCAATGAACTTAAACGACGTTTGTGCTCAGCACCTATATTGACAACCCCAGATTGGAATAAGCCATTCCATGTACATGTGGATGCATCCAATTACGCCATAGGATGTGTGTTAGCACAACCCACGAGTGAAGGTAACATAGATCTCCCCATAGCTTACGCGAGCAGACAATTAAACGCAGCAGAAAGGAATTACACCACCACGGAACGAGAAGGACTAGGGATGATCTACGCAGTAAAGAAGTTCAGGCACTACTTGTTGGCCAACAAATTCAAGTTCTTTACAGATCATCAAGCCTTATTGTACCTAGTCAACAAACCATGTAACACGGGACGATTGATACGTTGGTTTCTATTACTCATGGAGTATGATTTTGAAGTGGTAGTAAGGAAAGGAAAGACACATCTTAGAGCTGACCACCTTTCAAGATTAACATCAGGAGAAGCTCCTCAAGGAGTAATGGATGATCTACCAGATGCATATTTGTTTAATCTTGAGATAGCACCAGAATGGGCTAAGCCTATAGTCCCTATTCTCACTTATGGACCCAAGAATCCTAGGTTAAAGATCAATGAAGGAGAGATTACCAAGTCTCAGAGATACCAAATCTTAGCAGGAAGCATATATAAACAGGATAATCAAAAGATTCTTGCTTGTTGTGTAGATGAATCAGAACATGCAAATTGGTTGCAATTAGCACACATAGGTGCACTAAAGCAACATCATTCGAAACATCGAACATTACAGACTCTGCATAGACTCGGAGTATATTGGCCTTCAATGGAAGCAGACGTCTACAAACTGTGTAAAGAATGCCGTGTTTGTTGTGGAAGACCACCAGTAGAGCATGCGACATTATATCACGTGTCTCTCACACCAGACTGGAGTGAACCTTTAGTGACATACTTGAGGACGAAAACCTTCCCTCAAGGCATGACCTTAGCTCGACAACGCAGTCTAGAGCAGGAAGCTCAAGATTATTCACTTATTGGCGATAATCTATACAAAAGAGGACGAGATGGATATCTAAGACAATGTGTTCATGAAAGCGATTATCTGAGCATACTAGAGACTGCACACCAAGGTGTTGCAGGAGGTCATTTTGGACCTGATAGGATAATCAAAGCCATCCTCTTCGCAGGATTATGGTGGCCCACTCTTCACATGGACGCTCATACCTATGTAAAGAGATGTGATGTGTGCCAAAGAACTCAATTTCCTACTCGCAGAGATGAAATGCCATTGAAACCCATGATGGGCGGACGTGCATTTTCTAAGTGGGGTATAGACTTTGTAGGACCCATTAACCCCCCTGCAAAAGGTACACATGCGGAATATATTATTGTTGCCACAGATTATCTTACGAAATGGGTAGAGGCAAAAGCCACGAAAAAGAATGATGCACACACAACTGCAAAATTCTTATTTGAAAATGTCTTTACAAGATATGGATTGCCTATAGAGTTAGTGAGCGATCGAGGCACTCACTTTCTAAACCAAGTCATTGAATATTTGTTACAGGATTTTATGGTGATCCACAAGAAATCGGCACCATATCATCCTCAGGCCAATGGTCAGGCTGAAAGCACTAATAAGATCCTTTGTAACGTACTGACGAAACTCGTGAACAACAAACGTTCAGATTGGGACAAACAGTTACACCACGCTGTTTGGGCATATCGAGTGGCCTACAAGACCATACTCAATGCAACTCCCTTTCAGATGGTTTTTGGTCAGAATGCTGTGCTTCCTTTGGACTTCTTGATACCGACCCTTAAGGTTGCACAAGAACATCAGTGGACCGGCCATGAATTATCAACAAGAATAATGGACTTGGAACGATTAGGAGAAACCAGGCTAAAGGCAGCAGCAGGAATATATGCAGCGAAGAAGCGACAGAAAGCATATTTTGACGCACATGTGAAGGATAAAGGCCTAAAAGAAGGAGATTTAGTTCTAGTATATACGCTGAAACAACACGCACGTAAGTTAGAAAAGCGAGGTTATGGACCTATGATCATTAACAGACTCTCAACAAGTGGAGCAGTACAGTTAGCCACCTTAGAAGGAAACATAATGCCTAATTATATTAGTGGCTGTAGAGTCAGGTTATATCAGGAACCTCTTACGGAGGATATGCTTAGACGACTCACATTGGCAAAGAAGCGTAAGGAGGAAGAAAATAGAATACGAGCGGAAGCTCAGGCTGAAGCAATAGAACGCATTAAGCGCATGAAGTTAAGAAGACAAGGACTAGGGAGAGAACATTATAACTATCTGGAAACAACACCCAGATATCCCATGGCTATGTGTGAGGTAAAGTCACAAACTCATCCTAGCATAGTGGACAGGAGACCATTCATTACAGTTAGGCTAGAGCACGGTAATCCTTGCCAAGAGCTCAGGGCTTTAATTGACTCAGGTGCTGCGACTAGTGCTATTAGGTGGTCCCACTATAAGGATTCAGGAATAGAAATGCGGCCAATTGAGGCATACCTCATAGGGCTAGGAGGCATGGAAACCCCTTGCATGGGTGAGGTGGACCTTCCTATCCTCATTAAGGATGTAACCATGACAGCGAAGCTACTAGTGTGCCATGATGACGACCTGATAGAACCCCTAATCCTTGGCCAAGATTGGCTATACGATCACTCAGTGGACCTAAATCTTAGACAAGGCTCCTTACAAATTGGAACCTTGGAACAGAAGCGAGTGATACCGCTTGACTTCCCTAATGGCATTCCAACTGAGGTTTGTAACCCTAGACCCTATGAAATACATGCGATGGAAGACCGGAAGATTTTGCATCAGATCAATCACGTTACGTCTACACTAACCCACTCGGTCTTGGCTATAGACAGTTGTCAATCAGAAGGACGACAGGAGATCTTCCCTGGGACTTCCTGCAAACTAGAAGAGGCAGCTACCCAATCGCTTGGGCAGATGGACACAATCAGCGGTCAGGTGGGCTGCATCAGCGGCCAAATGAGCACGACACCCTGCGGTGCTCATCCTTCCAAACTTGTTGCGGACTGGCCTAGATTAAAGTTAAAGAACGCATCACTTCCTAATGGGCAGGTCACGCAAGTGTTGGATCTCCCTTCTTTTCCAAAGCAGAGTGTCCAAAGGACCTCTCAAACTCAACCACGAAGGAGTCGACCACAACAGAGGAACCAAGACCGACGACACCACCAGATAAGGCAAAGACAACAGCAGTATCAACATCATAGAACAAGTGGCACGCGACAAATATGGGTGCCAAAAGGACAGCAACCACAGCCTATCAGCAACACTGCAGAAGAGAGCAGGACAAAGTTTCAACAAAAGCAGAGTCAGCAGACAAAGTCCTCTCGATCTTCTTCTACAAGCATCAATACTCGACAAATTTGGATCGCCAAAAAATATCTTACCCATAGACCCACACCCACGTAGATTTGGGTACCCAAACAATGTATTATATCTCAACCCTCAAGCCATGTAATATATACCCCTCAGAAACCTTTTCACCCTTCAAAACCACCAAACCCAATACCGCTTTTTGTTCCTCAGCAGAAACCCACCACCCACTCAAAGACTCTTTGGAAATGGATACCGAAGCCTGTCCAACCGTCTTCACCTAACCCATTGTCTAACTACCCCCCGACTAACATACAACCTTGTGATAAATCACTAACCTTTAAACCTTGTATAAATTCACCCACCATCATCACACGTCCCTCATAATCTAATCTCATCCAGGAATGTATGCATAATCTGAAACGTGTAGGTGTCTAGAGACCTGCACTAGTGCTGCAAGAAGCATTACATCCATCACATCACAGCACTTGGCTACACGAGTTACGCATCAGTTATGGAAAGGGATTGCGGTCTCACTTTATTGGGATCATAATTAATTTCCATGCTAATGTGTTAATCTTTTGTAGCAGATCTTTCTCATAGCGCACCAGTCATTATGCAAACCGACGAAGGACCATCAGGAGCAGGCCCCAGCGTAGCTGCGGTGCCCCTCAACGTGTTACGAGCAGAATCCCACCCGACTGCTCCACCGCCAGAATTCCAAGGATTTCCAGGGCCCATGCCAATCGATAACCCACCTATGGGCTACACAGAAAAGATACACCGTAACTCTCACTGGTTTCAAGGACTTGCAGGACCCTTGGCGGACGCAGATTTTATATTTGAATCTAATTTAACGTTTGATGACCGCACTTGGGGAAAATACCAATTCTTCTCCAGAGAGTTCGAAGCCCTACAGAACACCCAGGACTTAACTCATGTCTGGGCCAGAGCCGGCTTCACGGAGTATTTCAGTGATCCTCTGCCCAAACCCGACTTTTATAGGTGTTATTATTTAATCACTACGTTGCGGGCCTCAGAGAATAAGGATATCCCAGGAACTTTTATTTTGCCCTCTTTAGTGGACGATCCACCTTACAAAAGGTTTTACCTCTCAAAGGATTTAATCAGAGCTGCCATCAAGATTCATGGCACCCACACGCCCACAGATCGAGAAAGATTAATTCCGGACCCTATGAAACGTGGGGATGTCACTAAGTGGGAGGAGATCTCAGCAATTACACCTGAGCTGTCAAAGCCGCTACGGATATGCATGCAACATTTTGCATTCCCCGCTCAGGACAGATTCACCATGCCACATAAAAGAATATGGTTTGGTTTGTACTTGGCATGTACGGGACCTCAAACGGTTGATCTGGCGAGCTGGATCATTGATCAAATGTATTTAGCACAACAAAGATGGGAACGCAAGAAAGTGCTTAATGGATGTTGTGCGCTCACAAGAATTGTTTATATGTGCTTGGCCTATGATTTGCCAATTGAACGTGCATTAACAGGAGAAGAGCTGAAGGCATTCAAAGGAACGACGAAAAAAGCCAGGAAGCCCAGCAGAACACGGGCAGGTAAGCGTATGAGAGGCACCATTCCTTGCCTTCAAGTGCCAGGGTCACCATCACCACAACCCTCCCCAGAGCAATCACCGACAGAAGCCACACCCACCGTCCAACCGATTCGCATAAGGTTATCTAGACCAGTGGCAACAGAGGGCACTGCGAGTACCGTTGCACCTCAGACAGCTACAACCACAGAACCCACCACTACGACAGCAGAAGCTCCCACCACTATTGGTGCGGAAGCCTTTTCTTTCCCATTACCACACATGGAGGCAGAACCAATAAACACAACATTCGATTTTGAGATGCCTGATGCATTCTCAAATGAGTTCCAGTTTTCAGAAGGACAGTTCTTTTCTCAAGAATATGAAAGACCTAGCTACCCTGCCACACCTAGGGATCAGCCACAGGGACAGACCGTATCCAGCTCTGATGATGAAAGAACAGCCACAGATGACGATGAAGGTGATGACGAAGCCAGCCAGGGCACGCATGATTCCCCAGAACAAGAACAGACAGATGGCCAAGGCCAACAAACCGATGCACACGGTGACACCAGTACGCATGAAGAGGAGACTTTCGAAGCAGCAACTTACACGCTGGCAATCAAGAAATTATATCGCACAATGGAGAAAGTCTGGGCACGAAAGAAATTGACTGACGAAGAGAGCCAAAACATAATCGAACAGGAACTCATCTCCGGAGGGTTTGAAGAAGTGTACATCAGAGGGTTCAGAGAACTGGTCCAATCCATTGGCCCGGTTGAAGCACTGAGATATTTACAAAGGAAGCCACTACCCCAATATGACCCTCGCAGAGTTCGCCTGTTATCGAAGCCCGGTGAATATATTCGAGTTCCGGTAGGTCCTCAATCATTCCACCAAGCGCAAGATGCACGCCTACGTCAGGAAAGATCCATCACCGAAGAAGCTACCCTAGTCGACTCCCCACCACATACTACCGTTGTACATACTACCACTATCCTTGAAATAACATCCACACCATCTACTCCTCTCTCACCTCATGTTTCACCAACCCATCCTGTATCCCCCGCACACCCACCTGCTCCTCCCACATCCACACCAGTCCACGGCAACATAGACACAGCCTTTACCCTGCCCATTCATGCCACCATGACCGCACCCACCCCACCTCACCTCCGTGTTAACCCCTTCATCCCTTCATCCTTCCCATCTTTTCCCCCACCTTTAAGATACCCTTTCACCTTCCTAACCCCACTAACCTTCTCACTAGTTTCACCTCCCCAACCCACTATAACGCCTATTTCCCCTTTTCACCAAGCTACTCCAGCCATCCCCCCTGTAAATTACTCTACATTTGTAAATCCCGTCTTCACACCGACACAACCACCCACATACACACCACTTTTCACAGTCACCACACTTGACACGTCCAGTGACATGGACATCTCACCACCCACCGCACCAGCACCCACTCCACTCGCAGCACCATCATATTTAGGTACATCACAATTTTCCACAATCACCACTGCATCCACCTTCCCAACCCCATTCCCCATTCCCGCTGCATCTACTTCCACTGCATCCTCACTTAGCACTCCATTACTATTATCACCAACCATAGACACTGCACTTCAACAAATGTTCACATGCATGACACAAGTACGAGATGAGTTTGCATCTCTTGGCAACAATTATCAACAGCTGCAGAGGACGACAAATGAATTACAGACGCAGCTTAATTCATTATCAACCGAGAATGCCTCTTTAAATACGCGATACCAAGAACTACGAGAGGCATATCATAAGCTAGAGCTACAAAGTGAAGAGAAAACAAAAGAAGCAACTGCTGATCTGGATAATTTATTAAGAGCCCAGACAGTACGCAATGCGACGCTGACCAGGAATATGGGCTTACTCAGGAGACACCTAGCCGCAGCAAAGGAGGAGAACCAGAGACTCCAAGAGCAAAATAGAGAGAATTTGGAAGCGGCATTGGACCATCCAGAACAACCCTTAAGTCCTAGCAGATTCAAGGCAATCCCATCCGAATCGATGCAGATGTTGCTAGAGGATCACGTGAGACTGCTAGAGGACTATGATCGAATGAACGAAGAGCATCAGAAGTTAAGAGAAGATCACAAGCTACTACAGCTCAGAGAACCAGCACCACAACAAGTACAAGCAGCAGCAGAAGTACCAGAACCTGTGGACCCCTCCTCTGACCTCATAGAGGAACTCAACGCATTACGGGCCCAGGTAACCACACTCCAATCACGCATAGATGTATATGAAGCACCACCACGGCCTGATTCCCCACCGGAGATCCCAGCGGACGACGAGAACATAACCATTCCGGTGGAGGAAACGTTTGAAGAAGCATACGAGCCCATACCCATCCCAGGCGGACAAGTCACGGCCGAAGGCCAGATGACCTATGAACTTCCTACTCCCGCGTGGATGAAAACGATCGAAGAACTTGGAACGACACATTCAGCAAGAGTAGAGGCCCAGCTACATGCTATGGCCATGATCGAAGAAAGAATTTTGCAATCTCCCTACTTTGCTCAATTGGCCCCACGCAGGTACATATCCGGGCATGAGATTCAATACAAACCATACTTCATGCTAATGGCCGAATATCAGCTGGCCATAGAGAAGCGAACTGGCAAGAAGCCCTCACATGCAACTCAATTTGATCCTGAAGACTTGCCACTGGATGCGCAACAAGGCACTATTTATCAACCAGATTGGCGTACACGTCTTTTACAGGAGTACCCTGAAATGATGAGCACATGGGTTAAGGCACCTTTACATTTAAAATACAATCCGTGTTGGGGACCAGTACCACGACGCCGCTCCTGGACTGCCTTTGCTATCAAAGTACAAAACAATAAGCAGTGCCAAGACTGGTTGAACTACCCATATTTCAGGCCACCTACAGGACCACCGACAATTGGCTACATGATGGCAACGATTCGTCACGGGCTCCCTCGCTTGAGATATATGGATGATATAGCAGCGCATATGACTGTCAAGATATTTGACATGATGCAAATGATATTTAAAGTCTTTCGACGAGTCAAAGCACCACATGTTAATACCCCGGGCTTTGAGCATGGCAACTTGGATCTCGCATATGACATGAGTACGACGCCATCGCTCCGGGTGTGTTATGCCTGGCATTGCAGAGTCAAGTACTTACCGGCGTGCTACAAGCAGACATTCGAAGAAATGTTCACAACCGGCTTTTGGGAATACCACTCTGAAGTGTTCATCAACAGGCCGACTCACTTATTGCAATTATTTGCCTGCGAACAGTTGGTGTATTCCACGCATTACAGACTCCCACCATCCGACGAACCGCAACCAATAGATTGGGAGAAACTCGAGGCTGATCTGGCCCGAGGCATTCGAGTATCTGAGCACACCCTCGCTCACGACCTCCTACAAAACTACATCCGGCAGACCGCACAACAAGGTTCTGTCAGGGACGACAGAAGCGAGAGGGAGGGGGGTGTTGGAAGCAGCCAGAGGCACAGACGACGCGGAAGCATGTAACCATGGAGCAGGGAGCCAGTCGGATCATTTTTTCAAACAACTATGTTTTTATTACCTCTTCAAACATCCAACAGTGATTTTCATCACTCTTGTAACATATGTAATATAGACAAAATCCCATTTTCTAATTCATAGCTCCATTTTGTGCAAGCCGAGGAGTCCTCGAGCTTGAGGAGCTTAGGTAGAATGCGCGTACCAATTTTCGTTATTTTTAGACATCGTTTACCCTTCCAAATAGCCTCTAGGACCTATTTTTTAACTATGCCGGTCACTAGATGTGAAACCGGTCAAAACTAGTCTAGAAACTATAAAAAGAGCTAGAGAGCTCATTTTTGAGGTTGATTCATTTTGGTTAGTGTGAGCCTAGAGCTAGTTTGAGCTTGTAAGAGTGTTCTTGAGTAATAGAGCTATTTTCCCACCTTCCATTGTGTCTTGCTTGTCTCTTCATTGTGTGTGTGTATGTGTGTGTGCATCTTTGTGCTTCTCACCTTCACTCTCACTTCATCTCACGTTCACGATCTTCATATCACTCCTATCTCTTCCGCGGATTGACATTAAGGAGGTGGAGCTTCTTAACGTGGTTCTCACCATTGTGCTAGAGCAACAGTTGGGAATCAAGCTTTCTTGGCTAGTCAGAAGGGAAAAGGTAAATGGATCTCGTCTACTAGGAAGTAGAAATCTTCTAATTGTGAAAAATAAAAAAAGGACGAGAGAGAAGAGAAGAAAAACAAAAAGCAAAAATTGATTTGCAAATACTGTAAAGGAAATGATCATGTCATAAAGAGTTGTCCAAATCTAGCTAGAAAAGAGGCAAAGAAAAAAGAGGTTGGAGTGGTTGTTAGAAAAGCCTCTACACCTGAATCAAAGTTTGCAAATCTTGTGTAGAATGAAGAATGGGTGTTTACTATTGTTTGTGGTTATGAGCTATCTTCTCACAAGCAGCATATGCATGTAGTAGACACAGATGTTTGGTACTTTGATAGTGGGGCAGCATAGTTCCTTCACTTCACTTGAGCTTGTCCCTACATGGAATACTATTACATGCACCAATAACTCCTCTTCTCCTCTTTTGGGAGTTGGTAAGATCATTTAGACTACTGCTGATGGTAGTTCTTTTACATTGTCAGATGCTATATTTGTGCCAAGGATCAATAAAAATTTGTTATAAGTTTCAGCGTTAGCCAAGATCGGCTTGGTTGTGAAATTTATTGATGACAGATGTACAGTTCATGATTTGTCAAATGGCGAGCTCATTATTACTTCTGGCATTTTATGTCATGGGATGTATAACTCATAGATTATGTAAAATCTGTGAATGATTCAACATGTGGAGTTCAAGATTCTCAAACTACGTCAGATGCAAAGCTTTGGCATGCACACTTTCTCCATCTAAATTTTGCTAGTTTGCTATGCCTCTAGAAATCTGAAATGGTGTCCTCTCTACCCAAACTTGAGGCACTTGGTAAACATATCTGTGAAGGCTATATTTTGGGCAAAATGCAATGTTCCTCCTTCCCAAAAGATGGTTCAGTATGAGCTACTTAGAAATTGCAGCTTGTTCACAGTGATGTTTGTGGTCCTATGCAAACACCTTCTTTTTGGAGCTATCTTTACTTTGTAACTTTCATTGATGATTTTTCTAGGCATGCATGGGTGAATCTGATAAAAGAAAAGTTCAAAGTGTCTATGTGCTTCAAATAGTTTTTGGTTTTGGCTAAAAATCTATCAACATGTAAAATGGGCACCCTCCATTCTGATCGAGGGGAGTAGTATATCTCTTTTGATTTTAATGCATTTTTGGCTAAACATGGGATAAAACATCAGTGTATAATGCTATATACACCTCAATAGAATGGAGTTGCTAGAATGAAGAACATGCCACTCATGCAGATGGCGAGGTGTATGGTCAAGTGTCAAGCTTTACCACATAGTTCTTGTCTTGAGGCTATTATGTGTGCAACATATGTACTTAATCGATGTCCGACTAAAGCATTGTATTCTATCACTCCAGGTGAGGCTTGGCATGGTTGCAAGCCATCTGTTGCTCATCTGCATGTCTTTGGTTGTCTGGCATATGCATTAGTGCTTGAACAACAATGCAAGAAACTGGATGATAAGGCAATGAAATGTATTTTTTGTGGATACATTTTTGAAAGCAAAGGCTATCGTCTGTATCATCCGTAGACTAAGAGCATTTTTGTTATTCATTATGTTGTTTTTGTGGAAGATTCAATTCAGCTCGAAAGATGTGTATGACACGTTACTGCCTCTTTTTATAGGTGGACAGTGTAGTGTTGTTCCAAATGAGGCAATTTCTCAACCTTTACAAGTTCCACATGATGATGTAGATCATTCCATTTCTGATGCAAATTTACATGATGCACTTGTTGATGAGAGGTTTGATATAGAGGAGGCAAAAACTATGCCTAAATGGCTAGTGCAAACTTTGCAAGATAGAAAATTAGATGCATCTCTATCATATCATACTCGTTCAATCTCTCATAGTGCTTCTTTTCCACCAGATTGCTATGCTATGGCTGCCTCTAGTCTTTGTGCTAAGAATGAGCCTGTTTCGTTTGATGAAGCACAAAATTCAAAAAATTGGATGGCTGTTATGCAATCAGAATATCATGCTATTATGAAAAATTGTATGCAATCTTTATGGAGAAGGCCACATGATTTTGAAGCAAGCACCACATGCTTGGTATGAAAAGATACATGCCTACTTGATTGCACATGGTTTTGAGAACAATCCAACTGAGAGCACCTTATATGTTAAGCATGCTAATGATGTGCTTCTAATCTTAATGTCTATGTTGATGAAATGCTACTCATTGGTCCTAATGAGAAGCATATTGCTGATTTTAAGCCTAATCTGCATGCCTCATTTGAGATGTCAGATTTGGGGCATTTGCATCATTATTTGGGCATTCAATTTATGCAAGTTGATGGTGGAATACCTCTATATAAAAAAAATATTAACACATTTTTGCAATTTTTCAGCCTTGAAGACTGCAAACCTATTGCCACTCCTATGGAAACATGTTTATGGTTGAGTCTTCATGATGCTAGGGATGCATTTGATTTTGTTCTCCATCAGCAGGCTATTGGATGCTTGATTTACGTATGTATTACTTGGCCATACATTCATTTTTTCTATATCACAAATGAGCAGGTTTATGCATTGCCTAGGTGTCAAGCATCGGTAGGTAGGTAAGTGCATCTTTCGCTACTTGAGTGGTACCCGACTACTTCGATTGTTTTATCCCAAGGAGCGATCACTACCACCAAATTTACATGCTTTTTCTGACTCTGATTAGGTTGGTTGCTATGACATTCATGTGTCCTCTAGTGATTTTTGCTTCATGCTTGGTAGCTCATGCATATCTTGGTTGAGCAAGAAGCAGCCCATTGTGGCCATGTCTAGTTGTAAGGTTGAGTATAGGGCAGCTTTCACAGTGACTGCTGAGTGTGCTTCGCTTAGATGCCTTATGGATGATTTGGGTGTTTGTTAGTCTTCTACCACCACCATCTTCATTGACATTGAGAGTGCATTGGTTGTTGTGAGGAACCCTATGTTCCATGCTCACACTAAGCGCATTGAGGTGCATTCTCATTATGTGAGGGAGAGGTTCTCTGTTGGAGAGACCAATTTGGAATATGTGCCCACATAGGAGAACATTGCAGAACTTTTTACAAAGACTCTGCCTAGGGAAAAGTTTGGTGCTTTCTACAAGGATTTGGGCTTGTTTCCTTTTTTGGATTGATTCCACATAGCTTGGCACTTCCTTATACATGAGTGTCAGCTCCTTGTTCATCGCACCACTCCTAGGGTGGATTTGTCGATATATTTCGATAGTGATATGTGTGAAGACACTAGGATTGTTGGGGCACTTTTTGCCCTCTTTAGGAGGTTTTTGTCCCCTAGGCTTGTATATATGCCTATAACCCTAACGTGTCACTTACCTTCGTACATTCTCTCGGTAATACATTCAGTATTGTGTGTTGTGCTCCAAGCTTCTTCTTCTTCCTTGTGCTTTTTGTCTGCTTCCATAGGCCTCAAACTCCAACGTACACAAGGTAGACACTATGAGTGGTTTTGAAAGTAGTCCCAATTCTAGTTGTGGTAACTACCAATGAAATTTATAGAAGGTATGATTGTTAGCATTGTGATCTTGGCCCATAGTGGCCCATTATTATAGTAGATGATTCCTTCTCTTGGTGCTCCATCTTTATCCCAGTAGTGCTTAATTCTTAGCTTCTTTAGTTGCCTCCTTTTACCCCTTGGAATGATCATCAATACTTATCATGTCCATGTTTTCATCCCCGTAGCCCATTCATATGACAATTCACCCAACACCCCACAAACATTATTCTACATCTCTAGTCATCCATAAATGCTGGTCAAAATCAAGTAACATTATGGTAAGGTATCCTAGTCAAACATTTTTTATTGGTCAAAAATGCATATTCAACTAATGTGCAAGTGACTAGTGCCCATAGAGGCCTCCAAAAGGAAATAGCTTGCATTCTTATACAAATTTTTGATCTTCATATATATCCTTCATGGATATCCCTTATGTTGTCAATGTATCATGGCTCCATATATGTCGGGCACCCATTCTTATGTGGCCTATGAACCTTATTTCATATTTGGAAAATTTTTAAGTTACTTCTTGGGTGATAATCATTGTGGACTCTGTTCCATGAAATAACTCACTTTCATAATAAAATTGAACATCACTCACAAAACATACATCCAAATTTTTGTATTCATTATTATGACATCTAAAAGATTTTTCAATCATCCAATAACAATGAAAACCTACAAAGGGTCTTTGCCACACATTAGAGAACCCACGAACCTTGTCTTTGTAAAAAAAAGGACATCAACCTAGTCGACTAGGAGCCAAAAATGGTTAGCTTCCTAAAGTCGAGAAAAGTCAGCTCCTATATTCAACCAAGGTCAACTTGTTGAGTTGACCAAGGTGAGATAAAACTCAATGTTGGTCATATATATATATATATATATATATATATATATATATATATATATATATATATATATATATATATATATATATATATATATATATATATATATATATATATATATATATATATATATATATATATATATGTGTGTGTGTGTGTGTGTGTGTCTGTGTGCAAGAGGCATAAAAGGGAGGTCTATTGTAAGTGCAAGGAAAGAGAAAGATAATTGGTAGAAAGAGAGACCCTTTGCATGATCCTTACATAATTATTATGGTACACATAAAATATATGGGAGAGAAGTATATAGAAGTGTTCCCTAAGGAGGGGATTCAAGGTTAAGACGATTAGAAATTATGGCAAGAATGTGAAGTTCTACATAATGAAGGGAAACTAAGATGATGCAATGGCCTTGGAGAAATTCAATTATTTATATATGCTATTAAAGGTAGAGATGGTGTGAGAATATTTGAAAATAAAGGTATGAGGAAAGATGGAAGCAAAATAAAGATGAATAAAGATTCTTCTTACAGATGTAGCAAGGATCACTTCGGATTCTCCTATTCTTTGAATTATCTGACTAATACTAGAACTGTGTGCGAATTTTGTCCAGATTGTGGAAAAGAGCATCTCTTGAGGGATTTTGCTAAAAATAATAAAAAGGGAAAGAACATGAAGGTATGATGAAAGATGGAAGCAAAATAAAGATGAATAAAGATTCTTCCTACAGATGTAGCAAGGAATAGCTCCGATTCTCCTATCCTTTGAGTTGTCAGACTAATACTAGAACTAAGTGCGGATTTTATCCAGATTATGGAATAGAGCATCTCTTGAGGGATTTCCCTAAAAATAATAAGAAAGAAAAGACCACTTAGGTAAACATCATAGAGATAGTAGAAGTAGCTTATACGAGCTATAGTACATGAGTCCCAATGCAATTAGTGACTAAAGCCCAATCTTAAAATAGAGAAGTGAAAATGGAAATTGAAGTATTCAACCCACCTGATGGAAATGAAGAGGAACAAAGCTCAAGTCATAGTAAAAACAAATGACAATAGTGAGATTTAAGTAAAAGGAGAGCACATGCATGGAAAGAAAGAAAAGATAAACCAAAAGAGAAGTGCAAACCATGAATGATTTATTTGTGTTGGGAGATTCTTTAGTGAAAAGGGACTTGAGTATTTGTAGGAGAAGAAGAAGAAGTGAAATACTGGCACCGAAAGCTTCTGTATCTTGATTACAAGGAAAAGTACGATGGGTGTGTCTAGAATAAGACAAAGTGTTCTCTGTGCAGAGTGCTTAAACCCAAAAAGCACACAAAAACAAGTATACAAGCTACAAAAAGTCCTTGTGTAGTCAATCCTCTTTGTATCGAACCTCAACCCTCTCTAGTAGCTTGCTCTTGTGCACACCTTGCACTCAAGCTTCCAATAGAGTAGGAGAAGGGCCACTTTCTATCGACGTGCAACACCTCCTCATTGGTACCTTGGTCCAACTTGATTTCCTTCCTCAATGGTTCTCTGTGCAGTCTCTTTGTGCACACTTGATCACCTTCCTTGCACGCTTGTCTCTCAATTGGCTCTCTGTGTCGCTTTGGTTCATTGTGTCTCTTGCTCTTCTCTCCTAGTGTAGAATATTCTCTCTCTACTTAGTCTATCTCAAATAATGCCAATCCTTGTTGTGTGTGTCGATTCCACTTGTGTATGCCACCTAAAATTGATAGAGTATCTTGGTGCTCACTTTGATGTCCTAAGAATTAGTAAATGTCTAAAGTCACCAACTCCCTATTTTGTGTTGTAGTGACTTTAGGAGAAAACAAAATTTTATATGGGAGGCCATACATACCCTTTTGTGTACCACATCCTCTTCATATGACTTCACTTTTGACCTTCAATTCTTTATGTGTGCATAAGGGAGGTTCACCTGAACCTTCCAAAATACTTAAAACCCTTGAAAACCTTACAAAAAGGACAAACCTATGACTTGGATTTATCTTTTCCTGCAAAACCATTATGAATAAACTATTTGTACACTACCTGTGCACCTTGTTCTTGACCCCTTGTGCACAACCTGTGCACCACTTTGTACTTTTGCACCACCTGCACATCACTCGCAAAGTCATGACTTTGACCTTTGACCATCTCCATAGTTGATTACTTTGATTTTGACTAGTTTAACCTTTGATTGGCTCATAAATTTGAAAGAAAAACAAGAACAAGAAAAAGATCAATTTCTCAATGAATCTCTCTATAATCATGCACAATCATCTGTGCAAGTGAGATCAATTCTAGACAAACCCAAAATGACCCAAACAAAGCAACAAGAACGATTGATTCTAATAGATCCCATGCTTGAAGACATCAAATGTTCTTAAAAGCTTATCATGTGAGATTAGCCACTAGATCACTTTTAGAGCACCACAAAAAGTGCTATCCTAAAAGAGACCTAGAATGAGAAAGGTTTGCTTTGTGCATGAAAATGAAAGAGGTGCTATCCTCGAACGTGTGCCCACTCTAGTACCAAATACCAAGATTTTAGAACATCAATTCTAGGAATTCACGCAACAAGTGGTACATAAGGATCCACCTCAAGGTCAAATTAGACCGTTGGAAGAAGCTCCTCATGTACCTAGAGTGCCAAGAATAGAAGTAAAGATAGAAAAGACTATACCAGATATGGATGAAGCTTGGATTCAAGAGCTCTAGGAAAGAGGTCATTAAATCAATGGAAGAAAGAGAAATAGACCAAACCACCTATCCTTGAGATATTTTTCAAACAACAAAGTGAGAATCCTCCAAAAGGATCTTGTTATAGTGATGCTCATAACCTTAGCATTCATGGGGAAGATAACGTGATTCTACACACTCTTCCTAACTACATGGGAGAGTATGAAGCCAAATTAAAATATAAGAGAGCACCTATGGTAAGAATAATATGCATCAAAGGTAGTGAGATAAAGCCATCAACTTTTGGAAGAGAAAAGAGGTCAATGTACGCTCACTTTAGATGAAATTTTGAAAGTGAAACCTCATCTTTGGGATAAGCTATCCCAATGTGCAAAGCTACACAAAGAAGACAACATAGAGACTACTTCTACTCAAGCTAGCTCTAGTGTAAGTCAAATCCCATTAGACAAAATTGGGAAATACAGTGAAGGGGATGAGAAAAGCACCTATTTTCCCGTCCTCTACAATGATTACTATTGGAGTTAGACATCTACAAAAGCACACAAACAACACAAGGAAGAAGAAGAAGCTTGGAGCACAACACACAATATTGAATATATTACCACTAGAATGTACAAAGGTAAGTAACCCATTAGGGCTATAGGCATATATACAAGCTGGGGGGAAAAAACCTCCTAAAGAGGGAAAAAAGCGCCATAGTGGTCCTAGTGTGTTCACACACATCACTACCTAAATATATCAACAAATCCCCTTGGGAGTGATGCAATGAACAAGGAGCTGGCACTCATGTATACGGAAGTGCCAAGCTATGTGGAATCAATCCACAAAAGGAAGTTAGCCCAAAGCTTTGTGGAAAGCTTCAAACTTCTCCCTAGGTAGAGCCTTCGTGAAAAGATCTGCAATGTTCTCCTGCATGGGCACATTTGCCAAGCTGATCTCTCTAGAAGAGAACCTCTCCCTGACATAATGATAATACACCTCAATGTGCTTAGTGCGATCATGGAACACAAGGTTACTCGCAACTACCAATGTGATCTAATTGTCAGTAAAGATGGTGGTGGCAGAAGACTGACCAACACCCAAATCATCCATAAGGCGTTTGAGCCACACACACTCAACAGTTGATGTGGAAGCTGCCCTATACTTAGACTCACAAGTGGAAGTGGCCACAGTAGGCTGCTTCTTGCTCAACCAAGATATGCATGAGCTACCAAGCATGAAGCAAAAGCCACTAGTGGACAAACGAGTGTCATAGCAACCAACCCTATCAGAGTTAGAAAAAGCATGCAAATTTGGCAGTAGTGATCCCCCCTTGGGATAAAACAACCCAAGTAGCGGGATACAACTCAAGTAGCAAAAGATGTGCTTAGCTACTTGCCAATACTTGACACCTGGGCAATACATAAACTTGCTCAACTGTGAGACAACAAACTGAATATCTAGTCGAGTAATGCATAAGTAAAT
Source organism: Ceratopteris richardii (assembly GCA_020310875.1). Classification (NCBI taxonomy): domain Eukaryota; kingdom Viridiplantae; phylum Streptophyta; class Polypodiopsida; order Polypodiales; family Pteridaceae; genus Ceratopteris; species Ceratopteris richardii. The sequence goes on along the minus strand of CM035441.1, from coordinate 56,759,754 downwards.
CAAGCATCCAATAGCCTGCTGATAGAGAACAACATCAAATGCATCTCCAGCATCATGAAGACTCAATCATAATCTTATCTCCATAGGAGTGGCAATAGGTTTACAATCTTCACGTCCAAAACACTAAAATAATGTGTCAACATATTTCATTTGACACAAAGCTATTCCGCCAACTTGCATAAAGTGAGTGCCCATATAATGATGCGAATGCCCCAAATTAGACATCTCAAATAAGGCATGCAAATATGCCTTGAAATCAGCAATATGCTTCTCATGAGGACCAGTGAGCAGCATGTCATCAGCATACACAACAATGATTAGAAGCACATTATTAGCATGCTTAACATATAAGGTTCTTTCAGTTGGATTGTTCTTTAAACCATGTGCAATCAAATAGGCATGTATCTTTTCATACCAAGCACGTGGTGCTTCTTTAACATGCACACTTGGTTTTCATGCCCTTTTTGCACAATGCCATGGGGATGAAAAACATACACTTCTTCATGCAATTCACCATTCAAAAATGTTGCTTTAATGTCCAACTGATGTACATTCAAACCATGATGAGCTGCAAGTGCACAGATGCTACAAACAGTAGTCATTTGGCATGTAGGTGCAAAGGTTTCATCAAAATCAATGCCTCTTTCCTATGCATAACCGTTTGCAACAAGCCTAGCCTTATACCTGACAACTGTTCCATCAAGTTTATGCTTCAGATTCTATAACCACTTAGTGCCAATGGCCTTCTTGCCAAGAAGCAAGTCACATAAAGGCTAGGTACCATTTTTCATGATAGCATCATATTCAGATTGCATTGTAGCCATCCAATGTTCAAAATTTTGTGCTTCATCAAACAAAACAGGCTTAGTCTCATCACAGAGACTAAAGGCATCCATAGCGTAGAAATTTGATGGAAAAGAGGCACTGTGAGAGCCTGAACGAGTACGGTATGATAGAGGTGCATCTAATTTTCTGTCATGCAAAGTCAGCACTAGCCATTTTGGCATAGTTTTTGCCTCCTCAATATCAGCTCTCTCATCAACAAGTGCAACATGCAAATGCATCAGAAATGGAATGATCTGCATAATCACATCAAACTTGTAAGGGCTAAGAAGTTGCCTCAATAGGACTAGCACTAAACTATCCACCTATAAAAAGAGGTAGCAAAATATCATACATGTCTTTGGAGCTAACAGATGTCTCCTTCGTACATGAAAGAAAAGGCTGAATAACATCTTCCACAAAAACAACATCTCCCTTTCTATCTATTCATTAAGTGACTTTTCCTTTCTTTCAAGTGGTGGATCATGTACATGAGATTTTTGCTCTATGCCACTCAATAAACTCCACAATCCTTTGCCCATAAGGTAGTTGTTAACTCTAAATTTTCATGATTGATAGTTTCCTTTCTCTAAATTCTCTATTTGTGCACTATACTAAACCATACTAAGCTCTAAAGTGATCCTTTAGCCTCTCCTCAAGTTTTTTTAATGCTTTAGAAGGTGCGGATGTTACTTGTTAACAACTGCTCCCTTGATAACCTTCAAGTAGTGGAAGTCTTGATTGATGTAGCCCCCTTTTGATGTTTTCTTGAATTGATAAGCCCTTCTTATGCTTCCACGAGTTGTCTTGATCCCTCTAAGTCTTCAATGTGATGTCCAATGATATCTCCAAGCCTCCAAAATGCTATGGTAAGACTGAAGGGAGAAGATTCTAACACCCCAATGGGACTATGGAATATTTTTGCCCTTCACTAGGCCCACAAACAATGATATATGCTCACTATTATGAAATTCCTCTATATTTGTATAGATTCATAAAATGAAATTTTGAAAAACTAAACTAGATTTTTAGCTCTATCTAAGAAGATTTGAATCAAGCCAAATGGATGATCTAGTTGTGAGAAGCATCCACTTCAAGATAGGCTTCTGTCTAAAACATTCTTTGCCTGTATGTACAGATATAACTTCACAAACTTGGAAATTTCTCATAATTCACTTTGTAGAAAAACTTGAAAGTTTGGAAAACTTTGAGGAAATTTATGAGAGACCAAATGAAGCTTGAAATCAATAAAATTTAGTACAAGGAGGAAAAAAATTCTTTTCACTTTGGTACAAAAGAAATTGTGAAAGCCTAACTAAACCTCTAGATGAGGAGTAAAATCATGAGAAAATCAGATAAGCAAGCAACAGACCTGCTCATTGGAGTTTAGGAGTTAACTAAACTAAGTAGAAAAATTGGAAATCATAAAAATCAAGAAACAAAGGAAAAATTATTCTTATATAGTTCTTTTATGTTTCTTAGAATCTAGTTAACCACTGACCAATCAATCTAGGTCCACTTTTGGTGGGTAATTCATAAGCTTTAAATTTTATTGATTTTGATGGAGCTTCTAGCTCAATTCCATGAATTTAATTCCTACCTAGTTTTTTATTGATCCACTTGAAAAACTCGTGGATAAGTCCTTTTGTATGGTTGAGACTTGATTTTCAATAATCTATAATGAGGGAACAACTAAAAGTGAGGTCCATGGATATTCCATCCAAGTTGTTGGACTAGAGGTCAAGCACAAGCATGGAAGCACATCAGCAAAGTGGACATACAAGAAGAAGGAGCATATAGGGAGCTCCAAGAAGTACATGTAAACTTTTCAAAATAAATCCCTATAAAAATAGTGATTTTCATTACAAAAAGCCATTGTAAATACTATTTCATATTTTTTTTAATGCATTTTGTTCAAGCCGAGGAATTCTCAAGCTTAAGGAGTATTAGAAGTATCATCCTACCAATTTTCATAATTTTAAGACTTTGTTTGAGCCCTCAAATAAGCCCTAGACCCTAATTTTTAACTAGGCCGGACACTAGCTCTAGACAGGGACAAAACTACTCAAAAAACTATAAAAACAGCTAGAGAGCTCATTTTTGGGGTTGTCTTGTTAGAGAGTTAGGTTCTTAGTAGTTGGTGAGAGATTTGAGCTTTTGTAAGAGAACTCTTTGCAATAGAAAGCTTTCCATTGTTCCTCTTTGTTGGGTTATGAGGGTTGCTCACAATTTCTCTTATGTAAAGGCACCCTATAGTATTCATAGAAATACCCTTTCTTGTATTTAGGAGATGTGCCCATGTGAACACTCTCCTAAGCCCTTTTAATATTTTCCTTAGGCTATGGTCATGAAGCCTACTAAAAAAATACCTTTTTGCACACATATGGGAATTCCCACGTAGAAGAATCCCATGCCTTTATTTCTCTTGGAGTGGGTTGTTAGAAGGAATATTTTGCAAGACATAGAAAGATATGAGTATGTCATCCCTTTTTGACTAGTCAAAAAGGGGCACATGGGGAAATGTGCTTAGCCTATATATAGAGGCTCATTTTTGTAAAGAGGGGAGCTTTTGGTTCGACGCACTCTCATGTGTATATCTTTTTAATGGAAGAACTCTCTTTTCTCTTAAGGCTTTGTGCATATGTGTATGTAGTCTTAGAGTGTGAGAGAGTGAGGTGTGTATGCATGCTTGTCTTTCCCATGTGTGCAAGTAGAGTGTTGCAATTATCTTGTATTTTACATATGTGACTAGGATCCTTGACTCCCTTCTCTCCATATTTTCAAGCATGTGGCATAGTTGCGAGCTGATGGACAATGGCTTGAACATGTTGGAGGTTGGGGTGGATGAAAGGAGAGTCATTCTTGAGCCTTCCTTCTTGCTTCCATGCAAGGTGGCGTGGGTCTAGGATTCCCAAGGGCATACTACAACAACAAATTTGGCACCGTCACCGGGGAGAATGGCCTTTCATCACTTGGAGAGCTCAAGAGCATGTGGTAAGATATTGATTTGCAAGTTTTAGGCTTATACACCTAGTTTATGTGTGTTGGCATGACACTTTCACCCTTCCTTGGGACCATTATCTCCCCATTTTCTTGTTTTTAGTAGGATAGTTTTAGTTCATGTTTGGTTGATGCACAAAAACACCCCCCAACCCCCCTTCTCTCATCCTCTATCACATACACACACAACCCCACACACGCACTCAGGCATCACCCTCCATCTCTCTTCCATTTCTTGTTTCAAGTGAATGCCTTGGAAAGGGGGAGGGTGAGTACCCTCTCTGCTCCCTTCTCTCTCTTCATCTTTAAAAAAACCAAAAAAAAAATGAAGTTAAATGTTTGATAAGTGTAAGCCTCAAATCCCTACGATATCTCTTTCCCCACTCATATATGTAGGGTGCTTTGGATGCTATCTCTGCTCGGATATGCATACGAATCTGTTGGAGGTGATCATTTAAAGGCCCCTCTTAAAATATCCAGTCTTAAAGGGACGTTGGTGGAGAGAAGTTAATGAGGACGTATGCAGGGCTGTGGATGTGAATCTTGGGTTTGGAGGCCCATTTTTGTCGCAAGCACATGGGTGGGTGGTGGGGAAAGGTTACCTCTCCCTCCCCATCCCATTCTCTACTTCTCCCTTTTCGGGGTTGAGCAAGGTCTACTCCCCCTCATCATGCTTCTACCCTGCATACAGCTATGGCAGTTAGAGCTCTGTCCCCTATCAAAATGGTGATATACGTCTGTTCCCCTTCCCATTCCTTCTCTGAATGAGCTCTGGGGTCGAGTTCTTATGAACTCCCCCTCCCTTTCCTTCTGCACATACTCCCCCTTTTTGCCTTTGGAAGCTGTCGAGCTCGCGCATCTGTGGGTTTGTACTTGACTTGTGCTCTCCACTCGTCTCCTCGATTTGACTACAAACCAAGGCGTGATGCAATTCTACTCCTGTGTGTTCTCCTTTGAGGTAGGCTTCTACTCCGGGTAAGCTTTCTCACTAGCTCTCATCGGCATGCCTCACTTCCATAGTGTTGATATATTTAGGTAGTGATGTGTGTGAACACTCTAGGACCGCCGGGGCACTTTTTTCCCTCTTTAGGAGGTTTTTTTCCCCCGGCTTGTATATACGCCTATTGCCCTAATGGGCTACTTATCTTTGTACATTCTCTAGTAATACATTCAGTCGTGTGTGTTGTGCTCTAAGCTTCTTCTTCTTCCTTGTGCTGTTCGCGTGCTTCCGCAGACGTCTAACTCCAACAATTGGTATCAGAGCAGGTCGTTGCTTCTTCTAGGGCGCCGTCGACACTCCTCCGTTTGCAGTCTCAGATTCGCACAAAATTTGGTGAGCATACTCACGGTGTTTCCGAGATCAAAACAGCTTTGCTGTGTGGTGCCGAAATCGCGATCTGAGCTCGTTTCGGCCTCCGAACGCACTATCGCAGTGCTTGTGCAGGCTATTTCGTCCTTTTGTGCCAAAGGTATATACCAGTTTCTGTTTGCAAGTTTAAGCGTCTCGAAGTCTGCTACAGGTCTAGCAGAACTCGTTTGGGCAGTTCCGTTCAACTTTTTTAGATACAGTCAATTTTCTGCATCAAGGTATTTTAGTCACCGGCCATGGCTGAAAGCAGTGATGTATTCCGTATGTTGGCTGTTGAGGATAAGTTGGATGGTACCAACTACCCATTATGGGCTTATATGATGCGACATGTACTGGTTGCAAAAGGATTGTGGAACATTGTGCAGGGTGTTGAAAGACGTCCTGTTACACCTGTAACGACAGGTACTGCAAATACAGGTGTTGGAGCTGATGAAGATGGTGTCGAAGATGATATTCCGCAGATTCCTGTTCGTGCTGCTGTTTCTGTTGCACCTACTGCAGAGCAGATTCGTTGGGATGGCAGAGATGCCCAGGCACATGCATTGATAGCTTTGTCTGTCAAACGTGCCATTATTCCTCACATTCGCTCTTGCAGAACAGCAAAGGATGCTTGGGATACACTTACCACTTTGTACCAGGCTAGGAATGAGGCTCGTGTTGCTTACCTCCGAAAACAGTTGGAGAGTGAGCACATGAATGAAGGTGATTCTATCGACAGTTTTCTTACAAAGATCAAAGACCTGAAGGAACAATTGATTTCTGCTGATGAGGTTATACCAGATAGCTCACTTGTGCAGACCGTTCTGAATGGTCTTCCTGATTCATATCAGAGTTTTGCCTCTACTCTTCGGTTGATGATGAAAGGCAATCCGAATGCCTTGTCATTTGAGGAATTAGTCTCTGTTCTATTGCAGGAAGATCAGTCCAGGCAGAACAGGTCCATTATGCGTGTTGCAGATCAAGCTTTCCTGGCTAGTCAGAAGGGCAAAGGAAAATGGAGCTCTTCTACTAGTAAGCAGAAATCTGCAAATGCTGCACAATCGAAGAACCAGGATAAAGATGAAAAGAAATCAGAAAAGCAGAAATTGTTCTGCAAGTACTGTAAAGGAAATGATCATATTATAAAGAACTGTCCAAAACTGGCTGCTAAAGAGGCAAAGAAGAAAGAGGCTGGAATGGTTGTTGCAGAGGCCTCTACACCAAAAACAGAGTCTGCAAATCTTGTGCAGGAAGAAGAATGGGCGTTTACTACTGTCTGCAGTTTTGACCTATCTTCTCATGATCAGTGCATGTCTGCAGTAGACTCAGATGTTTGGTACTTTGACAGTGGGGCGACCAAACATATTACCTCGCAGCGCAGTTTCTTCTCTTCACTTGAGCCTGCTCCTACAGGGAATACTGTCACATGCGCCAATAACTCCTCTTATCCTGTTATGGGAGTTGGTAAGATCATTCTGACTACTGCTGATGGTAGTTCTTTCACTTTGTCAGATGCTTTATTTGTGCCAGGGATAAAAAAGAATCTGTTATCAGTTTCTGCATTAGCCAAGATTGGCTTGGTTGTGAAATTTGTTGATGACAGGTGTACAGTCCATGATCTCTCAAATGGCGATGTGATTATTGCTTCTGGCATTTTATGTCGTGGGCTGTATAAGCTCGTAGACTATGAAAGATCTGTGAATGATTCGGCATGTGCAGTTCATGATTCTCAGGCTATGTCAGATGCAAAGCTTTGGCATGCACGCTTTGGTCATCTGAATTTTGCTAGTTTGTTACGCCTGCAGAAATCTGAAATGGTGTCCTCTTTGCCCAAACTTGAGGCACCTGGAAAACATGTTTGTGAAGGCTGTATTTTGGGCAAAATGCAGCGTTCTTCCTTTCCAAAAGATGGTTCAGTTCGGGCTATGCAGAAATTGCAGCTTGTACATAGTGATGTCTGTGGTCCTATGCAGACACCCTCTTTTGGAAATTACCTTTACTTCGTGACTTTCATTGATGATTTTTCCAGGCATGCATGGGTATATCCACTCAAAGCAAAGTCCGAAGTGTTCATGTGCTTCAAACAGTTTTTGGTTTTGGCTGAAAATCTGTCAGCATGTAAAATGGGCACCCTCCGTTCTGATCGAGGGGGGGAATATATGTCTTCAGATTTTAATGCATTTCTGGCTGAACGTGGGATAAAACACCAGTGTACAGTGCCGTATACACCTCAACAGAATGGAGTTGCTGAACGAAAGAACAGGTCACTCATGGAGATGGCGAGGTGCATGGTCAAAAGTCAGGCTTTACCACATAGTTTCTGGCTTGAGGCTGTCATGTGTGCAGCATATGTACTGAACAGGTGTCCCACCAAAGCGTTGCAGTCTATCACTCCATATGAGGCTTGGCATGACCGCAAGCCATCTGTTGCTCATCTGCGTGTTTTTGGTTGTTTGGCATATGCATTAGTGCCTGAACAACATCGCAGAAAATTGGATGATAAGGCAGTAAAATGTATTTTTGTTGGGTACAGTTCTGAAAGTAAAGGCTATCGTCTGTATCATCCACAGACTAAACGCATTCTGGTTAGCCGTGATGTTGTCTTTGTGGAAGATGCTATTCAGCCATTGCTTTCATGTACTAAGGAGACATCTGTTAGCTCCAAAGACATGTATGATACTTTGATGCCTCTTTTTACAGGTGGACAGGCTAGCGCTGGTCCTAATGAGGCAACTTCTCAGCCTTTGCAGGTTTCATATGATGATGCAGATCATTCCATTTCTGATGCAGATTTACATGATGCACTTGTTGATGAGAGAGCTGATATTGAACAGGCAAAAACTATGCCAAAATGGCTGGTGCAGACTTTGTTGATATATTTAGGTAGTGATGTGTGTGAACACTCTAGGACCGCCGGGGCACTTTTTTCCCTCGTTAGGAGGTTTTTTTCCCCCGGCTTGTATATACGCCTATTGCCCTAATGGGCTATTTATCTTTGTACATTCTCTAGTAATACATTCAGTCTTGTGTGTTGTGCTCCAAGCTTCTTCTTCTTCCTTGTGCTGTTCGCGTGCTTCCGCAGAAGTCTAACTCCAACAATTGGTATCAGAGCAGGTCGTTGCTTCTTCTAGGGCGCCGTCGACACTCCTCCGTTTGCAGTCTCAGATTCGCACAAAATTTGGTGAGCATACTCAGGGTGTTTTCGAGATCAAAACAACTTCGCTTTGTGGTGCCGAAATCGCGATCTGAGCTCGTTTCGGCCTCCGAACGCACTATCGCAGTGCTTGTGCAGGCTATTTCGTCCTTTTGTGCCAAAGGTATATACCAGTTTCTGTTCGTCAGTTTAAGCGTCTCGAAGTCTGCTACAGGTCTAGCAGAACTCGTCTGGGAAGTTCTGTTCAACTTTTTGAGATACAGTCAATTTTCTGCATCAAGGTATTTTAGTCACCGGCCATGGCTGAAAGCAGTGATGTATTCCGTATGTTGGCTGTTGAGGATAAGTTGGATGGTACCAACTACCCATTATGGGCTTATATGATGCGACATGTACTGGTTGCAAAAGGATTGTGGAACATTGTGCAGGGTGTTGAAAGACGTCCTGTTACACCTGTAACGACAGGTACTGCAAATACAGGTGTTGGAGCTGATGAAGATGGTGTCGAAGATGATATTCCGCAGATTCCTGTTCGTGCTGTTGTTTCTGTTGCACCTACTGCAGAGCAGATTCGTTGGGATGGCAGAGATGCCCAGGCACATGCATTGATAGCTTTGTCTGTCAAACGTGCCATTATTCCTCACATTCGCTCTTGCAGAACAGCAAAGGATGCTTGGGATACACTTACCACTTTGTACCAGGCTAGGAATGAGGCTCGTGTTGCTTACCTCCGAAAACAGTTGGAGAGTGAGCACATGAATGAAGGTGATTCTATGGACAGTTTTCTTACAAAGATCAAAGACCTGAAGGAACAATTGATTTCTGCTGATGAGGTTATACCAGATAGCTCACTTGTGCAGACCGTTCTGAATGGTCTTCCTGATTCATATCAGAGTTTTGCCTCTACTCTTCGGTTGATGATGAAAGGCAATCCGAATGCCTTGTCATTTGAGGAATTAGTCTCTGTTCTGTTGCAGGAAGATCAGTCCAGGCAGAACAGGTCCATTATGCGTGTTGTAGATCAAGCTTTCCTGGCTAGTCAGAAGGGCAAAGGAAAATGGAGCTCTTCTACTAGTAAGCAGAAATCTGCAAATGCTGCACAATCGAAGAACCAGGATAAAGATGAAAAGAAATCAGAAAAGCAGAAATTGTTCTGCAAGTACTGTAAAGGAAATGATCATATTATAAAGAACTGTCCAAAACTGGCTGCTAAAGAGGCAAAGAAGAAAGAGGCTGGAATGGTTGTTGCAGAGGCCTCTACACCAAAAACAGAGTCTGCAAATCTTGTGCAGGAAGAAGAATGGGCGTTTACTACTGTCTGCAGTTTTGACCCATCTTCTCATGATCAGTGCATGTCTGCAGTAGACTCAGATGTTTGGTACTTTGACAGTGGGGCGACCAAACATATTACCTCGCAGCGCAGTTTCTTCTCTTCACTTGAGCCTGCTCCTATAGGGAATACTGTCACATGCGCCAATAACTCCTCTTATCCTGTTATGGGAGTTGGTAAGATCATTCTGACTACTGCTGATGGTAGTTCTTTCACTTTGTCAGATGCTTTATTTGTGCCAGGGATCAAAAAGAATCTGTTATCAGTTTCTGCATTAGCCAAGATTGGCTTGGTTGTGAAATTTGTTGATGACAGGTGTACAGTCCATGATCTCTCAAATGGCGATGTGATTATTGCTTCTGGCATTTTATGTCGTGGGCTGTATAAGCTCATAGACTATGAAAGATCTGTGAATGATTCGGCATGTGCAGTTCATGATTCTCAGGCTATGTCAGATGCAAAGCTTTGGCATGCACGCTTTGGTCATCTGAATTTTGCTAGTTTGTTACGCCTGCAGAAATCTGAAATGGTGTCCTCTTTGCCCAAACTTGAGGCACCTGGAAAACATGTTTGTGAAGGTTGTATTTTGGGCAAAATGCAGCGTTCTTCCTTTCCAAAAGATGGTTCAGTTCGGGCTACGCAGAAATTGCAGCTTGTACATAGTGATGTCTGTGGTCCTATGCAGACACCCTCTTTTGGAAATTACCTTTACTTCGTGACTTTCATTGATGATTTTTCCAGGCATGCATGGGTATATCCACTCAAAGCAAAGTCCGAAGTGTTCATGTGCTTCAAACAGTTTTTGGTTTTGGCTGAAAATCTGTCAGCATGTAAAATGGGCACCCTCCGTTCTGATCGAGGGGGGGAATATATGTCTTCAGATTTTAATGCATTTTTGGCTGAACGTGGGATAAAACACCAGTGTACAGTGCCGTATACACCTCAACAGAATGGAGTTGCTGAACGAAAGAACAGGTCACTCATGGAGATGGCGAGGTGCATGGTCAAAAGTCAGGCTTTACCACATAGTTTCTGGCTTGAGGCTGTCATGTGTGCAGCATATGTACTGAACAGGTGTCCCACCAAAGCGTTGCAGTCTATCACTCCATATGAGGCTTGGCATGACCGCAAGCCATCTGTTGCTCATCTGCGTGTTTTTGGTTGTTTGGCATATGCATTAGTGCCTGAACAACATCGCAGAAAATTGGATGATAAGGCAGTAAAATGTATTTTTGTTGGGTACAGTTCTGAAAGTAAAGGCTATCGTCTGTATCATCCACAGACCAAACGCATTCTGGTTAGCCGTGATGTTGTCTTTGTGGAAGATGCTATTCAGCCATTGCTTTCATGTACTAAGGAGACATCTGTTAGCTCCAAAGACATGTATGATACTTTGATGCCTCTTTTTACAGGTGGACAGGCTAGCGCCGGTCCTAATGAGGCAACTTCTCAGCCTTTGCAGGTTTCATATGATGATGCAGATCATTCCATTTCTGATGCAGATTTACATGATGCACTTGTTGATGAGAGAGCTGATATTGAACAGGCAAAAACTATGCCAAAATGGCTGGTGCAGACTTTGCGTGACAGCAAATTAGATGCACCTTTGTCATATCGTACTCGTTCAGGCTCTCATAGTACCTCCTTTGCATCAGATTGCTATGCTATGGCTGCATCTAGTCTCTGTGATGAGAATGAGCCTGTTTCTTTTGATGAAGCACAAAATTCAGAAAATTGGATGGCTGCTATGCAATCTGAATATGATGCTATAATGAAGAATGGTACATGGTCTTTATGTGACTTGCCTCCTGGCAAGAAGGCCATTGGCACTAAGTGGGTATACAAGCTGAAGCGTAAACCTGATGGTACAGTTGACAGGTATAAGGCTAGGCTTGTTGCAAAGGGTTATGCGCAGGAAAGAGGCATTGATTTTGATGAGACCTTTGCACCTACATGCCGTATGACTACTGTTCGGAGCATTTGTGCACTTGCAGCCCATCATGGTTGGAATGTACATCAGTTGGACATTAAAACAGCATTTCTGAATGGTGACTTGCATGAAGAAGTGTATGTTTTTCAGCCCCGTGGCTTTGTGCAGAAAGGGCATGAAAACCAGGTGTGCAGGTTAAAGAAGGCGTTATATGGTTTAAAGCAAGCACCACGTGCTTGGTATGAGAAGATACATGCCTATTTGATTGCACATGGTTTTGAGAACAGTCCAACTGAAAGCACCTTATATGTTAAACGTGCTAATGATGTGCTTCTGATCATTGTTGTCTATGTTGATGACATGCTGCTCACGGGTCCTATTGAGACACATATTGCTGATTTTAAGGCTGATTTGCATGCCTCATTTGAGATGTCTGATTTGGGGCATTTGCATCACTATTTGGGCATTCAGTTTATGCACGTTGATGGTGGAATGGCTTTGTGTCAAACGAAATATATTGACACATTATTGCAGCGTTTTGGCCTTGAAGACTGTAAGCCTATTGCCACTCCTATGGAGACAGGTTTACGATTGAGTCTTCATGATGCTGGAGATGCATTTGATGCTGTTCTCTATCAGCAGGCTGTTGGATGCTTGATTTACTTATGCATTACTCGGCCAGATATTCAGTTTGCTGTCTCACAGATGAGCAGGTTTATGCATTGCCCAGGAGTCACGCATTGGAAAGCGGTTAAGCGCATCTTTCGCTACTTGAGTGGTACTCGGCTACTTGGGTTGTTTTATCCCAAGGGGGGATCACTACCGCCAGATTTGCATGCTTTTTCTGACTCAGATTGGGCTGGTTGCTATGACACTCGTGTGTCCACCAGTGGTTTTTGCTTCATGCTTGGTAGCTCATGTATATCTTGGTTGAGCAAGAAGCAGCCTACTGTGGCCACTTCCAGTTGTGAGGCTGAGTATAGGGCAGCTTTCACAGCGACTGTTGAGTGTGTGTGGCTCAGACGCCTTATGGCTGATTTGGGTGTTGGCCAGTCTTCTGCCACCACCATCTTCACTGACAGTCAGAGCGCATTGGCAGTTGCGAGGAACCCTGTGTTCCATGCTCGCACTAAGCACATTGAGGTGCATTATCACTATGTCAGGGAGAGGTTCTCTGCTGGGGAGATCAGCTTGGCATATGTGCCCACGCAGGAGAACATTGCAGACCTTTTCACGAAGGCTCTGCCTAGGGAGAAGTTTGAAGCTTTCCGCAAAGCTTTGGGCTTACTTCCTTTTGTGGAGTGATTTCCACATAGCTCGGCACTTCCTTATACATGAGTGCCAGCTCCTTGTTCACCGCATCACTCCCAGGGGGGATTTGTTGATATATTTAGGTAGTGATGTGTGTGAACACTCTAGGACCGCCGGGGCACTTTTTTCCCTCGTTAGGAGGTTTTTTTCCCCCGGCTTGTATATACGCCTATTGCCCTAATGGGCTATTCATCTTTGTACATTCTCTAGTAATACATTCAGTCTTGTGTGTTGTGCTCCAAGCTTCTTCTTCTTCCTTGTGCTGTTCGCGTGCTTCCGCAGAAGTCTAACTCCAACAGACTTTGCGTGACAGCAAATTAGATGCACCTTTGTCATATCGTACTCGTTCAGGCTCTCATAGTACCTCTTTTGCATCAGATTGCTATGCTATGGCTGCATCTAGTCTCTGTGATGAGAATGAGCCTGTTTCTTTTGATGAAGCACAAAATTCAGAAAATTGGATGGCTGCTATGCAATCTGAATATGATGCTATAATGAAGAATGGTACATGGTCTTTATGTGACTTGCCTCCTGGCAAGAAGGCCATTGGCACTAAGTGGGTATACAAGCTGAAGCGTAAACCTGATGGTACAGTTGACAGGTATAAGGCTAGGCTTGTTGCAAAGGGTTATGCGCAGGAAAGAGGCATTGATTTTGATGAGACCTTTGCACCTACATGCCGTATGACTATTGTTCGGAGCATTTGTGCACTTGCAGCCCATCATGGTTGGAATGTACATCAGTTGGACATTAAAACAGCATTTCTGAATGGTGACTTGCATGAAGAAGTGTATGTTTTTCAGCCCCGTGGCTTTGTGCAGAAAGGGCATGAAAACCAGGTGTGCAGGTTAAAGAAGGCGTTATATGGTTTAAAGCAAGCACCACGTGCTTGGTATGAGAAGATACATGCCTATTTGATTGCACATGGTTTTGAGAACAGTCCAACTGAAAGCACCTTATATGTTAAACGTGCTAATGATGTGCTTCTGATCATTGTTGTCTATGTTGATGACATGCTGCTCACTGGTCCTATTGAGACACATATTGCTGATTTTAAGGCTGATTTGCATGCCTCATTTGAGATGTCTGATTTGGGGCATTTGCATCACTATTTGGGCATTCAGTTTATGCACGTTGATGGTGGAATGGCTTTGTGTCAAACGAAATATATTGACACATTATTGCAGCGTTTTGGCCTTGAAGACTGTAAGCCTATTGCCACTCCTATGGAGACAGGTTTACGATTGAGTCTTCATGATGCTGGAGATGCATTTGATGCTGTTCTCTATCAGCAGGCTGTTGGATGCTTGATTTACTTATGCATTACTCGGCCAGATATTCAGTTTGCTGTCTCACAGATGAGCAGGTTTATGCATTGCCCAGGAGTCACGCATTGGAAAGCGGTTAAGCGCATCTTTCGCTACTTGAGTGGTACTCGGCTACTTGGGTTGTTTTATCCCAAGGGGGGATCACTACCGCCAGATTTGCATGCTTTTTCTGACTCAGATTGGGCTGGTTGCTATGACACTCGTGTGTCCACCAGTGGTTTTTGCTTCATGCTTGGTAGCTCATGTATATCTTGGTTGAGCAAGAAGCAGCCTACTGTGGCCACTTCCAGTTGTGAGGCTGAGTATAGGGCAGCTTTCACAGCGACTGTTGAGTGTGTGTGGCTCAGACGCCTTATGGCTGATTTGGGTGTTGGTCAGTCTTCTGCCACCACCATCTTCACTGACAGTAAGAGCGCATTGGCAGTTGCGAGGAACCCTGTGTTCCATGCTCGCACTAAGCACATTGAGGTGCATTATCACTATGTCAGGGAGAGGTTCTCTGCTGGGGAGATCAGCTTGGCATATGTGCCCACGCAGGAGAACATTGCAGACCTTTTCACGAAGGCTCTGCCTAGGGAGAAGTTTGAAGCTTTCCGCAAAGCTTTGGGCTTACTTCCTTTTGTGGAGTGATTTCCACATAGCTCGGCACTTCCTTATACATGAGTGCCAGCTCCTTGTTCACCGCATCACTCCCAGGGGGGATTTGTTGATATATTTAGGTAGTGATGTGTGTGAACACTCTAGGACCGCCGGGGCACTTTTTTCCCTCTTTAGGAGGTTTTTTTCCCCCGGCTTGTATATACGCCTATTGCCCTAATGGGCTACTTATCTTTGTACATTCTCTAGTAATACATTCAGTCGTGTGTGTTGTGCTCTAAGCTTCTTCTTCTTCCTTGTGCTGTTCGCGTGCTTCCGCAGACGTCTAACTCCAACACATAGGATTGGGCACTGCTGTTGCTTCACCATTATCGTGATGAGCATTGGGATTGAGCTCGTCAAGCCTCCTACCCGTCTCTGATAAGGTCGCATTTGTTGAGGATGAGCATCTCTGTGCTCCCCCTTGCTCTTTGAAAGATGATGCTTGGCGGTGGGGTTGAGCCTAGCTCTTGCTTCTATAGCTCCTTTTGCTACTCAGGACCAAAGCTTGGTGTTCCTCCCAGTCCAGCTACCTCAGAGTGAAGACATTCGAGATACTAATCAATTTTCTTAATTACTATACCGTGAGGAGTTTTGTGCTCCTTGCTTGCCTTTGAATCTCCACCCTAGAGGGATCATTTCATCGGCTAACTAAGGTTTCGGAGACACACGCACCTCGGCTTGTGTTCTTGGTGACTCCATCGCCTGTTATAGGAGGTTTGTCCCTTCGACCAAAATTTCGGGAGTTTCTTCTTCTAGTTCTTCAAGTCTGGTCTGACCAACTCAAACTCGAGCCTCCTTTGGTGCCAAAAAAATTTCTCTATTGTGAGCTTGTGCATTTTGTGGCTTTTCCCACTTGATTCCTCATATAGTCACGGTTCGGGCTGTTGCACATCATGCTGCAGGATCTTTAAGTCTTCTCTATTGTGCAGTTTCCACCAAAGGGTTTAGGAGTAAGCTCTTTGTTTCCCATAGACCTGTGAAGTGGTGCTACATACTTTGCACCTTGGAAGTCACTAGAGGCTCTCATGGCTCTCTCGGCTTCACCCCCGACGACTCTTTGGGAAGATGATCTCATCTTTGGGGTGAGAGTCAAATAGGGACACACGTTGTCAAGTGAGGGTCATGACAAATGTCACCCCGAGGGTTCCTTCATGTGTTGCACCAAGAGAAGAAATCTCAAAGTTTTCTTTGGCAAGGGCTACCACAAGCCTGTTGTAGTTATTGTCATGGACACAAAGGTAACCATCTCGAACATTAGATTCCATGTCACTTTCTATAACTCATGATTGGTTCAGAATTTAGGGAAACCAATGCTTCCATTGCATCTGAAACGTGCCAAAACCCTAAAATCGACTATCTTCTTGCTTGATTCTAACATCCAGAGACCGTGCTTTGAATTGATGACATCATCGATGACATCATCAATTCATAACCGCCCTTGGAAAACCTATATAAGGAGGGGTTGGACACATTCATCCTCAGTCTTTCCAATGCTAGTCTTGGGAGCTCAACGGATCTTGATCACCAAGTACTTTCAAGTTCCAGTTCAAGTTCTAGTCTTGTCTCTTGCTCTAGTCTGTTCTAGTATTGTATCGTAGACATCCTTTCTTGTCCTGTTGTTATCTCGTAGTACGAGATCCTTTCTAGTTATTTCTTGTATCTAGTTCATATCCCTAAAGGGGTTTATTGTAATTGAGATATCTTGTTTCCTACCTACGATCCCGGGTTGTGGGATCTCCTGTATCATCTCTAATCGAGTTTTCCATACCTATAGGTCCCAGGTTGTAGGACGTCTTGTATTGATCATTTATTCTTGTATCATTTTCCCTTCGTGGGTGTTCTTGTAATCAGAAGTGTATTTCCAAAATCTTGTCTAATCTAGTCAGAGAGCACAATGTAGTGCTCCCGTGACATTTTGGCAAGACTACGTTCATCAAGACCAAGCACCATGGAGATTATTCAAGAAGAATTTTTTTCTGCACTTAAAGTAATTCAACAACAAGTCCAAGAGATACGAGAAAACCAACAAAGGACTCAACAATAGAGTATTCAAGATGTAATCACAGAACTTCAGAGGCAAATCCAAGAGCTACAAATCATTGTAAGTCAATCTTCTTCAAGTACCCCCATGACAACTAACATGAAGAAAAGTCCAAAAGTGAGCATTCTTGAGAAATTTGATGGGACGAGATCAAAGTTTTGAGTATTTCTGCAACAAGTGAAGCTATTCATAAGGATGCAACCAGATAGGTACCCAGACGATGCTTCTCAAGTAGGACTCATAGGAACTCTATTATGTGGTCCTGCTCTTTCATGGTTTGCACCTATCCTTGAGAAGGACATGGATATTTTGCATGATTTCAAGGCCTTTATTCAAGAGTTCACATTCTCATTTGGAGATACCAATTGTTCACGTGTTGCTGAAACAAAGCTAAGGAAGCTACGTCAAGGAAATAGGCCTGCATCTACCTATGCATTAGAATTCAGACAAATCATTTGAGATCTCCAATGGCACAAGGATTATTTTATCAACCAATTTTGATGGGGCTTACATGACGATGTGAAGGACCTCATGTTAACCATGCCCAAGGTAAATACTTTGAATGAATTCATGAATCAGGCAATTGAGTGTGACAATAGGTTGTTTGAGAGAAAGCAAGAGAAGAAGATTTCTGTTCATGATCGAGAATACAAGTTTACCTCAGTTCCTCAACAACATATGTTGGAAGAATCTCAACCAGAACCCATGCAGTTGGATAACATTGGTGTCAGATGACTTACACAAAAGGAAAGAAAACATCAGAAAGATAATGGATTATGCTTTTATTGTGGAGATCATGATCATATGGTATTCAAATGTCCTAAGAAGAAGAATCAAGTTGGGATTAGGACTTCTACAATCACCATCCCACATAATAAGTATCATCATCAGAATCAAAAGAGGAGTACTACCCATCATGAGAATCATGGCTATGATTCTGTACCTAGATATACTACAAACCCTTTTCAGTTTCATCATGGATATCCCTCATCATCATGTTCTAGTACCACATATCAAGAACTCTACAAAGACCAAGAGCTATGAAGATTCAAGTCCTAGAAGATCTTAGTCACATAACCGCTCCTTGTGGAACTCGTCGCTTGAGGGGGAGGTGATGTCATGGACACAAAGGTAACCATCTCAAACCTTAGATTCCATGTCACTTTCTATAACTCATGGTTGGTTCATAATTTAGGGAAACCAATGCTTCCATTACGTCCTAAACGTGCCAAAACCCTAAAATTGACTGTCTTCTTGGTTGATTCTGACATCTAGAGACCATGCTTCGAATTGATGACATCATCGATGACATCATCGATTCGTAACCGCCCTTGAACCGCCCTTGGAAAACCTATATAAGGAGGGGTTGGACACATTCATTCTCAGTCTTGCCAATGCTAGTCTTGGGAGCTCAAGGGATCTTGATCACCAAGTAAGTACTTTCAAGTTCCAGTTCAAGTTCTAGTCTTGTCTCTTGCTCTAGTCTGTTCTAGTCTTGTATTGTGGACATCCTTTCTTGTCATGTTGTAATCTCATAGTACGAGATCCTTTCTAGTTATTCCTTGTATCTAGTTCATATCCCTGAAGGGGTTTATTGTAATTGAGATATCTTGTTTCCTACGTACGGTCCTGGGTTGTGGGATCTCCTCTATCATCTCTAGTGGAGTTTTCCATACCTATAGGTCCTGGGTTGTCGGATGTCTTATATCGATCATATATTCTTGTATCATTTTCCCTTTGTGGGTGTTCTTGTAATTTGAAGAGTATTTCCAAAATCTTGTCTAATCTAGTCAGAGAGCACAATCTAGTGCTCCCATGACGGTTATGGTTGTTGGGCCATTAAAAAAGAAACTATGAATCACACTATTAGAGTAAGTTGCTTGGATGTAGGAAAATGCTTAATCTGCTGAATGATGTGATCAAACACTTGGCTCACGTTATTTTTTGATCAACCATGTTTTGTACCTTTTATGTTCATGATCGAATATTGAACTTTTTTCTTACCATAAACATGGTTATATGGCACATGAATCTGGTTGTTGAAGCCCCATTCAACATATGATATATCCGGATCATAATTAGTGAAGTTATAAACTCTGTTTGGTAGCATCGAATCTTTAAGTCTCGGGTCACTGGGATTGGGATTATATGAAAGATTATGTTTTGGATTCCAACTTCCCTTCCGCAACACCTTATGGGCACTTCATTAAGTATGAATGCAGACTAAGAAATTTAGTTCCCCCTTCATAGGAATGATCAAAGGACTTCTGTATTGTCTGAATAGTAAAAACTGGCATTTTTTTAATGGCATAAGATTGCTTTCAAATTCGAACCGTGGAGTCCTGCATGCACTGTCTAGCTCTGCAACTGTTGTGCTCAAATCTGTTTTGCAAATTTTGATCATTAAACAAGGTGATTTTGTTTTGATAAACATATACTTGGTGTAGTGCTAATATGTTGACTGGTGTCTTTCGGCTCTATGTTTATGCAAGATGACTCTATGTTTATGTAGGATTACCACAATCTCCTTTGATTAAGTAGTGATGGGAAGAACTTATGTGGAATTTCTAATGATTGCATGTGCTTTTCTGATTTGTTTTTTACTCCTCCACCTGTGCATGCAAGCTTGATAGATTCTGGGCTATATGGGTGTTGGGGTGCCTCAATTTAGAAGAATATGGGTGCCCTACTTCAAGGGTTTGCTTCCATCGTCTTAGACTTCCACCCTATGAAAAGTAAGCAACATTTTTGGTGTTGTCTACTCTGATATTAGATGGAAAGAATCGGATGCACATATATGTAATTGCATGCCCTTTTATAATGTTCTCTCTGGCTAAGTATAGTCACTTATGTTTTTATAGTTGATGTCTCATTTGATAAGAGGAATGTGAAGGCCCTAAGATTCCATACCTCTTACCATCAATTAGGGGCTAGGGCTGTGGTTGGTGCTATGAATATATGTCTTGTAGGATTGTATGACTTTTTTAGGAACATGGTAGGAGCACAAGGGCATGGGTTGTAACAAGTTATTACTAGTTTGATTGTGCTTGTCATTGATTGGGGTTTGGTTGACCAAACCTGGTTGGGTGCACAGAACCTACTTACACTTTGAAAAGAACTTTGTGTTTGCACTGATTGAAGGAATGAATGTACGTTTAGTTATGCTATGATTACACACTGTTTGTGTGTCACCTCACCTGGTTTCTCACATCTCTCCTATGCTCATATGCACACATAAGACACCCAATGAACAGGAATGTATGAGCAATCAACGGTCCACATCTACTACATTTCATTGCAAGTGGTCACACATGCACAACATATTATGTTTGCAAGACATTTTTGACTTAGAAACGATTCACATGGTAAGATCAAGGGTCACTTATTGACAATTAGCAACACTAAAGATGCTTTATGGTCTCTTGACTACTTGAAGATTAATTGGTTTCACTCCTTTGGTGACTGCCCATGTATTTGGGATTGCGTCCTGAAAGCTTATGACTCTCTTCACTACTTGGAAACTTGTCAAATACAAGTCCCCATTATAGTCACTCTTCATGGAAAAAATAATGCCTTCTCTCATGGCCCTCAAAGTTAGAATGAGATGTTTGGTCACTTGAGGGTTCTAAAAGCAAAACTATTCATGAATATGATCTTGAGGTTTTCATAGGTTTTAATGTAACAAGTTAGAGCTTCTCCCTTGAGGAAAACTTAATTCTTAGTGGCGTAAGGGTGGGTATCAAAAATTCCAAAGGAAGCACAAAATTTTGACCAAAAACCATCTGAAAGGGAGTTGCATTGAGTACGGTCTTATAGGCCACTCGATATGCCCAAACAATGTGGTGTAACTGTTTGTCCCAATCTGAACGTTTGTTGTTCACAAGTTTTGTCAATATAGTGTAAAGGATCTTGTTAGTACTTTGTGCTTGACCATTGGCATGAGGATGATATGGTGCAGATTTCTTGTGAAACTAAAATTAGACTAAATGTTATTGTCTACTTCTTTTTAGAGACAATCTACTTGTTGCGTATGTTTAATTTTAGGTTTAGGAGCTCCTTAGTGAGGCTCTATTAGTCCTACATAGGACTACACAGTGGGATGTATGTTGGACTGACTACCCTCCAAGGGGATTGTGTCGCTTAGCATTGAAGACTTGAAGACTTGAAAACCTGAAGACCTGAAGACCTGAAGACCTGAAGACCTGAAGACCTGAAGACCTGAAGACCTGAAGACCTGAAGACTTAAAAACTTGCAGATTTGAAGACTTGACGAGGTGCAGATTTGAAGACTTAAGGACTCGCACATAGACCAATTCAGCAATGTATGATCCTCCTATCTTAGCTTTGTCGAAGATGACAAAGTCTACGGGGAGGAGAGTGTTGGGTTATGAGGGTTGCTCACAATTTCTTTTATGTAAAGGCACGCTCTAGTATTCATAGAGATATCCTTTCTTGTATTTAGGAGATGTGCCCATGTGAACACTCTCGTAAGCCCTTTTTAATATTTCCCTTAGGCTATGGTCATGAAGCCTCCTAAATAAAATACCTTTTTGCGAACATATGGGAAATCCCACGTAGAAGAATCCCATGCCTTTATTTTTCTTGGAGTGGGTTGTTAGAAGGAATATTTTGCAAGATATAGAAAGATATGAGCATGTGATCCCGTTTTGACTAGTTAAAAAGGAGCACATCGGGAAATGTGCTTAGCCTATATATAGAGGATCATTTTTGTAAAGAGGAGAGCTTTTGGTTTGACGTGCTCTCATGTGTTTTTAATGGAAGAATTCTCTTTTCTCTTAAGGCTTTGTGCATATGTGTATGTAGTCTTACAGTGTGAGAGAGTGAGGTGTGTGTGCATGCTTGTTTTTCTATGTGTGCAAGTAGAGTTTTGCAATTATCTTGTATTTTACATATGTGAATAGGATCCTTGAATCCCTTCTCTCCATATTTTCAAGCATGTGGCATAGCTGCGGGCTGATGGCCGATGGTTTGAACATGTTGGAGGTGGGCTGGATGAAAGGAGAGTCATTCTTCAGCCTTCCTTCTTGCTTTCATGCAAGGTGGTGTGGGTCTAGGCTTCCCAAGGGCATACTACAACAACACTCTCTTTGATCTTGCCTTGTGTGCGTGTGTGTGTATGTGTGTGCATGCTAGTGTGCTTCTCACTCACACATTTGTGCCTTCACATGCTCATGATCTTCATACCACTCCTCACGTCTCCACGGATTGACAAGTAAAGGAGGTGGTGCTCACGCTTGAGCTACACCAAATTTTGGTGCCGTTTCTAGGGAGAGAGCTTTGAGGACGAGCATTGTGATGGTAAGATTGTGGATTTGCAACGTTGGAAGGTAAAAACTAGTCATTTTCTATTAGTTTTCTGATTTTTCTTCTCCATCTTCATCATCAAAATCATCACCATCTTCATTTTCATAGGATTTTTCTTTTGAGTGCATTTTCATCATTTTCACATCATTTCTCATGTGCGGGAGTGTAAGAAAGAGCTAGGAAGTGCTTGGGAGTGCATGTACTTAAGTTTTTCATGAATTTTTTGCACATTTGGGGCTTGGCGCATAAATTCAAAATTCCTACCTAAAAGCCCAAAAAATCATGCCTTTCTTAGAAAATCGTGATTCTCTAGACAATTCAAAATTTTTTCCCGCCTATAAATTTATGAGAAAATAGCGATTCTATGTAATTGTGCATATTGAGAAATGCGCAATTCTCTACAAAAATTTGTGATTCTTTGGACTTAGTTCATTCAAGAAAATTGCAATTCTCTGGAAGAAGTTCGCGATTCTTTGGACTTGGCCATTTTGAGAAATTCACAATTCTCTGAAAGAAATTTGCAATTCTTTGGACTTGAGCATTTTGAGAAATTCGTGATTCTTTGGACTTGATCATTTTTTAGAAATTCGTCATTCTCTGGAAGAAATTCACGATTCTTTGGACTTGAGCATTTTGAGAAATTCGCAATTCTTTGGAAGAAATTTGCGATTCTTTGGACTTGGGCATTTTGAGAAATTCGCCATTCTCTGGAAAAAATTTGTGATTCTTTGGATTTAGTGCATTCAAGAAAATTGTGATTCTTTGGAAGAAATTCATGATTCTTTGGAGTTGGGCATTTTGAGAAATTTGTAGTTCTCTAGAAGAAATTCACGATTCTTTGGACTTGAGAATTTTGAGAAATTCGCGATTCTCTGGAAGAAAGTTGTGATTCTTTGGATTTGGGCAGTTTGAGATATTTGCGATTCTGTGGGAGAAATTCATGATTCTTTGGAATTTAGCATTTTGAGAAATTCACGATTCTCTGGAAGAAAGTCACAATTTCCTAGACTTTGTGCTTTTGAGAAAGTCACAATTCTTTGCTTGAAATTCGTGATTCTCTGCTTGAAATTCACGATTTCCTAGGCTTAGTGATTTTGAGAAAATCGCGATTTCTTGCCTTAAAGATTTGAGAAATTCATGATTCTCTGGATTTTTGGATTTGGAGAAAGTCACGATTCTGTGATAAAAGAAAAACACGACTTTTTGGCTACCTGATTTGCAAAAAATTGCAATTTTTTTAGAGGTCTTGTTTGCCTGTTTTGACCCCCATAAGCCTGATTAGACATAACTTTCTCATACGAACTCTGTTTTGAGTGATTTTGAGCTCCTTGGAAAGATCATTTTGAGTACTACAAAAACCTTTACTAGTTATTATAAAATTGATATGTGGAGTTATAGATATAGTATTTTGAAGTTGAACCTCATGTGGGACTAAGAAACCAAGGGGACTCCAAAGGATTTTTAGCAACACAAAGGGGAATTTCGGGACCAGAAGACAAAGCTTATGAACTTGAGATCTGGTAGACACCCACGAAAGGATAGACAAAGCATTAGATCTTATGAGGCTAGTGGCAACCATACAGCTAAGTCTTGGGCACAACAACTCAGTGGCCTTTAGCATGGAAAGACCTACAAGTAGCTCAGGCACTGCCTATTTATAGACACTAGGTCCCTATAAGACACAATTGGAGTATATCATAACCAACCGATTAGGTGCTTGCATCTATGAGGATGGCCTGAGGCGATCAGTGGTCCAACTCAAAAATCCCGATCAACCCTTCAGACTTGAACACCCAGTGGCTAAATTCAAAGAAGGTTCATACATTGATAAATAAGAACCATGTATGTGGTTACCAGCTTACCTGATAGGACATATGAGTTTGGAAATATCATTCCTAAGAATGAGATAGGAGACCTAGATCAAGGGGACCTAAGACAAGAACCCAAGACTCTTAGAGGCAAGTTAGTTTTGACCAGAGTGATCACTCTAGATTGGATCCCTCAAGACAACAAAAGCATAGAACTATTCTTGAATAGAGAAAGGGAGGAAGACTTTTGGAGATTCAAGCCAGATCCCCAACCCAATAATCACCATCTATGAATTCAAAGACCCTAAGACACCAAGCAAAGTTTTCTATCTAGATAACACATAAGAGAGAATGTTCTTAGTAATAGAGCATGAAAGGCATGCATACACTTGGAAGAGTGAATTGATTTTCCCTATAGCAAGGTTTAATGTTTCCCATGGCCTCCAAAGAGCAGGATCATTCAAGGCTCATGAAACCCAAAGGGAAAGAGCCAGAGAGAGACCTAAGGTCAGCTTTGCACACATTGTGGGCAGAGATAAATTTGGATTTGAAAGTGAAAGACCTGAAAGAGAGAGACATAGAGCACATAGGCACCAAAGAGATGATCATGACTTTCCATTGCTCAGACTGTGAGAGTACCCAAGAACCGTTAGACCCTCTCAAGTGGTTAAGACAATGAAAAACTACTTTGATGGGTCAGGAGACCCCTATGATAATGTGGCCAAATTCAAACAAGTGGTAAGAGCTGAACAGGTCGAGGATTTGTTCACCCAATTTGAGGCATTTGGTTTGAACCTTAAGGGTATTGCTTTAGCTTGGTTTCAGCCCCTAAACAGTCACAACTACAAGAATATAGGTCAACTGCTAGAAACATTCATTGTATAATTTTCCAAGAGTGGCATCAGGCATAACACATCATCCTTGATCCACAGCTTCAAGCAGAAACCCCAGGAAACAATTCGATTAGCTAGATGTAGATTTAAACGGTACGTGGAAAGATGTGCCACACCTGAATTACCTACACAAGCAAAACAAGTTTCCTTCTTTTTAGATGGACTTCTAAGCGGGAAAATTAGATCATATGTATATCTCAAGGAGCCAACCACACTAGATCAATGCTTGAGAATGTATATTGACATAGAAGACAACTTGGGTTAGGAGTTAGAATTATCCAAACTCTATAAGGATTCTGATAGTTCCACTAGTTACACTTCCAAAACCTCCACTGAGATAGATGAGATAGCTGAACAAGTTGCCAAGAAGCTAGGAGTTCAAAATAGACAAACACCAAGGGTCACCTCGTTAAAGCGATGTTACACTTGCGGAGGGGACCACATGGCTAATGTATGCCCATTGCAAAATTAGAACATGAGAGAAATGAATGTTGCATAGTGCACTATTGAGAGAAAGTACATGAACCACATAGCTCAAGATTGTCTGTACAACAGACACACGATAAGAAAAACTTACCAACAACCTTACCAACAGGGTAGATATTAGAACCAATACCAACAACTATATTATAGGCCACAAAAACAATATTAACCTCAATACCAACAACAATACTAGGCACCATATAGGCCAAAACTAGTCTTAAGAAACCAACTGCCATCTCCTGCCACTGGAATTCTAGTTACATATGCAATGGCAGAGGAGAACCCTAATAGAGCATTGGTATGTCAGGGCAACCATTTCATTTGTGAATGTCCCCACTCATCGGCTCTGGAAGAAGGACAAAACATCACAATACAAGGCTTTTGTCCTAAGTGCGACAAAGACCATCTCCCTAGAGATTGTCCAAGGAATCCCTCTAGTGCACCCAAGGTTACACCCATTAATGTGGTAGGCTTAGTGGTGGATTCACGTTCAAGTAGAGTTAACATGGCTCCTATACAAGTAGCCACTAGAGAACGAGCCTTAAAACATGCTAAACCAGTTGAGCAATCAGAGTCAAGTGAATCACGAGAGCCTAGTAAAAGGAAAACAAGAACATGGAAGGACACTAGAGGGAAGGCCAATCATAAATGGGATAGAAAGTTATCTGAACTAGAAGAAAGCCTAAAAGATGCAAAAACAAAAATAACAGACATTGCATCTCAAAATCCCTTGCATGCCAAAAACCCATCCACTCCACTTCATCCCACCCCACCAATCACTGTACATAGACCACAACCAGGGTCTGTTCTCACAAATCCAACCCCAGAAAACTTGGACATGATGTTCAAGGCCTACTAGGCTTGACTTCAAGAAGGGACAATAGTTGCAAGCCTAGAAAGAGTTACCCTAGAACAGATTTAGAGATTGAATGGACAAAAATGTGCATGAAAATGGTAGAACTAGCTCAGGCTATGCTTGAGACCAATCAATCGTTCAATCAAACCAATTTATTCAAACCAGGTTTGCATTTCTAGGGCTTATTAGAAAGATTAGAGCAATTGGTAAACAAGCCACATGTTTCTTTACCTCCGCAGGTTCAACCAATTGTTGAAAGAGAAACCTCACAACCAATGGGAGCTTATGTTTCTAACTCCATGGATGTTGGAATAGCTCTTTCAATTCAAGAGTACTCTTAAGAGTTCTTGTGGGAAATACAAGAAAAGAATGCGCCATGTAGAAGGAAAATTCCCCTCCTATTCTTGAGATTGATGGCCATGATCAATTTCCCCAAGTCATTCCATCTATTTAAAGAGACCAAGTAGAGAATCAAGAAGATGAAAGATTAGATTCTGCATCGAATTCTTTACAGGAGTTGCCACAATTCATAGGCCCATGGGAATTTGAATCTCTTCAGATTAGAGCTCCCACCATCTTGGTAAGAAATGAAGACTCAATGGTTCCAAAAAACACTAACATCGTGAAAAATAGTAAGAAGAGCTACTCAAAGTAAAACTCGAGTTATGGAATCATGTGGTGGATCAACTTCCAGAACTTGGTTCCAATGTGTCAAAAGCAAGCTCTAAGCAGAAAGTACCAGAGATACCTCTAGAAAAAATAGGAGACATGAGTGAAGGTGAGGAAGGTAATACTTATCTTCCAATCACCTACACGGGTTACACAACCAAAGCTATCTTAGATTCAAGTGTTGGTGTTGCCATTGCGACCGCCTCCTTATGGAAGCAACGGGGCAAACCTGCATTAAGAACAACTAGAATGAAGCTTCAAATGGGTGATGTCCATGTTGAAAGACCTCTAGGATTGCTAGAACGGATAACTCCAACCACTTGTGGTGTAGAGTTTGAACAAACCTTTGCTATATGTGACTTTGGTAAAAATAATGTCTATGGAATGATCCTAGGAAGACCCTTCCTACAACAACTGCAAATAGTACAAGATTGCGGACCAACTCTTGTACTTGCAGCACTTAGGGGTCACAACTGCTGAGATATGAAGCTCAACATATGATGATCCAGGATGACACATTGCAAACGGCTTTGTATGGGCTGAAGCAAGCCCCTCGTGCATGGCATGCAAGGATTGCTGATTACTTAACCAACATTGGGTTTTCTATGTGTGATGGAGATCACTCACTATATGCAAGGAAGGCTAATGATGGCATCACTATTGTGGCTATTTATGTTGATGAATTGATTCTAGGTGGTGATAATGAAGGAAGCATCAAAGAGAAACACGTGCTCCATTTTGTACAAGCCAACAAGTCTTCAAGTTTGAGGAGCTTAAGTAAAAGCTACATACTAAAAATTTCACATTTTTTAAGTTGGCTTGAGCCCCAGAATCAGCTCTAGGACATACTTTTTGACTATGCTAGACATTGTGTCTGAAACTAGACAAAGCTAGGCAAACACTTTAAGCAAAGTTAGAGAGCTCATTTTGGAGGCTAGTTTTTTTGAGTTATTCATTTTGGGAAAGAAATCTTGTATAATATTAGAGAGATCTTGTAATTGAAGTAATTTGCATTCCATTGTTCTTACTCTTTGCCTCTTCCTTGTGTATGTGTGTGTGTGTGTTTGCATTGCATGTGCTTGTCACCTCCACCTTCACTCACATCACTTGCTCATGATCCTCATATCCTCCTCAGATCTCCATGGATTGAAAATTACGAGGTGGAGCTCCTCGATGTTGGTACTCAGCATTGTCCTAGTGGCACCAAATTTGATAGTGTTTCCAAGGAGAATAGCTAGAAAATGAGCACTTGATGGTAAGAGCATATATTATCAATGTAGGAATCTTTGGTAGGTAAAGATTTCATTGTTTTTTTTTAATTTTTGTTCATTGATACCTTTATCATCATCCCCATCACCTCCATCCACCATAGCCAACCACCTTAATCTTCACCAAAAAATCTCAGTTTTGGGCATATCTACACCTTCCCCCTCATTTCCCTCATTTGCATTTGTGAGAGAGCAAGCGAGAGAGAGAGAGAGAGAGAGATATTGTATGCTTCTTTATTTTGTGTGTTTCTAGTGCTTTCTTGCAGGTTTCAACTTCATCATGATCTCTAAGACTCCTAACATGCATGACTATGATTTTTTTGGGATTGGTATTGACTGCCTCAGTCTTTCGTGATAGATGGATAAACTCATCATCTTGATATTGTGTTTGCACAGTTGGAAAGATCTCCCCAACACCTTCACAACAGACTTGATGCATTGAAAAAATATAGTGTTTTTCACTCTAACATGATAGAATAAAGGCGCCATCGACCACACTCTGTTGATACAAAGCATCCTCTATCATGACAGACCCATCTGTTGTGATACACCAAACATTTGATAGGCCAAATTTATGATAGACACCCGTCTATCATGATAGATCCCCTTTTGTCGCAACAGACTGACCTCTATTGTGATAGACCACCATCTGTCGTGAAAACTGACCTCTATCCATGATAGACTACCCCCCATAATCGACCCCTTCTATCGTGATAGAGCCCCCCTCTATTGTGACAAAAAGAATATGATAGAACCCATCTATCATGATAGACCTCATTTGTTGTGATAAACCATGCTATCATGATAGAACCCCATCTGTCGCAATAGAACACCTATATGAAAAACTTTTAGGTTTAAATTTGGGTGGATTTTGGTCAAATTGTTGGGAAAGATGGATGGACACTTCAAGTGATGAGTAGGTACAACCAAATCCTGCTCAATACCAGCCCTTTGTAACTTTAGAGTTGATATGTGGTCCCTCTTATCTTTCCAATGACACCATAAAAGTGCCTATGTACTTTGGAAATGATATGAAAAGATTGAATCAAAACAGAATACTTCCAAATAGAAGACTCAATGAAAACCTTCTATCTTTTATCATACACTTGCTGCTTGTAATGCTCAGTGTTACTAGTATAGTAGGAATTGGAAAAATTCCTTTTAGACGTATCTAAATAGCTTAGTAAGCTAATGATTCCAAGTGGAATCACTTGAAATGATGCACTATACATAGAGCAATCAATTTAGCAAATAAACCATTACCCCGATTTTTTAGTACCTCTACAGAGTATGACCATTGAGTGCTGCGATGCAGATTTCGCCGCATTGGCTAAATGGATTTGCTTCAAATTGATCCGCATGTAGATAACCTTGAGATGATTCCAATAAGCTATATATCATTGAAATTGGTTGAGAAATGACTGAGATATGAGGAGCACAAGTTGACAACTAAGAATGACTATAATAGAGAGAGATCATAGGTGAACAATGTAGATGTATTGTATTAATGAACAATGTTGTACAAGATCATAGGCTTGGCAATCATAGCCTTATGATGGAGAGTAGTGTAGGCTACAATGTAGGCCTTACACTCATACAAAATGGTAATGGAGAGCTCGGATGATGAGGCAACACACCGCAACTTTTTCAAGTGACTTTATATAAGTGTTGTATTCAAATTTGAATTTGAATTCAACTTTTGGCTCTTTCTAAAAGTTATCCTTCATTCTAGGAGATATTCCCTCAATGAAGTAGTTACTTTTATATCTAACAAGTCCACAACTTTTTGGTAAGTGTTTACAAATATTCTCGAGTAAAAAACAAATGACTTTTACAAAGGTAAAAGGATAAGTTTCCACTAGCAATGTTTTCCATGGTACTTCATATCCTAATGAATCTCAAGCCAAATGTGTGGGCTTGGAATTTGCACCAACAGCTCCCCCTCAAGCCAAACATTTAGGCTTGGTCTTCATCTTCAATCTTCATGAATATCCTACAATCCAATCATTGATTTGAACCTACAAAGTTTTGTACCATCTAATGCTTTAGTCAACAAATGTGCACATTGCATATTAGTTGATACATATGCCAACTCAATATCCTTGCTCAATAGCTTCTCTCTCACATAATGATAGTGGACCTCTATATATTTGGTCTTGGCATGATAAATAGGATTAGCTGCAAGGTGTAATAAACTTGTATTATCCCAAAAATCATTGGAGATGTAGTGTGTAAACCCAATTCTATATACAACAATCTGATCCATATGGCTTCTTGAGTAGCATTGGCCAATCCTCTATACTCTGCCTCTATAGAGGATAAAGCAACAGTAGGTTGCTTCTTTGATGACCATGATATTGGCTTATCACCTACAAAAGATAAGTATCCTGAGGTACTCCTATCATCTTTGCATCCTGCGCAATCTGCATCTGAATAAATCTTAATGTCCAAGTCTGATGTATAAGGGAAATACAAACCATGATGTTGAGTACTCTTAAGGTAATTTAAGATCCTTTTAGCACACTCCAAATGAGGTGCCCTAGGCTTATGCATAAACTGACTTAGCACACTTACTCCATAAGCAATGTCTATCCTTGTCAAGGTGGCATAGTTCAAGCTTCCCACTATGCTTTGATAACTTGCAATGTCCTCAAGTACATCACCTTCATGAGCACTTATTGTTAGGTTTACCTCCATTGGAGTACTTGCATCTTTGGCATCCTGCAAATGAAACTTCTTCAACATATCTTGTATATACTTTCTCTGAGTAATGTAAAGTCCAGAGTTAGTATAGACTAAAACTCAAGTCCAAGAAAATATTTTAGTGATCCAAGGTCATTAATTTTGAACTCCTTCATCATTTGATTCTTGATCTGTTTGATGCCATTAGCATCATCAACTGTAAGTATGATATCATCAACATATACACATAGGTATATCACCTCTGAATTACTTCTCTTGATGAATAGAGAAGTATATGCTTTACTCATGACAAAACCTTGATCCTGAAGGTATGTGGTCAACCTATGGTTCGATGCCCTAGGTGCTTGCTTCAATCCATAAAGAGATTTGTTCAATTTACATACATATGTTATCTTGTTTGGGTCCTCATAGCCAAGAGGTTGAGACATGTACACCTCCTCTGAAATCTGGCCATTTCAAAATGCATTTTTTACATCCAGCTGATACATGTTCCAATTCTTTGATGCAGCCACACTTACCAATACCTTGATGGTTGGAATTTTGGCCACAGGTGAGAAGGTTTCTTCATAATAAATTCCTTGGGTTTGTGCAAAACCCTTAGCCACAAGTCTAGCTTTGTACCTGCTTATTGACCCATCAGAATTCCTTTTGATCTTATAGATCCACCTAGAACCAATTACCTTGATAGACTCCTTTGGTACTAGTTCCCAAGTATCACTCTCCTTG
Organism: Ceratopteris richardii; assembly: GCA_020310875.1. NCBI lineage: Eukaryota > Viridiplantae > Streptophyta > Polypodiopsida > Polypodiales > Pteridaceae > Ceratopteris > Ceratopteris richardii. Next base: position 56,728,120 of record CM035441.1, on the reverse strand, counting down.
AGTGCTTCAATCTCATCATCCATAGCTTCCTTCCATTCTGCCTTGGTCTTTGCTCCTTCATATGATGCTATTTCTTCAATTGAAAAGTCTTTTGCAAGATATAGACAGTGCTTAGTAACAAGGGAAATATCATTCCCATATCTGATAGGTTTCTTGCTCTCCCTTTGTGATCTTCTGATTGCTTGGTTGGAAGATTTAGGTATATCCTCCAATTTCTTCATCTTGAATTTGCCTTTGGACTTTCATGCCTTGAACTCTTCAAGATTGATGATGTCTTCATCATCTGAATCAATGTCTCCATTCTGAGTAGGTTCTTCCTTAGTAAGGCTTGGAAACTCCTCTTCCAAGTCATAAGGTAGTTTTTCCTTCTTGCATTCACTATCAAACCAAGAATCATTTTCATCGAAGACAACATCTCTACTGACTATGGATCCCTTGTTTCAAGGATTGTAGAACCTGTATCCTTTCTGATTTAGATCATACCCTATGAAGATACACTTCTCTGCCTTAGGGTCTAGGTTACCTCTTATCTGAGAAGGGATATGTGTTGGAGATAGATGTCTGCGGACGCACGCGAACAGCACAAGGAAGAAGAAGAAGCTTGGAGCACAACTCACAAGACTGAATGTATTACTAGAGAATGTACAAAGATAAGTAGCCCATTAGGGCAATAGGCGTATATACAAGCCGGGGGAAAAAAACCTCCTAAAGAGGGAAAAAAGTGCCCCGGCGGTCTTAGAGTGTTCACACACATCACTACCTAAATATATCAACAAATCCCCCCTGGGAGTGATGCGGTGAACAAGGAGCTGGCACTCATGTATAAGGAAGTGCCAAGCTATGTGGAAATCACTCCACAAAAGGAAGTAAGCCCAAAGCTTTGCGGAAAGCTTCAAACTTCTCCTTAGGCAGAGCCTTTGTGAAAAGGTCTGCAATGTTCTCCTGCGTGGGCACATATGCCAAGCTGATCTCCCCAGCAGAGAACCTCTCCCTGACATAGTGATAATGCACCTCAATGTGCTTAGTGCGAGCATGGAACACAGGGTTCCTCGCAACTGCCAATGCGCTCTGACTGTCAGTGAAGATGGTGGTAGTAGAAGACTGGCCAACACCCAAATCAGCCATAAGGCGTCTGAGCCACACACACTCAACAGTAGCTCTGAAAGCTGCCCTATACTCAGCCTCACAACTGGAAGTGGCCACAATAGGCTGCTTCTTGCTCAACCAAGATATACATGAGCTACCAAGCATGAAGCAAAAACCACTGGTGGACACACGAGTGTCATAGCAACTAGCCCAATCTGAGTCAGAAAAAGCATGCAAATCTGGCGGTAGTGATCCCCCCTTGGGATAAAACAACCCAAGTAGCCGAGTACCACTCAAGTAGCGAAAGATACGCTTAACCGCTTTCCAACGCGTGACTCCTGGGCAATGCATAAACCTGCTCATCTGTGAGACAGCAAACTGAATATCTGGCCGAGTAATGCATAAGTAAATCAAGCATCCAACAGCCTGCTGATAGAGAACAGCATCAAATGCATCTCCAGCATCATGAAGACTCAATCGTAAACTTGTCTCCATAGGAGTGGCAATAGGCTTACAGTCTTCAAGGCCAAAACGCTGCAATAATGTGTCTATATATTTTGTTTGACACAAAGCCATTCCACCATCAACATGCATAAACTGAATGCCCAAATAGTGATGCAAATGCCCCAAATCAGACATCTCAAATGAGGCATGCAAATCAGCCTTAAAATCAGCAATATGTGTCTCAATAGGATCAGTGAGCAGCATGTCATCAACATAGACAACAATGATCAGAAGCACATCATTAGCACGCTTAACATATAAGGTGCTTTCAGTTGGACTATTCTCAAAACCATGTGCAATCAGATAGGCATGTATCTTCTCATACCAAGCACGTGGTGCTTGTTTTAAACCATATAATGCCTTCTTTAACCTGCAAACCTGGTTTTCATGCCCTTTCTGCACAAAGCCACGGGGCTGAAAAACATACACTTCTTCATGCAAGTCACCATTCAAAAATGCTGTTTTAATGTCCAACTGATGTACATTCCAACCATGATGGGATGCAAGTGCACAAATTCTGCGAACAGTAGTCATACGACATGTAGGTGCAAAGGTCTCATCAAAATCAATGCCTCTTTCCTGTGCATAACCCTTTGCAACAAGCCTAGCCTTATACCTGTCAACTGTACCATCAGGTTTACGCTTCAGCTTGTATACCCACTTAGTGCCAATGGCCTTCTTTCCAAGAGGCAAGTCACATAAAGACCATGTACCATTCTTCATTATAGCATCATATTCAGATTGCATAGCAGCCATCCAATTTTCTGAATTTTGTGCTTCATCAAAAGAAACAGGCTCATTCTCATCACAGAGACTAGATGCAGCCATAGCATAGCAATCTGATGCAAAGGAGGCACTATGAGAGCCTGAACGAGTACGATATGACAAAGGTACATCTAATTTGTTGCCACGCAAAGTCTGCACCAGCCATTTTGGCATAGTTTTTGCCTGCTCAATATCAGCTCTCTCATCAATAAGTGCATCATGTAAATCTGCATCAGAAATGGAATGATCTACATCATCATATGAAACCTGCAAAGGTTGAGAAGTTGCCTCATTAGGACCAGCACTAGCCTGTCCACCTGTAAAAAGAGGCATCAAAGTATCATACATGTCTTTGGAGCTAACATATGTCTCCTTAGTACATGAAAGCAATGGCTGAATAGCATCTTCCACAAAGACAACATCACGGCTAACCAGAATGCGTTTAGTTTGTGGATGATACAGACGATAGCCTTTACTTTCAGAACTGTACCCAACAAAAATACATTTTACTGCCTTATCATCCAATTTTCTGCGATGTTGTTAAGGCACTAATGCATATGCCAAACAACCAAAAACACGCAGATGAGCAACAGATGGCTTGCGGTCATGCCAAGCCTCATATGGAGTGATAGACTGCAATGCTTTAGTGGGACACCTGTTCAGTACATATGCTGCACACATGACAGCCTCAAGCCAGAAACTATGTGGTAAAGCCTGACTTTTGACCATGCACCTCGCCATCTCCATGAGTGACCTGTTCTTTCGTTCAGAAACTCCATTCTGTTGAGGTGTATACGGCACTGTACACTGGTGTTTTATCCCACGTTCAACCAAAAATGCATTAAAATCTGAAGACATATATTCCCCCCCTCGATCAGAACGGAGGGTGCCCATTTTACATGCTGACAGATTTTCAGCCAAAACCAAAAACTGTTTGAAGCACATGAACACTTCGGACTTTGCTTTGAGTGGATATACCCATGCATGCCTGGAAAAATCATCAATGAAAGTCACGAAGTAAAGGTAATTTCCAAAAGAGGGTGTCTGCATAGGACCACAGACATCACTATGTACAAGCTGCAATTTCTGCGTAGTCCGAACTGAACCATCTTTTGGAAAGGAAGAACGCTGCATTTTGCCCAAAATACAGCCTTCACAAACATGTTTTCCAATGGCCTCAAGTTTGGGCAAAGAGGACACCATTTCAGATTTCTGTAAGCGTAACAAACTAGCAAAATTCAGATGACCAAATCGTGCATGCCAAAGCTTTGCATCTGACATAGCCTGAGAATCATGAACTGCACATGCCGAATCATTCACAGATCTTTCATAGTCTATGAGCTTATACAGCCCACGACATAAAATGCCAGAAGCAATAATCACATTGCCATTTGAGAGATCATGGACTGTACACCTGTCATCAACAAATTTCATAACCAAGCCAATCTTGGCTAATGCAGAAACTGATAACAGGTTCTTTTTGATCCTTGGCACAAATAAAGCATCTGACAAAGTGAAAGAACTACCATCAGCAGTAGTCAGAATGATCTTACCAACTCCCATAACAGGATAAGAGGAGTTATTGGCGCATGTGACAGTATTCCCTGTAGGGGCAGGTTCGAGTGAAGAGAAGAAACTGCGCTGCGAGGTAATATGTTTGGTCGCCCCACTGTCAAAGTACCAAACATCTGAGTCTACTGCAGACATGCACCGATCATGAGAAGATGGGTCAAAACTGCAGACAGTAGTAAACGCCCATTCTTCTTCCTGCACAAGATTTGCAGACTCTGTTTTTGGTGTAGAGGCCTCTGCAACAACCATTCCAACCTCTTTCTTCTTTGCCTCTTTAGCAGCCAGTTTTGGACAGTTCTTTATAATATGATCATTTCCTTTACAGTACTTGCAGAACAATTTCTGCTTTTCTGATTTCTTCTCATCTTTATCCTGGTTCTTCGATTGTGCAGCATTTGCAGATTTCTGCTTACTAGTAGAAGAGCTCCATTTTCCTTTGCCCTTCTGACTAGCCAGGAAAGCTTGATCTGCAACACACATAATGGACCTGTTCTGCCTGGACTGATCTTCCTGCAACAGAACAGAGACTAATTCCTCAAATGACAAGGCATTCGGATTGCCTTTCATCATCAACCGAAGAGTAGAGGCAAAACTCTCATATGAATCAGGAAGACCATTCAGAACGGTCTGCACAAGTGAGCTATCTGGTATAACCTCATCAGCAGAAATCAATTGTTCCTTCAGGTCTTTGATCTTTGTAAGAAAACTGTCCATAGAATCACCTTCATTCATGTGCTCACTCTCCAACTGTTTTCGGAGGTAAGCAACACGAGCCTCATTCCTAGCCTGGTACAAAGTGGTAAGTATATCCTAAGCATCCTTTGCTGTTCTGCAAGAGCGAATGTGAGGAATAATGGCACGTTTGATAGACAAGGCTATCAATGCATGTGCCTGGGCATCTCTGCCATCCCAACGAATCTGCTCTGCAGTAGGTGCAACAGAAATAGCAGCACGAACAGGAATCTGCGGAATATCATCTTCGACACCATCTTCATCAGCTTCAACACCTGTATTTGCAGTACCTGTCGTTACAGGTGTAACAGGACGTCTTTCAACACCCTGCATAATGTTCCACAATCCTTTTGCAACCAGTACATGTCGCATCATATAAGCCCATAATGGGTAGTTGGTACCATCCAACTTATCCTCAACAGCCAACATACGGAATACATCATTGCTTTCAGCCATGGCCGGTGACTAAAATACCTTGATGCACAAAATTGACTGTATCTCAAAAAGTTGAACAGAACTGCCCAAACGAGTTCTGCTAGACCTGTAGCAAACTTTGAGACGCTTAAATTGGCGAACAGAAACTGGTATATACCTTTGGCACAAAAGGACGAAATAGCCTACACAAGCGCTGCGATAGTGCGTTCGGAGGCCGAAACGAGCTCAGATCGCAATTTTGGCACCACACAACAAAGCTGTTTTGATCTCGGAAACACCCTGAGTATGCTCACCAAATTTCGTACGAATCTGAGACTGCAAACGGAGGAGTGTCGACGGCGCCCTAGAAGAAGCGACGACCTGCTCTGATACCAATTGTTGGAGATAGACGTCTGCGGAAGCACGCGAACAGCACAAGGAAGAAGAAGAAGCTTGGAGCACAACTCACAAGACTGAATGTATTACTAGAGAATGTACAAAGATAAGTAGCCCATTAGGGCAATAGGCGTATATACAAGCCGGGGGAAAAAAGCCTCGTAAAGAGGGAAAAAAGTGCCCCGGCGGTCCTAGAGTGTTCACACACATCACTACCTAAATATATCAACAATATGCACATATGCTACACATCCAAATATCCTGCGATGATCAAGTGAGGGTCTTCTACCATGCCATGCTTCATATAGGGTCATCCCATCAAGTGATTTGGATGGCAATTTACAAGATAAGTGGCAGTAGATACACTCTCTCCCCATAAATAGTTAGGTAATTTTCTCTCATTTAACATTGACCTAGCTGTTTCAACAATTAATCTATTTCTTCTTTTTGATACCCCATTCTGCTCAGGGGTGTACCTTGTGGTAATTTCTCTCTTGATTCCTCTTTCCTGCAAGAATATATCACTCTTTTGAGAAATACTCACCTCCTCCATCTGACCTTAATCTTTTTAGTTTTCTCCCTGTGTGGTTCTCAACGAGTGCAAGATACTTTTTAAAGCAACTGAATACTTCATCTTTGTGTTTCATAAAGTACAATACAGTCCACCTACTGTAATCATCAATGAAAGATACATAATACCTTGATCCAGAGATTGAGGGATCCTTGCTTGGTCCCCAGATCTGTATGAACAAGCTCTAGGTAGTCCTCATGCATGTAGCCTTTCCTTGAGAAGGGTAATCTATGAGACTTTCCAAACTGACAAGCACCACATTTATAAATCATGTGTTGCTTGGATACATTAGGTATCCCAAGCACACATTGATCTGTGCATATTTGTTTCAAGGTTCTTTCACCTACATGCCCTAATCTCTTATGCCAAATTTCAAGCTCTGATAATGTTTGATCTTTATAATTATAAAGTGCAATGTTCCTTGTATCCTCAAGTTCAAAAGTGAATAGTCTACCTGTCTTTTCTCCTTTGGCAATTCTCTTGAACCCATGCTTGGGATCCTCCACAAATGCTCCATATTGGTTGAATCTAGCTTGCAAAACTTTTTCCACAATTTGTCCAACACTCATCAAGTTTTTGGTAATAGTTGGTACATATAGAACCCTACTCAACACATTCTTGTTTCCATCAGAGGTCTTAACATTTCCAGCTTTAATCACTGAGTGCTTGGTTTCATCACCTGTTTGTACTTGATGCTTACCCTTTGGTTCCTCAAGGTCAGAGAGAAGAGCTACATTGCCTGCCACATGGTTTGAGCATCCCGAGTCAATGTAGAAAAGGTGTTCATCATTTATACCTAGTTTTGAAGTCATGTTCATGATCAAAAGAGAATCTTCTTGCTCCTCTGTGTAGTTGTTGTAAGCCTTCTTGGATTTGTATCCTCCTTGGTAGTTGCTATTGTAGTTGTTATTGTAGTTGTTGTTTTATCCTTGGTGGTGATTGAATCTGCCTCTTGATTGTGTATATCCACCTCTTTGATATCCTCTTCCTCTCTGATGCTTGAAGTTCCTGAAACACTTATCTATAGTATGATTTGATAGTCCACAAATATTGCATGGTGATGAGTTATAAGGTCTCCCCCTACTTTGCTTACCCCCTCTTCACCTTCCTGTTGATGATCTACCTCTCCCTGCATAGTTGGCTTGGGAGGTAGTTCCTTCATCTTCTACCTTCTTTTTTTTTGCCTTTCTCTTTAGACTTATTCTTATTAGTGTATAGGGCAGAAGAGCTATTACTTCTTGAAGAATCTCCATTCTTGTTGAGTTTGGTTTCATGGGTAAATAATTTCCCCATGAGTGTGGTAAGGTCTGGAATCTGCATGTCCATGTACACGTCCATGGCAGTTGTGAAGCTCTCCCATTTGTCATCAGCTTTAACCATTGATTACTTGCCTTACAATCTGTTCTTCTTCAATTTCTTCTCCTATGATTGCCAGCTGATCTACTACATCTTTAACTTTGGTCACATACTCTGAGATAGCTTGCTTAGGTTGCTTTCTTTGAGTGGTAAACTCAATCCATAATTGGTTCTTCTTGGCCCTTGTGTTGGAAGAGAAATAAGAAGACAATGTTTCCCAAGTTTCTTGGGGTGTCTTATAGTTCCTAATATGAGGAAGAAGAAAATCAGAGATTGAGTTAAGTAAGTAGGACCTTGCTAATGCATCCTTGGCACTTTGATGGACCCCACACATCTGTGTGTACCAATTTTCAAGCTTCTCTGAATACATGAAACCATGCTTAGAATATGATTGCTTATGAGCCTTACCTAATTTACATGCTTCACATCTGTATGTCATATGTTGACCTGCAACATTAGGAAATCCAAGCACCGAACCATTGTTAACCATATCCTTAATACCTCTTTCATTGAAATGTCCAAGCCTTTTATGCCAAAGATCTAACGCAGAGATCTTATGTCCTCCATAAGTGAACAAGGCATGACCAACATTACCTTGAATCTTCAATGTGAAGAGTCTTCCTTCTTTCTTCCCTGAAAAAATTTGTTTATACCCATTGCTGGGGTCTTCCACAAAAACTCGATCATTAGTAAACTTTACTTCATAACCTTTTTCAACAGTTTTCCCTACACTTATCAGATTCTTTGGAATTGTAGGAACATACAAGACTTTAGTCAGAAGATTACTTTCATCCTTAGCCTTCACTGATCCAATTGACTTCACATTATGCTTTGTATTATCACCTGTTTAAACCACATGATTAATTACCTTATTCTCCAACTGAGTCATCAAACCTATGTTACCACTCAAGTGATTACTACACCCCGAGTCAATGTAGAAGACTCTTTGATCTTCACTTTGTCTTTTACAAGTTACATTCATGATTAAAGTTGAATCCTCCTTCTGATCTGAAGCATAATTGTAGTAGGATTGACTTTGGAATCCTCTACCTACATTTCTTCCAAAGTAACCTCTACTACCTCTACCTCTGAAGTTACCTCTTTGATTTCTGCCACCTTTTCCTCTTGAATTAAAGTTCTGATTATATCCTCCATTACTCTGATTATAAACAATCATGAGCTGAATGATTTGTCTTACCACAAATCTAGCAAGCTTTGGCTCCATCTTTATTGCTTCTGCCTCTTCCTCTACCTTTGCCACCTCCTCTTCCTCTTAGGAAGTTGGCTTGGCTAGTTGTACCTTCTTCTTCATTTACTTGTTGCTTGCCTTTGCTATTCTTCTTCTTATCCTTTGAATACATTGCTTGACCTGCATTCTTATCACCATCACCTTTGACATCCTGGTCAAAAGTTAGCATGTGTCCTAGCAACTCATTTAAATCAGGAGTGAAATGATCTAGTGACAATTCAATGGACAAAATGAATTGTTTCCATTTCTCATCTCCTCTCAAACCTGTGAGGATTTGCCTTACCAATTTATCCTCCTCAATATCTTCATCAACTACTCCTAATGCATCTGCAATATCCTTCATCCTTGTTACATAATCAGAAATCGATTGAGAAGCTTTCTTTTTGAATGTGGTAAATTGTGCCCACAACGATGCCTTCCTTGACTTTGTAGTGTTTTGGAAATGCTCCTCCAAAGCATTCCTTATATCACTTGCACTTTCAAGACCTCTAATATGAGGTAGAAAGTATTCATTAACTCCCATGTAGATAATGCTTCTTGCTTGAGCATCCTTCTTCATCCAAGTCTTCAAATATGAGAGTTCATCCCTAGTTGGAACACTAGGATCTTTGAATTGCGGTTTTTCTTCTTCACCTATGATGTAACCTATCAGGTCTTTGCTCACGAGATGAGCTTCCATCCTCATTGACCAAGCTGGATAGTTTTCTCTATCCAATTTCTCTATCTGAAGAGAATCTCCCATCCTTTCTTCACTTGTGTATTGAATTCTTGAAACTTTATGAGTAGTAAGTATACCTTTACTTCGAATGAAGTTCCTTTTGATATTCTTGATGGCTTCACACCTCCTTCTCAAGCTTTCTCTTTAAACTTTCACCTTTTGAACCTTCAAGTGTTGATTTCTGTATGACTGCAGTAGTCGGGGTCCTTCTTTCTTCTATTTTCATGATTCTTGCTCTGATACCACTGATGGAGAGTGTTAATCTCCAAAAGAACAACTTATCCTTGATGTTAGAACACTTCTATATCAAGAATAACCGAAAAACTTTACCAATTTGGAGGATCAATACCAGATTATCAAATTTTTGAATTAACTATGAAGAGAATTATTTCTCAAAAAGTCTGATGCACATAATACACTCATTGACTGATCAAATGTTTAAAGTTTTTGATAAAACTTTGCACAAGGTATTTCCTAATGTTTTCACACCTTTTCCAAGTTAAATCATTTCAAAAGACTTAGTTGATCTTGAGAAATGAATCAAACTTAAATCACCTATGTCTAAAACTGTTAAATCACCTATGTCTAAAATTGTTCTTCTGTATAATCGATTTTGACACCTGCAACTTCTAATTACCTTCCAAATTAGATTTTGACTTCTCATTTGTGCAAAACTTTACACTGTGCACTGAGAATTGATCAATTCTTTGACCATCGAGATTGCGCTTGTTTCAAAAGAGACTCTTGGTGACCTCAATTTTATTGAACCAATCAATGGACGCACCAACAACTATGAGTGAAGAAATTTAAGATCTAAAGCACAATTAGAAAGGTATGCTGATCAGCTCAAGCAAGAGCAAACATTATTTGTACACTGGGAATCAAAATACATACAAGAAACAACAAAGCTACAAAATAAATGGAAGGAGGTAGTGGCTAAGTATACACAACAATGCAAGCAAGATGGAGATCAGCTCGCTAAAGTATATGAGGGAAAATTAAAAAGTGAATAAGATCTCAAAGAGGAAAACAAAAAAACAAGGAAAAATATCAAGTAGTTGAAGAGTTACAAGCCCAACTGGCACAATGGATAAACATGGGGACACCAATAATTTTAAGCACTCATCTGATTACTGAGGAGACTAAGGTACATCCTCTTTCTCCCCCCATCGTTCATTCACCAATACAAGATCAACAAAAGTTGCAAATTGATGAACACCCCATGTCGTACACTGCACAAATAAGTCAAAGAGAGCAGGCACTAGCCGTGTCCTTCTTGATGCATGATTTTCAAGATGGAGTAGTGAAAGTTATGAAAGAAGTGAAGATAAAAAGCAAAGACTTATATACAATTATAAAGCCATTCAATTTACCATCTAGAATGACGAAGGAAGAAACATGTAGGTACATAAAGAAAACTACCCAAAAGGATCTACACCACAATCTAAAACTCATGGCTACCACATTCACCTACACCCAAGAGGAATTCAAAGATGCCAATCCTATCTGGAGGTGCAAATTTTTGGAGAAAAATCCAACCAGGTGGGTGCATTGGCAAGAGGCACCTCATTCATTAAAAGTTAATCTATCATTTTGCCCGATGCCTAGATGATGTACATGGACATAATTGAAGTATTTTGATGGTGATGCACCACAATGCACTCTCCTTTTTGAGAGCTCCTAGATAATATCCTCAGAGTAAAAAATTGAGCTTCTAATGTCGCACATGGTACTCTGCATAGATGTTGCAGAATACACAGAAAAACGTAGTACATAGGAAGCATGAAACACAAACTTCTTAGGTGTTACAAATGCAGTCAAACTTAAAGTCTTTGGCTGACCAAGACACTATATGTTTTATTAAAGAACATATACAAAAATGTCCGGTAGCCATTTGGCCTTTCTCATGGACACTAATGATAACAATCTCCCACTAAAGGCCAATATGGCCAAAGTAAATATGGGAGAAAAAAGAAGAATGATAAAGAATACCTGAGTGTAAGTATACAAACTATACCTCCCACTTGATGGGCATGTTACACAATTTACAAGTGACTATGTAAGATCATGAATGAAGTAACCCCCATCAAGTGACATCCTGTGGTAGAGCTTTAGTCAAAGCATTTGCAACATTATCTCGAGTATGAACCTTTATCAAATGTAACAGGCTTTATGCAAAAACTAACCACTATATCAATGACCACATGGACGTACATAAGCGATATCCACAGAAGCGTACATAGTGTGTATGTTCTCAATATGTAGTAAAATGGCATTGAAAGGATAAATTCAATGCCCAAACACTATCCAACAACACCTACAAGTGTCTGTCAACTCTATTCTTTAGGCTCAAAAAACCTGCATAGACTTGTGGTGGTTGCTCCCACCATGGCTAAAATCTTTCAAGAAACATGTAGATTAACTAGTGTGACTAAAAGTACAACCCCAATAGGTGATCTTTTGTTGTTGAAGAAGTAAAAAGAACACTCTTCTTGATGTTCTTGGACCTCTTTGAAGAGAACTATGCATAAAAAATACTCCAAAATGGCTCCAAACATTACCTCCAAAATGCTTCAAAAATAAGCTTTGAAAGCAAAGGATGAAGCTTTGAGGGCCCAAAACTTGTTGAAGGTAATGTGAACCTTAGTCTCTCCCCATCTTCAAGCACCGCAAGAGTGTAGCTTAGTGGCAAGAGATTGCCATGATTAAGTGAGCTCCCAAGGGAACAGTACTAGGACGGGTGACCTCCTGCAAAGTATCTGGAACCTCTATCTTCCTTGATCGTTGAGTTCCTCCCTTGTGCACAGCCAACAGTGACTTTGATGACTTGGATGAAAAGGTATGCCACGTTCTATGCCATGGTCACCACCTTAGTTCCAAGCCTTGGCCGGGTGCTTGCTTCACTCGCACAAAAGGAACAAAGCTTTTGCATTCAGAAGCTCTAATACCAGTGAAGTATTTTGGTGGCAATGCACTAGAGTGCGCTCTCCTTCTTGAGAGCTCCATGGCGATATCCTCGGAGTAGAAAACTAAGCTTCTAGTGCCGCACATGGTAGGGAGCAAAAAACACAGACTTCTTAGGTGTTACAAATGTGGTCAAACTTACAGTCTGTGGCTGACCAAGCCACTATATGTTTTATTAAAGAACAAATACAAAAGTATATGGTGGCCATTTGGCCTTTCACATGGACACTAATGGTAACAATAATTTCGGGAAGAATAGAGTAGTGGAAAACTAAATAAATAGTGGCTCAATTTTCCCCTGCTATCAATCCCTCCTCATAAGTACTTGACAATAGAAGAGTATATGGTCACGACAATAGACTTTTGGCTATCAAGATATGCAGCAGTGCTCCTGTTGACAATAAAAATGATGAATAAGGTACTTAATATGTTTCTAACATTGTTAAAGGTCTTCAAACATGCGAAGTACACATTTTTGAACTTCATCGACATTAATCAAGGCACTGATGCCTTAATTTTTTTATCTTTTCATTATACTAAGTAGAATTACAAACTTGGCAATTTATTCAAGATTAATGTTTTTGTTGAGCCCTTACATGTAGACATTTGAAGAAGCATTTTTCTACTCGGTTTTTTGAAATTGACTCCAAAATTTTCTTAAAGATGTCATCAAACCTTAATGCTAGATTAATAGCTTATGAAGTTATTTTTTTTGCCGATCACCGACAAGCACCACGCAATGGAATTAACTCCCAAGAGTGGGAAGAGCTTATGATACGAGAAGCTAATTTGCTAAATCAAATCAAGCAATGGGTTTATCAAACCTACTCATGTCACCAAAAAAATCCTATCGAGGATGATGGAGTTTAAGAGGAGGGATGTGTGCATGGAGAAATGAGTAGAAGAAGGAGAAGAAGATAATCCAAAAAGAAAATAGTCCAAAAAACAATATTACTCTCTACCCAAAGCCCTAGATAGGTACAAATCACGCTAAAACTAGACACAGGGCAAAGAAATGCGTTAGGTCTTGCAAATGAAGCACAAGAAGACAACTACATACAACTACTGGTCGTATGTGGACAAGGAAACTATAGGCCAAAGACATGAAGAAGTAAAAGAAGAAAAGACATGATTGCAGAGTGCTCCAGTCACTTAAAGCACTTCAGGCACATTGATGGAGCATGAAAGACATATAATACATAAATCTAGCAAGTGTTTACAGATAGGTGCATGCATGGAAACTAGAATTAATGTAGCAACCTAGTGAATGAATATAAGGAATATCCAGGGGAAGACAAAAGCATTGGAGTGAGGCTCAGATAAGGTAACACAATGTCTTTGAGTCTAATGGCTTCCTAGACCATTGATAGTGTATGATTAAAAGAAACATACACAAGGAAATTGCACCATTAGCTGGGAGATAAACAAGTGGAAAATGTTTAAACAATTGGTCCATCTCCAACCACTTGTTGCATATCAAGGAAACCTACATAAGCCTATCAAGAGATGACAAAGACTAAGAGGGGGAGAGTCTTGCAAAGGACTGAAGACAAAGAGACATGGAAGAAGGAAAGAGAAAGAAGTGAAGATAAGGGGTCCCAAAATTTTCATATTTTGCCCATTTTTCTTTTTCAAAGCCCCATTGCAAAATCTTTAAGAAGCCATGTAAATGCTCTAGATGAGTCCTCTAGACACATGATCTCTAAAGAATGTAACATTATCCCTACACAATAGTAGCAATTTAATGATTTATAGATAAAGTGCTAGTCACTTGTGTGAAAGATCCATTTTTAGGGCACATGTATATAAGTCACTTTTTGACTCTTTATAAAAACCATTTTTCCATTGCGAAGAGCTAACAAGCTGAATTTTGAATTTGCTTCTTCTTGTCTATGTTTCTCCTTCTCCATGATCTTGTATGTATGTGTGATATGCATGAAAGGTGTGCCTAAAAGTGTTGTCCACCCCTTTCCCTACATTTTTTGCCATTGTGATGTGTGTGTGAAGCTTGATAAGTTGAGGTGCAAGAGTTAGTGTTTCCTACCACTCTCTATTTTGGTCATAACTTGAAACACGTATGTCAGATTAAGCTAAATACCACGATTGGATGTGTCTCTTCCAAAGCTTTGAAATGAATCCGCTATTGACTATATTCAAGCATTAGAGCTAAGATATATGGCTTAATTTGTGCTCGCTGCTATAACAAGTATCATGATACACATTTCTAGTGAGAGAGGTGACATGAGAGGTAGTTATCTCTAATTTGCATGCATTGGTTGTTCATTAAATTCATTAGCATCATGAGAGCACATGTCCTACACTTGGTTAGGTCTAAGTCCACGGATTGATAATTTAATGAGTGTAACAATCCAACAATATATGCACTTGTTAATGATTGAGGTGTAGTCTCCTTCATCATAAGTTCCTAAGGTACTGGGAGATCAGGTACACAACATGGTTTTGAGAACAGTCCAACTAAGAGCACATTATATGTTAAGCTTGCAAATGACGTGCTTTTGATCATTGTTGTCTATGTTGATGACATGTTGCTTTCTAGGCCTAATGCAAAGCATGTTTAAGGCTGATTTGCATGCCTCATTTGAGATGTTAGATTTGGGGCATTTTCATCATTATTTTTGCATTAATTTTATGCAAGTTGATGGTGGAATAGCCTTGTGTCAAAAAAAATATATTGACACATTATTGTAGTGTTTTGGCCTTGAATACTAAAAACCTATTGCCACTCCTATGGAAACTAGTTTATGATTGAGTCTTCATGATAATGGAGATGCATTGATGTTGTTATCTATCAACAAGCTATTGGATGCTTGATTTACTTATGCATTACTCTGCCATATATTTAGTTTTTTTTCTCACAAATGAGTAGGTTTATGCACTACAAAGGTGTCAAGCATTGGCAGGCAGTTAAGTGCATCTTTTGCTACTTCAATGATAACAAACTATTTGGATTGTTTTATCCCAAGGGGAGATCACTACCACTATATTTACATGCTTTTTTGACCACTTTAACACTAATTGTGGTGTGCTTTAAGTGAAGATGGCCTCATCTATTTTGGAAGCTACACATGAGGAAGAGGTCCTGGTTCTTCCTTTGGAGTCAATTACGAAAGCAAGAGGTCATTGGTTTCGCGATGACCAACCGGTGACAGACCTTATCTTTTTGGCAACAATCAAGATTATGGACAAAGACCATCAATTTCCATTGATGTCGCAGGATTTTTGAACTCTAAAACATGGATTGTCACGAGGAAGGAGATAAGGAAGAGAGCTCACACACACACTCTCACTCTCAAGGAGAAGCACACACACAGATTGAGGCAAAGAAGAATGATCTTCTTCTTCTTCTTCTTCTATTACATAAAAGGAATGTACAAGAATGACCTAAAAACCAGAATACAACAAGTGCAATATATAAAGATCAATACATAAGGAAAAACCTAATATCTGCGAATGAGTGAGCTGGCAAGAAACAAATGTGCCATCACTCTCGGTAGATAAATCTAATAACACTCAATGAAGTATCCCTGACATATATCGGTATGACCCTATACATGTCAGAGAAATGAAAAACTGGTACGTGTCATCTTGGACCATCACATGTTGAGCTTGATATCTCAACACTCCCCCTCTAGCTCAACGCCATATCCTGTAATCCAAGCATCTCTTGAAACTTCTTTAACTTCTCAGCTCCAAGTGCTTTGGTGAAAATATCAGCAACCTGCTCATCTGTTCTCACATAAACAAGATCAATATCACCTGCTAATACCTTCTCTCTGATGAAGTGATAATGTACCTCGATATGCTTTGTTCTAGCATGGAAAACAGGGTTCCGTGCTAACTGTATGCTGCTAAGATTATCACAATAGATAGTGATAGGCTTTTGCACTTCCACACCTAAATCTGCAAGTAACATCTCCAGCCATGATGCCTCACATGCTGCCATTGCAGCACCTCTATACTCAGCCTCTGTACTCGACAAAGCAACAGTGGGTTGCTTCTTGCTGCTCCATGTAATAGCTACACCTCCAAGTGAGAAAAGAAAGCCACTAGTAGATCTTCTATCTGGAGTACTACCAGCCCAATCTGCATCGGTGTATCCATGAACCTGCAACTCCACACCAGCTTCATAAAATAATGCATAATCCAAAGTATCACTCACATAACGTAGAGTGTGCCTCAGAGCATCCAAATGTGGCTTCCTGGGAACCTGCATAAACTGACTTTCAAGTCCAATAGTATAACTTAGATCAGGCCTCGTAATTGTGAGATATATAAGACTTCCCACAATTTTCCTATACATAGTAGCATTTTCCAATGCTTCACCTGACGTAGTATCCGATTTCAAATTCTGATCTAATGGCATAGAAATTGGCTTACAATCAGCCATACCATACTTTTGCAGCATATTCAAGGCATATTGCCTTTGCGACATCCATATACCTGTTTTTGTATGTATAAACTCAATGCCCAAGAAATAGCGCAGCACACCAAGATCTTTCATGTTGAATTCCTGCATAAGACATTTCTTTACCTCTTTGATGCTTTCTTCATTATCACCACCTACAATCAGGTCATCAACATAAATAGCCACAATAGTGATGCCATCATCAGCCTTCCTTGCATATAGTGAGTGCTCTGCATCACACATAGAGAACCCAATGCTGGTTAAGTAATCAACAATCCTTGCATGCCATGCACGAGGGGCTTGCTTCAGCCCATACAAAGCCTTTTGCAACCTGCAAACATATTCTGGATGTTTTGAATCTTCATATCCTTGTGGCTGGTCCATATATACTTCTTCCTGTAACTCACCATGTAGGAAAGCATTCTTCACATCCATCTGATGCAAAGTCCATCCTTTTGTTGTAGCTAATGCAGCAAGTGTTCTGACAGTAGACATTTTAGCTACAGGGCTGAATGTTTCCTCATAATCAATGCCATATGTTTGTGCATAACCTTTAGCTACCAATCGTGCTTTATACCTGCTTATGCTACCATAAGCATTATGCTTTACCTTGTAAACCCATTTGCAGCCTATGGATTTCTTTCCTTGTGGCAATGGAACCAGCTTCCATGTATCATTTCCATAAAGTGCAGCAATCTCCTCATCCATAGCTTTTTCCCAATCTGCATTACCAATTGCATCTTCAAAACAAGAAGGTTCAGCATCTTGTATTACCTTTGTCATGTAGGCTCAATGGCGAGCCATGTAACTATCATATGTCAATCGTTGCACTGAATTACGCATCCTCCCAGATCTTCTTGGTCCTGGGTCACTTCTTCTTGTATCATCTGCATGTGCCCTTCTTACTCCTGTAGTCTTCACAGAGGGCAATCCAAGTTCCTCATCAATACTCTTTTCTGAACCACTTGAATCTCCATCAATATCTTCAAAACCTCCACCTGTTTTACTACCAGCAGAAAGCTTTTCTTTACCTTTCTTGGATGTATTTGATGAATTTGTTGGACTGAAATTTCCACGCAATCTTCCACTCCATGGATTTGAGTTGGAACTATTGCTTGGTGATGCATCCGATCCACTCAAAACTTGAGATTCTGCACTAGAGTTTTTAGCATTTTCTTTGTCATTTGGTTCAAGCTTCAGTCCTTCTTTGGCATCTGCATAGAAGCTTGACATTTCATCAAATACCACATCTCTGCTCACCTTCACCTATCGTGTGAGTGGGTTATAACATTTGTACTCCTTTTTCTCAAGGGAATATCCAATGAAGACACATTTTTCTGCTTTCGGATCAAGCTTTGTCCTCAACTCATCTGGAACATGTACATATGCAATACAGCCAAAAACTTTCAGATGTGATAAGTTTAGCTTTTTACCTGTAAACTTCTCTTCAGGTGTAACTTGATGTACAACAGCAGTCGGAGTTCTGTTCATGATGTATACAGCAGTATGCACAGCTTCTGCCCAATAACAATGAGGCATATTCTTCTCAGCCATCAAGGCTCTTGCTATTTCTGCAATATGTCTATTTTTGCGTTCAGCAACACCATTCTGTTGTGGTGTGTACCTGCATGAAAATTGACGCCGAATTCCATGATTTTTTAGAAAACTGCTGAACTCATTTGTCATGTATTCACCTCCTCCATCAGATCTTAATGTTTGAATGTACTTCCCTGTCTGCTTTTCCACCATAGCTTTAAAATTCTGGAAGTGAGTGAACACCTCGCTCTTCTCTTTCATGAAATATACCCATAGTTTGCGTGTATGATCATCAATGAAGGTAACATAAAACCTGCAACCGCCCATAGATGTGGTCTTTGCTGGACCCCAAACATCTGTATGTACTACTTCTAGTACATTCTCACTAACATGCTTGTCATGTGGAAATGATGCTCTTGACTGTTTACCAAATTGACGTGCTGCACATACCTTTTGCATTTCTGCACCTTTGAAATTTGGTAGTCCATGGACAATCTCCTTTGACTGCATCATTTTCAACCTTTGCAAGTTTGCATGTCCAATCCGTTTGTGCCATATCTCTATATCTGCAATAACTCCTGCACCTTTTGCAAACATGGCTGCATTCATTTCAGGAATCTTCACATTTAAGGCGAACATCCTACCCACTTTGTTTCCTTTGGCAACCAATCGTCCATCCTGCTTGTACTCTTCTACATATAATCCATCAGCATTGAACCTGACTTGTAATCCCTGGTCAACCATTTGTCCAACAGAAACCAGATTCTTTGTTATATTTGGAACATGCAACACATCAGCAAGATGTTTTACCTTCCCGTCCTCCATAGACAATGCTATGTTTCCTGTATGCTCAATAAGATCCGATGTATCATCACCTGTTTCAACATATCCAAGAACTGGCATTTTCTGCAAACTACTAAACCATTCTGCATGACTGGTCATGTGATTTGAAGCACCTGAATCAACATACCAGACATTATCATTTGATTTTGAAACACCAGCAGACATCGTATTCATCATGTGATGTTGAACCATAAACAGCTTCTTAGAATCATATGCACTTGTGGATGCATAGTTGTTTTGCTACCTTCTGTTATTTTGATTCTTTAACCTGCAATCACGTTCAAAGTGTCCAGGTTTACCACAATTCCAGCATCCTTTACTATCATTACCTGAATCATTTCTTTGGAAATTTCTGCGACCTCTTTGGCTCCCCCTGCCTCGAAACTGTCCTCATCCTCCTGCATGATTCTGTTGTTGACCTTGGTCTTGGTTACTGTTTCCTCTTCCACTTCCAAAACCTCTACCTCTGCCTCTTCCTCTACCAGAGTAGAATACCTACTCAGAACTGGGCTTTCCTTGGGAGTTTGAGTCCTCACCAATATTCTTTTCTTCAATAATCAGCATAGATACCAGATCAGCGAAATTCGGAATATTTTCCCTGGTCGGTATGGAAGTTCTGGACTGCTTATATGCAGCTCCTAAACCACGAAGGCACACTTCCACCTTATCATCATCATCTACATTCACGCCAATAGATGCAAGTGACTCACACATGCCTTTGATTTTAAGAGTGTAGTCACTTACCGTCATGCTCTTCTTTTCCAATGTATGCAGCTCGTTCTTGAGTTGCAATTTCCGTGCCTTTGTATTAGTCTCATACAAGGTGATCAAGCTATTCCAAGCCTCTTTTGGAGTCTTGGCATCCTGTATGTGTCCAATCATGCTATCCTGTATGCTAACAGATAGCCAATACATTACCTTTCGTGATCCTTGATTCCATTCCTCATATGCTCTTAACTGATCTGCAGTCCGATTCCTTTCTGGTAACTGCGAAGCATTTTCATTCTCTCCTTCGATATACTTCCAGTAGCCTTTTCCCATCAAGAATTTCGTCATTCAGAATCTCCAAGCATGGAAGTTGTTCTTGTCCATCTTATCGCTCATAAGCTGACTCATTCCATCTGTGTTTGCCATTTCTGCAACAATTCACAACACTGCAAAACACTACAAGTAGCACTTCTGCTTCAACACTGTCGCACTATGACGTGACAGTTCGATCTCAGAAAAACACAGTTTTCTTGTATCAACAGTACACGGAATCGCTTGAAATTCTGGATTTGGAATATATGAGTGTCGCCGAACACAACGCAAGTTACAGTTTCTGAAATTGACTTGGTTTTTCTATGGGCCCCACCTTGCGGGCTCAAAATGGAGGTCGAGATGGTTTAGAAACTTCGATCTGACAAAAACAAGTGATCCTAAAGGGATAACTTGCGAAAATATTTTGAGCTCTTCTACCTTCACGGCGATTTTCGTAGCAAATAGAGGCCGTTTGTGAAATCGCATTTTCTCCACACCTTGCCACGTAGTCTTCACCATCGCCTTCTCCACGAGCTCTCTACAGCCACGCTGGCTCTGATACCATGTCACAAGGAAGGAGATAAGGAAGAGAGCTCACACACACACTCTCACTCTCAAGGAGAAGCACACACACAGCTTGAGGCAAAGAAGAATGATCTTCTTCTTCTTCTTCTATTACATAAAAGGAATGTACAAGAATGACCTAAAAACGAGAATACAACAAGTGCAATATATAAAGATCAGTACATAAGGAAAAACCTAATATCCGCGAATGAGTGAGCTAGCAAGAAACAAATGTGCCATCACTCTCGGTAGATAAATCTAATAACACTCAATGAAGTATCCCTGACATATATCGGTATGACCACTATACATGTCAGAGAAATGAAAAACTGGTACGTGTCATCCTGGACCATCACATGTTGAGCTTGATATCTCAACAGGATTACCAAGCATTACAGATGTATGGACAAGGGTAGGAATTGGCGCATTCTTATGACTTCCAATTTATCTACCAGATTTTCAACCATGTACCCAAGTAATGAACATGCTACATGTTGCAGTGGATATGCCTTGAGTATCGGAGGCAATGGTTCTAAACAAAACCAGAGAATGGGAACATGTCAGATTTATGCATGAGCTCATCAACAAAGCTTTTGGATGGAATCAAGACGGTCTAAGAAATCTCAAAAATGAATGCCAGGATGCTAAAAAGAAGACCTTTATGGAACTCAACAAGACGGATATCGAAGACTTAGTCCGTGTCGTGCATCAACATTTTTGTTTCCCAAACATGAACAGATATACAACACCACAAAAGATTGTAGTTCAACTTTTATCTCATGCTATGAGGCAAATCGGGAACAAAGTCAACTTTACGCAATACATAAAGGAATGATTATTCGAAGCTAAGAAGAAATGGGACCGTAAGAAGTTTTTGAATGGGAGCTCTACCTTGACCCTATTGATCTATTGAACACTAGAAATGAAGGAATGCTTATGATTAATGCCGACTTCTACAAAAATGGCAAGATACATGAAGTCTGCAACAATTCCAAAGAAGAAGAAAGCATCGATATCAAGAGAAGGAGTTGGAACAAGTTCGAGAACTACGATGCGTGGAGCCAAGCGGGCTAGAGAAGAAGAAGCACACAAAACCCCACAATCAAAGCGAACACATCTACTACCACGGGTCTCGTTAACTCAACCTCCAATAACACAAAGGGATTTATCAACTGCTTTAGAAGAAATACATGCTTACATGCAAGGACAGGTAAATCTTACTGTACAAGGACACCAATACAGGCAGTCTAGACACTTGCAGAAAAAGAGTCAAAAAGACTACAACTCATCACAAACTGCCAGATACAAGGAATTGGGGCTTGACGATTCAAGTTCCAATGATGAATCTATTCATGAACAAGATACATTGGACACAAATATAAGAAAGAGATGAATGATGAAGATTGGACAAAGATTCATCAAGTACTAAACACCCCCGATAATCAAAATCCACAAGTACAGAATCTGAAGAAAGGCACACCATCCAGTTGAATACCTAGTCCAAGATCAATGTAAAAGAAGCATCTCCACCAAAAAAAAATGTAGTACCACCCATCAAGGACGAATTGCAAAAGAAGATAGAAAAAGAGGTACTATCACAACAAACACCAATAAAAACGATGATCGAGATTCCAAATGATACGCCATAGGGGAAGGGATTAACTAAAGAGGATGAGCCAACGATACAGCTAGATATTCGGCAGCCCTACCAAACAACACTACACGTGGCACAAGGAAAGGATGTTACCACAGGTGAAGAACCTATTATACCGCAAACTTGGTTAAATGAGGATGTCAATAAACTGAAGCCATTTGTCAAGACCATCATTGATGATGCAATGTCTGCACAAATGGTGCTCATGGAAGAAGATCAAGAGAAAGAAATGTTGATGGTTGACAAGTACAAATTTTGGACAATGAGTGAAGAACTCACGACCACCATAGTCAATTTACAAAGTGCATTATCTCGTAAAGATGCCGAATTGAAGACGGCAAAAGCAGATTTACAAATATCACAAGAACAACAAAATGGTCTCATGCAATGAGTTGAAGAATTACAAAAGAAAGTTCAAGACTTAGAACAACAAAAAGCAGCGTCTGACATAGAGAATGGTCGTATACTCAACTGAAGCAAACTCCTTGAAACTCAAATCAGTGTATATATGGACGAAAATGATAATCTGAGGAGTAGGAACAAAGAAGTCATGAATTCTCTCTTAATGGATAAACCCATAGAGGTACTGATTATCGACAATAGTGCCACACATGATGTACGCAAACAATTGCAAGGTATGGAAAATCAGCTTAAACAAGCACAGGAGAGCTACAAGGTATTAGATACAAAATATTCTACAGACACTAAGGATTTGACTCTCAAATGGAAAGAAGCAGTTGCAAAGTATACTGAGCAATATATACAAGATGCACATCAAGTAAGGATCATATATGAAGAAAAGACTAGTATTGAAGAGAAGCTCAAGGCCACCATCAAGGACAATGAAGAGAAAGATAAAGTCATTGCTCAACTCAGGAAACAATAAGAAGATGCTATAAAAATCGGGACACCAATAGAGCCACACCAAGGAAATCCTACTAACGAGGTAGAGGTACGTCCTCTATCTCCCCCAATTTCTCGTTCACCAATAGCAAGCAGCGGAACCTAGTGATGATCATCCAATGCCGTATACTACAGAACTAGGTCAGAAGGAACGGGCACTAGTGGTGTCCCGGTTGACAGAAAATGTTGAAAATGAAGTAGTCAAAGTAATGAAAGAAGCAAAAATTAAATGTAAAGACTTGGAACAGATAATAAATCCTTTCAACATACCTTATGGGCTGTTGAAAGAGCAGACACACCGTTATATAAAGAAGATTACGCAAAAAGATCCAGATGATGAGTTGAACTTCAAGTCAAACACATTCATTTAAACTCAAGAAGAATTTGAGGCAGCACAACAATTATGGAGAAGGAAGTTTTTGGAAAAGAATACAACACTGTTGTACCAATGCACAAAAGTTTTTGGATTTACAGAGAATTGTTAAGCTTAATAAGCAATGGTTGAATTACCCTTTACTTCCAAGTCTACCTCACAACTATTTACTGACTGAGGAATACATGGTGAGATCCATTGAGTTTTGGCTAAACCGTTATGTGACAGTACCCGATCTCACTATAAAGATGACCAATAAGATTCTCAGTATGATACTCACAGTACTCAAAGTTTTTAAGCATGCAGAATATACATTTTTGAATTTCATCGACATTAACCAAGGCACAGATATCCTTATCTTTGATCTATCTGTTATGCCTAGTCGTTTGACTATTATGGCATATTACTCCAAACTTATGTTTTTGTCGAGCCCATACATGCAAACTTTTGAGGAAGCGTTCTTTATAGGATGTTTTGAGATTGACTCAGAAATTTTCTTGAAGATGTCAGCTAATTTGAATGCCAGACTCATGGCGTATGAATTAAGCTTCTTTGCAGACCATAGACAGGCACCACATGATGGTGTAAGAGCAGAACAATGGAAATCACTCATGATAAGAGAAGCCAATTTGTTGATTGACATAGAACGTTGAGTGTACCAAACCTACTCCCCACGCATTCCAAAGCCTATTAGGGATGACAGAGTTCAAGAGGGGGGTGGTGTTGAAGGAGATTCAAGAAAAAAGAGAAGAAGAAGAAAACCAAGGAAGAAGCTTCACTAAACAGCATCAATCTGAAGAATCAACATTGTAGGAAGCCTCGCAGGGGCACACAACATCCATCTCTTCACAGAGCCCCGCAAGGGCATGTATCAGGCTGCAACACAAAAGGACCAGATCTCGAAGAGTGGAAACAAAGAAATATAACAATCCAGGACCTTTCAAGGGAAGATGCACATAGCTTCCTCATCCACAAGGTGCGTGCGGTGGAAAGAAGTAAACAGGCTCCAGGAAATACAACAAGGTCAGATGTGTGAAGACAAAGACATGTCAGAGGACCAAAAGTTAGAAAGGGGAGAGGCTAAGAAGTTGAAATGGATGACTAAGAATATCACATTCTTAGCTAATGATGGCGTGTGTGGCAACCCGACTTAACACAACAACCCAGATTTATGAATGTAAGGAATACCAAGGAGATTACAGAAGCAAAGGACTTAGTTCGGATAAAGTAACAAATTGTTTGATAATCCTTGTCGCTTCTTCAACCATTGGGTGCCTGTACTAAGGAGCTATAAGCAAGCTACACACAAAAAGCAAAGCCTATCAAGGGGCGACAGAGACAAAGAGAGGGAGAATATTGTAGAGCAAAGAAGAGCAGAGATGCAGAGAAAAAGAAGGGCCCCAAAATTTTTCCGATTTGGACACTTTATTTTTGTACCATAGTCACTTTGTAATATGTTTTCCAATGTAAATGCACTAGAGTAGTCCTCTAGATGCATATCCATAGATATCTTTTCTCCTCAAGTCCCTAAGTCGATACTTAGATACAGTGTGGTAGAGCAAGATTTCTTTCATGGTACACAATGTGTGATAAAGCAGTTTAGCTCTCAGATTGCACAACTAGACACATCCTTGGTTGATAGGATGGCTGATTTGGATAGTGAGGAGTCAATAATCATTCTTGGATTCACTCATGCCACATGTTGATACAAATATGTCAAGGCATGTTGGTCTTGAAGATGGTGCTTTGGATGCCTTGGGGATAGGCATGGCTGACATGCTTAGGTTAGCCAGGATAGCACATGTTTTTTCAACATTCGGGAGTTTGATGTACGAGTTGTTATGATCGAGACCAAACATTGCAGGTGCTATTGGAGCATTTGCACTTGGAGTTGTCAGTCGTTCGATGATTGACATTGGCATAGAGTGAGTGGGAGCTTTGCAAGAACTTCATCAGTTCTTGCATCAGTCAGATGTGAGCTCAACTCTTGTCGATTTGAGTCTAGAGCATTTTGAGGTGCATGGATACACCTTGTTCGAGGCAGTTGGTGTAGGTTGATCTATATGGATTGAGATCCGAACTCTTCCTGTACATTATTGTATAGTCCTACATCATTCTTTGTATGTGTTACCACTTACGGTCACATTGACCCTTAAGTGAGAGATTGTTGGGGATGTAAGGGTCATGTGAACTTACCCCCATATTCATATATACACATCATATATAGAGAGCATTGCCTCAAGAGATCATTTTTTGGGTTTCGAGGCTCCCATGTATTTGTGCCCATCTCTTCTCTCTTCTCTCTCCCTCTATCTCCTACTTTCTTCTCTTGTTCTGCACAGCAAAGCCCTTCAATTCCATGACTTTTTAGAAAGCTACTGAATGCATTTGACATGTATTCACCTCCTCCATCATATCTCAATGTTTGAATATACTTCCCTATTTGCTTTTCCACCATAAATTTAATATTTTGGAAGTGAGTGAGCACCTCAATCTTCTCTTTCATGAAACATAACCATACTTTTTGTGTATCTCCATCGATGAATGTGTCATAAAACCTACATCCTCCCATAGATGTGGTCTTTACAGGACCCCAACATCTGTATGTACTATTTCTAACTTATTCTCATTAACATGCTTGTCATGCAAAAATGATGCCCTTTACTATTTTCCAAATTCACATGTTGCACATAACTTTTGCATCTGTGAAAGCTTCAAATTTGATAGTCCATTGAAAATCTCATTTGACCACATCAATTTCAGCTTTCACAAACTTGCATGTCCAATTCTCTTGTGCCAAATATCTATATGAGTAATAACACCTGTATCTTTTGCAAATATGGCTGCATTCATTTCAAGAATTT
This sequence comes from Ceratopteris richardii, assembly GCA_020310875.1. Classification (NCBI taxonomy): domain Eukaryota; kingdom Viridiplantae; phylum Streptophyta; class Polypodiopsida; order Polypodiales; family Pteridaceae; genus Ceratopteris; species Ceratopteris richardii. Next base: position 56,701,610 of record CM035441.1, on the reverse strand, counting down.
TCAGATCTAAGGTGAACATCCTACCAAATTTATTCCCTTTGCGACAAAATCTAGATTCTTTATTGCTCAATAGGATGTGATGTGTCTTTGCCTATTTCAACATATATAGGAACTAGCAATTTTTGCAAACTACTAAGCCATTCTACATGATTGGTCATGTGATTTGAAGCACCTGAATCAACATAATAGACATTACCATTTGATTCCAAAACATCAACAAACATGGTATTCATCATATGATGTTGGACCATGAACAACTTTGAGAATCATATGCACTTGTAGATGCATAGTTGTTTTGATGCCTCTTGTTATTTTGATTCTTCAACCTAAAATCATTTTCAAAATGTCTAGGTTTATCACAATTCGAGCATCCTTTACCATCATTACTTGAATCATTTCTTTGGAAAATTTTATGGCCTCTTTGGATCCCCCTACCTCGGAATTGTCCTCTCCCTCCTACATGATTCTCATGTTGACCTTGGTCTTGGTTATTGTTTCCTCTTCCTTTTCAAAGTCTCTAGCTCTACCTCTTCCTTTGCTAGAGTAGAATACCTGCTCAAAACTAGGTTTTCCTTGGGATTTCGAGTCCTCACCGAGATTCTTTTCTTTAATAATTAGCATGAACACCACATCAAAAAAATTTAAAATATTTTCCTTGGTCTAAATAGAATTTTTGAATTGCTAATATGCATCTCCTAAACCATAAAGGCACACTTCCACATTATCATCATCATCCTCATTCATGCAAAATAGATGCAAGTGACTCACGTATGCCTTTGATTTTCAAGGTGTAGTCACTTATCGACATGCCCTTTTTCTCTAGTGTATGCAGCTTGTTCTTGAGTTGCAATTTTTGTGCCTTTGTATTGGACTCATACAATGTGACCAAACTATTCCAAGCATCTTTCAAAGTCTAGCATCTTGTATGTGCCCAATCATGCTATCCTGTATGCTAATGGATAGCCAATACATTACCTTTCGTGCTCCTTGATTCCATTATTCATATGCTCTTAACTAGTTCAGAATCTGATTCCTCTCTGGTAACTCCGAAGCATTTTCATTCTCTCTTGATGTACTTCCAGTAGCCTTTTCCCATCATGAAATTCTTCATTTTGAATCTCCAAGTGTGAAACTTGTTCTTGTCCAACTTGTTGCTCATAAACTGACTCATTCAATCAATGCTTGCCATTTCTATAGCATTTCACAACACTGCAAAAACACCACAAGCAGTACCTTTGCTTGAACATTGTGACACTATGATGTGACAATTTGATCTTAGAAAAACAATTTTTTTGTGTATCAAGAGTATAGGGAATTGTTTGAAATTCTAGAATATTTGAGTGTTATTGAACAAAATGCAAGTTACAGTTTTGCAATGTGATCTGATTTTTTCATGGGCCTCACCTTGAGGGATCGAAATGGAGGTTGAGATGGCTCTGAAAATATTTTGACACCTTCTACCTTCACACCATGTCTTTTAGCAATCTGAGGTCGTTTGTGAATCATGCTTTCTCCATGCTTTGTTGTATACTCTTCATTATTGGCCTTCTCCACGGGCTCTCTATAGCTACACTATCTCTGATACCATGTTAAAAGAAAGGAGATAAGGAAGAGAGATCACTCACACACTCTCACACTCAAGAGAAGCACACACAGATTGAGGCAAGGAAGAATCATGTTCTTCTTCTTCTTCTAAAAAAGGAATATACAAGAATGACCTAAAACAACAATACAATCAGAGCAATATATAAAGAATAGTACATAAGGAAAATTCTAATGTCTATGAATGAGTGATTTGGCAAGAAAAAAATGTGCCTTCACTCTCAGTAGATAAATCTAGTAAAGCTCAATGAAGTATCCCTGACATATACCGGCGTGACCACTATACATGTCAAAGAAATGAAAAAAGTGATATACATCATCTTGCATAATATTAATATTATTCAAAGAGATAATATTACTAGATTAAAGAGATAATATTAATATTATTCATACAAAAACGATGAAAAGGAAGAGGAGAGAGATTACTTTTTGCTTGCCTTTGTGGGTTTAACAATAGAAAATAGAAGTCAATATCACCTCTTTCGTTTTAGCTTTGGAAGCATGTTGAGGGGGAGTAGAACACTCATTAGCCTGAGTCATGGGTACATCCTTTGATCCAGAGGCTTCTTGAGCCATTGCATCCATTTTGTGTTGGTCGAACTTGTTGAGATCTTGAGTAAAGGCTTGGACACTAGTAGTTTTATGATAGTTTTCATAAATGTACTCTTTTTTATCGTTACTACACGTTTCATTAGAGGAGGGAAATTTTTAACCAACAAATGTCCAGCCTTCTTCACCTTTTTGACCATCACCATGGTAGATCTTATCCTCATTCTCTTATGATTGAGCATAATGAGCAATCTCAAAATTATTCAAAACATTTTCTTTGTTAAAATCCTCATCTTCCCTCTCATAATTACAAGAAAATATCATCAAAAGGGTTAAAAACATCTTCAAGAAGGACACCAAAAAAATGGAGATTTTTTTCATTTTCTTTTTGTTATTTTTACTAACTCCGTTTCTGATGTTGGCATCTCCACCCTTTGGGATGTTAGTTTGAAGACCCACATGTTTTCCTGAGTACTTGAAACATTAGAAATAGAAATAACATTTTTTAGCAATGGATAGACTTTAATCAGATGGTCCTTTTGTAGCAACTATAACATTTGTGAGACAAGTTTCTATATAGGATCTTTTGCTCATGAAGAAATTTTCCATCCGAACCCTTGATTACAATTGAGGTTTTAGTATCTTTGGAGACATCAAGTTCTGGCACAATTTGGGGATCCCATTTAGGGCTAATCCCATTGGCCCTATATTTTTGCCTTAAGATCTTGCCAATTATTTTACCAAGGTTATCAACTCAAGGATAATAGTCTATTCGGAGATCAGGGAATTCAACCCAAACTAGGATATTGGTTGTTTTGGGACCCTTGTTGTTAAAACCTAAATGTCAAGGATAATAGTCTATTGGGAGATCAGGGAATTCAACCCAAACTAGGATATTGGTTGGTTTGGGACCCCTAGTTGGTTTGGGGCCCTCGTGATTAAAACCTAAATGCCATTTGAATTCAACCCAAACTAGGATATTGGTTGGTTTGGGACCCCTGTGGTTAAAACCTTTTATGAGCCATTGCCCTTCTGATATAACTTGGAAAGCAAAGTTTGAGTCTTTAAAGAAAAACAAAAGCAAAGTATTTGGAAGATACTAAATATGCTTGATGCGAATCCCTCTTTTTTCCCATTTCATGTTAATCTAGTGTTTTAGAGTCTCTTGGGCCAATCTATGTCCTTTACACAACTCTATGACCACTTTCTCATTGAGTTGAGTACTTGGAAAGCAGAGTTTGAGTCGTCAAAGAAAAACAAAAGCAAAGTATTTGGAAGATACTAAATATGCTTGATGCAAATCCCTCTTTTTTCCCATTTCATGTTAATCTAGTGTTTTAGGGTCTCTTGGGCCAGTCTATGTCCTTTACACAACTCTATGACCACTTTCTCATTAAGTTGAGTATGCCAGGTATCTAGTGAGCCTCTGTCTATGATTAAATCATAATCTTCAAGGTTTTTAATCGAATTTTTCTTTGCCCTTACTCCCTCTAGAGACATTAGGGTTTACAGAGTTACCTGGCGCCATTTGAATTTGGAATACTGAACCTGAAGGACCCCGCAACAATTCCGCATAACTCTTGGGTGGAGAACGAGAACCCACATTTACTCCTCCCCTTGATCAATAGCTACATCAAGTCTCTGTACAACATTAGTCTCCATGATTGAATAACCATTTATGAGGGCGTCTTGCAATGCCATGAAGGTAGAGCACCGAAATAACATTGATAACAATGTACAGTAACACCACACCCCTGGTCTCGAGCTGCCCCCAGCAGGGAGAACTTGCAAGAAACTCGAGAGAAACCGCAATGAGACAATTCACCCCATTGGGGTAGAAGAACCAAACACGATAAGCCATGAACAACATGCAGAGTGCAGACCTCATGCAGCAACGAAATCACAGAGCATGCTAAGGTTTCGATTGTCTGCCCAGATCACCACTTATTTATTTTAAATTAATATATAATCTTAAAAAATATAATAGTTTTGTCGAGAATGGATGGTGTAGTGCTAAGACTTCGTCTTGCATTCAGCATTGCGGTTCTTGAACTCGAAATGTGGAGAATACAAAGAGTCCTCATGCGTAGTCACAAGTTGACAAGCATACTCAAAGAATACATGGGCGACGAAACTTTCGAATGATACTGTAATCCGCGTTGCCGTTGACTTTCACGTCTTTGAAGAAGGTAAAGCTTGAACAAGAATCTGCAGAGGTGAGGAACCACGGCCTGTGTATGTGACCGTGTTCGTAACTGATAGGCAGATCTATCACTACCAGCGTTTGGCTGCTCTGCTGGCTATGGGGAGCTGTGCTTCACGTTCGTCTGGCTCTGCTTCCGATAAGAAAGAAGCAGTCCTTGAATATGGGGACTCCGACCTTAGAATCTATAGCGATGGTCGTGTAGACAGGAAACCCTGGGACTCCTGCGACATAGTTCCTGCATGCCCTTCGCCTTCCGATCCTGACGACGTCGCTTCTAAGGACCTCCTCCTCAATGCCCACCATTCCACCAATCTGCGCCTTTTCCTCCCGCCATCCCACAGCAGTAAGCTTCCAATTCTTCTCTACTTCCATGGCGGAAATTTCACGCATTATATAACAGCGTTGAGCGCGTTTCATGGGTATCTCAGTCGCCTGGCAATCCATTGTTCCGCCCTTATCGTCTCTGTAGACTACCGCCTCGCCCCTGAGCATCCACTTCCCGCCGCTTATGAGGATTGTTACGAAGCGCTTTTATGGTTGGAGAAGCAAGCTGCCATGGCGGCAAGCGGTGATGCGTCAGTGGAGCCATGGCTGGCCACCAGCGCCGATTTCTCCCGTTGCTTCTTGATTGGGGACAGCGCAGGGGGCACAATTGTGCACAACGTGGCGATGCAGGCTCTGGGGCATGGAGCCTGGGATTCCCAACAAGAGAAGAGGATCTTGAAGAACGTGGCTATGCAGGGTCTCCTCCTATGCCACCCCTGGTTCACCTGCAGCAGCTCGGAGATGAATCCACAGGCTCCCGGGGACGCCATGATCCTCAAGTACACCAAGACCCACGTCGACAGTCCTTTAGTAAACCCGTTTAGCGCGTCGGCCCCTCCACTTGAAGGCGTGGCGCTGCCGCGAGCCATAGTGTTTGTTGCAGGCCGTGATCGTCTGAAGGACCGTGGCACGGCATACTATGAAGGTCTCATGAGGGCAGGGAAGGAGACGAAGCTGTCGTGCACAGATGAAGGAATCCATATCTTCCACATTCTACAGCCGTGGTCTCCTAACGTTGCGCCCTTCTTGAAGCAGGTAAATGACTTCATCCGCACAACGAGTGTTAACGTTTGAGGTGCTCTCCTCGATCATATTAGACGAGCCTCGGTGGGAAGGAAGGAGCATGTACATGGTGAAGTGTTGGCAAATTTCTGTTATGAAATTTCTCCTATTTTTGCCATTGATGTGCTCTTCCTTGTTCCTTCTTCATTTTTATCCTTCTTGACATAGTATCAGAGATTGACTGTGGCTTCACATAGTTAAGGCAACATGATAACAATTCTAGACTTGAAGCACATCGTTTTCTAATAACAGCTTGTGAGGTCATTCTCAAAATTATCATCAATGGCATATTCATTTGATGTCATTTCTTATGCGTTTGATGTTGTTTCTATATGAAATCAAGAACCTTATGAGTGCCCCACATCGCAATACATGCAAAGATTTCTTATAATCATCATAACGATTAGTCTCCTTCTCCAATGATTATATATGTGTATTGATAATTTCTCTTATTGATATAATGTGGTGGTGTACTTAGTGAAAATTGTATATCCAGTATGCCTACATATTGTGCACATGCACCAGTACTTGTATCAACACACATACATACTTGTATCAACACACATACATAATACACACATGTGGACCTGTAGTACGCCTACATATTGTACATATGCAACAATACTTGTATCAACACACATTTATAAATACAGACATACGTACATACACACACATAAACATACGCCTCCATATTGTAAATTTCATGAGTAGCTGTATCAACACACATACATAAATATACACACATCCATAAATATACACACATACGTACATACACAGACATAAACATACATGCATGCACACGCATGTATGAAAAATGCAACAAATATGCAAATGTCCATATGCATATATATCAACATTTGTGTCAAGGTATTCACGAATACGTATTCTTACTTCTACTTGAATGCATAAATGATCAAGCATACTCAAATATCCTTTGGAAAATCACTCTAGAAGAGTTAAAAAGAAACTTGATTAAGTATGAAATAACACACATTTATGTTCAATCACGATTCTTCTTCCTCTTTCTCATTGTCCCCTAATCTCTCTATCTCGCTGATTAGAATTAGATTATCATGTAGTAGCTCGTTTGATTTCAAAGTTACATATGATTTTATTATCATGGGAGCTAACAAAAGTCTCCATGTCATCAGTTCTTGATAGAATAGTGCCATTGAGTATGGGACACATGATGGCTTGCATCATCACATGCCTATGCATGATCCGGGCATGTATAATGGTCATGCACCTTATCTTATATCATGTCTTTTCTACTCTATGAACACACCCTTGAAGGATGAAAGCTTCTAGGAAATATACTATCTAATCACTTGGATTATTGATGATGTCATCATGGATTATTCTAGAAGATCGTTAGCCATCCTCCAACATGTATAGAAGTTTGATTTGAGGAGGTATTCTTACTCAAGTCTTTCAATCAAAGATCTTGGAAACAATCAAAAGATAGAGCTAAAAGTTAATCCAAGTCTTCGAATGCATATTTTAACCGCTATCATCTATTTACACATGTACATATCCATCCATATGGAAATGTTTGAAAACATATGGGCATCACAATAGGTATCTAAAGGTGTAAGGGTATTGGACCTTACCATTGGTGTGGTCGTAATGCGAATTTAAAAGCACGTTGGAGATAATTCCATGTTGCATTGGTATATGGACCAATATGAAAGGTCATAGACATGTCGAAAACCATAGGCAAGAAAATAATTATTATTTTAATTAATAAAAAAGTATGGTTTTTGATATAGACATCGATGTGTCCATCAATATGCACATCAGTAGAGAAAAAAAATGATTCCAAGCCTATGTAGGCATGCATAAGCTTGTGTATGCACAAATATGTACATTATGCACTTTCATGACCATAATTATAGCAAATATAATAGCATAATGATAACTTACATGAATGAGAACAACATCATAACCATAAATTTGTGCATAGATGTACAATAATTCACCTGAATAATCAAAATCATGTATGCATATGCATGCATAAACCTATACAATATGATCTTGCATAACCATAATCATAATAATAAAAGTATAACAATAAACTACATGAGATTCAATAGCATCACGGCCATAAACTTGTGCATGCCATAAATTTATGAACTTGCATAATCATAATCATGCACATATGTGCATGCATAGAACTAAACAACATGGCCCTATATAAGCGTAATAATAACAATATACGTATAAACATAGCTTTCATGGACTACAATAACATCATAATCATAAACTTGGGCATGCATGTATGATAATATCATAATCATAAACCTATGCATAATGATGTAGTAGAATAATATCATAACAATAAAGTACATATTAAACCTTAACCAAACATTGAATTTATAACCATAATCATAGAAAACCTGCATAAACATAAACATGAAATTAAGAATATTGGAAATACAAAAAAATACCTCATGTACAAAATGATAAATTATACGTTACATCCATATGATTCCAAAGAAGAGGCATGTCAATTGATACAATTTCACATATATAAATTGAGAAATATGGTCATATTGTCTAGCTATGAGGCTCCATGTGATTGTGGTGGTATAGATGCATCATCACCACCATAACATCCAAAAGAACATGATGAATGCCAACCTCCTGCTCAATGTGATGAGCCTCCAAATGATCTATCAAAACTACGATCATGTTGTTGACTAGGTACTCTAGAACTAGATCTATTGTGATACAATGTATACCCGATACTTTTAGGTGTGGTTTGCCTTATAGGTGGAGTAGCAGGAAGCAATGGAGGAGTCTGAGAAGGAGTGGAAATAATGGATGCTATAAAAATCTATGAAATCATCTACATCTGTGTAAGAGTTACTTGCGACAAGATGTCTTAGAACTCTTCATCACTAGAATATAATGTTGTATCATCATCCATGCTAAAAAGAATGAACTGGTATGATTAATAACGAACATACTACATCACATAAATAAATTATCAAATAAATCTCTCTTCACATCTAGATTTAGATGTCTGATGTATTATGTGAACTATTATTGTTAAATAAATAATAACTCATATACTACATCAAATAAATGAATCAACATACAAATCTCTCTTCACTTCTTGATCAAGTTCTAATTCCAATCTCAAAATTTTGTTATTATTCTCCATATGTACCAAATTTTTATCATCATCTGCTATAGTATCCTCTTCTTGGGCTTTTGGAGTGTCCTCATGTGCTTGTTTAGGAGAAGATCCTATCATATAATGTGCACTATTTTAAGGAGGTATTCGATCTACATCAGGTACAATGATCTTCAAATATTTTTCTTTCTTTTTTTGGATCCACTTGTATACGATAACAAATTTTTTAGTCAAAATTATCTGGTATAAAATCTACTTGTTCACAATATTGAGGAAATGCAAATATGTCACCATTGTTAGACCAAATTTTTATTAGTTCTATTTGTATGAAACCACGAGGAACTTTTTGTATAGTTGTGTTTCATCTAGATGTGATCACTTTAAACCATTTGGCATTGAATAAAAATATATCCAATCAGAGAAAGAAATCTTAAAAATATTTTTTATCATTTCATAATACTCTAAATTATAAATTTGAATAGTTGTATCTAGTGCACTTGCTCTTCTTCTTTGTATGAAGCTCACAAGTACAATAGAATCTATAGTGATATGTACTTTATCAATTTGATTAATTCCAAAATGTTGTCCATATGAACATAGTACATTATATCTACGATGTCTCGAATAACATCCCAAAAGTTGCTCATCTTCATGGTACGTATGCTTGTATAATTCCATAAATCCCAATTCTTCATGTATGTATGTCTATCTATATGAATGTATGCATGTATGCATGTATGCGTGTATGCATGTATGTATGTATGTATGTATGTATGTATGTATGTATGTATGTATGTATGTATGTATGTATGTATGTATGTATGTATGCATATATGCATGTATGTATGTATGTATATGTGTGTGTGTGTGTTGGTATATTTTTGTGGCGATGTGTGTGAACAAACTTAGGATCATCAGGATACTTTTCTCCCTCTATAAGAGATTTTTTCCCCCCACTAGTATTTATGCCTAGAACCCTAATGTGTCACTTATTTTTGTACATTCACTTGGTAATACAATCACTGTTGTGTTGTTCTCCAAGTTTTTTCTTCTTCTTCCTTGTGATTTTCTATGCTTCTAATGTCCTCAAAATTCCAACAATCCATATAAGAGAAAGTCACCATTTTCTTTAGGGCATCATTGACACCTTTTCGATCATACTCTCAAAATTGCAAAAAAAATTGGTGCACATACTTGACATGATTAGGAGTTCAAAAAAACTTTGCTTTATGGCATTGAAATTTTTATTTTAGCTTGTTTTTTGCCTCTAAATGCAATTTCACCATTATGTAGGCAATTTTTTCCTTTTGTGCCAAACATATATAGTTTTTGGTTCACCCACACAAACATATGATATTTTCTATAGGTCTAGTGAAGATAGATTGGGTATTTCTATTCAACTTTTTTGAGATGTAGATAATTCTTTTTCATGAGGAAGGAGATAAGGAAGAGAGCTCACACATAGATTGAGGCAACAAAGAATGATCTTCTTCTTCTTCTTCTTCTTCTTCTTCTTCTTCTTCCTCTTCTTCTTCTTCTTCTTCCTCTTCTTCTTCTTCTTCTTCTATTACATAAAAGGAATACAAGAATGACTTCAAACAACAATAAAACTAGTGCAATATATAAAGAACAGTACATAAGGAAAATCCTAATGTCCGAGAATGAGTGAGCTGGAAAGAAAGAAATGTGCCATCATTCTCAGTAGATAAATCTAGTAAAGCTCGTGAAGTATCCATGACATATGGGTGTGACCACTATACATGCTAGACAAATGAAAAAGTGATACATGTCATCTTGGATCATCACATGTTGAGCTTGATATCTCAAAACTCCCCCTCAAGCTCAATGTCATGTCCTCTAATCCAAGCATCTTCTTAAACTTCTTCACCTTCTCTACTCCAAGTGCTTTAGTAAAAATATCAGCAACCTGCTCATCTATCCTCACATAAACAAGATCAATATCACCTACTAATACCTTTTCCCTGATGAAATGATAATGCACTTTGATATGCTTTGTTCTAGCATGAAAAATAGGGTTCCATGCTAAATGTATGCTACTAAGATTATCACAATAGATGGTGATAGGATCTTGCACTTCCGCACCTAAATCTGCAAGTAGCATGTCTAATCAAGATGCTTCACATGATGGAATTACAGCACCTCTATACTTAGCTTCTATACTCAAGAAAGCAATAGTGGGCTGATTCTTGTTGCTCCATGTAATAGTTGCACTTCCAAGTGAGAATAGAAAGCAACTAGTAGATCTTCTATCCAGAATGCAACGAGCCCAATCTGCATCCATGTATCCATGAACTTGCAATTTTGCACCAACTTCATAAAATAATGCATAATCCAAAGTACCACTCACATATCATAGAGTGCATCTCAAGGCATCTAGGTGTGATTTCTTGGGAACCTGAATAAACTAATTTTCAAGTCCAATACTGTAGCTTAGATCAAGCCTTGTAATTGTGAGATATATCAAACCTCCCACAATTTTGCTTCTACATATTAGCATTTTCCAATGCTTCACATGATATAGTATCCAACTTCAAATTCTAATCTAATGGCATATAGATTAGCTTACAATCATCCATACCATACTTTTGTGGCATACTCAAGGCATATTTCCTTTGTGACATCCATATAACTATTATGTGTATGTATACAATCAATGCCCAGAAAATAGCGCAGCACACCAAGATCTTTCATGTTAAATTCTTGCATAAGGAGTTGTTTTGCCTCTTTAATGCTTGCTTCATTGTCACCTCCTATAATCAAGTCATCAACATAAATAGCCAGAATCATGATGCCAGCATCACCCATGCATATAATGAATGATTTGTATCATACATAGAAAATTCAATGGTATTTAAGTAGTCACCAATCCTTGCATGCCAAGCACAAGGGGCTTGTTTAAGTCCATGCAAAGCCTTTTGCAACTTGCACACACATTTTGGGTGCTTTGAATATTCATATCCTTGTGATTGGTCCATGTATACTTCTTCCTATAAATCACCATCTAGGAAAGCATTCTTCACATCCATTTGATGCAAAGTCCATCCTTTTGTTATAGCTAATGCAACAAGTGTTCTGACAATAGAAATTTTAGTTACAGGGCTAAACATTTCCTCATAATCAATGCCATATGTCTATGCATAACCTTTTGCTACCAAATGTGCTTTGTACCTGCTTATGCTACCATTAACATTGTGCTTTACCTTATAGACCCACTTGTAGCCTATGGGTTTCTTTCCTTGCAGCAATGGAACTTGCTTCCATGTATCCTTTCCATAAAGTGCAACCACCTTCTCATCCATAACGTTTTCCCAATCTGCATTTCCAATTGCATCTTCAAAACAAGAAGGTTCAACATCTTGTATTACTATGGTCATGTAGGCACAATGATGAGTCATGTAACTCTCATACATCAATCATTGCATTGAATCCCACATCCTCCCAAATCTTCTTGGTCTTGGGTCACTTCTTCTTGTATCATCTGCATGTGCCATTCTCACTCCCAGAGTCTTGACAAAGGGCAATCCAAGTACCTCATTAAGGTTCTTTTTTGAATCGCTTGAATCTCCATCAATGTCTTCAAAACCTATAGATGTTTTACTACCACTAGAAAGATTTTCTTACCTTTCTTTGATGTATTTGATGAATTTTCTGGACTAAAACTTTGATGCAATATTCCACTCCATGGATTTGAGTTCGATCTATTGCTTGGTGATGCATTTGGTCCACTAAGAACTTGAGATTCTGCACTTGATGTTTCATCATTTTCTTTGTCATTTGGTTCAAGATTAATTCCATCTTTGGCATCTACATAGAAGCTTGAAAATTCATCAAACACCACATCTCTACTCGTGTGAGTCGGTTATAACATTTATATCCCTTTTGCTCAAGGGAGTACCCAATGAAGATACATTTCTATGCTTTTGGATCAAGATTCGTCCTCAACTCATCTTGAATATGTACATATGCAATACATCCAAAAACTTTCATATGTGATAAGTTTGGCTTTTTACTTGTAGACTTCTCTTTAGGTGTAACTTGATGTACAACATTAGTTGGAGCTTTGTTCATGATGTATATAGTAACGTGCATAGCTTTTGTACAATAACAATGAGGCATATCCTTCTCAACCATCAAGGATTTTTCTATTTTTACAATATGTCTATTTTTGTGTTCAGCCACACCATTCTATTATGGTGTGTACTTGCATGAAAAGTGATGTCAAATTCCAGTTCAGTTGTATAACAAGTTTGCATGTCCCTTGAGCATTTATATCCCTTTTGTATAAGAAGTTTGCATGTTAAATTCCAATTCAGTTGTATAACATTTATATCCCTTTTGTATAACAAGTTTGCATGTCCAATTCGCTCTGCAAGATCTGTATATCAGCAATAACTCCTACACCTTTTGCAAACATGGTTGCATTCATTCTAGAAATTTTTACATTTCAAGTGAACATCCTACCCACCTTGTTTCCTTTGGCAATCAATCGTCCATCCTATTTGTTGTTGTATATTATTGAACAAGGCATTGTTAAAATGTTAAATTATTAATGTATTAATGTGTTTTTTTGATGTTTTTGATATAGCAGCTGAAGGTTCGTGAGGAGTGTGCAAGGCGTGAAAGGACGGACATCAATAATCCGAAATAATTATTATTTAGCTTGTAAATAAACCTACGTAGAAGGTTCTATTGTTAGAAAAGTAATGGTTAGAATAATGGTCGTTGTAGACCGTAGTTTCTGTTATTAAAAGCAATGGATTTCTGTAAAAGTTACCAACTTTTAGTTTCACGCCTGCTTTTCGAAGCCGCCCTCATGTAACCACTATTTTTGACGTAATCAAAAGTCCTATAAATACATGCAATCTGTGGACTGTCGAAACAGAGTGCATGGGGGGAGATTGCACCCAATCTTGCGTTCGGTCTCGTCTCTTGTTGCCTCTATTTTTCTGTGTGTTTTTCTACGTCCGTAATCTCTGTATGCGCGTGAGCAAGATCCTGACAACATTTGTACTCATCTACATATAACCCATCAGCATAGAACCTGACTTATAATCCATGGTCAACCATTTGTCCAATAGAAACCAGATTCTTTGTTATATTTGGAACATGGAGCACATCAACAAGATGTTTTACCTTCCCATCCTCCATAGACACTGCTATATGCTCGATAGGGTGTGATGTGTCAGCACCTATTTCAACATATCCAGGAACTTGCAATTTATACAAAATACTAAACCATTTTGCATGATTGATCATGTGATTTGACGTGTCTTAATTAACATTAACATTCGATTTTGAAAGATTAGCAGACATCATATTCATCATATGATGTTGAACCATGAACAAATTCTTAGAATCATCTGCACTCATGGGTTGCATAATTATTTTATTGCCTTCTGTTAGTTTGATTCTTCAACCTACAAACACATTCAAAGTGTCCAGATTTACCAAAATTCCAACATCCTTTAATGTCATTACTTGAATCATTTCTTTGGAAGTTTCTGCATCCTCTTTGGCTCCCCATACCTCAAAACTCTCCTCTACCTCCTGCATGACTTTGATATTGATATTGATCTTGGTTACTATTTCCTCTTCCACTTTCAAAGCCTCTATCTCTACCTCTTCCTCTACCAGAGTAGAATGCCTACTCAAAACTAGGTTTTCCTTGAGAGTTCAAGTCCTCACCAATATTTTTTTCCTTAATAATCAGCATGGACAACGGATCATCAAAATTCAAAATATTTTCCCTAGTTTGAATAGATGTTCATAACTTCTTATATGTAGACCCTAGATGACGAAGGCACACTTCCACCTTATCATCATCATCTGCATTCACGCCAATAGATGCAAGTGACTCATATATGCTTTTGATTTTCAAGGTGTAGTCACTTACCAACATGTTCCTTTTCTCCAATTTATGCAGCTTATTCTTGAGTTGCAATTTCCAAGCCTTTGTATTGGTCTCATACAATGTGACCAAACTATTCCAAGCCTCTTTTGGAGTCTTGACATCCTGTATGTACCCAATCATGCTATCATGTACACTAACAGATAGCTAGTACATTATCTTTCTTGCACTTTAATTCCATTCCTCATATTCTCTTAATTGGTCCAAGGTTTGATTCCTCTCTGGTAACTACAAAGAATTTTTTTTTTCTCCTTTGATATACTTTCAGTAGCCTTTTCCCATCAAGAAATTTTTCATTCTAAATCTCCAAGCATGGAAGTTGTTCTTATCTAGCTTATTGCTCATAAGATGACTCATTCCATTCACGTTTGCCATTTCTAGAAGAATTCACAACATTGCAAAAAAAACTATAAGTAGTACTTCAGCTTGAATATTGTCGCATTATGACGCGACAATTCGATTTCATAAAAACACAATTTTTGTGTATCAACAGTACACAATATTGCTTGAAATTTTGGATCTCGGATATTTGAGTGTTGCTGAATAGGATGCAAGTTACAATTTTGCAAACTAACTTGGTTTTTTGGTGGCCTCTACCTTGTGGGCTCAAAAGCGAGATTGTTTGTGAATCAAGCTTTCTCCATGCCAATTTTCATAGCAATCTGAGGTTGTTTGTGAATCACGCTATGCCTTCTTGCATACTCTTCATGGTCAGCCTTCTCCACAAGCTCCTTATAGCCACATTGGCACTGATACCATGTCAGAAGGAATGAGATAAGGAAGAGAGCTCACACACAGATGGAGGCTTCTTCTTCTTGTATTACAAAAAGAAAATATACAATACTAGCCTCAAACAACAATACAACTAGTATAATATATAAAGAATAGTACATAAGGAAAATCCTAATGTCTGCAAATGAGTGAGCTAGCAAGAAACAAATGTGCCATCACTCTCGGTCGATAAATCTAGTAAAGTCATCCTAGATCATCACATGTTGAGCTTGATATCTCAACATTCTTTGCATTGGGGTATTTAGCCACTAACCATGGATGAAAGCAATGATGTATTCCATACATTGTTGAGGACAATATGGATGGTTCTAATTAACCATTGTGTGCATACATGAAGCATCATGTATTGGTAGCAAAAGGTTTGTGGAATATTATGTAGGGTGTTAAAACATGTTCTCTTATACCCATAAATATAGTGATTCCAGGTTATGTAGATGGTGTTGAAGATGATGATATTCAATTTCTTGGTGTTGTTGTGGTTCCTATTCCACCTTTACATAGTAATTTAGTGGGGATGGTAGAGATGCACATGCACATGGATTGATAGCTTTGTTTGTCAAACATGCCATTATCCCTCACATTGGATCTTGCAAAACAATGAAAGATGCTTGGGATACTCTTACAACACTATCAGGCAAGAAATGATGCTCATGTTGCTTACCTCTAAAAAATAGTTGGAGAGTTAGGATATGAATGAAGGAGATTCAATAGACATGTTTATGAAAAAAATAAGGATTTGAAAGAGAAATTGATTTTTGTTGATGGAATCTTGCTAGATAGCTCACTTGTGTAGACTATTCTTAATGGTCTTCAAGATTCATATCAGATATTTTTATTCTACTCTTCCATTGATGGTGAAAGGGAATCCAAATGCCTTAAACTTTAACAATTTAGTCTCTATTTGTTGCAAAGGTCAATTTAAGTAGAACAACTCAATTATGTGTGTTGCAAATCAAGCTTTCTTAGCTAGTCACAAGGGCAAGAGTAAATTGAGCTCCTCTACTATTAAGAAGAAATTCATTAATGCACCACAATCAGATAAGGAAGAGAAAGATGGAAAGAAAATAGAAAAGCAAAAACAACGTTGCAAGTATTTTAAAGGAAATGATCATGTCATTAAGACTTTTCCTAAACAGGTTGCAAAAGAGGAAAAGAGGAAAGAGGCTGGTATGGTTGTTGTAGATGCCTTGGATATTTGGTACTTTGATATAAGTGCAACCAAACATATTATGTTGTAGTATAGTTTCTTCACTAACTTGAGCGTGATCCTATAGGGAATAATTGACATTTGTAAAAGAAACCCTCTTATCCTATCATGGGAGTTGCCAAGATCATTTTGACTACTCATGATTATAGTTGTTGTTAGATATACTCAATAGTCCACCTGCATGTGACTGCAAATGATCCATGGTACTCTAAGTCGTACGACCCCCATTATGAGGAGAAGCCTTTATGAGAGTCTGAACATTTGTGATGAGATTTACATGAGACCACCAAAATTTCTACATGATCTATGTCAGTCTAGTCAAAAGGATAGCCAGGGCATATACTTTAATCACATCGAAATTCTTGAGCTATGATAGTTCGGTGGTCAACCTGTCCTGAATTATGGTGACTAGTTTAATAGTCCATCTATTCAAAATTGCGATGAAGAATTTGATAGTCAACCTATTCGGAATTACGATGACTAGTTCGGTAGTCAACATGTCTAGAAGTTTCATAACTAGGTTCAATAGTCAGGATTTGTCTGATGGTCTAAAGTTATGTCTGGAGACTTACTCAGTCTGGTAATTACATAATTTGGGATGTTCCAAAATTATAGTTGATCTCGATGGTTACACCTAGATCATAGCATTAGGAGGTCTCAAAGATCATGCCTAAATCAATAGATTAGGTAAAGCCAAATTATTGAGGTAAATCATGATTATGCACACCATAAAGCCCTTCATCCAATATCTATCTATATGTCCATTGAAGGTCCATACTTGGAGTGCCTAGGTGGAAACTGTCATCATTGTACATGTATTACTTTTGGCAATTGGAGAAATTGAGTTCTCTATCTCTCTGTATCTGCCTCTATCTTTATAGAATTCTTTTAGTGTGTTTTTCTGCTCATTACTCTCCCTGAGGATCCATTTCTGCTACATTATTCCTTTTGATCATTATTTTCTAACATGGTATTAGAGCATTGGAGGTTTTGAGTATTGCAAAAGCAAAAACATAGAACCCGTTGAAGTCTTTGTACGAATTAAAGAGAGAAGATGTTAAGTGGTGTGTCCTCTTCTACTATTGGGAATAAGGGTGGTTCATCAGCAAGAGCATGTGGAACACAAATCGGAGCAGTAATGATGCCAGTCCTGCAAACATTGTGGATTCAACCACTCTTCATAGAAGGTAAACTTGATGGTACTAATTACACCTTGTGGAAATTTAAGATCACTTCTATCCTTGACTCTTATGAGCTGCTCGAGACTGTACTTGGGACTAATTGTGAGACCCAAGAAACACCTAATTCAAATGATCCTGGATGAATGATTCCTCTCAATGTTGATCTTTTGTGGGCTTGGAAGCATAGGAATGTAGATGTACTCTATACTCTAGTTATAAGTACTCTTGATAGTGTTATGACTCTTATTCAGCACACCAAAATGGTGGGTTGCTTCTTACTGCCCCATGTAATAGTTGCACTCCCAAGTGAGAATAGAAAACCACTAGTCGATCTTTTATCTAGAATGCTACTAGACCAATCTGCATCAATGTATCCATGAGCCTGCAAATCTACTCCAGCTTCATAAAATAATGCATAATCCAAAGTAGCACTCACATAATGTAGAGTGCACACCTCAAAGCATCCAAATGTGGCTTCCTGGGAACTTGCATAAATTGAATTTCAAGTCTAACAGTGGAGCTTAGATCAGGCCTTGTAATTGTGAGATATATCAAGCTTCCCACAATTTTCCTGTACATAGTAGCATTTTCCAACGCTTCACCTCATGTAATATCCAACTTCAAATTCTGATATAATGGCATAGAAATTGGCTTACAGTCAGCCATACCATACTTTCACAGTATATTCAAGGCATATTGCCTTTTTGAAATCCATATACCTGTTTTCGTATGTATAAGCTCAATGCCCAAGAAGTAGTGTAGCACACCAAGATCTTTCATGTCAAATTCTTGCATAAGGAGTTGCTTTACCTCTTTAATGCTTGCTTCATTGTCACCTTCTACAATCAAGTCATCAACATAAATGGCCACAAATGTGATGCCATCATCACCTTTCCTTGCATATAATGAATGATCTGCATCAGACATAGAAAACCCAATGGTGGTTAAGTAATAAAAAATCCTTGCATGCCGTGCATGAGGAGCTTGCTTAAGTCCATATAAATCTTTTGCAACATGCAAACATATTCTCGGAGCTTTGAATCTTCATATCCTTGTGGCTGGTCATATATACTTCTTCCTGTAACTCACCATGTCAGAAAGCATTCTTCACATCGATTTGATGTAAAGTCCATCCTTTTATTGTAGCTAATGCAACAAGCATTCTAAGAGTAGACATTTTAGCTACACGGTTGAACGTTCCCTCATAATCAATTCCATATGTATGTGCATATCCTTTTGCTACGAATCGTGCTTTGTACCTACTTATGCTACCATCAGCATTGTGCTTTACCTTGTAAACCCACTTGTAACCTATGGGTTTCTTTCCTTGTAGCAATCGAACTAGCTTCCATGTTTCATTTCCATAAATTGCAGCCATCTCCTCATCCATAGCTATTTCCCAATCTGCATTTCCTATTTCATCTTCAAAACAAGAAGGTTCAACATCTTGTATTACCTTGTTCATGCAAGCACAATGAAGAGCCATATAACTGTCATACGTCTATCGTTGCACTAAATTGTGCATCCTCCCATATGTTCTTCGTCCTGAGTCAGTTCTTCTTGTATCATCTGCATGTGCCTTTCTTACTCTTGGAGTCTTCACAGAGGGCAATCCAAGTTCCTTATCAAGAATCTTTTCTGAACCACTTGAATCCCCATCAACGTCTTCAAATCTTGCATATATTTTACTACCACCAAAAAGCTCTTCTTTACCTTTCTTGGATGTATTTGATGAGTTTGCTAGGTTAAAATTTCCATGCAATTTTCAACTCCATGGATTTGAGTTGAAATTATTGCTTGTTGATGCATTCGATCCACTCAAAACTTGAGATTCTACACTTGGACTTCCAACATTTTCTTTGTCATTTGGTTCAAGATTCAGTCCTTCTTTCGCATCTGCATAAAAGCTTGAAATTTCATGAAATGCCACATCTCTGCTTACCTTCACCTGTCTTTGAGTGGGTTATAACATTTATACCCCTTTTTCTCAAGGGAGTACCCAATGAAGATACATTTTTTTGCTTTTGGATCAAGCTTTGTTCTCAACTCACCTGGAACATGTACATATGCAATACAACCAAATACTTTTATATGTGATAAGTTTGGCTTTTTACCTATAAACTTCTCTTCAGGTGTAACTTTATGAACAATAGTAATCAGAGTTCTGTTCATGATGTATACATCAATATGATAGCTTTTTCCAAATAACAATGAGCCATATTGTTCTGATCCATCAAAGCTCTTGCTATTTTTGCAATATGTCTATTTTTGCATTTAGCAACACCATTCTGTTGTGGTGTGTACTTGCATGAAAACTGACATCAAATTCCATGATTTTTTAGAAAGTTGTTGAACCCATTTGACATTCACCTCCTCCATCAGACCTTAATGTCTAAATATAATTTCTTGTTTGCTTTTTTGCCATGGCCTTAAAATATTGGAAGTGAGTGAACACCTCACTCTTCTCTTTCATGAAATATATCCATACTTTCTATGTATGATCATCAATGAAAGTAACAAAAAATCTACAACTATCCATAGATGTGGTATTTGTAGGACCCCCAACATTTGTATGTACTATTTCTAGTACATTCTCACTAACATGCTTTTCATGCAAAAATGATGCTCTTGACTATTTACCAAATTGACATTCTACACATACCTTTTGCATTTCTTAACTTTGAAATTTGTTAGTCCATTGACAATCTCCTTTGAATGCATCAATTTGAGCCTCTACAAGTTTACATGTCCAATTTTTTTGTGACACATCTCTATATCAGCAATAACTCCTACACCATTTGCAAACATGGATACATTCATTTTAGGAAATTTCACATTTAAGGTGAACATCCTACCCACTTTGTTTTCTTTGACAATCAATCTTCCATCCTATTTGTACTCTTCTACATATAGCCCATCAACATTGACTGAGTTGTAATCCTTGGTCAACCATTTGTCGAACAAAAACCAGATTCTTTGTTATATTTGGAACATGCAGCACATCAACAAGACGTTTTACCTTTCCATCCTCCATAGACACTGATATGTTTCCTATATGCTCAATAGGGTGTGATGCTCGATAGGGTGTGATGTTTCCTATATGTTTCCTTCAACATATCCAAGAACTAGCGATTTCTACAAAGTACTAAATCATTCCGCATGATTGGTCATCTGGTTTGAAGCACCTAAATCAACATACTAGACATTATCATTCAATTTTGAAACATCAACAGACATCATATTCATCATGTGATGTTGAACCATGATGAACTTCTCAGAATCATCTACACTTGTAGATACATAGTTGTTTTGCTGCATTCTATTATTTTGATTCTTCAACCTGCAATCATGTTCAAAGTCTCAAGGTTTACCACAATTCTAGCATCCTTTACTATCATTACTTGAATCATTTCTTTGGAAATTTTTGCGGCCTCTTTGGCTCCCCTTGCCTCAAAACTATCCTCTACGTCTTGCATGATTCTGTTGACCTTGGTCTCGGTTATTGTGTCCTCTTCCACTTGTAAAACCTCTAACTTTGCCTCTTCCTCTGCGAGAGTAGAATACCTACTCAGAACTAGGTTTTCCTTGGTAGTTTGAGTCCTCACCAAGATTCTTTTCTTAAATAATCAACATGGACACCAGATTAGGAAAATTCAAAATATTTTCTCTGGTCTGAATACACGTTCTGAACTGCTTATATGCAGCTCTCAAACCATGAAGGCATACTTGCACCTTATCATCATCATCTACATTCACGTTAATAGATGCAAGTGACAATATGCTTTTGATTTTCAGGGTGTATGTCACTTACTGACATGCCCTTTTTGTCCAGTGTATGCAGCTCATTCTTGAGCTGCAATTTCTATGCCTTTGTATTAGTCTCATACAATGTGAATAGACTCCTCCAAGCTTCTTTCCGAGTCTTGGCATCCTATATGTGCCCAATCATGCTATCCTGTATGCTAAGAGATAGCCAATACATTACCTTTCGTGCTCCTTGATTCCATTCTTCATACGCTCTTAACTGGTCTATAGTCTGATTCCTCTTTGGTAACAGTGGAGCATTTTTGTTCTCTCCTCTGATGTACCTCCAGTAGCCTTTTCCCATCAAGAAATTTATCATTCTAAATCTCCAAGCATGGAAGCTGTTCTTGTCTAGCTTATCGCTCATAAGCTAACTCATTCCATCTGTAGCAATTTACACACTGCAAAAAAACTACAAGTAGTACTTTTGCTTGAACACTATCACACTTTGATGTGACGATTCAATCTTAGAACAATGCATGCCATTTTTGCAGCAATTCACATACTGCAAAAACACCACAAGCAGTACTACTTGAACACTATCGCACTTTGATGTGATAATTTGATCTTAGAAAAACATAGTTTTCGTGTATCAACGGTAGACAAAATCGCTTGAAATTCTAGATCTAGAATATATGAGTGTTGTCAAATAGGATGCAAGTGGTTATTTTAGAAACTCACCTAATTTTTCTATGGGCCCCACCTTCTGGGCTCAAAATGGACGTCGAGATGGCTCCGAAACTTTGATTTGACAAAAATAAGTGACCCTTAAGGGATAACTGTCAAGAATATTTTGATGCCTTCTACCTCCATGCAAATTTTCATAGCAATGTGAGGTCATTTGTGAATTGTGCTTTCTCCATGCCTTCGCATGTACTCTTCACCGTCGGCCTTCTCCACAAGCTCTCTACAACCACATTGGCTCTGATACCATGTCACCAGGAAGGAGATAAAGAAGAGAGCTCACACACACTCTCACAATCAAAGAAAAGCACACACATAGATTGAGGCAAGGAAGAATAATCCTCTTCTTTTTCTTCCAATAAATAAAATGAATGTACAAGAATGACCTAAAAACAACAGTACATCAAGTGCAATGTATAAAGAAAAGTACATGGGGGAAATCCTAATGTCCGTGAATGAGTGACCTAGCAAGAAAAAAAGTGCCATCACTCTCGGTAGATAAATCTAGTAAGGTCAATGAAGTATCCCTGACATATACCGACGTGACCACTTTACATGTCAGAGAAATGAAAAATTGATATGTGTCATCCTAAATCATCACACGTTGAGCTTGATATCTCAACAAAGCTTTTATGATGGGCAAGCAACAAAGGAAGGCATTTCCACAAGAAAGCAAGAATAGGGAAAGCTATCCTCTAGAGTTGGTGCATGCTAACTTGTGCGGAAAAATGCATACACGGGCCTTGGACAGATCTTCCTACTTCATGTTACTTGTCCATGACTATAGCAGGAAGATCTGGGTGTACTTCCTTCGCCATAAGGTTCAATCTTTTGGTATGTTTAAAGAATGGCTTCAACTTGTTGAAATTGAAACAGGGAAGAAGATGAATAAATTCAAGATAGATGGTGGTGGTGAGTTAACATCAACAGAGTTTGAAGATTTCTTCAAGAGCAAGGGATAAGCATGAACTCATAGTGGCACATAGTCCTCAATAGAATGGTGTTGCAGAACGTCGGAATCAAACCATCATGGAGATGGCAAGGTGCATGTTGAAAGGAAAGGGTTTGCCTAATCAATTTTGGGTAGAGGCTATCAACATTGCTGTCTAGATCTTCAATCCAAGAATCCAAGCTACACCAAGGCACTTGATGGAAGGACTCCACAAGAAGCCTACACTGGTAAAAAGCCTTCTGTTTTCCATTTCAAAGTATTTGGAAGTGAATGTTATGTACATGTTCTAGATAGGGAGAGAAACAAGCTTCAACAAAAAAGCATCAAATGTATCTTCCTAGGGTACAATGAAGATAAGATGGCTTATAAGCTTTATGACCCTGAGGCTAAAAAGATCATGGCAAGTCGTGATGTGTTGTTTAAGGAAGAGTAGCCACATGCAATGGAGGAGGAAAAGAGAGCTTGCACTTTATCATCAAGCAAAGGGGAAATCCGCTATGAACCTGGCCCAAGAGCTATCCCTTATACACAAGAGAAGGAAGCATCATCTTTTGATGATGAGTGTGAAATTCATCAACCTGCCAACACCCAATTGGAAAAGCCATTTTCATGTAGGGTGAGGTAGCTCTATGATTCTACAAACCCCATCCCACAGTCACTAGAATAGGTTGCACATGGACCAAGGTGATCACAGAGAATAGAGGAACAGAGACGAGCAAGCACCCATATTGTAAACACAACCCTCATGGCTGATCTCATTCAAGAAGAAGCAAAGGAACCAACGAATGTGGAAGAGGCACTCCACGATCCAAATTGGAGGGCTTTCATGCAAAAAAAATACAACAATATGATGAAGAATGGAACTTGGGAGCTAGTGGATCGACCCCCTAAGCGTAAAGTCATTGGCACCGAGTGGGTTTGGAAGCTAAAGTACAAGGCTGATGATACTCTAGAAAAGTACAAAGCAAGAATTGTTGCACAGGGCTACTCACAAGTTGAAGGCATTCATTTTTGTGAATCATTTGCCTCGACTGCAGGAAGTACTACTATCTGAGTAGTGCTAGTTGTGGCTACACATAAGCATTGGCCAATCTATCATGTGAATGTCAAATCAGCATTCCTGAATGGAGACCTAAAGGAGAAGGTATATGTGTCTCAAACACTAGGGTTTGAGGATTCCCATTCAAAGAACAAGGTATGCAAGCTAAAGAAGGCATTATACGGGCTGAAACAAGCCCCTAGAGCATGGTACCATAGATAGATAAGTATATCTTGGATCTAGGTTTCAAAAGATGTGCTTCCGATGCTAACTTGTATGTACTAAAGAGAGGAGGGAAGGCAATTGCGCTTGTACTCTATGTAGGTGACCTTATGATTATAGGAAATGATGATGCTCTTCTTCAACAAACAAAAGATGCCCTGAGCTCAGAATTTGAAATGACAGACTTGGGTTTAATGCATTATTGCTTAGGCCTTGAAGTTTAGCAGGAACCAAGGAAGATTTTCATCTCTCAACAAAAGTATGCAATATAGATATTGAAGGCATTCGACATGGAGGATTCGAAGGAATTTTTTACACCTAAGGAGGTCAACACAAAATTATCCATTGAAGATACTTCACCTCCAATTGATATTGGAAAATACAGGAAATTAGTGGGAAGCCTCATCTACTTGTGCAATAGTAGATGAGATATCTTTTATGATGTTGGAGTAGTAAGCATGTTCTCTAATAAACCTTTCCAAACTCATTGGAAGGCAAGCATGTGGATACTCACGTATGTGAAAGGAACCACTAATTATGGTATTCTTTATGAAGAAGGATCATCTCTGGTCAGATACTATGACTCAAATTGGGTAGGAGATATTGATACCAGAAAATCGATTTTCGGGTGTTGCTTTTCTTTAGGATCAAGAATATTCTCTTGGATCACTAAGAAGCAACCAACTATAGCATTATCTTCTACTAAAGGTGAGTACAAAGCTGCATATGTTGCAGCATGTGAAGTAGTATAGTTGAGGAGGATCCTATGGCACATAGGAATACAAGGATAGGAGGCTATAGAGTTTAAGTGTGAAAACCAAAGTTCCATGGCCATCGCCAAGTATCCTGTGTTCCATGCACGTATCAAGCACATAGAAACTCAGTATCACTATGTGCATGAGTTGATTGAGGAGGGGGTCCTCGAGATACGCTATCTTCACCAAGGCTCTTGGGAGAGAGAAACTTCTTTGACACTTTCCAAAGCTTGGGATTGGACCAAGGAGATAGTTCATCGTAGGCTGGACATTGAGGGAGGGTGTTAGATATGTTCAATACTCCACCCTCAAGTGACTACAAATGATCCATGGTGCTCTAAGTTTTAAGGTCTCCATTATGAGGAGAAGCCATTGTGAGAGCCCAAACATCTGTGGAACCCTAACTTCCAAGTTAGATGATCTCTATGTGTGACCGTTGATGGTTATACATGATCTATGTGAGCCTAGCCATTAGGTTAGGTAGGGCATAAACTTCTGGGCCATTGTGTTGCCATTCAAGGAAAAAATAAAGGCCTTGTGGAATTGTGCATTTTCCCCATAGAACCTTAATGGGGGGAGTGTAGAGGGGGGCTTGCCCCCTTCTATGGGGTCCGAGGGGCCTATCCCCCCAGCCCATATGGCCAAGACGGTAGGACTTTTGGTTGTGGAGATATTCTCGGATTGTATATTTTTTCGACTATTATCTCCCAACTATGTTTACCTATACGGACTCCCCTTGTAAAAGTTATATAACCATCGCCCAAGTTGAGCTTTACATAGCATTGCGCACTGGTAAGCCTTTCATGTAGAGCCTGTCTAGATCACCATCTAAGCTCCACTTTGGAAGCGCACAAGTGGATAGCTCCATCGTTGTAACTGCATTATGCTCGGCAATTTGAGAGTTTGAGTTCTCTATCTCTTAGTCTGCATCTATCTTTGTCTGCGTTTTTCTCAAATCTATCTACAAGTTTATTCTGATGTGGTGTTATTTTCTTACAAGGAGTAGAATCGATCTCAAGATCTATTTATACCAAAATTTAGTGCTATCACCTCTACATATGGGATTAGAAAAACTCTGCATGCTCATTTTTTGCTAAACGAGGATCTATTGAGAAGGAAAATTGACTTTTTTTCTTGTTTTCATCATCAAACCCCTCTATAAGAGCTTATCTAGCATACCCTCTTCCACTAAAATGAACATAGCTCACTCAATACTCAACCCAATCGAGTGATCCACTCCTTATAGAATACTCACCCATAGAGAAATCTTTTGAGTGACTGGAAGATACCATTTGGACTCAACTACACGCCTATGCAGAGCTTTGAAGCTGGCTGTTTGACATCAACTACCCATGTGGAAACACTTTTTCAATGCAAGGATGATCGAAATCCACTTAGAGGCACAAGAAGAGTGTATATCAACCATTTCTAGCACTTGCACATACTTGCACGTGCAAATTTTAAATACTAAGATAAGTTTTCTCGTGATTTTCATGCATTTCTACTCTCTTTATGCACTATTTTGCATTTATAACTACTAGTACATAGGATATGCATCATAAGTTTGTTCATAGGCTTGTTCAACTGTGCATTTTGTATGCAAATAGGATGGTAGTATTTTCTTTTGCAGGTATTGCCAAGAACACATAAGAACATTCAACATTCTTATCAATTGTGTCTACATTACAAGCATGAGGATTTTTAAACAAGGGCATGTAGTACCCTTCGGTCATATTGTATATAATGTGTGCTTGTTGGCACATTTTCTTGAAAGTGCATGTAGTGCACTTAATTATTTTTTTTTTTAAATTTTCATTTTCTTACCAAAATGCTATCAAAATTTTCAAAATTATTTCATGCATCAACGTAAACATAAGAAATCATATTAAAAGTGTTCTTGTTTGTCATTTCTTTATGCAAAGGCTTGTGAATTGTTACTTTTCGCTACCACTTTCTTACTTTTCGTATACAAAAAACACACAAATTAAAAAAATAAAATAAAAACATCAAAAACATAAAAAGGAACTACACTTTTCCCGGTTATGGATTGAGGAAATTCTTCACCACTTAGGATTGACATGCACATGACTGATCACCCTCCAGATGCCATTGACACCATTAGTGCTAGGATCTCACAGTTAGAGAGCACACTTCATGACATCTTGGAGCATATACATTGCTCTAAGAAAGAAGACGTAGTGCCAGAGACGGACCTAATAGGAATGGAGTTAGATGCTCTTGGTGAGCATTAAACCCCAGAAGTTCCTACCAAGAGTGTTCATGTAAGAGAAGCATGATGGCAGCTTAACGGTCTTAAGCCGCCAAGATATCACGACTCTACTAGCACAGGTACTACTGATGTTGTTGAGCAATGTCTTAGCAAGTAGGAGCAATGCTTCCATCTATGGCATATCATGGATGATAGGCATAAGATTTAGCAAGAAACTTATAATCTTACGGACTTTACCCATAGGTGGTGGTGTAAGATCGAGCAGGACAAAAAAGAGCCAACTACATGGGAAGAATTTAAAGTCATTTTATATTATATGTTGAGGTTGTAGCAAGAAAAGACCAAAAACCCTCACCACCTTGCATGGAAGCAAGAGGGAAAGCTCAAGAGTGACTCTCCTCTTATCCAACCCTACCTCCAACATGTTCAAGCCATTGGCATCAGACACATGCTATTCCACATGCTTGAAAACAAGGAGAATAGGGAGTCAAGGATCCTAGTCCATGAGGAAAATACAAGCAAATGCAACTACTCTACTCACACAAAGGAGAGACATGCATAGACACACACACACACCACTCTCATACACTCACAAATATACAATACATGAAATGTTAATAGTCTTGGAGTAAAAGAGAGCCTTCTTCCATTGATAAGAGATATTACATGAGAGCACATCGACCAAAATCTCCCCTCTTTACAAAAATGAGCTTCTATATATAGGCTAAGGTCTATTCCCCATGTGCTTCTTTGAGAAGTCAAAAAGTGGATCTCTCTCTAACTAACATATCTTCTAGGATATTCCCAAAATCAAGTCTTGTAACCACCAAATCCCAAGAATATGCATGCGTGGGATTTTCTACTTGGGAATTCCTTGGAAGGGCCAAAAAGGTGAAATATGAAGAGTCTTCTATAGTAAGGCATAAAGAAATATTAAAGAGTGTTCTAGGAGAGTGTTCATATATGATACTCTAAGTTTATACAAAGAAGGTTATACCGATGGTCTAGGGAGGGTTCTCATGCACAATTGTGGATGTGTGCATACCCTACAACCCAACACTCTCCCCCCTCTAGTCTTTGTTGTCCTCGACAAAGCTAAAGAGGAAGAGCATACATAACTGATCTGGCCCAGGGTAGAGTCTTTTAAGTCTGGAAATCTTCAGGTCTTCATTGACCTTCAAATCTTCAACACTTCCAATCTGTAAGCCATCAGTCCTTCCTTCAATGTGCAAATCTTCAGTCTTCAGAGTCGGGCGACACAATCCCCTTGGGGGGTAGTCAGCCCAACATTTATACCCCTATGCAGTCCTTTGTAAGGCTGGAAATGCCTTCTCAAGAAGCTCCCAAACTTGAAATGACATACAAAAATCAAGTAGACTACATCTAAAAATGAAATAGACAATAAACATTCACTCCAAATTTAGTTTCCACTTCAGGGAGCATCCTCTTCTGTAAGTGTTTCTTCTAGAGAGAAGTCCGCGTGAAAATCTTTTTGTTTCTGTGATCCAAAAAATGATAGCCCAAAAAGCAAGGAGCCCAATAAGGACCAATAGTACTCATCTCTTATATATCTGTGATGCCACAATCATGTCGACATTCTTAAATCCGTTATTTCCAAGTGAGTGTGTGATGTATTCCAATGTAAAGCATAAGATGAATGTGGTTTCATGATTAGCTTATGTTCCTGCCATCATTTACACTATGCTTATATCAGCAAGCTTGCTAATTAACATGAGTATTATGCATTCAAAAAATGATTAAGCAATAGTGCAACAGTGTGATATGGAAAAGATGTTATTGCATAGACTTAATTTTCAACAATACATGGGTTTGGCCAATACCAAATCATGCCCAAATGGGATAGTCACCCAAGCTGTTCTGCTCTTGAAGTCCTTAAGACCTAAAATGTGAGTAACGGGTACGAACTAGGCCCAAATTCCCTACCACAAGAGGGTTTCCAGAAAATTTGTTTTCAAACGAAGGGCCCTAAATGGTGTGACCACTTAACATGTGAGTAAGCACAATGTCATTCAAGCATAAGGGCTGTATAAAAGTGATGTAAAGGAACCAACACTCTTATTATTCTTCAAGCATTTATGAAAATTCAAATAGTGTATCTAGAGCTATTCCTACAAAGCTCAATATAAAATTATCTTATAAGAGTCAAGAAGGAGCAAATCTGAAGTTCTGTGTGAGTAATCTTGCAATGCATTATGATAACAAGCCTTAAGTGAGCATTGTAAAACCAGAGAGTTACTTCCCTGGAAAAAAACAATCACTCGGATCTTTGTGACTTAGAGAACGGGTCTGAATCCACACATCG
Organism: Ceratopteris richardii; assembly: GCA_020310875.1. Classification (NCBI taxonomy): domain Eukaryota; kingdom Viridiplantae; phylum Streptophyta; class Polypodiopsida; order Polypodiales; family Pteridaceae; genus Ceratopteris; species Ceratopteris richardii. The sequence continues at coordinate 56,671,889 of CM035441.1, read as the reverse complement.
TTTCCCTCTAATTAACAACTTTACTAGAACAAGATAACTTCAAGACATTTCTTCAGATTCTTTGTCTAAAATATTGAGCAGGTAGTTTGTCAAGAAAAAGACCATCAACCCCTTGACACACACATCATAAATATCCATGAGTGCTACTCCTGAAATTCACATGAAAGTAGAATAGCCAACAACATCGACGATTCATAAAACATGAGTAGTCAGAGCCTAGTTTCCTAAATGTCAAGAAGTTGGAAGATATATTCAAACTAAGATTCCATTCAGTCTTTAGATTATGTCTTAACCCAAGGTCAATGTCCATCAGCTTAATGGCATTGGATAATTCAACAGACATCCAAGTACTCCAATACATACAGTAGGTATTGCTAGAACAATCCACAATTTTCATTTATACGTAGCCAAGTGACAATCATAAGAGAATTCTGAGTGTAGGGACTAGGGAATCAATCTGCAATTAGAATAGTCACAAAGCATCAACCTTATATTGCCAAACGGTCTATGAGATATGCCTATATAAGTGGAAAACCAGACCAAAAAAAGCACAATCAGTTCCATCTAATTGCTTGTTATTATGTGTTTAGTCACAAAAAAGGCATTATGAAACTCATGCATCATGTAGATTAAACAGACCCAAGTAGGGATGAGAATCTATCATTTCAAGGCATGGAAGGTCTAATGTTTTGGTCGTCATCCTCACACAGGGCAGTCAACCACAAAGCAATCATTTGGCAGTAGGAATATTTTAGCCTAGCACATCGTAAACTTAATGGTTTGATCCTGAGGGCACATGATCCTAATTTGTTTCTAGCAAACACTGACCTACATAAGCATGCAACCTCGTGTAATGCATATGAACGTATTGGTTTCTTAAGTATGCTTACCAAAAATTTAATATCATAATGAAGCACAGGAAAGTATATGTTGCTTCAATCCCACACAACATGATTCGCAAAGGGTGGTGAGGAGACGAGTTGTATCAATGTCCTCCTTCCTATAAAAGAGTATCAACCACATCTAACAGGAGCCCTAGCTTCATCCCATAGCACCCAGGTCACACACAATTATATAAGAAGATGATTTGGCATGAATCAGATTGCAACAAACAACAGTGGCATCACTTTCTAAGCAAAGGAAACATCGCACAGTAATGGCCACCTACAAAGATGTTGTGTCTCCAAGGATGTTCCTTGGTCAAAGAGCTCAACTATGGTTCAAATTCCAAGTCACCTGTAGATTATGCCAAACAAAATTCATCAAGCACAATTGAAACATGAGTGTGGACACCTTCCATAGTGGGGCAATCACTGAACTTAGCAGCATAAGCACTGAGATCACCAAACCTACAAAAATTCATCCCTAGATGGTCATGCCAGCAACAGTTATGATTTTCGCACATGTCCATGCTACCATTCATATGAGCAAAAGAATAATCACATTGGAGAATAGTTCATTCAGTACATTAATGTCTAGGGTGAGTGTCTTCATATCTTATAACTGAGAGGCATAGTGGACTCGATTGAGTTGATACCTATCATGCTCATGTTACTTGGCATTAAGTATGCATGAATACAAAAAGACTTATCGATTAACTACAAAGAATGGGCATTTTTGGGAAATGATGAAAAAGCATTACCAAATAGACAATTAATCTAGAATCTATTTTTAAAATAAGAAGAGAATCGGAACCACATGCTGAATCGTTACACCCAGTTGCCTTCACAACCCAAGTAAAAACATTCACTATAAGCATCATATTTTTTCTCAACATTCCATCATCAAGGTGTATATGGAAGCCGTGTTTTGACCAGAATCATATGAGATTACATATATGTGTTTATCCCTAGTTGTCTTCAAGAACGTATTTTTAGAATTGGGGCAAGTGCCAATCATATGCTAGACATAGTGCAGAGAAATAGATGGACACTTTCTCACATTAGTTCTTTGTTGCAAAGCATCCAAGTGTATAGATGCCTTCTTGATTTTGGAGATGCAGTACACATGTTCCTACAACTCTGCGTGGGAGGCATTCAGTATACAATGAAGTTGCAAACCACAAAGATCCAAGTTCCATATCATTGATTGTCTACGAGGGCTCTCATGTTACAAGCATACCTTGAACTTTAAACACAAAGATTTCTAAAACCGAAGATAAAGCATACATCTGTAGCGAAAAGGGTTGCAGTATTGCACCTTGGGTTACTTTATGCATGGAAATGTAGGAACAAAATAGCCATGAAGTTACAAAACTTATGAGATCATTTTCCTTCTGACAGAGACAGGATCTCCCCCAACCTTCTTGAATAGACACACACAAGTCCATCTCAACTCCATACTAGAAGTGATCCGCATCCAAACTCCTACAGTCAAATACCCTGGAGGAGCTTTGAAACATGGCTCAACCCCTTTTGTTCACACAATTTGGAGCACTTCTAGGATGATGAAGTAGTTCTACAAGAGGCGGAATGCATTCCTTCGTCCATTACTTTGGAAAGTACAAAGCACATGCAAGAGCCATCGATACTAGGAATGTGCAAAATTTTGTTTCTTTTCTCAATGCAACACCAGGTGCTCGCGAGCCTAATAGACTCAGTGCTCCAGCCGACTTCTACGAATCCTTGAGCCTATAAACTTAGAGCATGAAGATATTGATGCCTAGTACTAAATGGTAGAGCATAAATAATGTAACCAATGCTCAATATCTGACAAGGAACAACTTGCCTCCACAATATCTCCTCTGAATGCATGAGCAACAACACCACCCGCATCATGCACATGACCAACAATCTTTAGCAACATAATCATGCATACGACCAATGATCCCCCTTAGTAGAATCTGGCTATGGAAGCACGAGGGCGGAGATATGAGCAGAAGCCTTTGAGTGGACTGACACCACAGTCCCACCACAGCACACAATCCCTGAGCAGTGTGTCTGCTTAAGGCAATGAAGTCTCTCCAAGTGATGAAAGGCTGACCATCCCTGACAATGACACCAAAAAGTGTTGAGGTTGTAGCAAGGAAAGACCAAAAACCCTCACCACCTTGCATGGAAGCAAGAAGGAAAGCTCAAGAGTTACTCTCCTCTCATCCACCCCTAAACTCAACATGTTCAAGCCATTGGCATCAGACACATGCTATGCCACATGCTTGAAAACAAGGAGAATATGGAGTCAAGGATCCTAGTCCATGAGGAAAATACAAGCAAATGCAACTACTCTATTCACACACAGGAGAGACATGCATAGACACACACACCACTCTCATACACTCACAAAGCTACAATACATGAAATGTAAATAGTCTTGGAGTTAAAGAGATCCTTCTTCCATTGATAAGAGGTATTACATGAGAGCACGTCGACCAAAAGCTCCCCTCTTTACAAAATTGAGCTTCTATATATAGGCTAAGCTCTATTCCCCATGTGCTTCTTTGAAAAGTCAAAAAGTGGATCTCTCTCTAACTAACATATCTTCTAGGATATTCCCAAAATCAAGTCTTATAACCACCAAATCCCAAGAATATGCATGCATGGGATTTTCTACGTGGGAATTCCTTAGAAGGGCCAAAAAGGTGAAATATGAAGAGCCTTCTATACTAAGGCATAAAGAAATATTAAAGAGTGTTCTAGGAGAGTGTTCATATATGATACTCTAAGTTTATACAAACAAGGTTATACCCATGGTCTAGGGAGGGTTCTTATGCACAATTGTGGATGTGTGCATACCCTACAACCCAACCTTATATAACAATTTTGTACCACTTGATGAGAGGTCTAGAGCACTAGACACGTGGTTTTTCATTAGTAAAAAAAATGAATTGTTCAAGATTATGTAGATATGTATAGGGAGGTACTTCTTTAAGTACATGACTCTATCCCAAAGTTTCTCCAAGTTTACAAGTTTATCTTGGGGCTTAGAGAAACTATGCAACCTTTAGTTAGAAAGGAGAAGCATCACTCTTTGGCATAGGCCATAGAGATGGCTCTAGTTTATGAAGATGGCCATAGACGCATAGGCTTCCAGGGTCAAAGATCCTCATGGACTAAGATGAGTCATCCCTTTTCCATGTACACTCCTAGCTTGACTAGTGCATATCCTCAGAAAGAGTCTAAGCAGGTGCATATGATCAAGACACTTTTAGGAGGAAAGAGAAAGGTGTCAAATCTAGCTAAGAGGGCTTACTACAAGTCCATCCTTACCGCTCAGTAGAAAGAGAAGGCAATGAAGGAATGATTATGCTATGGATGCTTGGGAGAGTATCGCTTTATGGATTGTCCTAAGAAGAAAAAAATAGCAACGACCATAGTCATAAATCCTACACACCCAAGGAGTGATGTAGATGAGGATTTTGGTGATTCCCCATCTTAGATATCATTCGCTATAGTAGCCATGATGATCACAAAGAAGGTTCCTTCTGTGCTAGATGATGTGCTTTCGGTAGCGACAAAGAAAGGATACCAATTCTCTGATACAAAACTCATTGTTATTAGAGGAATCATGGTAGGACAACCTATCAAGGTTCTCTTTGACACTGGGTCTATGCAAAATTTTATTAGTTCTCGACTAGTCAGAAGGTTACACTTAGACACACTACAATGAGAGTATGCCTATAGAGTGCAGTTAACCGATGGGAAGGGAACTAAGACATGGGACTGATGAGTAGTAGGTCTATCCGCCTAGATCGAGTCCTACGAGGATAGACTGGATTTTGAGATAGCACGACTGGCTCGTTATGATGTAGTCTTAAGTAAAAAGTGGCATGCTAGGAAATGACTAGTCATAGATTTTGCTTCTTATGTTCATTAGTTTGAGCATGAGGAGAGCTGACGACTAATCCATGGAGAGCCAAATCTCCAAGAGATGCCATTGGTGAGGGCAACCAAGTTGCTCAAGATCAATTATAATTTTTTATTTTCTTTATTTAGTGTATTCATCATGTGTAGTGATGGATTCATGTAGTCAATGAAACTCTAGTTGGAATGCTCAAGTACTTTTAGATAAAGTAAGAGCACAATTCCAAGATTTTGTTTTTAAAGAATCACCTTTGGGTTTAGCTCCTTGTAGGAAGATTGTGCATAGAATTGTATTGGTACTAGGAGCGAGTCCGACTTCTCGACCACCATTTCAAATGAGCTTGCAAGAGGAGAATGAAGTCTCCAAGGTTGTGGATGAGAATTTGTAGAAAGGGCTGATCAGACCCAACTATTCTCCCTTTGTAGCACGAGTTCTTCTAGTGAAGAAGAAAGATGGATCTTATAGGATGTGGGTCGACTACACATCACTCAATAAGATTACCATCAAACATAGATATCCCATGCCCATGATAGATGATCTTCTTGATGCTTTAGGTGGAGCTCTTGTATATAGTAAGATAGACTTGAAAAGTGGTTACCACCAGATTAGAGTAAAAGAACAAGATGTATATAAAATTGCTTTCACGACCCGTTTTGGGCATTATGAGTATTTAGTTCTGCTATTTGGTGTGATTAATGCACATGCTAGTTTCATGATGTTAATGAATGATATTTTATGATCGTTCATTAGGAAGTTTATTGTGGATTTTGTTGATGAATTGTTGGTGTAGAGTAGGTCTATACATGACCATGAAAGTCATTTAAGATTAGTGTTAAATAACTAAATGAAAATCAATTATTTGTAAATCGAAATAAGACTCAATTGTTCCTTCCAGAGATAAGAGTATTTAGGGCATGTGGTAAAGACTAATGGGGTTCAGATGGATCCCAAGGAGGTCTTAGTTATTGTAGCTTGGCCTACTTCTCAAGATGAGGGGCACTTACAATCATTTCTAGGACTTTTTGATTTCTATAAGAATTCATTTTCTCTTACTCATCAATAGCAATGCCTATAAGGAACTTGCTTCAAGGCAAAGTACCATTTGCATTGAAGCAAAAGCAGCAAGAAATTTTTGATACTCCAAAGCAAGTTGTTTCAAAGGCTCTTATACTCAAGTGTTAAATCCATAGAAACCATTTGAAATGGATACAAATGCTAGCAACATAGCCATATGGGTTGTTTTAAGCCTAGATGGGAGACCAATAGTGTTAAGCCCATAAAAGTCTTATTGGTTAAAGTCATCTGTAGTCAAAGTCAACTATAGTCAAAATCAAAAGGTCAAGGTCAAACTATTCAAAGTCAACAATATCAAGGTCAAAGTCAACATGTGCAAAGTCAAAGTGCTAAAGTGTAGGTGTCAAAAGAGACACATAGTGTGCGACGCAGAGAAGTGAAGTGCAAGGTGTGCATGAAGAGTGACCAAGGAAGTGTGTAGAGGATTGCTAAGTGTTGAGAAAAGGGGAACAACAGACCCTAACCGCCTCACATGGAAGTGAGAGGTTTCTCCAAGTTGGGGCAAAGAATGAGAGGAGAGGTTCACCCACGCTCATGGAGCAATGGCAACAATGGCCAACATCACAAGGAGCAAAGGGGAACATCCTCCCAACCATGCACACACACATGCAAATCCATACACCAAGATCATCACCTTGCACACAAGGAAATAGGAGAGTAGCAAATGACACCTTCTTCCATTACCAAAATGGAGGCCAAGGCCATGGCCAAGGGACCCCCCCTTTTACAAATGAGGCTCTTCTTTATATAGAGAAGAAGAGAGGCATATGTGAATAAAACATGTGGTCAAAAGACCACATGTGCTAAATCAAGAAGAGAATCTCATGTGATATGGGAATTTCAAAAAGATAACTACCTAGAGAGAGAGGGAGCGCATGGATTTCTACGTGGGGCTTTTTTGTGTTTGTTCAAAAAGGAGTTGTTCAAAAAGGAGTTTTCAAAGAAAGGCTTCAATACCATAGACTTGAGAAATTATCAAAAAGGTGGTTTTAGGAGAGTGTTCATATGGACATCTCCTAATTTACAAAAAGAAGGTACTTTCATGGGGACTAAAGGATGCCATAGCATGAGAAAAATTATAGGCAACCCTTAGAGCAACACTCCTCCCCCTCCTAGACTTTGTCGTCCTCGACAAAGCTAAGAGAAGAGCATACATAACTGAACCGACCCAAGGTAGAGTCTTTCAAGTCTGAAAATCTTCAAGTCTTCAAAATCTGCAATTCTTTAGTCTGCAAAGCTTCAGGCAGCAAATCTTTAGCTCTACATAATCTTCAAATCTGCAAGCTGTCATTCCTTTCTTCAATCTGCAAATCTTCAGTCTTTAGAGCTGAGCAACACAATCCCCTTGGGGGGCAGTCTGCCCAGCATTCCTCCCACTATGCAGTCTTTGGTAATGCCTTCACCAGCAGCTCCCAAACCTGAAACGACATACAATAGAGCAAGTAGCCTGGATCTAGTAATGAGATAAACATTCATTTCAAATTTAGTTTCCACATCAGGGCATCCTCTCTTCTGCAAGACTTTTCTTCTAGAGAGAAGTCCTGAAAATATGATTGTTCCTGCAAGCTTTTCATCAAGGAGGAAGATAAATGCACAGACATAGGTGGTTAAATGAGTCAGCCATCTTCCAATCCAACACGTGTAGCACTTCTTGGTGGGGCTTCAAAACCTGCACTCCAAGAACTAACAAAAAGCACATATGATTTTAAAAACCAAACATCAAATGAAGCAAGGAGCATCCCGAAGCCTGTCATTAACTCATGTACAGGTTTTCCCCTAGAGAAGTCCATTATCTGCTCCAACTGATATCAGGCCTCAAATTCAAACATGAACCCGAACAATGTCAACCATATGAAACCACTCTCTCGTCTTTTCCATTATACATAAGTGAACACAAATAGTCATGACCGAACATATGAAGATAGCAAGCAAGTTGTGAGCTTCCAATAGTAGTAGCCTTCTACAAAAGATCAACGAACAATTCTGAACCATCATCAACTTCTGTTTTCAACCTTTAAAACTCACGATAGATTCCTGATGCCAAACTAGTATGAAGACATTCATCTCATGTTGGAAGAAATAAAAAACAAGCCCAATGCATCCAAGAACACCAAAAACAATCAACCTTCCCATTGCTTTCTAATAATAACCCCGAGTTGAACAATAAGGCAATCAACGAGGTAGAGCCTATCAAGAAGTATTTGACATGCATGGTCATTGATAGATTTTCAATACCTATGGGTGACATGTAACAGCCAACAAGAATGCCTTCTTTAGTCAAGTGATAAGATAAAAAACAATTTCCTATTTAAGTACTCCTAGCATTCCAATGTGTCCTTGCAAATGTAAGTGTTGTGAGCTCCCCCAACCTTAGGAAGCATTATGCACCTACATGCTCCAAGTGAAGTGTGTTCTCTTTTCATAAGCAAGTCAACATTAAAATCTGTTCAAGTATCAATTAAAGCCACAAAGGATGAGGAAGGTCATACATGAAAGGCTTCAAGGTTGAGTATCCTATAATTGATTTCTAAGACCCACTCAACAGGTCATTGAAATGGCAATGGAAGTCCAAGTTCTACTTGTAAAATCTATATGGCAACATTAGCAATACCCATTCTCAACTCCTCGTTGATCAAGCATGGAAGAAACTCACATCTGTGCCGTTTATTTGATACTTTCGTAGTTGCCGTAGTGGCTATAAACTTGTGTCGTTACTCAAGAGGCATGGAAATCCATTATTCTTGGGCTAGTGAAGCAAGATCTCCATACAGAAAACGAAGTTCTGGATGGAGAATCGAAGAGCGCTGAAGGCTGTAAGATCGTACGTATTTCTATGAAGGAACAACATAAACCATGTGGTTTATAAATTATTGAGGGTGGAGAGTGCATGATATGACCTCACAACAAAACCAATATCATGATAAAAGACAAGATCGTGTTGAGTATCATCACAAAAGTTTAAACACAGAAAGTATCAAACATTTATCTAACGGTTTCAAACATTAGAGGAGTCATCAGTATATCTGATTTTTGTATGCAATCCACCAATGTAAATTACTTCAGGAAAACGTATTCACAACATGAACAGAGCTACGAGGCTCACGACTACTGTCCAACCAACTTCAACACCCGAGAAGTGAAAACATAGCACAGAATCTTCGTGACTTTAATTACAAAAAACTATAAAACAGTAGCCCATCAACTGATGCAAAGCGTGAGATGTAAATCGACCGAGTAAGTATCAAAATACAGAACATGAATTCTACATCTCAACAACTTTGAGAGATAAAAGCATGACTGTTCTCGTTCAGATAGTTGCCAAAAGGTCCAGCCGATTCAACAAAGTTTTGCCCAAACATATTAAGTATCATCATGCACAGAAAGAACCCCACAGTCGAGGGAAGAGAACCACCAGCCGTGTATTGAGCTAGATCATTACATGGGGACATGGAGAAGCTACTGTAGAGAGCAGTAAGCGCAGACCATCCATCCTACAGATCGCATCAAGATGAATCAAAGGGCCAACACCAGCCCATGGAGAAACCATTGAGGGGCGCCATGGGGAGATGCAATTGGGAGCCTTCCACAAACAAGTGGTTGTGGGGACCCATTCCAAGAGTGCCTGAGAGGGAAGGATAAAGCATAAACCCCTGTGATGAGGGAGCTCACCGCTGGACCGACTTCCAGCACACACAAATCAAAGAAACACTTAAAGCGACTCAAATGAGCAATGACTCGTTGTACGAGGATGGTAGGGAGTAGAGCTGCAGCGATTGACAGTCATGAAGGAGACAGCATTGCTGGAGCTTGAATCAACCTTTAGTGGATGCAAACATGAGACGAAATGCGTGCCTACTCTGATGCAAAACCCAAGGACCCACTTCAAGCTCGACCCCGAGTTGGAGAAGCCAAAGGGGAAGCAGATGCTGAAGCGTTACAGTAGAGACAACATTGCGCACAGAAAATGGGAAGCAGACGCTCGACCCCAACAGCACGAACAATGCGGAGATGAGAGAGCACACAAGCTCAACCTGAGGTACATGAGCAGACAGAGAGTTCTTAGAGTAAGGAACATCACCCCCCCCCCCCCATAGGAACTCCTTTGCACACAACAGGCAAATGGGGAGCGAAGAGCTCAACCCGCTACAACTTGGAACATGGAGGATCGCCTCAGCGATAGTGTATGGCAGAGGGATAAGTTTACTCGCCTTGCATCCAAAAATATGTCGAAGGGGCCATATGGTCAGAGAGAGCGAATGACAAGATTCTGACACCATGAAGGTTCCCCTTGGAACTCGGTTCGACAGAAGTTGTAGCTCTCACGCATGCGGAAGCAGGAGTTAATTCACAGAAATGAGAGGAAGTGGGGAGTTAATTCCTTACCTACCCTTTCTCACACAACGTCCTTAAAATCCAGTCATTAGATGTTCTTCAAAAAACGTAATTCCACAGCGGCCGAATTGAGGTTCATATTTCGAAAAATGAAGAGAGGGAGGGAAAGAGTTGAAGCACTACCCAGCCCACTCTCCAAGGAAATCACTACAAGAGAGGTGACAGAAGTGGACAGTGATATCCATTGTGTGTGTGTGGAGGTGTGTGTATATGAGAGAGGGAAAGAGAGAGAAGGGGGTTAGGGGTGTTTTTGTGCAACACAAAACTTGAACTAAAACTACTCAAAAATTAAAAGAGGAGAGGTACCCTAGGCCAACCGAAGGCCACACGTATTCATCCTCCTCCAAGTGTCAAGGTGCATCTCACGAAGTATGGACACGCAAACTTGGAAAAACCAACGGCTAAAGGCCGACGTCCCCGGCAACGGCGCCAAATTGTTGAGAAAAGGGGAACAACAGACCCTAACCGCCTCACATGGAAGTGAGAGGTTTCTCCAAGTTGGGGCAAAGAATGAGAGGAGAGGTTCACCCACGCTCATGGAGCAATGGCAACAATGGCCAACGTCACAAGGAGCAAAGGGGAACATCCTCCCAACCATGCACACACACATGCAAATCCATACACCAAGATCATCGCCTTGCACACAAGGAAACAGGAGAGTAGCAAATGACACCTTCTTCCATTACCAAAATGGAGGCCAAGGCCATGGCCAAGGGACCCCCCCTTTTACAAATGAGGCTCTTCTTTATATAGAGAAGAAGAGAGGCATATGTGAATAAAACATGTGGTCAAAAGACCACATGTGCTAAATCAAGAAGAGAATCTCATGTGATATGGGAATTTCAAAAAGATAACTACCTAGAGAGAGAGGGAGCGCATGGATTTCTACGTGGGGCTTTTTTGTGTTTGTTCAAAAAGGAGTTTTCAAAGAAAGGCTTCAATACCATAGACTTGAGGAATTATCAAAAAGGTGGTTTTAGGAGAGTGTTCATATGGACATCTCCTAATTTACAAAAAGAAGGTACTTTCATGGGGACTAAAGGATGCCATAGCATGAGAAAAATTATAGGCAACCCTTAGAGCAACACTAAGCTAGTCTCCAAAAGATCCCAAGGTCTCATTGAAGTGTGCGCGTGCCGACAGAAGGTACCCATCCCTCCCCCTTATTGGAAGCTTGATGCAAGGTGTGCACAAGTGCAGGCTTGGAGAAGGTGGAGATTTGGTGCAGAGGAGGCCAGCAGCAACAAGTCCCTTGGGCTATTTGGTATTTTGTAATTGAGCTTCAATATTGTATTAGTCTCATTGCAATCAATCGACAGAGGCTTCCAATGTGTATTTTCTCTTCTTGTCTTACCAATTTCTCCTACAAACACTCAAATCCCTTCTTGTCCAAGAATCCCCCCAACAAAATTTGGCACGCTCGGTGGGACATTCAAGAGATTTGAGCTTAGGAGAAACCAAGTGCAAAGCATAGAAGAGATCAAGTGTCGACAGTACTGCAGTGCTAATTCATTAACCAAAAAGGTAAATATTCTTATCAAGTGTCTCATATTAAGAGGACTATGAATAGCTCATGACCGCAACCGGATCCCAAACATTGAGGGTCACCTGCAATCAAACAAGAAGGAAGGCTATTAGAAGATCATCTAGTCCACTTTCATCAACTTCATCAGTAAGGAGCATGGCTGGTCAGGTAGACTTGGAAACCTTACTCTCAAGATTGAATATAAAATTTCCTTCTTTCAAAGGCCTAGCTCAGGAGGATCCAGATGAGCACATTAGAAGATTTTTGGCACTATGCAAGACTAGAGGCTTAATGGGCAAGGAGGATGCCTTTTTGATACTCTTCCTTGCCACATTAGAAGGATTAGCAGATAAATGGTTCATCCAATTTGCTCAGAACCATTTTATAACTTGGGACTTGATGAAAGATGCATTCGAAAATCAATTCCAGCAAGGAAATACTGTGGAGATCATCATAAAGGAACTAGAAAATTTGAGATTGGGTCCAGGAGAAAAGTTCCCAGAGTTTGTGACTAGGGCCAAAGCACTAATGGCTAAATTGCCACATCCACCACATGATTTTTTTGTTAAGAAATGGATTGTTAAGCCCCTACCAGTGGCCACCCAATGCAAAATAAAGGAATTAGTGTTACCTACAGCCTCCATAGAGGAGTTCATCAACACAGCCACACGACTAGAGCAGGTAAGGCAACAATATGGAGCAACTTCTTCTCAACTACCATATTCCACAGAAATGGAGGATCCAGTAATCCAGCTGAGGAAGGAGCTGGAGGGTTTAAAAAGAAATAAGCCCCACAGAGAGGAGGAGAATGTTTTCACTCAGTTGAGAAGGGAGATTGAAGCACTAAAGATCCAAAAGGAGGAGGAGGCCCAAGTAGAGGAATTGGCTAAGCTACGACAAGAGTTGCAGGAACTCAAAGGAGGTGGCATCAAGAGTGGCCTTTGGTGTTCCATGTGCAGCAAGCAAGGGCATATAGTAAGTGAATGTCCTCTGTTAAGTGTGACTTGCCAATTATGTAGGAAAGCTGGCCATGAGGCCCAGGAATGCCAATCAAGGGGAATTCCTGTATCAACATATTGGGCACAAGGAGGACCCCTACCACCAGCAAATGTAATGGCGGTTTCACCCAATCAAGGTAACACTTATAACCCTAGAAGGAAAAAAAAATGCAAAATGGGCCTAGAAGGCCAATCATTTGTTTCAGATGTGGAGAATGTGGGCACTATCAAAGTAGGTGCACTCTACCAGAAAATGCCCCTCCTTGCAGAAACTACCTAGAGGCCAGAGACCACTATACAAATTGTTGTCCTAAGAATCAAGCCTCTTCATCCGGGCCCCATATTCAAATGATTTCTGTACACAAAGAAGAAATGTTAGAGCAGGTCAATGAGCCATCACCATCTACCAAGGTGGTGCAATTAGAAGAAATAGAATCTTTTACAGTGAAGACAAGAAATAAAGGAAAGGCTCAAGTAGATGTAGCTCAACAACCAAGAATTGATGAATTGAACAAAGACAAAGAGACATCTGAAGACAAGGCCACTGCATGTGTAGATACAAGGCAAAAAGGAAATCTCATATGTAAGAGTGATGCCATTGGGCATGCATTCAACAAGGCTCAGGAGGAGTTTGGTAAGTCAATTGGAGCTCATGCTCTTAAGGAATCAGAGGCTTCAAAACTTTTCAAATCTATGAAAAAGGAGGTTAGTATTTTTTATTTAATAAAGATGGATGGGAAATTCAGATCATAACTATTGCAGATAATTGATGAGGCTTCCACTACAAGTCTGGTAGCAAAGGCTGTTGTTTTACATAAAGGAAAAATTGTAGGGGAAGCACCCCTTACAGATTACAAAAGTCCTCAGCTGAGAGTATCTATCAAAGGTCATGAATTTCAAGGAGTTATTGTGGATGGTGGTTCAGGCATTGACTTGATGCCTGAACATACAATGGAAAAGATTGGACTCCACCCTTCAAGGCTTGCAAATTTCACTGTTACTTTGGCAGATCAGAGCAAACTAAGGCCTTTGGGAGTGATCCCAAAAGTTCCACTTGAAGTACAAGGTAATCTATTCATTTTGGATTTTGTGGTTTTAAGATTGCCCCAGGTTGAAGGAGGATTTCCCCTCTTAATTGGAAGACCATGGCTGAGGCATGCAAGTGTCACACATGATTGGGGTAAGGACACTATGTGGGTACAAAGGAAAGGGCAAGAGCTGACACCGATTCATTTAGAAGAGGGCCCAAATAATCAAGGAAACACTAGCATGATGCAAACAGTTGGCATTTGCATGGAACCAGAGTCAGAGGACCAACCCCAAATAGATTTCGAGGAAGAAGAGGATATTCTAAACTGGCTCCAGGCAGGCAACTCTTCCTCTTGTTTTGGAATTTTTCTTAATAATTCTTGCATGACTGAAGGTTATGAGGAAGATGAGGAGAAAGTCCAGGTTGATGGATTGGGAGAGCCCATCACAGACCACAGAAGGGGCAAGAAGACACCCCTCAAATACAACTTGGAGGAGGATATGACCACCACAGATAACGAAGTTACTAAAGCCAAAGGCAAGGTAAAAGATCCTAGTGAAGAGTGTTCTTTCCCAATTCAAGAAATACCTGCAGGATGGATGCAGGACAAGGAGGAACACATTGAAATCCAAAATACCCCTGCTTATGAAGCAATGCATGAAAACCTAGTGGAAGAAGACAAGGAAGGAGATGAGCACGAAGATAATATGGTAGAGAGAAATCCTGTCAAAGAAATACAATTAGGCAGTCAAGACAATAATCGTCTAGTTCTGGTGGCCACTTGGTTGTGGAGCGACCTAGGGCTTCTTGAAAAGGTAAGATCATTCTTGACCCATTATACAGATGTTTTTGCCTGGCATTATAAAGACTTAGAAGGAGTGCCTGCCAATTATGGAGAGCATAGAATCCCTCTAGTTGAGGGATCCAAACCAATAGGAGGGAAGAGCTATAGACTCAACCCAAAATATACCGAAGCTGTTTATGAAGAAATACAGAAGATGGAGGATGTAGGAATCATTATTCCTGTGGAACGCTCAGAGTGGCTCTGACCTATGGTTATAGTGCCAAAGAAGAATGCCAATAAAATCAGAATTTGCGTTGAATTTAGAGCACTCAACAAGGTGACAATCCCAGATGGATTCCCAATGCTATTTGCAAAGCAGGTCATTGAAGAAGTGGCTGGACATGCATTACATAGCTTTATGGATGGCTTGAGTGGCTATAATCAAATATCAATACACCCAGAGGATCGTGAAAAGACTGCTTTTATCACACCGTGGGGAACATATGTGTATGTAAAAATGCCATTTGGGCTCAGAAATGCTCGAGCCACCTTTAACAGAACGGTCAATCTCATTTTTGGCCCCTTACTGTTGGAATCACTTAGAATCTTCATGGATGACTTCTCTTCATTTTCAGGTTCTCACAAGGAGACTCCTTTAGATTGTTTGGACCATCATTTGCGACAGCTGCAGAATGTTTTTAAGAGATGCAAGGAGACTAAGCTAAAGCTCAACCCAAACAAATATCATTTCCTGGTGACAGAAGGAACTCTCTTAGGACATGTGGTGTCGGCTAAAGGTATGGCTCCAGATCCTGACAAAATCATTTCTATATTAAAGTTGCCTAAACCTAAATCTCCTAAAGAGATTCAGAGTTTCTTGGGGCATACTGGATACCACAGATGGTTTATAAAAATGTATGCAGAGATAGCCAGACCGCTGGCTAGACTTACAGGTAAAGAAATACCTTTTAAATGGGAAGAAGAGGAGGAAAAAGCATATCAAACATTACAGTCAAGGTTAGTGTCTGCTCCCATTTTGATCACACCTGAGTGGTTGAAAATCTTTCATATAGATGCCAATGCCTATGCAGTGGGGGCAGTTTTGACCCAACCCAGTGGAGAATTTAAGGTGGACAGACCAATTCAATATGCCAGTATAATTTTGACCAAGGCTGAAAGGAATTACAACACTACAGAAAGGGAAGCCCTAGCCATGGTTTTTGCTGTCCAAAAATTTCATCATTACTTACTAGGAGTAAATTTTGTTATTATAACGGATCACCAATCACTAAAATACTTGCTCAACAAACCACGAGCCACTAGTAGAACATGGAGGTGGTTATTGTTGTTCCAAGAGTTTTATTTTTCTGTAGTCCATAAACCAGGTAAAGAGAATGTTATGGCAGATCACCTATCCAGAATCAATATGATGGATCAAGCTAGTGGAGTCAATGAGGATTTTCTAGATGCAAATTTGTTCGTTGTACAAGCTCAAGGTTGGTATTATGATATCAAAAATTTCATTAAAACTGGAGTATATCCAGAGAAGGCTAGTGCTCTGTAAAGGAAGAGACTGCTAATCAAGAGCAGACCTTATACCTTCATTGAAGATAAATTATATAGACAGGGGAAGGATGATAGGTTTAGGAAGAGCTTGGAAGAAGAAGAAGTGAGGGAAGTCCTTCAATCTGCACATCAAGGAACACGTGGTGGGCACCTTCCAGGGCATATCATGAGTTAGAGGATACTTGATGCTGGTCTATGGTGGCCTACAGTATTCAAAGATGCGGATGACTAGGAAAAAACATGTGATCTTTGCCAGAGGTGTGGACCTAAGCCCACCAAGCAGAGGAATAATCCATTGATTATTTCCACTTATTGGCAACCATTTGAAAAGTGGGGGTTAGATTTTGTAGGGCCTATCTACCCTCCATCGATTCCAAAAAGAAAGAAGTATTTATTGATATCCACTGATTATGCGACGAAATGGGCTGAAGCAATTGCATCCCGTGACTGCACTACCCAAACTATTGCTTATTTCATTTACAGTAGCATCATTTGCAGGTTTGGATGTCCTCTTGAAATTTGTACAGACCAGGGTACTCATTTTGTGAATAAGGTCCTACAGGAAATTTTCAACAGGTATTGAATTCTACATAGGACTTCTTGTGCCTACTATCCAAGGGCTAATGGACAGGCTGAATCAACAAATAAGGTATTAATTTCCATGTTAAGGAAGGAATGTATGTTACATCCCACTTCTTGGGGCATTGCTTTTCAAGGTACCCTATGGGCATACAGGTTAGCTTACAAAGAGGCCACATGATATTCTCCATTCCAATTGGTTTATGGCATATTGCCAATTGACCCCTTTGAATTTTTACATGGATCACCTAAAGTAGCATTCATGCAGCGAAAGAAGGATGGTGATGTCTCTCAAAGCCTTGGAGCCCTACATAAAGTGGAGAAAATTCATCTACTAGCAACAAAACAATTGGTAGAAACTCAGATGAAGAGGAAGGAGGCACATGATCGAAATTTGTGGAACAGCCACATAGAGCCAGGCTTGTTAGTTCTTCTCCACAGACCTTATCTTCAAAGATAAGTGAGAGGAAAATGGCTTCCACACTGGGAAGGACCTTATCGAGTTAAAACAATGCTGAATTGGGGTGTTGTGGAGTTATAGACACTGAAAGGAGAGGCCTTGCCACTGGTCAACATTTCAAGGCTCAAAGCCTACCATCAACACACTTGAAGAAGTATGGACCACCTAGAACCGCAAAATCTGTTGAGGAATCATATGTTCTCTCTGCATGCCAGAGTTTTGGCTGTAACTCTCCAAGACGGAGAGTACATTAGGTGGTGGGCAATTGTTGAGCCCATAAAAGTCTTATTGGTTAAAGTCAATCGCAGTCAAAGTCAGCCGTAGTCAAAGTCAAAAGGTCAAAGTCAAACTATTCAAAGTCAACAATATCAAGGGCAAAGTCAATAGGTGCAAATTCAAAGTGCTAAACTGCAGGTGGCAAAGTGCACAGGTAGTGCATAATTAATTGTCCACAAAGGGTGAATTGGAGAAAGTGGGTTGCAGGTTGCAGAGGTATTTCTCTAATCTCCCTAAGGTTCAAAGTGTTTTGGAAGGTTCAGGTGAACTTTCACTCTACCACAATGGCAAGTACCAACGTGAGGAGCTTCACCTCATAAATGTCGATTTGCGGAGACGTGAGGACCGGTATGAAGACCAAGAGCAAGTGAAGTGCACAAGTGAGTGAGTGAAGGCACACAAGCATGCACACACATACACACACACGCGCACAAGGTAAGAGCAAAGAGTGGAACAATGGAAGGACTTGAATTACAAAAGAACTCTCTTACAAAGCTGAAATCTACAACAAGCTAACCCCTCAAATGAGCTCTCCATCCCTTTTTATAGTTTTTTGAGTGGTTTTGGCCATGTCCAGACCTAGTTTCTGGCCTAGTTAAAAATTAGGTTCCAAGGCTTATTTGGGGACTCAAACAGAATCTAAAAATTATGAAAATTGGTAGGATGATACTTCTAATACTCCTCAAGCTCGAGGAATCCTCGGCTTGAACAAAATGGAGTTGTAAAAATGGAAAGTGGTATTTACAATGGTTTTTAGTGACAAAAGTCACTATATTTATAGGGATTTGTTCTAAAAATTTGACATGTGCTTCTTGGAGCTCCCTACATGCTCCTTCTTCTTGTGTGTCCACTTCATTGATGTGCTTCACTAATTGTGTGTGACCTTGACTATCAACACTCCCACCCCTCTAGAGACTGTCGTCCTAGACAGACCCTTGTTGTAGTGGTTGTTCCATGTAGTGTGTGGAGAGATAGTGTCCATCATGTATCCACCAGAGTGGTCCATCTTCTAATTGTAGCATGGGCAGTTGTCTGGTTCATCATCTTGTCATTGATACCTTTGTATGGACTTCTTCCTTATATTCCAGCTTGATGGTGTCGTTGTGAGCTTTCCAAAATTGTGAGCTACTCAAAAGAGGTTGTCAATGTTGGTTATGAGTAACTCTCATGGTGGATTGCTTCCTTGCACTTGTTGTTGTCACTGTGATGTCCTCTGGTTCTTCCAAAGATGGCTTCCCTAGTTTCCATACCAAGTACTCGTGACCCATAATGGCTGATGGGTAAGTGCATTAGTGCATGGGTTGGAAGAAGAATGTGCCTTGTGCACGGCCTTGTAATGTAGCCCTATGCATGTATACTTGGGAATGCATTGGAAGAATTATGGTGCAAGAAGTTGGGTCTTGAGCAAAGTGCTCAAGGGTATGCCGACAAAGAGGTTTCCTAATTGGTCATGGTTACGTTGTTGTTGAAGCATAAAATTCTTACCATGGTGAAAGTTCCGTCGATCTTCAACTCTTCGTGTTGTACTTCCATCATGGTGATTGACCATCAGCTTTTCTTCCATTGTTGATGGCTGTCCTTGTTGATGGTTCACCTGGGGGATTCTTCAAACACACAATCCCGTTCTTTCTCTCGTCTTCTTCCTCTTCTTCTTCTTCTTCTTCTCCATTTTTTTTTTTGACAATGGAGTAAAACAAGAAAAAAGGTGTAAGCATCAATAAAATATTTTACATATGTCAGATGTGTCGCATGTGCGTGGGATCCTCAATTGTGTTTATGCACGGCCGTGTAATGTGGCCCTATATTGATGCATACTTCAGAAATGCATGACCTGAATGGTGCAAAAGACAAGGGTATGCCAAAGGCACATGGTTGTTGTTGGTCGAGGCTTTCAAGGTTGCTAGTGGACGTTGATGGAGTCTTTGGTGGAGGTCACCAGTGGATCCTGAAATGATGTGCGCAGTCGATGGTGAAATGACAATTGACCATTTCTCCCTTTAGGGATCCATTTGAGAACAGTGTTTGGTAGCATAGAGACCAACTTTGGCTTCTTCATCTGAGGCTGGTTGCTTGTCTTTGTTATCCCTCCCGGTTGGCGCTTAATTTTTATGGATGCTACTGGTGCTCTTGGTTTCCAAACCCAAATTTGTACGTTATTATGGTCGTCCTTCATCGATTTCTTTGGTACCCAAATTTGTGGAAGACCATAGGATTCAGCTGGTCCTCATTTGGCTTTTAGCATTGTTTGCTTGCCTCAATGGGAATGGTTGTGGCAAAGCTGGTGGTTGTTCTCCTTTTCGTACCCAAATTTGCTTCCTGCCTTGAGCTTCTTTCTTCTTACACTTGGTTTGTGTGTTTGATGTAGCCGTGTGTGTGTACTGTTTTACTTGCCTCTTTGGTTGAATTGTTGCGGCTGTAGGATCTTTAAAAAAGAAGAGGGGTCCTCTCTCCTTTGAGACCATCTGTTGGAACTGAAGGACTCACAAGGCAAGGAAGCTTACGAAGGGAGTCAGAGAGAAGAGAAAGTACAAGCAGCCAAAGCAGTCAACGCCGATCTGGCAAGTAGGCCAATATTTTTTCAAGACACTAACACATATAAAAGAGGTGGACACACAAGGAGAAGGAGCAAGTAGGGAGCTCCAGGAAATGTATGTCAAAATGTTATTAAAAACCCCTACAAAAATAGTGATTCTCATCACTAAAAACCATTGTAAATACCATTTCATATTTTTGTAGCTCCATTTTGTGCAAGCCAAGGAGTCCTTGAGCTTGAGGAGCTTTAGAAGTATCTACTTGTCAGTTTTCACATTTTTTAGACTTCGTTTGAACCTCCAAATAGGGTAGAGAACCTAATTTTTAACTAGGTCGGACACTAGGTCTGGACAAGGCCAAAACCTAATAAAAAACTATAAATAGAGCTAGAGAGCTCATTTTTGAGGTTGGATTGTAATTGATATGAACTTGTAAGAGCTTTTTGAAAGTAATCGAAGAACTCCATTGCTTCTCACTCTTTGTCTTGCCGTATGTGCGCGTGTGTGTGTATGTGTGTGCATGTCAGTGTGCTTCTCACTCACGCACTTGTGCCATCATTTGCTTGAGGTTATCATACCATCCTCATGTCTTCCCGGATTGACATTAAAGGAGGTGCTACTCATCACTGAGCTACACCAAATTTTGGCACCGTTGTCGGGGATCGTGCTTTGAGGACGAGCGTGTGATGGTAAGATGTAGATCTGAGACGTTGGCGTTGTAGGTAATTTCTTCACTTTTCTTATTTTTCTCCTTCTTACCTCACCACCATCATCACCATCATCATCATCACCATCTCCCACCTCCATCTCCATCATCGCGAAAATTTTCAGTTTTGGATTATATCACCTTCTCCACCTCATTTCCCTCATTCCACTTGTGAGAGAGAGCGAGAGAGCGATATTGTGTGCATTGTTTTTGCTTGGTTCTTGAGCTTTCCTGCAGGTACTAGCAGCATTATCATCTCCAGCACTCTGCACAGGTACGAAACGTCACGAAACTGTCTCTGTGTCGCAGACCTCTGTCGATCGCGATCGACAGAAAAATCGCCCATTTGGTAAAACAAAGTGCACCACCATAATCTACATGTTGAGCACAATCCAAATCACTAAAAACAGTTAAAAAATTCCGTGTTTCTCTGTCAATCGCGATCGACACTGTCGATCGCGATCGACAGCCACGATCGACAGACCCTGTCAATCACGATTGACACCGTCGATCGCGACCGACAGAATTTCCACGATTGATTGACTTTTATGCGTAGCCACGTGTCCATCGCGACGGACACATCCCCGATTGACTGAAATCACGGCGAAAAACCCGGAAAGGGTGTCGATCGCGATTGACACCATCGATCGCGATTGACAGGACTCACGACCGACTCTGTCGATCGCGATTGACACTGTCAATCGCGACTGATGTGTCGATCGCGACCGACAGGCCCTGATGGACACCTCTATCAATCGTGATTGACAGACCTGTCGATCGCGATTGACAGGCTTTTCGGCCAAAAATTAGGGTTAATCTTTTCAAGTCCTTGGGGAATTTTGGGCATACTTAGAGAATCATTAGTGATTTGTGAGGTCCCTACACATGTGATTTCGAGAAAACTCCTGTGAACTGTCAGCTTGTTTGAATCCTGTTTTAGTCCCAACACCCTGAACTGGCATAACTTTCTCATACGAAATCCGTTTGCTGTGATTCTTGTCTTGTTGGAAAGCTTGTGAGGAGTACAACCAAAACTTCTGCTGGTTATGTGAAAATCTATATCAGGATTATTAGATAGGGTTTTTTGAAGTTGACCATACCCCGAGGTAGGAAAACTGAGGGATCCTTGGGATTGTTTTCCATAAAGGTAAAGGATAATTTGGTCTGTGAGTTACATGTATGAAAGTGGTCTATTGTGTCATTTGAATCTAAGTCTTGAGCTAACCGTGGGATTTTTATAGGTCCAGTAAGAGCACTTGAGGGCATTCAAGCAAGAGTAAGTGCAAGCTTGGGAATACGTGTCCTGGGCACACCAGGGCAACAACACAAGGAAAGAAACTCAAGGTTGGGAAATCCTCAACTCCCTCTGTCAATTCCTAGCTTAGGCTAAGAACGACTAGTGATAGGAGTAGGCCAGGGCGGCGATAGGCATCAATCAAGTTGAAGACTACCTGTGCACTCAAGTTCAAGATTAAACATAATCTCTTCGTGATGTGATAACCTTAAAGGAAAGAATCTAACGAGGAACGATCAACTTACAGTGCGGAAATACACTCAAGTATACCTGACGACGTGATATCAGACAAGAGTATAAACGCGGTAATCCACTAAAAAAGAATCAAGTAACTGATACAAAAGAACTCAGCAATGAGGTTGTACTTGGGCAAATTTGGGCTATTCAATTAGGCTTATGAACCTTAGATCAGGGCGACATCTAGGATGAGATAGACAAAGCCTTAGGTCTTTAGAGGCTAGTGTCAACCACACTGCTAGGTCTTGGGCCCAGCAGTTGAGCCACCACTCATACTACCCTAACTCTGAGACTAGTGAATCAGAGATGTCTCAAGGCATGGACCGACCTACAGGAAGTTCAGGAGTGCCATACTTGCACAGGGTAGAAGGCCCTTACAAAATGCAGTTGGAATACCTTAGGACCAACCGATTAGGTGCTAGCATCTATGAGGACGGCCTAGAAAGATCCGTGATCCAGATTAAAAATCCTGACCAATCCATAGGACTAGAGCACCCAGCTGTCAAGATTGAAAACGGAGCATACCTAGACAAGGAAGGGACAATATATGTAGTCGCCAGTCACCCAGATAGGACAGATGAATTTGGGAACGTGATCTCAGAAGCGGATTTAGATGACTTGGAGCAAGGAAACATGGGTGTAGAACCTAGAACCCCCCGAGGCAAATCTGTTCTCACTAGGATTATCACACTAGAGTGGATTCCTTAGGATAACAAGAGTATAGATCTGCTTCTGAACCGAGAGACTGATGAAGCCTTTTGGAGGTATAAATCTGATCGGCCAATTGATATAGGAACAATCATGATCTATGAGTTTAAAGATCCAGATAGCCCAGGCAGAGTGACCTACCTAGATCATGCTTCAGAGAGGATCTTTGTGGTTACAGAACATGATCGACATGCTTACACTTGGAAGGGTGAATTCGTTTTTCCCCAACCAAGATCGAACGTGTCCTATGGTCACCCTGGAGCTGGAACATCCCAAGCTCATGGAACTCAAAGAGACAGAAGTAGAGATAGGCCAGAAGTAAGCTTTGCCAACCCAGGGGGTAGAGAAACAACGAGAATGGAGACAAATAGGGTGGAACCTGAGATACTTAGAGCTCAGAGGAATCAAAGAAATGCGGATGAGTTCCCTCTACCACGACCTAGAGAGCACACAAGGACTTTGAGACCGACTCAGCTAGTTAAGTCCATGAAGAACTACTTTAATGGCACTGGAGATCCATACGATCATGTGGCTGAGTTTAGGCAAGTCTTGAGAGCTGAACAAGTGGAGGATCTATTCACACAGTACAATGCCTTTGGTCTAACCCTTAGGAACACTGCCCTGACATGGTTTCAGCCACTAAACGAAAGGCAGTTCAGGAGCATAGACCAACTCCTAGAGGCTTTCATTATTGAATTCTCTAAGAGTGGCATAAGACATAATACCTCCTCGCCGATTCACAGCTTCAAGCAAACCCCTCAAGAAACCGTGAGACTTGCAGGAAGAAGATTTAGGCAATATCTTGAAAGATGCCCTGTTTCGGAGCTCCCCACACCAGCTAAGCAAGTGGCTTTATTCTTGGATGGATTGCTAAGTACAGAGTTGAGATCCTATGTGTACTTGAAGGACCCTAGGACCATAGAAGAGTGTGTACGCATGTGCATTGACATTGAGGATAACCTAGGGGAGGAGTTAGAGCTTTCCAAGATATACAAAGATTCAGATAGTGCCTCTAGCCTCTCATCCACACAATCCACATCAATTGAGGAACTTGCAGAGAAAGTAGCTCAGAAATTAGGTGTCACTAGCAAACAGATCCCAAGGTTTGCCCCTGTGAAAAGATGCTATACTTGTGGGGGTGACCATATGGCAAACGTATGTCCCATTATGGCTCAACCCCAAGTAAATCCTAGTAGCCAGTACTGCACCATAGAACGAAGATACACAAATCACACAGCACAAGACTGCCCATACAATAAGCAAGCTCTTAGGCAAACCTACCCTCAGCCATACCCTCAACAAGGCAGATACCGGAACCAATACCCACCACAATAGTATACTAGGCCTCATCAAAATTACCAAACGCAATATCAAGCCCAACTGAGACCCCAGCCAGTGCTAGCACAACAACCACCTGCTCCTACTAATGTGATCCCAGTAAAATATGCAGCTGCAGAAGAGAACCTGAATAGAGCCATAGTCCCAGTAACACGATTAATTTCAAAAAGTGATCCCAGTGACCATAGCTTTGATTCTACACATATTGATAGTCCTCAGGCTTACTACATGCAATCTCCTGAACATGGTGAGTCCTACTACAGTGAAGAACCAAATGAACCTAGTTGGGAGTCAGATTACACAAACGTCATGTATACAAACCCGAACCCTAGGCCTCAACCTAGGCAGGTAAGACCCCCATTCCCTAGAGGACCATGCTACAGATGTCAGGGAGATCACCTCATCCGTGATTGCCCCTTACCTTCACCTACACAACCCCAGTCAGTGACAACTCAAGGCTTCTGTCAACAGTGTGGAAAGGAGCATCTCTTACGAGACTGCCCAAAAAACCCTAATAAAATGCCAAAAATCACTCCCATTAATGTTGTTGGGTTAGTGGTAGATTCCACAGGAAGTGTCACCTCCACTGCACCGATACAAGTGGTCACTAGAGCCCAAGCCTTACAACAAAACCAAGAGGTAGGCTAAGAAAAGAGCCTAGAGGCTAGTGAAACTGAGAGCATAACCAAGAAGAGGACTAGAGCTTGGAAAGATAGTCGTGAAAGAATGAAAAGGCAATGGGCAAAAAAGATGAGTGAACTCGAGGAAAGCCTCAGAGAAACAAAGGCCAGGATAACTGAACTCACATCTCAAACTCCCTCTCACACTACCCCACCACCACCATTCCCATCTCCATCCAACCCGCCACCTTCCAACCCACCTCACACCATTCCACCACCCCCAAGAGTAGGATCAATCCTAGCAGATCCCACTCCCGAGGACCTTAATATGATGCTTAAAGCATATCAGGCCAGAATCCAAGAAGGGCCAAACGTAACTGATCACGAAAAGTGTTACCCTAGAGCAGAACTAGAGCTAGAACGAACTAACATTTGTGCTAAGATGGTGGAATTGGCTCAGACCATGTTTGAAGCCAGTCGCCTATTTAACATCTCTAGTTCAGCAAAGACACAGTTGCACTTTGATGGACTGTTAGAAAGAATAGAGAAGCTCATTGCACAATCAGAAAAGGAACCCGCCTCTCAACACAAGGACAAGGCAAGTGAAAGGGAAGGTGTTCCTGCCCAGGAAGCCTATGTGCCTAACTCTACGGAGCCAGACACATCATCTTCTATGAATCGGTTCACACCAGAATTCCTACGAGAGATTCAAGAAGGCAAATGGGCTAAGGAAAGTGAAGTCCCTCCTCCCATTGGACTTGTGGATGATGCACATGACCAATTCCCACAAGACATCCCATCCATTTATGAGGAGCAGGAGAGCACCCACTCTCAGGAAAGATTAGACTTTGAGTCTAACTCTCTGTTGAAAGTTTTTCAAGCTCAAGAGTGTGGGAACATGCCCCAAATTGAACCTTCCACATCATCCACAATCAAAGGAGGCTGATTTCCACGAGTTGGAGGCATCAAATCATGCCCATAATGGAAAGAATTTGATTAGAGAAGATTTAGCTCACCTCTTGATGTGATTGGACCTCACTTTTGACATGTATATGCTTTTGATTGGTTAAAGAGGTTAGTATGAGGTCTTTAAAACCTCTAATGAGTTGTATTATGACTTAGAGTCGTGGAAATACGTGCCCAAGCTGCCCCCTTGCTTAAGCACACCCTCTACTAGCTGTTCTCTGCATATTTTGTAGAAATTTCTCTTTTACACACTTTATCTATCTAGATGTTTTTGGCAGACCCCCCGGTCTTGTAATTGTTGTTTCTCCTTCATCCAGAATCCATTTGCAATGATTTTTGTCTTGTTGGAAAGCTTATAAGTTCTACTTTGTCTGCTATAAGTCTCAGATTCAGTGCCTGCACATGTGCAGAGAAATGTCCAGAACAATGTCTGTCCAGTTAGCTCATACTCTGTGAAGAGATCAAGTTATCTGTTTTGTTGCAGTTGGTTGAGGCATCATCCAGTATCCAAATGGAGTGATTTTACTCTCATTTGAAAGATCTTAAAGTCTAGTTTATGCCTGCAAAATTTCATTATCAGTCTCTGCATATACTCAGAGAAACTCAGAAAATACAGAGCCTATGTCTGAAAAATTTCAGGATCCTAGGAGGGTTCATTTGCTTTTGTTGTGCACATAGGAGTGTTTATCCTCCAACAGTGGTATCAGAGCTATAAGTGGAGTATCAAAGAGAGAAGAAGGAGCTACTGAAGTGAAGTAAAGACTTCATCAAAGTTTGAAGGAAGGAAGCAAAGAACGGGCACGTCAACAACAAGGGGAAGCAAATACATCATCAAATCAAAGACGAAGCTTCATCAAGAGGAGTAGCTCTATTTTTTGAGGTAAAAGCTATCCTTTTCAACTTCATTGCATCAAGGGGGAGGTTCAAAAGAGTTAGGAGGAACCATGGCTGATCTCAATGCTCAAATTGAGAAGCTCGAAAAAGGAAACTACCAACCATGGCGATTTAGAATAAGCAATTTTTTGATGGGGAAAGGTTTGTGGGGACTTGTGAGTGGTGGAGAGCCAAAACCCTACATGGATGAGGTAAATCCAACCAATGACCAGAGAAGAGCAGTAAGAGAGTGGGATGAAAGGGACAAAAGGGTCATTTTCATTTTATCTCAGCATATTAGCAACTCTATGGTAGGGCATATTCAAGATTTGGATACATCGAAGAAGGTGTGGGAGTGCTTGGAGAGATTGTATTCAACCTCCACAAAAGCTAGAAAAATTCAGCTCAAGAATGAGCTAAATAATCTTAGGAAAAGCCCCTCTCAAGGTGCTAATGATTACATATTAAAGGTTAAAGAGCTTGCAGATGCACTAGGGTCAATCGGTTGTGCCCTAGATGATGACGATCTTGTCGCCCACACCCTAAATGGACTTAGGGATGATGAAAAATGGAGGGCTTTCACAACTTCAGTGTATGTAAGGGACTCTCTTCCTGATTTTGATCAACTAATCACTCTCATGGTGACAGAGGAGATGAACCTTGGTGGTCATAACGCCAAGGATAGCCAAGGGCAATTGTTGTATGCAGGTAGAGGAAGAGGAAGACACAACCGAGGTGCTTCAAGAGGAAGAGGAAGATATCAAAGCAACCAAGGAGGTCAAGGACAACAAGAAAATGCAGGTCAAAGAGGTGGAAGAGCCACAAATAGAGGAAGAGGTGCAAGATTTGGTGGAAGAGGACAAGCCACTTCAAATGGATGCTTTGTATGCGGTAAGCCCAGTCATTTTGCAAATGAATGCTATCATAGAGCTCAAAGACAAGGGAATCAAAGCAACAACAACAATTATAGAGGGCAAGGTAATTATGCAAACACATCATCCAGCCAAGGGAATGATTATTTACTTGCCATGAGGTATGGTGAAGATACAACTCAAGCTAGTGAAGATGTATGGTATGTAGACAGTGGATGTAGCAATCATATGTCATGTCGAAAGGATCTTTTTAGTAATTTGCAGGTCCCAAAGCATCAAGGGCATGTGGAAACAGGTGATAACTCAGAGCATACCATTCAACATGTGGGAGATATCAGTTTGGAAGGAAATCAAAGAGCAAAGTGCTTATCAGAGGTATTACATGTCCCTACTATTACCAAAAACTTGATTTCGGTAGGCCAAATGGTAGAAAAAGGCTATCAAGTTAGGTTCAATGAAAGAGGATGTTTTGTTGAGGATCCAAGGGCAGGTTTCAAGCTCATAGCAAAAGGAAAAAAGCAAGGGAGAATGTTCACAATGGACATAAATCAGCCACACCATTCAATGTATGTCACACATGGAGACAAGAGGATAGCAGATTTGGATCTATGGCATAAACGAATAGGTCACATCAACCTACAAAAGCTCAAGGACATGCAAAGGAGGAGCTTGGTAAGAGGCCTACCAAATTTTACATCTAAAATGTTGCATGAAATTTGTGTAGCTTGCCAACAAGGAAAACAATCAAGGCTTCCCTTCAAGAAGAGTACCTATGTAAGTGCAAATGTTTTAGACCTCATTCACACGGATGTTTGGGGTCCAACAAGAGAAGCATCCCTTGCTGGAAATAGGTATTTTGTAACCTTCATTGATGATTTTTCAAGGAAAGTGTGGTTGTATTGCATTAGAAACAAATCAGATGTGTTCCACTACTTCAAGAAATTCAAAGCACAGGTGGAGAAGGAATCTGGCAAGTTTATCAAAATTTTGAGATCCGATGGAGGGGGAGAGTACTTCTCCCATGAATTTTCTGAATTTTTGCAGGTCAATGGCATCAAAAGACAATTTACATGCAGGTATACCCCTCAACAAAATGGGGTAGCAGAGAGAAAGAACAGACACATAGCAGAGGTAGCAAGGTGTATGCTCAATGAAATGAATATGCCGCATTGTTATTGGGGAGAGGCTACATATACAGCCACATACATCATGAATAGATGTCCTACATCAGGTATACATCATCTAACCCCTGAGGAAGCATGGAGTGGAAGAAAACCTTGCATTTCACATCTTAGAATCTTTGGTTGTATATGCTATGTACATGTACCTCAAGAGTTGAGGTCAAAGTTAGATGCCAAATCTGAAAGGTGTATTTTTTTGGGATATTCTATGGAACAAAAGGGGTATAAATGCTATAATCCCATCACCAAGGAGCTGAAGGTAAGTAGGGATGTTGTCTTTGATGAGTTGAAGCCTTGGTATGCATGCACAAGTCCATTGCAGGTTGAAGACATAGGTGAGACAGATTTGAAGAATGATGATAGAGTTCAAGAAAGCATGGATTTGAGTGGTCCAAGCAACTCATGCAACACAAGGACACCCTCACCATGGAGTGGAAGGCTTAGGGAAAGAGAGACCAGCTCTGAAGAAAGCAAAGTCAAAGGCAAAGAAAAGATTTCAGTTGAAGAAGGAAGCTATGTGGACGAGAGCATGTTGGAAGATGAAGAGATAGAAGAAATTAAAACTCCAGGAGTGGAAAAACAAAGAAAGAAGATGGCAACCACACCTAAAGGAAGTGAAAGAAGGTCTTCAAGAGTAAGATATTTAGTACAAAGGTTAACATATGATAATTTCATTGCAAAGCATTATGCATACATGACTCAGGTAATCAAGGACAAAGAACCAACTAGTTATGAAGAAGCTAAGGATTGCAAGGAATGGCAAGAGGCAATGAAGGAAGAGCTCAAAGCACTTGATGAGAACCTTACTTGGAGCTTGGTACCAGCTCAAGAAGGCATGAAGGTGATAGGTAATAAGTGGGTTTACAAAATTAAAAGAAATTCAGATGGTTCCATTGCTAGGTACAAAGCAAGGTTGGTGGCGAAAGGCTTCTCCCAAAGCTACGGGATAGATTATGATGAAACTTTCAGCCCCGTAGCCAAGATGCCAACAATTAGGACTTTGATTGCAGTGGCCACATCAAGGAAATGGAGCTTATATCAGTTGGATGTGAAGAATGCCTTCCTCAATGGAGAGCTTGAAGAAGTAGTCTACATGAGCCAACCTCAAGGATTTGCTAGTATGAGGTACCCAAATCATGTTTGCAAGCTAAGGAAAGCACTATATGGACTAAAGCAAGCCCCAAGGGCCTGGAATCAGAGGTTAGTGGATTATTTATCAAGTTGTGGATACAAAGAAAGTGTTGCAGATCCATCACTTTACATGAAGAAGCAAGGAGACAAGACGGTATATATATGCATCTATGTGGACGATTTGATCATCACAGGAAGTGATATTGCAGGTATTAAAGATATCAAATCAAAGCTAGGAAAGGAGTTCAAGATATCTGATCTTGGAACACTAAAATACTTCTTGGGAATAGAGGTAATCTATGCACACAATGGCATCTTCTTGATTCAAAGAAAATACTTGTTGGATGTGCTATACAGGTTTGGTATGAGTGGTTGTAAGCCACTTTCTCAGCCCATGGAGCCCAATACAAAGTTGGTTGCAGGTCAAGGAGAGGCTATAGAAGATATTACACTATATAGAAGCATAATTGGTTCATTAATTTATGCTACATTCACTAGACCTGATCTTACATATGTAGTAGGTGTTCTCTCTCAATTTTTGCATGCACCTACTCATGATCATCTTATGGCGGCAAGAAAGGTGCTTCGTTACATCAAGCACACCATCAACCAAGGTCTATTTTACTCATATGATGCTGATCTAAGTGTCAAAGGATATAGTGATGCTGATTGGGCAGGTAGCAAGGATGATCGAAGGAGTACATCAGGTTATGTTTTCATGATAGGTACAAAAGTGATCTCTTGGAGCTCTAAGAAGCAACCCACTGTTGCTCTTTCATCCACAGAGGCTGAGTACAGAGGTTTAGCATTGGCTACATGTGAGCTATTATGGCTTAAGAAGCTACTTAAGGACTTGGAAGTAGAAGTGGAGGAGTTTCCTCTTTATGGAGACAACATTTCAAGCATCTATCTAGCTAACAATCCCATGTTTCATGCAAGGAGCAAGCACATAGAGGTTCATTACCACTTCGTTAGAGAAAAGGTGATGGCAAAAGAGCTAGATATAAGGTATGTGAACACTAAAATGCAGGTTGCAGACATGATGAAAAAGTTTCTTGAAGGTACAAAGCTTGGAGGATTCAAGGAAGCTATCAACATAAGAGACATAGGCTGAAGTAACAAAGGAAAAGACTTGAGCTTGAGGAGGAGTGTTGAAAGTTTTTCAAGCTCAAGAGTGTGGGAACATGCCCCAAATTGAACCTTCCACATCATCCACAATCAAAGGAGGCTGATTTCCACGAGTTGGAGGCATCAAATCATGCCCATAATGGAAAGAATTTGATTAGAGAAGATTTAGCTCACCTCTTGATGTGATTGGACCTCACTTTTGACATGTATATGCTTTTGATTGGTTAAAGAGGTTAGTATGAGGTCTTTAAAACCTCTAATGAGTTGTATTATGACTTAGAATCGTGGAAATACGTGCCCAAGCTGCCCCCTTGCTTAAGCACACCCCCTACTAGCTGTTCTCTGCATATTTTGCAGAAATTTCTCTTTTACACACTTTATCTATCTAGATGTTTTTGGCAGACCCCCCGGTCTTGTAATTGTTGTTTCTCCTTCATCCGGAATCCATTTGCAATGATTTTTGTCTTGTTGGAAAGCTTATAAGTTCTACTTTGTCTGCTATAAGTCTCAGATTCAGTGCCTGCACATGTGCAGAGAAATGTCCAGAACAGTGTCTGTCCAGTTAGCTCATACTCTGTGAAGAGATCAAGTTATCTGTTTTGTTGCAGTTGGTTGAGGCATCATCCAGTATCCAAATGGAGTGATTTTACTCTCATTTGAAAGATCTTAAAGTCTAGTTTATGCCTGCAAAATTTCATTATCAGTCTCTGCATATACTCAGAGAAACTCAGAAAATACAGAGCCTATGTCTGAAAAATTTCAGGATCCTAGGAGGGTTCATTTGCTTTTGTTGTGCACATAGGAGTGTTTATCCTCCAACACTCTCTACAAGAATTACCCCACTTCACAGGCCCATGGGAAGCTAAGTCTACTTGTATGAGAGCACCCACGGTCATGGTACGAAATGAGGACTCAGTCATACCTAGGAACACAGAGGTAGTGAAAAACACTAAAGTTCAGTGCAACCTCACTTTAGAAGAGCTACTCAAAGTAAGGCCAGAGCTATGGAAACATGTAGCCAAACAAGTACCAGAGATAGCAAAACCTCGTTCCCAGGTAGGATCCCAGAGGATAGTGCCTGAAATACCCTTGGACAAGATAGGAGATATGAGTGAAGGTGAAGGTGGAAACAATTATCTTCCCATTACACATCAAGGATACACAGCTAAGGCAATTCTCGACTTAGGTGCAAGAGTTGCAATTGTTACCACTTCCCTATGGAAGCGTTGGGGCAAGCCAGCACTCAGGCCCACGAGGATGAAATTGCAGATGGCCGATGGTCACATAGAAAGACCCTTAGGCTTACTAGAAGGAATAACTCTCACCACATGTGGTGTTGAGTTCGAGCACACATTTGCTATATGTGATTTTAGCAAAAATCATGCCTATGAGATGATCTTGGGAAGACCCTTTATGCAACAGTTGCAAGTGGTACAGGACTGGGGAACCAACTCCTTGTACCTGCAACACTTAGGTGTTACGACCAAAGTGAATCTTAAAGATTACTCTCATAGAGATGTCCCTCCTATCCAATGGAATCCCATCCATAGAGCCAAAGATGATACGGAATCGGTGCACTCCATAGGATCAGGATCCTCATGGATGCATGAAGACACCCACTTATGGATGTGCAAAGTGGCAGTAGAAGAAGAGAAGAGAGAAAAAGCCAGAGAGATGGGTGCAAAAGAAACACATAGATGAATTCAAGACCCAGCCTATGCACCTGTAGTCTTTCCTGATGAAGAATTTGAACCCCACGGTTGGGCAGAAATCTTAGCAACAATGGATGTAGCCATCAATGAAGAACAATGGACACCCCACTGTGATGAGGATGGCTATGACATTTCAGTTTTCTCCATAGAGCCAATCATGGGAGAGGCAGTGTTAGAAGAGTGTGAACCTAGCCCTGATGCATTTGAGGATGCAAGTGACTCCGATTTAGAGTCAATCATTATGGACCCACCTTTTGCATCAGATGAAGAATACTTCTATGAAGTGGAATTTCAACCCCAGAGGCACGGAGAGCTTACAAATGATGTAAGGCTAGCCACGCATGTAACTCCTAAGGAAGAAGGAAAGAAAAGAAAGAAGAGAGAAGTCACACAAGCAGAGGAAGAATCTTTGTTTGAGGTCCCGGAAAATTTTAAGAAGTATGAGATAGATGACAGGAGAGTCATGATCAGAATGCCTAAACAAGAGGCGCAATCGGGGGAGGCCTATGATAACAAAGAGACCACCAAGAAAATAGTAGTAGCCCTAGAAGAAGGAGAAGAGAGATGCACGTACATAGGACATGACCTGACGGAAGAAGAAGAGCACGAATTGATAGGCTTGCTAAGAGAATACAGAGATGTGTTCGCTTGGAGTTACAAGGATTTGAAGGGTGTTGACCCTGACATATGCTCACACACCATCCCCATGACCTCAGATGCCAAACCCTCTAAGCAAAAGCCATACACCTATAATGATAATTATGCTGCTAAGATCAAAGAGGAGATAGATAGACTGGTTGAAGCTGGATTTATCTATGAAATTGAGCACACTGAGTGGGTATCCCCCATCGTTGTGGTGCCCAAGAAAAATGGAAAGCTGCGTGTATGCATTAACTTGAAGAAGGTCAATGCAGCCACAATTCGAGATAACTATCCGCTTCCTATCACGGAGCATCTCTTAGAAAGAGTAGCAGGCAAGGAAGTGTACAGCTTCCTGGATGGATTCTCTGGCTACAATCAAGTAGCCATTGCTCCAGAGGATCAACATAAGATGGATTTTGCCATGGAGTGGGGCATATTTGCCTTTAGAGTAATGCCATTTGGGCTTACCAATGCACCAGCTACCTTCCAGAGGCTGATGTGCTATGTGTTTAAAGAGTTCTTAAGGAAGAATTTGGAAGTCTACATCGATGACCTCTGTGCTCATTCCAACATTAGGCAGAGACACATACCGGAACTCCGACAAATCTTTGACAAATGTAGAGAATATCAAGTCTGCCTAAACCCAGAAAAGTGCGTTTTCATGGTCAGGCAAGGCAAGATCCTAGGACACATAGTGTCAAAGAATGGCATATCCACTGATGAAGAGAAAGTGAGAGCCATAGCAGAGCTACCTAGGCCAAGGAATGTCAAGGAAGTACAAGCTTTCATGGGGCATTGTGGTTACTACCGCCGGTTCATACACATGTATGTTGTCATTGCAAAGCCCATGTACGGACTTCTAACTAACTTTGAGTGGACTGACGAATGTGAGAATTCTTTCAATGAGCTTAAACGAAGATTATGTTCAACACCAATCTTGACCACACCAGATTGGAATAATCCTTTCCATGTTCATGTGGATGCATCCAATTATGCTATTGGATGTGTACTCGCACAACCTACTGGTGAAGGTAATATGGATCTTCCAATTGCTTATGCTAGTAGACAATTGAATGCAGCTGAACGAAATTATACCACCACTGAGAGAGAAGGATTAGGCATGGTATATACAGTTAAAAAGTTTAGACATTATTTGCTTGCAAATAAGTTTAAATTTTTTACTGACCATCAGGCACTGTTGTATCTGGTAAACAAGCCATGCAATACAGGAAGATTAGTAAGATGGTTTCTCTTACTAATGGAATATGATTTCGAGGTTGTGGTAAGGAAAGGGAAGACTCACTTGAGCAGATCATCTCTCCAGACTCACATCAGGAGAGGCCCCACAAGGAGTGTCAAATGACCTTCCTGATGCTTACTTCTTTAATTTGGAAGTGGTGCCGTATTGGGCTAAGCCATTAGTGCCAGTATTGACATACGGGCCTAACCACCCAGTAATAAACAAACAGGATAGAGAGGTAGTAAAAGCCCAAAAGTATCACATAATGGCAGGAAGTATGTACAAGCACACAGATCAAGGGATCTTGGCTTGTTGTGTGGAAGAGGATGAGTACGCTAAATGGTTGCAATTAGCACATGTAGGTGCATTAGAGCAACACTACTCAAAGCAACGAACCCTACAGACACTAAGGAGACTCGGAGTGCATTGGCCTACTATGGAGGCTGATGTCCAAAAGTTGTGCAAGGAATGCCCAATCTGTTGTACTAAACCACCTGTGGAACATGCCACTCTTTATCAAGTGTCCATAGTGCCAGATTGGAGTGAACCACTAGTATCCTTCCTGGGGACGAAAACATTCCCTCCAGACATGACTCTAGCTAGGAAAAGGAGTTTAGAACAAGAAGCCCATGATTACTTACTCATTGGTGATAATCTATACAAGCATGGTAAAGATGGTTACCTGAGACTATGTGTCCATGAAAGTGAATATCTCAAGATCTTGGAAACTGCTCACCAAGGTGTAGCAGGAGGACACTTTGGACCAGATCGGGTGATCAAGGCAATACTATTTGCGGGCTTCTAGTGGCCGACCCTTCACATGGATGCACATACCTATGTGAAGAGGTGTGATGTCTGTCAGCGAACTCAGTATCCTATACGCAAAGATGAAATGCCACTGAAACCTATGATGGGTGGACGTGCATTCTCTAAGTGGGGAATAGACTTTGTAGGTCCTATTAATCCCCCAGCCAAGGGTTCTCATGCTGAATATATCATTGTGGCCACGGATTATCTCACCAAGTGGGTAGAGGTAAAAGCTACGACTAAGAACGATGCTCAGACAACTGCTAAATTCTTGTTTGAGAATGTATTCACAAGATACGGGCTACCTATAGAGCTAGTCAGTGATAGGGGCACTCACTTCTTGAATGAAGTGATTGAAAATCTGCTCCAAGAATTCTTGGTAGTTCATAAGAAGTCTGCCCCCTATCACCCACAAGCTAATGGTCAGGCCGAAAGCACAAACAAGATTCTATGCAATGTGCTTACCAAATTGGTGAATAATAAACGCTCTGATTGGGACAAACAGCTACCCATGCTGTTTGGGCATACTGAGTGGCCTATAAAACGGTACTCCAAGCCACACCCTTTCAGATGGTATTTGGCCAGAATGCGGTGCTACCTTTGGACTTCTTGATTCCCACATTGAGATTAGCATAGGAGCATGAGTGGACGGGTCATGAACTTTCTTCGAGAATTTTTGACCTTGAACGATTAGGTGAAACCTGACTAAGAGCTGCAGCAGGAATATATGCAGTTAAGAAACGACAGAAGGCATACTTTGATGCCCATGTTAAGGATAAAGGCTTGAAGGCAGGAGATTTAGTTTTAGTCTACACCTTGAAGCAACATGCAAGAAAATTAGAGAAGAGAGGCTATGGACCCATGATCATTAATAAGATCTCAACAAGTGGAGCAGTGCAACTAGCCACATTAGAAGGCGATGTTCTCCCTAGCTATATAAGCGGGTGCAGAGTCAAGTTATATCAGGAACCTCTGACGGAAGAGATGCTAAGTCGACTCAACACTGCTAAGAAACGCAAAGAAGAAGAAAAACGAATTCGCGAAGAAGCTCAAGCAGAAGCATTGGAACGCATCCGGAGAATGAAGTTGAGAAGACAAGGTAGAGAGCAACCTAGGACAGATGCATATGCAAATCAAAGATATCATGTGGCTATGTGTGAAGTTTCAGGTATCAGCTCTCATAGGATAATTGATAGACGTCCTTTTATAAACTTAGAGATAGGACAAGGAAAGGGTGCAAGGACTGTAAGAGCCTTGATTGACTCAGGTGCAAAAGTAACTGTCAATCCTATAGAAGCATATCTCATAGGATTGGGAGGTGTGGAAACCCCTTGCATGGGCGAGGTGGACCTCCCCCTCTATATTCAAGACGAAGTAATGACAGTCAAAGTACTAGTGTGTCAAGATGAGGACCTCACTGAGCCTCTTGTCTTGGGTCAGGACTGGATCTATGATCATGCAGTCAACCTAAACCTAAGGAGTGGACTTCTTCAGGTATGGGTAAATCATAGTCGAATTACAGTTGAATTGGAAAATGAGGCACTCAAGGAATTAGGTAAGGCACGAACTC
This sequence comes from Ceratopteris richardii, assembly GCA_020310875.1. Taxonomy (NCBI): domain Eukaryota; kingdom Viridiplantae; phylum Streptophyta; class Polypodiopsida; order Polypodiales; family Pteridaceae; genus Ceratopteris; species Ceratopteris richardii. The sequence continues at coordinate 56,634,849 of CM035441.1, read as the reverse complement.
CTGGTCCTTCCAGGGGCGCACATGAAGTTGACAATGCTATTCTTGTCCAAAACTGTATGATGCAGAAAGAGGATTGTCTCAACAACGGAATCAAGGATAAGACGGCACTCCCTTCTTTTCCAAAGGCTAGAGGGATGCAGCAACCTAAGGCAGATCAAATACAGAAGGAGCAGAGTACTACCCATGCTGGAGGCCAAAAAAAACGTGCGAAGCAGAATGTCTCAGTAGTTGAAACAAGTGTGGGTGCGGAAAGGCGAACACCCTGTTGCAACCATGCCAACCCCACGGGCAAAACCTCTCATTAGTAGTCAACAACACGACACAATGAGAAATCTTTCATAAATTCTTCTGTGAAAGTAAAGTCTATTTGGATACCCAAGAAGTCGATGAAGGCCAGCCCACAATCACAACAAATCTGGGTGCCTAAGGCTTGCTTGCGGGCTCAAATAGCTACACCAAGGCCACACCCTCTACAACATGTTTCACTCACTCGAACATCCGATGCCCATTCTTACACATCACGCACAAACACACATTCTTCCATGAGCACAAGTAGAATCACTTGTAAATGGGTCCCTAAAAAGCCTCATTTTCAAGTAGATACCCCTATCAAACTCTTCAGAGTCTCCACAAAATCAAGATCAAAGCCCATCCACTGCATTTGGCAACCTAAAACTTGTAATAAACCCCCTGACCCCAGTTGTAAATCCATGCCCACCTACTAACTACATCACTCTCTCACTACATCATTCCACTTAGCTTCTAGGTCTACCCAGTTCCTAACTACACGCACAAGCACCGAGCACTTAATAGCCTACTAATCTCTCCCGAACCTCATGTTAATGTTGTAATGGGGACAAAAACGGTTCTATCTTGTCCTTTACAATGTTAACACATGTTTCTATATTCTCACAGAATCAGGAGGCAAGAAGTAACATGGCAGATACAGTAGGAACTAGCTCTCAGGTAGGCACCAGCCCCCAAGTCGTGGACACTGAAAGTCTCCCAGTTGAGGAGGAATTGAAGGAACACCCTGTGGAATTGAGGGAATTACACGCCATACCGGTTCAGAACCCTCCACAGGGGCACACAATGCTAGTCAGCAAAAACTCTCATTGGTTCAGTGATGTGGCAGGACCCCCTAGGTGAAGGCACTTATATGTGGGAGGCCGAGATAGAATTCAATGGGCGCTAGGGCAGGTATCACTTTTTCACCAAGGAATTTGAGAGACTGCAGAATAATGAAGGATTGAAACCTATATGGAAGAAGGTAGGACTCTACGAGTACTTCAAATTCCAATTGCCAAAGCCCGATTTTCTAAGGTGCTCTTATTTGATTAGCACCCTCACTTCGAGCAAAGACAAAAAGGGATGCAGCTCCTTTGTCCTCCCATCTCTCACAAGGGGCAATGAGCTCAAGCGTTTCAGATTAACTATCAACTTGGTAAGGGAGGCTCTAGACATGAAAGGTATGCACATTCCTACGGAAAAAGAGACTATGGTCCCCGACAATATGAAGAACAGGAATCTGACAAAGTTAAAAGACATGGTGGCAATGACGCCTACAATCGCTATTCATTTGCGAATGGTCATGCAGCACTTTGCATTTCCCGCCCAAGAGAGGTTCACAATGCCACCTAAAAAGATATGGTTTAGTTTATACTTGGCTGATGCCTTTGATTTGACAATCAACATGCCCCACTGGATTATCGACCAAATCCACTTGGCTCATCAAAGGTGGAATAAAAAACAAAAGTCTGTATTGTACGGATGCTGTGCTCTGACCAGGATTGTGTATAGATGTCTCGCGTATGATGTACCAGTGCAAAGGGCACTCATTTGGACCAGGGTACAAGAGTTTCAGCGTCGATTATCCTCCGAGGACCACCATCCAAGAAAATGAGAGGTGCCGTTCAGATGCCCTGTGCACAAGCCCGCGGCGCGACATTGACCCCAGAGACCACTCCACGACTTCCAAGGCGGGTGCAACCCTTCACTATAAGATTACCAAGGCACAACACTGGCGGACCTAATCTGGTGTTCCCACTTGTACCAACCGACCTAGAGTTTCCTCACGGATTCACTTTAGAAGACCTAACTAATGAGGAGGTAGCCACAATCATCGACGCTGTTAATGCAGAAGTTGAGGCAGAACAAGCTAGTGGGCAACAAACGGCTACAGACCAACCCCATACCAAACAACCAGATGTCGTCGATGTAGAGGGTGAAGAAGGAGAACAAGAGGAGGAACACGAGGAGCAATCAAATGAAGAAGAGTAGGAATATGATCAGGAAGCTCTACAGGTACTTGAAGGGGCCCCAGCTTATACGAAAGCATTGAAAAAGCTCTATGACACCATGAGCAGAGTTCAAGAGTAACATAGACTGTCCCTAGCAGTAGGCAAGACCCTTATGAATCAGATCCTTGAGGAGGAAGGCGTCGACGAGCAATACCGTGCCATCCTTGACATGATATCTGAGGCATTAGGCGTCCCTGAGACGGTGCATACCGCCCTTGCACAAGCACGAAGAACGGAGAGACGATACGGTAGACGTCCCCCTCGAGCAGGAAAGCAGATGAATGTATTAGTATTAGAACCACAAGGCACATCTACAACCATGGGCACCGCACACACTGTCCATGATACGGAGGAAAACCATGTATCAAGTGCACCTCCGTCACCCCCTTTGCCACCCCTGCCTCCAACTCCACCACATTCACCTCCCACTACCAGTGTAACCACTACTGTCAAAGCCTCCAAGTCCACTACCCATATCGAAGCACCGACCGTCACACAACCCGCACACCCTACCTCCACTTCCTTTGTCTATACTGCCACTGAATCAGTAGTTCTAACCGCTGACACAGAAAAATCTCAACCTCCCGATCACACTCCCCGGCAGTTCGTATTCACAATTGCACACACCATTGTACACTTTCACCACTATCACCGCACCCACAATTCCAATATTCACAATCACTCCCACTACCGCATCCACCGTTGATTTTATGGACATCTCACCCACCTCAGCACCCCTCCCTCCCCCCATACCCCCAACATCTCCCATCCCCCCACCTCCCACATCACCATTTTCCAGCACCGTATCCACACTTCCATCTCCCTTCCCCTTTCCCTTCCCCTCTGCATTCAACACCCTACCCGCATCCACCCCTATCAATAATGTATTTAATAATATGTATCAGTGTATGTCACAATTGCAACAACACTACCAACATCTTGATAACCAACACACACGACTTTTTCAAAGCCATGAGGAACTTCAACTCCGATTCATTGATCTCGAAAGGGAAAAGCGGCTACTACAACAACAACATGCCACCTTACAGGAACAACACGAACAGTTAGTAACCAACCCACCCCAGTCAGATGCAGAAGAAAGGCAACATATGGATGAGTTGTTACATTCCCAGATAACGGAGAATCTCAAGCTTAGACGCAACCTGGCCCTCCTACGAAAACACATGTCTACAGCTCTCGAAGAGAATAAATGGCTGCAGAAACAGAATGAAGAGAACTTGGAAGCAGCCATGGAGGGTTCCCCGCAGGAAATCGACCTAGAAAAATTCCAGGCCATTCCCTCAGAGAATATGAAAACTGTGTTAGAAACCCATGCCGACCTCTTGGAGGCCCATGCAGCGTTAGAACGAGAAAGGGATGATCTACTTAAGCAACTGGAAACTCAGCAGGAGTCACCAAGCAACGCCACAGCCACAGACGACACATCCGAAGAAGTCACAAAACTCAGGGTAGGACTCGAAGAATTACGCAGCAAAGTCATGCAATACGAACGTCAGCCCTCTCCCCTTGTCGAGCCCGAGCCTGAAGATCTAGTGCCAATCCAGATAGAGGAAACTTTCGAAGACCCGTATGTTCCCATGCTTGCACCAGGGGGCAAGCAAACAGACGAGGGCTTGGACACCATTGAAATAGAGGCTCCTGAATGGATGCAGAAGTTGGAAAAAGTGGCCACAACCCATGATGATAGGGTGGCAGTCCAGATAGCATCTATGTCACGCTTGGAAGAGGTAGTCATAAAATCGGACTATTTTAGGAACCTCTCTCATCATAGGTGGATCGACACATCCGACGATTTGTATGTTCCCTTCTGTGTCTTAATGGCGGACTACAATGCCGAAATAAAGCAACATACCTCAAAGGAACCAACCTCCGCCACACAATTTGCACCGAAAGACATCCCAACGAGTGCCAAGCAGGGCAATATTCATCAACCAATGTGGAGGATTCGTCTACTGGAAACCTACCCAGAAATGGTCAGAACATGGAATAACATGCCCTTGTACATCAAATACAACCCATGCTACTGCCCTGTGTTTCGAAGAAGGTCATGGCCAGAATACACAAAAACAGTGCTGACAAACAAAGGATGTGAGAAATGGCTCAATTATGTTTACTTAGCACCACCCAAAGGCCAACCTACCATAGGATACATGATCTCGACGATTTGGCATTGGGGGGTCAGGTTTAAAAATGTGCCAGACGTTATGGCCCAAATGTGCTTGAAAATTTTTGAGCTCATGTTGGTCACATTCAGGACTTTCAAAAATGTCAAGGAACCTCATCTGTCAGCCCTTGGATTTTATGAAGGAAATTAGGACCTCGTCTACCAGCCTACTTCAAACAGCCTACTTCAAACAGACGTTTGAAGAAATGTTTGTCACGGGATTCTGGGAATATCACTCAGAGATATTCATTCCCCGGACCATCACATTTATTGCAGTTATTTGCAGTGGAACAAGCTCTCCATTCTGAAAAGTTACGTATACCACATCCAGAGGTTCCCGGGCCAGTAGATTGGGATGCTCTACTCACGGACTTGGCCAAAGGGTTGCGGATTGCAGAACACCACTTAGCACAAGATGTTGTTGAGTACTACATCCAATGACCCACCCAACAAGGGTTTGTCAGGGACGACAGACGCGAGAGAGGGGGGGGTGTTGGAACTGAAGGACTCACAAGGCAAGGAAGCTTACGAAGGGAGTCAGAGAGAAGAGAAAGTACAAGCAGACAAAGCAGTCAACGCCGATCTGGCAAGTAGGCCAATATTTTTTCAGGACACTAACACATATAAAAGAGGTGGACACACAAGGAGAAGGAGCAAGTAGGAAGCTCCAGGAAATGTATGTCAAAATGTTGTTAAAAACCCCTACAAAAATAGTGATTCTCATCACTAAAAACCATTGTAAATACCATTTCATATTTTTGTAGCTCCATTTTGTGCAAGCCAAGGAGTCCTTGAGCTTGAGGAGCTTTAGAAGTATCTACCTGTCAGTTTTCACATTTTTTAGACTTCGTTTGAACCTCCAAATAGGGTAGAGAACCTAATTTTTAACTAGGTCGGACACTAGTTCTGGACAAGGCCAAAACCTAGTCAAAAACTATAAATAGAGCTAGAGAGCTCATTTTTGAGGTTGGCTTGTAATTGATATGAACTTGTAAGAGCTTTTTGAAAGTAATCGAAGAACTCCATTGCTTCTCACTCTTTGTCTTGCCGTATGTGCGCGTGTGTGTGTATGTGTGTGCATGTCAGTGTGCTTCTCACTCACGCACTTGTGCCATCACTTGCTTGAGGTCATCATACCATCCTCACGTCTTCCCGGATTGACATTAAAGGAGGTGCTACTCATCACTGAGCTACACCATCCTTTCATGATTGAGTCCGTCTAGATCACATCTTTCCTGACACATACAACATCTTCTTTGCTCAGATTAGGTCTAGAAGAACTAAGAGAATGTGCGCTACTTGGCTTTGTGCTCATGGAATTCTCTAATTCTAATGTGATGCATTGTTCATGTACCCAAACTTGAAGAAGTTGTCTTTTAAGTTTTAAGTTGACAGCATGGTCATAGATCCAGTCTTGACCCAAGACAAGTGGTTCAGTAAGGTCCTCATCTTCACACACTAGCATTTTGACACTCATTGAAACATCTTGAAGATAGATGGGAAGCTCCACCTCGCCCAAACAAGGGGTTTCCACACCTCCCAAACCTATGAGATAGGCCTTGATGGGCTTGATGTCCAATTGCAAGTCTTGGTAGTATAAAAGTCTAACTACACTAGTTGTTGCACCTGACTCAATTAATGCTCTCACAGTCCTTACATTCTTCCCTTGTCCTACCGCGATGTTCACAAAAGGACGTCGATCAATTATTTGAGAAGCAATTGCACTTGATGTTTGACACATGGCCATGTGGTATCTTGGGGCCTCACGATTGATGTCTAGCCCTAGGCGTCTTAACTTATTTCTCCTAATGCATTCTCTAGCCTCTGCCTGTGCTTCTTCTCTAACCCTTAAATCTTCTTCTTTTTGCTTCTTAGAAGTGTTGAGTCTCTTTAGCATATCCTCTGTAAGAGGTTCTTGATATAGCCTGACTCGACATCCACTAATATAGTTTGGCAGAATATCACCTTCTAGTGTGGCCAATTGAACTGCACCGCTAGTGGAAATTCTACTAATGATCATTGGTTTGTATCCTCATTTTTCCAATTTACGGGCATGTTGCTTTAGTGTATAAACCAACACTAGGTATCCCCCTCTTTCAATACTTTATCTTTGATATGTGCATCAAAGTATGCCTTTTGCCTTTTCTTTGTAGCATAGATGCCTGCAGCCGCTCGTAGCCTCGTCTCACCTAATCATTCTAAATCAAAGATCCTCGAGGATAACTCGCATCCATTCATGTCATGCTCCTGTGCTACTTTCAAAGTTGGAATGAGGAAGTCCAAAGGTAGCACAACATTTTGTCCGAAGACCATCTGAAATGGGATGGCATTGAGTACCGTTTTGTAGGCAACTCGGTAAGCCCAAACAACATGATGAAGTTGTTTGTCCCAATATGCAGGGCCTCCCATCATTGGCCTCAAAGGCATCTCATCTTTTCTAATCGGATATTGTGCACGTTGGCATGTGTCACATTTCTACACATAGGTATGTGCATCCATATGAAGAGTGGGCCACCAAAGTCCTGAGAATAAAATATTCTTAATTACTCGGTCAGGACCAAAATGTCCGCTTGCAACACTGCTATGGGCAGTTTCTAAGACTTTCAAATAATCTGATTCGTGAACGCACAATCTTAAGTAACCATCTTTGCCTCTCCGATATATGTTTTCACCTACTAAGGCATAGTCTTTAGCCTCTTGCTCCATGCTTCATCTTCTTGCTAGACTAGCCTCGCTAGGTAATGTTCCTAATCTTATAAATTTTACCAATGGAGCACTCCAATCTGGAATTAATGATAGGTGATAAAGAGTCGCATGCTCCACCGGGGGTCTCTTTTGGCACACTGGACAATTCTTGATCCACTCATGAATTTCTTTGTCTATACTAGGCCAATACACTCCTAAACGTTTTAGATTTTTCAATGTTCGTTGTTTAGAATAGTGATTCCCTAGAAATCCTTCATGGGCTTGTTGCAACCAACTACTATGTTCATCGTCCTCGACACAACAAGCTAGAACACTTGCCGTATCTTGTTTATACATGCTTCCTACCAATTTGATAGCTTTGTGACCGCACAATTTCATCCTTGTTTGTCTTCACCTTCTTATTTGCGGGTCCAAAGGTTAGGACTGGTACCAAGTTATTTGCCCATTTAGGAACAACTTCTAAATTGAACAGATAAGCATCGGGCAATTCATCAGACACTCCTTGTGGTGGCTCTCCTGAAGTGATGCGAGAAAGGTGATCCGCTCTGAGGTGGGTCTTACCTTGCCTAACAACCACTTCAAAGTCATATTCCATTAGTAAGAGGAACCATCTTACTAAGCATCCTGTGTTGCAAGGTTTATTGTCCAAGTATAATAAAGCTTGATTATCAGTGAAAAATTTGAACTTGTTGGCCAATAGATAGTGTCTAAACTTCTTTACAGCATATACCATGCCTAACCCTTCTCTTTCGGTTGTGGTGTAGTTTCGTTCAGCAGCATTCAATTGCCTACTAGCATAGGCTATAGGCAAATCTAAATTTCCTTCTCCTATGGGTTGTGGCAACACACATCCTATTGCATAATTGGATGCATCCGCATGTACATGGAATGGCTTATTCCAATCCAAAGTGGTCAGTATTGGTGATATGCACAAGCGTTTCTTTAGCTCATTGAAGGACTTCTCGCATTTGTCGTTCCACTCAAACTTTGTCAACAAGGCATAAAGAGGCTTAGCTATAATTGCATACATGTGAATAAACCTACGGTAATATCCACAATGCCCCATAAAGGCTTGTACCTCTTTAACATTCCTTGGCCTCGGCAGCTCCGCTATGGCTTTTACTTTATCCTCATCTATTAATATTCCGTTCTTAGAAACAATATGACCTAAGATTTTACCTTGATGTACCATGAACACACACTTTTCTGGGTTCAAACACACTCGGTATTGTCTACAATTGTTGAAGATCTGTCGGAGCTCAGGAATGTGACATCTCCTTTCTTGGGAATGAGCACATAAATCATCCACATATACTTCTAAGCTTTTTCGCAAGAACTCTTTGAAGACATGACACATGAGCCCTTCAAATGTGGCAGGTGCATTTGTGAGCCCAAATGGCATCACACAAAATGCAAAGACTCCCCACTCTGTGGAAAAGGCCGTTTTGTGTTGATCTTCAGTGGCAATGGCTACTTGATTCTAACCTGAAAATCCATCAAGGAAGCTATAAACTTCCTTGCCTGCAACACGCTCCAATAAATGATCAGTGATTGGAAGCAGATAACTATCTCTTACTGTGGCAGCATTAACTTTTTTAAGGTTAATACATACACGCAACTTTCCGTTCTTCTTGGGTACCACTACAATCGGGGACACCCATTCGGTATGCTCAATCTCATAGATAAATCCAGCTTCAATCAATCTATCAATTTCTTCTTTTATTTTGGCTACATAAGTGTCATTATATGTGGAGGGCTTTTGTTTGGTGAGCTTGGCATCTGCTGTCATGGGATCGTATGAGAGCAAATTTTTGGATCTACTCCCTTCAAGTCACTATAGTGCCACGCAAACACGTCCCTATATTCCCTTAACAAAGCTACCAACTCTACTTCCTCTTCTTTACTTAGGTCATCTCCTATTTATGTACGTCTCTCTTCGTTTTCTTCAATGGTGACTACGACTTTTTTGGTCTTTTCTTTGTTATCATACGCTTCTCCTGTGGTGGCCTCTCTCTTAGGCATTCGTACCAAAATTTTTCGGTCCTCAACTTCATATTTCTTGAAATTCTCTAGTACTTCGAACAATGATTCCTTCTCTTCTTGTTTCACTCCTTGTCTTTTCTTTTTCTTTTGACCTCCTTCACTTCCATCCTTTGAATTGACAGCTTAATGCTTGTGAGAGGTTCTTCTTCCTTTTGGGTAAATACTCCTATGTCTTTTAGATAGTGCTCTTCGGAAATAAAGCAACTATCCATCACAATGGACTCTAGATCATCATCGTTCTCTTCTTTTTCTATGAAGTCACTAGGGTCACATTCTTCTAGTATGGGCTGACACATGAACACAGAGATATCATAAACCTCCTCATCACAATGAGGTGTCCATTGTTCTTCATTCACTGCAATGTCCATGGTAGCTAAGATTTCTGCCCAACCATGAGGCTCAAATTCCTCATCTAGAAAGATCATCGGTGTATAGGGTGGGTCTCTAATTGGTCTATCTCCTTGAGAAGTTCCTTTTTCTCTCGCTTTTAGGTGTTTCTCCTCTTCCTTTGCGGCCTTGCACATCCACAAAAGAGTATCTTCATGCATCCAGGATGTCTCAGATGAACTTTTAGGATGCACAGAGATCGAATCTTCTTGCTCCTTGTGGATAGAATTCCACTGTAGGGGTGGTACATCTTTGAAGGTGTAATCCTTCAAATTGACCTTGGTTGTGACCCCTAAGCGTTGCAAGTATAAGGATTTGGTTCCCCAATCCTGTACAACTTGCAGTTGTCGTAGGAAGGGCCTTCCTAGGATCATTTCGTAGTAGGTAGTAGTTTTACCAAAGTCACATATAGCAAAGGTGTGCTCAAACTCTACACCACATGTGGTTAGAGTTATCCCTTCTAGCAATCCTAGAGGTCTTTCCACATGGCCATCAGGCATGTGAAGATTCATTCTAGTTGGTCTTAATGCAGGTTTACCCCATTGCTTCCACAATTAGGTGGTTGCAATAGCAACACCGACACAAGAATCTATGATTTCTTTGGTTGTGTAACCTAGGTAGGTGATCGGAAGATAAGTATTACCTTCCTCACCTTCACTCATGTCCCCTATCTTGTCTAGAGGTATCTCTGAACTTTCTGCTTAGAGTCTGCTTTTGGCATAGTGGAATCAAGTTTTGGAACCTAATCCTTCACATGATTCCATAGCTCAGGTTTTGCTTTGAGCAGCTCCTCTACAGTGAGATGACACTCAACCTTAGTGTTCTTCACGACATTAGTGTTTCTTGGAACCACCGAGTCTTCATTTCTGATCAATATTGTGGGAGCTCTAATCTGGAGAGATTTAGATTCCCATGGGCCTGTGAACTGTGGCAACTCTTGTAAAGAATTGGATTCGAATCATGAAATTTCTTTTTCTTGTTGCTCTACTTGGTCTCCATAAATAGATGGAATGTCTTGTGGGAATTGATCATGACGGTCATCAATTTCAAGAATAGGAGGGGAAACATCCTTCTCCTTGGCCCATTTCTCTTCTTGTATTTCCCACAAGAACTTTTGAATGTGCTGTTGAATTGAAAGAGGTTCTCCCTCATCTATGGAGTCAGGAACATAGACTTTCTATGGTGATGAGCTTTCTCTTTCAACAGTAGGTTGAGCCTCTGGAGGTAAAGAAACTTGAGGTTTATTTACCAACTGCTCTAATCTATCTAGTAAGCCCTAGAAGTGCAAACCCGGTGTAATAACATTTGTCTGATTGAATGATTGATTGGCCTCAAACATAGCTTGAGCTAGTTCCACCATTTTTATGCACATTTTTGTTCGTTCAATCTCTAAATGTGCTCTAGGGTAGCTCTTGTCTAGGTTTACAGGTGTTGGCCCTTCTTGAAGTCGAGCCTAGTATGCCTTGAACATCATGTCCAAGTGTTTTGGGGTTGGATCTGCAAGAACAGACCCTCGTTGTGGTCTGTTTACAATGGTAGGTGGGTGGGGGTGAGGTTGTGTGGATGGATTTTCAACATGCGAGGAGCTTTGAGAGGCAATATCTTCTATTTTTGTTTTTGCGTCTTTCAGGCTTTCTTCTAGTTCAGATAACTTTTTGGTCCACTTACGATTGGCTTTCTCCCTAGTATCCTTCAATGTTCTTGTTTTTCTCTTACTAGGCTCTCTTGATTCACTTGGTTGTGATTGCTCAGCTAGTTTAGCCTTTTGTAAGGATTGTGCCCTCGTAACTGCATGTATAGGAGCCACATTATCGCTACTGGAACTTGAATCCCCTACTAGGCCTACCACATTAACGGGTGTAACCTTTGGTGCACTAGAGGGATGTCCGGGATAATCTCTCAGGAGCTGTTCTTTGCCACACTCAAGACAAATGACTTGTATTGTGACATTTCGTCCTTGTGTTGGAGCTAGTGGGTGGGATGGTTGTTGTCCTGGTATAGGTTGAGGTTGGCCATATCTCCATGTTCATACGGTCTAGTTGCTCCTCCTAGTCCTGGACAAGGGTTATACCTAGGAACTTCTCTTTCTTGTTCTCTAGGAGGGTACCCGTATGGTCTACATTGGGGTGGTGCAAGTAGTCATGGTTGTCTATTCATTGGATAGTTTTCAGTGCTATAGTTGATGTAATTTTGCTCACTGTAAGAGTACATGTTAGGATCCTGAGTTGGCTGTCTATTGTAAGGGTAAGGTTGTGATAACCCTAATCCTTCTCTGGTGCAGACATGAGATGGATGATCTCCACCACAAAGTGTGCAACTTTCTAACATTGGCACTCTTAAGGAGGAGTTCTGGTTGTTCCTTTGTCCTTGTAGTCCTAATTTCTTGGCCACTAACGTGGCCACTTCGTCCACATAACCCGAACTAGAAGTCTCATTGCTCCTTGTATCCTCTGATTTGGTAGGGGTTTGTGTGGGTTTGAGATCCTCAGCTAAGTTGTCTTCCAAATCTATGCATTCTTGAAGACACTCACTCAAAGTTTGCAACCGTTTTACGTATACTAACATTCTCAATGTTCCATTGGTTAACCCTTCTAAAAACAAGGATATCATTTTCTGCTGAGAAAGCCTCTATGTCATAGGGCATCAACCTACATATTGATTAAATCTTCGTGCTCCATTTTTTACAGTCTCGTTAGGAGCTTGTTTGAAACTATGTAGTAAGGATGACGAATTGTGCTTGATTCCTCGCTTAGTGAATTCCCAAATAAATTCTTGGAAGAACTGTTCGATATTGCCAAAGGAATTTGGACCCAAGGATTGAAACCAAGTTAAGGCTATTCCCGTGAGGGTTAGCCCAAAGGATTCATATTGCACGAAAAAGTCATACACTTGCTCCGCTCCCAACACCTGCTTGAATTCTACAATGTGGTCATAGGGTTCTCCTGTGCCGTCGTAACGATTTTGCATACATTTGGCCAATCGGATTTGTCTCAGTCTTCTGTCGGGCTCTGGGGATCAAATTACTATGGGGACACTTTGGGGCGGTTCTGTCCTAAAGGTAGGTCTATTCATATTTCACATTCTAAGGCTAGTGTGGCCATGGGGGTTAATTCTTGGCATGGTGAATTGCTCATGTCTATCGGGTATACTACCTTGGCTCATTTGTCCTAACATCACATTTTCTATTCTTTGCTGGGTCTCGAATGGGTTTTGTGAGGTAGTTGCATGATCTTGAGCTAACTCTCCTCTTTCATTAATCTGATCAGAGTTTTCAGTTACTACATAGATCTGGCCCATCTTGTCCATGTAGACTCTATCTTCGTACTTGACAGTTGGTCTTGGAACTATTTCTAATTCAGTAGTGTTTCTCATTCTTGCTACTGACATGTATAGACCATTGAGGTAGATGGGTATTCCTTGTAGGTTTGTGGATACGTATTGAAGAGACATCCTATATTCCCCTTCCACTGTAGACATAAAACCTTCCCTAGGTATGGATCTATGCATGTCTTCCGAAGCCAAGAGTCTCTCGCAATTGAATGACATTTTTGACTCACTTGTTTATGAACTCAGCACGTAGTCCTAACCACTAAGTTGTGAATCCCTGACTTGGTTGTGTGGTTGACCCTAGGTTCTAGTGATTTGGTACTTTATCTATCTCTTCCTAAGTATCAACTTGAGCTTAGGTTCATAGGCCTTGTCTACAAGTCCAAAATTGTCCTTTGAATTGCTCAAAATCTTGTGGAACCCCTTGCTTCCGAGCTTTCCAACGAACCAAAGATCACTCCGAATGGATTTCGTATGAGAAAGTTATGCCAGTTCAAGGTTCTGGGGGTTAAAACAGGGAAAGAAGATCTCTCAGGGAGTGCCTCAGGATAGGCAATACGATACCAGATTTTCACGACATGATACCACTATGGACGATACCTCCTCCGATGATACGATACCACCAAGGCGATAACAAATTCCACGATACGATACCACTCGCTAGATGATACCACCAAGTCCACGATACGGTACCAAAACAATCAACGATACGATACTTGGTCTATTGACGATACGATACCAAAAATCACACAATACGATACCTCTGCACTTGATGATACGATACCAAGTTAGTGGACGATAGGATACCAGATTGCTCACGATACGATACTAGAGATCTCTGACGATACGATACCAACTTGGTTGATGATACAATACCACTCCACCCGCGATACGCTACTGCTTGTACTACGCGATACGATACCACAAGGTGCACGATGCGATACCAGAATATGAGACGATACGATACTAGGTGCATGATACGATACCAAGGAGACAGGCGATACGATACCAAAAATTACATGATACGATACTGGTTCTATGGACGGTACGATACCAAAGATCTCTGACGATACGATACCACTTTTTGCACGATACGATACTAGATTGGGCACGATACGATACTGAGTTGACGATACGATACCAAACTAGCACGCGATACGATATCGCATGGTCAACGATACGTTACCAAGACCGACACCATACGATACCATGTGGACCGCGATACGATACCACCGGGACGACCGCGATCGTGATACCTCAAGTGGGCGTGCACGATACGATACCTCAACAAGTATCGTGATACTTGGGAATTCTGGTATCGCGATACCAAAACTCAACCGGACACGATACTTGGAGATTTTTAAGCCCAAATTCAAAATTTTTTAAAGATATGTGTACCTTATGTTCTCCTTGTCACTCCTATCAGCCTGTAGATGCAAAATCACCCTTCAATCTCACGATACCACCGTCGCGATACCAAACGCAGGTCTTGTCACTCCGCGATACTACCACTCAGATTTTTGATGTTTTAAGTGGATCTCAAGGCGATTTCTTCAGCGTCTTAGCTCTGAACACCCTCTGCACTTGTTCCTCACAGTCGCAGGTGAAAAACGAGGTGAATGTACACTTGAAAATGAGAAAAAAGCAGAGAGGAAGAAGGTTGGAAGAGATGATGATGATGATGAAGATGAAGAAGAAGAAAAACTCAGAAACTGAACTAAAAATGGTGATTTTTTTTTTACCTTCCAACGTCGCTACTCTACGTCTTACCGTCACACACTCATCCTCCAAGCTCTCTCCTCGGCAACGGCGCCAACTTTGGTGTCACTCTAGCACAATGGAAAGTACCAACGTGAGGAGCTTCACCTCATAAATGTCAATCCGTGGAGACGTGAGGACCGGTATGAAGACCAAGAGCAAGTGAAGTGCACAAGTGAGTGACTGAAGGCACACAAGCATGCACACACATACACACACACGCGCACAAGGTAAGAGCAAAGAGTGGAACAATGGAAGGACTTGAATTACAAAAGAACTCTCTTACAAAGCTGACATCTAATAAGCTAACCCCTCAAATGAGCTCTCCAGCCCTTTTTATAGTTTTTTGAGTGGTTTTGGCCCTGTCCAGACCTAGTGTCCGGCCTAGTTAAAAATTAGGTTCCAAGGCTTATTTGGGGACTCAAACGAAATCTAAAAGTTATGAAAATTGGTAGGATGATACTTCTAATACTCCTCAAGATCGAGGATTCCTCGGCTTGAACAAAATGGAGTTGTAAAAATGGAAAATGGTATTTACAATGGTTTTTAGTCACAAAAGTCACTATATTTATAGGGATTTGTTCTGAAAATTTGACATGTGCTTCTTGGAGCTCCCTACATGCTCCTTCTTCTTGTGTGTCCACTTCATTGATGCGCTTCACTGCTTGTGTGTGACCTTGACTGTCAACATGAACCCTCTCTTATGTGCAAAAGTGAAGACTTGAAAGGAAAATGTGAAGGTATGTGAAGGGGCAGCGTACGTAGAAGTGAAAGTATGCCCCCAATTAAAAATTTTGTTTTAGTCTCAAGTCACTATAGGACAAAACAGGGATTCGTTGGCTACCACTTGTAAAGACAATCTTGGGACATCAAGGTGAGCACCAAGATACTCTTGCAGTTAGGAGCGTACGTGAATTGACACTCAACTCAAGGCAAGGACTATTCTTGGACCATTCTAGTGTAAGCAAGGTAAGCCTAGTTTAAGTGAAGCAAGAGAGAGAAGTGCAAGAGACACACAGTGTGCGATGTAGAGAAGTGAAGTGCAAGGTGTGCATGAAGAGTGACCAAGGAAGTATGCAGAGGAGTGCTAAGCTAGTCTCCAAAAGATCCCAAGGTCTCATTGAAGTGTGCACGTGCCGACAGAAGGTACCCATCCTTCCCCCTTAGTGGAAGCTTGGTGCAAGGTGTGCACAAGTGTAGGCTTGGAGAAGGTGGAGATTTGGTGCAGAGGAGGCCAGTAGCAACAAGTCCCTTGGGTATTTGGTATTTTGTAATTGAGCCCTCTGTGGGATTTTGCACAGAAGCATTGGCTTGTATTGTGCTTCAATATAGTATTTGTCTCATTGTAATCAATCGATAGAGGCTTCCAGTGTGTATTTTTCTCTTCTTGTCTTACCCATTTCTCCTACAAACACTCAAATCCCTTCTTGTCCAAGAATCCTCCCAACAAATAGATTTTGAAAGCAAAAGGTTGATAGTGCACAACACAATTGGTGAGTGCATGAATAAGATTTGTATGGAGTGGTGCATGCTCTTAAATTTTGGAGACACTATCTTTATCGTGCAGATTTTAAGTTATACACACATCACCATACAATCAAGTACTTTTGTAGTAAGCTAGATCTTCGAGGCAGATATGCTCATTGGGTTGAGCTCATGTAGGAGTTTCATATTGAAATCCTATATAAAAGAGGCAAAAGAAAATATAATAACTAGTGGATTATCATGGACATTGTATCAAATGAGCTTTACAACTTTAGAAAGCTCATTACTTCAAGATATAAAGGAAGTACAAGTGGAAGATCCACATTTTTTATAGATCATTAGAGCCATCAATGATGATGCTATTATAGGAGACAGGGCATTTATAGCTATTTCTTCCCCTAGTAAAGCACACAAATCTTCTAGTCCATATTCCAATTTCTTAATGGAGAATGGAATAGTCAAACGGAAAGGAAAAGGTTTAGAATCAAATTCTTGAGATTTGAGAAGAAAATTCATGCATGATAATCATAATGTTCCTTGTGCATGGAATCTTGGTGTTGAAAAGACCATTAAGCTTGTTATAAGAACATTTTGGTGGTCTAGATTAGCTAGAGATGTCCACATATATGTTCAACAATGCTTTATGTGTTAGGTCAACAAGGCAAAAATGATTAAGACACCAAGTCTTTTACATCCTTTACAGATTATAGGGCACAACTAGGAGAGTGTATCCATGGAATTCATAGTGGGGTTATCATGAACCTAAATGACACGAGATGCTATCCTAGTTGTAGTACATAGATTGGTCAAGATCACTAATTTCATACCCACATAGGAGACCATAGAAGCTCCATAGGTAGTGGGGCTATTTATCAAGCATGTCTTCAAATTGCATGGTTTATGGTCATCCATGCTTTTAGAATGATTCATAGAACACTTATGGAAGTTTGTATTTGACAAACTAAAAGTTTCATCAAAGATGAGTAGTGGTGATCATCTAGAGACAAATCGTCAAATCCAAAGGGTCAACTAGATTCTAGAGGTCATCTTGAGAGCATATGTGTCTAAGAGGAAGACAAATTGGGATAATTATCTGCCACTAGTAGAGTTTGCTTACAGTAATAGACCTCATAAAGTCACATGAATATCTCCTTTTGAGATGAGCTATGGCATGAATCCCACTACTCCTATTACCATAGGAATGCCAAAGAAATGTCCTTGTGCTTTGGAGTTCCTGGCACACCTCCAAGAAAATTTTGAAATAGCTAAAGACAAGATGCAGCAAACACTTGATAGGGAAAAGGAATATGTTGAAAGGAAGACATCTCCTAGAGTCCTTGAGGAAGGAGATAAAGTTTTTCTTCAAGTGCCACTATATCTACTTTTCTATCCATAGGGAAGTATGTTAAGCTTTCACCAAGGTTTTGTGGACCATAGAAGATAGTTAAGAAGGTTAGTGATATTGCATACCAATTAGAGATTCCTCAAAATTGCACAATCCATCTAGTGTCTCATTTTAGTAAAGTTAGAAAGTATATTTCTAGGGAGGATAATCTAATAGATTGTATTATTTCTTTGTAGGAAAGTGATAGCACTTATCAATTTCCAAATAGGATACTAGATTAGAGACAAAAACGGCTGAGAAACTCTCAACAAGGAGTATAAAGTATCCTACAAAGGATAACCGCTTACAGATTCTACTTGGAATTAGAAGCTCTAGCTTGCAAGTACTTTCCCTCATTGATCATTGAGGACAATGATCTTTAGAAGGGGGAGAGAGTGTAAGATATGGATCTACAGAGAACACCCCATGTGTGTGTGGGACAAGGGTCAGCCATAACCAAGGTCCCTAGCTCGGGGAATATTCTAAGGTATTCAATGGTTATGGGAATGAGTTTTGCATGATGGCCACATGTCAACACTAGAATATTCTAGAACATTACTATTTTGGATGCAAGGGGATAAAAAAAATGGGAGGAGATTAGCACACACATCATTCACAAGTCTTATTTCCAAGAGAGATTCTAAGTAAATCTTACAACAAACTTGAGGATGCTGTGAACTTTTTTCCCTCTTTGGAGTTTATTTTCCCCCAGTTTGTATATACACATATAATTCTAATGGATCACTTATCTTTGTACATTCAGTTGGTAATATAATCATTGTTTTTTTAATCTCAAAGCTTCTTCCTCTTCCTTATGTTATTTTGTGCTTTTGCAATCTTGGAATTCCATTAGTATGTATGTATGTATGGGATAATGTATGTATGTATGTAAATTATGTAGTATGTGTGTGTATTTTTATATATAAATAAGCATCCCGTATATAACAACATAGGGAAAAAATAAATTCTGTAGTGTTTTCCCTAGAGTATGGAACTTTGAAAAAATTAACATAAGGCTTGCAGAACACACAAGATGCTCATACACCATATGAAAAAAGGAACCTAATCCAAAACCTACAAGAGTACTTTCTATCAATCCACTTGGAAAAAAATAGTTCACCAACAAAAAGACATTCCCCATGTGTCATATTATGGATGTACACCCTTTTGGGTGAGGTGGCACTAATGCCACATGGCATCATATGGATGCACTTCTATATTATGGGTAGATGGAAAGAGAAGATGGGTGTATGATTCACAAGTGTGGGAGACACATCAAGCTCGGTGGCTGGGAGGTTCGCATAGAGACATGTCCGTGTGTGCGTGTATGTGCGAGCTCTTGTAGAGTTCCGTATCACGTAGCAAAACAGGAGCAAACTTGATAGTGGTATCAGAGCATTCCGATCTTGGAAACAAGCAGCAACGGCCAACGTGACTCATTCATGCAAGCGAGGGGGATCAAACCCTAGTCCCCTACATGCAAGGCTCATGGGGTATCCAAGGTGCCTATGCAAGTCCTTGTACTTCATGGCACACAAAACTTGATAATGCAGTGCAAACCGCCTGAGAGGAGCCTCAATGGAAGTTCCATGAGCAACTTGGCAAAAAGAGTTGAGGATTTATGAAACTAGATTGAAGATGAGCTTGAATCCATGGATGCTTTTCGTTGGAAGTCAAGATGCTATAGCAAAAGAAGTCATAAAAAGTCACATGAACTTGATATTGAGTCCATGTACAAAGAGCATTCTTGCCGTGAACTCTCCAAAATCGTGGTTTCAAGTGAAAGAGCGTGGAGCTTCATGTTAAGAACAGGTATGAGCATTTTTGTTATTTTTAGGAATTAAAAGACAAAGACGAGGGTCCGACTCGTTGAGAAGGACAACAAAGGATTTGACAGCTAAGATCTTGGAGGGAAATCACATGTATGGATAGTACGAGATCTATACTCTCATCCGGAGGTAAGGATTCCCTCAAGATACAAAAAGATACAAGTTTAGGGCATTTATAGAATAGTCATTTTTCATGATTTTAACATAAATTTCAGGAGCTATTTTAGGCAAGTAGCCATTTCGAGAAGGGGAAATAAAGCGGGATTTTTCATGACTTTATGGAAAAAACCATGCACACATATAGTATAGTGTTTGGAATTTCATATACAATCAAGAAACTTAAATATTATCTCAGTATGATGGGAGTTTGAAGCTCCACAAAACCCCCTTCCATCACTGTTTGAGAAAAAAATTCAGCACATGAATCTAAGAGATTCCCATTTTGGAAGAGGGAATAAGAGGTGCATTAGCTATGGATGGATGGGAAAAAGTATATATAATGAGAGTATGGTATATGGACTTCACCAAGGAATCATAGGATTCATTAAAAGAATAATGTAAGGAGGAATTGTAACTCCTCAAAAACCCCTTTCTGACACTTTTTGGAAAAATTTCATATGTTAATTTTTATCAGACTCCACTTTTGAGAGTGAGATAAAAGACCATTTTTCCCATGGATTAGTGCATACATTAATGAATTATGGTGTATATGTTATCATGGAGAAGAGAAAATCCAAGAAAAATCCACATTAGGAGTGGATTAGAAGCTTGGTAAAACCTCCCATTTAAGTTTTGCATGAAAGTAAAAATCTCAATTTAAGCCTCTTTTGGGGATCGAATTCGCATGCAGTGAGGGAGGATTTGGAAGGGTGAAAATAGGCCTAAGCATCTTCACATACCACTCTCTGAGGTTATGAAGAGAATTTTAGGATTTTCTTGATGGAAGAATGCTTTTGGGCACCCCAAAAATCACACTTTCACACTTTTTCCAGGCCCTCCAAGAGTCCACTAGTTTAGCATGTCCCTCTTGGAATGGCCATACCTTGGGCTAAAAAACTCGAAACTGGACATGCTATGGCTCGTTTTCAAGAGCACAAGATCTAATTTTATTTTATGAAAAGAAGTTTTGGAAAATAAGTTTTTTTGTAGGTCTCTACAGGTCTGCAAAGTCTGAATAGTTTTTGGCAACTACCTTTCGAGAGCCATATTTTACAAACCGGGAAGGCGATTGAAGTAATTTCACTTCGAATTACTTGCACATGATATATGTTTCAGTTTTTGATTATTTGCAAGTCCTAAATTGGTTTTTGCAGGTCTAAAGATAAATTACAAATCCATTTTTTTGACTAAATTTGCATTATTTTGGTAATCATCTGACCATGCTTTATGTTTTGGGAAGTGATCCGATGTTTTCGTACACTTCAAAGTTCATATTAGGACCTGAGGAGGAATGTGTAGAGGTCTCAAAGCTCGTCGAGAAGGATTGGATGCATGCAATTCTGATACCAAACCATTCAGGGACGTATACTTTATACTTCAAGCATTTTACTTTATGTTATGGCATGTTTTGTGTGTACATGCATAGATTGGATTGCATACATCAAATGTTGATCATTGTTTAAATTGAATAAAGTATGGATCAACATGCAATAAATAGACTTTTTGATTGTTTGGAGGAAAGATGCGTGCAGGAACCTCATGGTTATGCAACACAGAGAATTGTTGCTAGCATTTGTTTTTATCTTTTTGTAGGTTATGGAGTCCACGTATTAGTTTATGGCGTGCATGCCATGGGCTTTTCAAGCCCTATGTTGTTGGATAGCCTATGTGCCATTGAGCTTATGGTTAAATTTTTTTTGGGATTCCATTTCTTGGGGAAATGCTATCGAAATTTTTCCCTCCTCATGACGTTATATACGCACTTGCCTTTAGGTAAGAATGTTATGGCATGATAACATGCTTTTTCTACAAACATCAATAAGGTGTAAGCATGGTTTCAAGCATATATTTGATGGACTTAGCACCATCATAGTGTTATAGATAAGCCAACTTCAGTAGTAAATAAGATCCCTACACATAATCTTTATGGATTTAGACCATAGGATTGCTAAGGCGAAGGACATGTACCTTCACCATTAGGAATGTGCACAAGCAATCCTATAGGTTATAGGAAGTTGCATAGAGGCACAGGAGATACAGTTTGATAATCTCCAAGCTAGTGAAGATTTATTTATCTTCAAAAGAGTCTCACATGATGATTAGGAGACTATGGGGTATCATGATGAATACCCAGAGTGACTTGTTTCACTGATTCACCTCACTTGAGCAAGTAGTGAAGCATTTCTGCTACACTACTAAGGAAACCAATTAGATGGGATCACAAAGATGGGTTTCATGAGACAGCATCGACGGGTGCTTATGTGATTCGAGTGATGGTTAGGAAGGCCACAGGTATGGCACTAGCTCTATGACTTAGAGCATAGATCCCTTAGTAAGAAATAGTTGGGGTACCCAATACATATATGTATATCAGGATCTACAGAGATGTACCTAGGCTCAGTCTTGGTACCTAGGAACAAGTTAGTTCGGAAAAGAAAGGGATATCCATTGTCACATATTGACTAGAACCAAACTAACTAGTTTGAGGACATGGGACTCATCTGAGTCCACTGACATGATTTTAGGATATGGGATTCATTAGAGTCCACCTACATATTCCATTACATGGAATATATATATTTGGTTTAGTGTAGGTATGACACCGTGAATTGGAAGAAGTTTTCATTGGTATGGGACAATGGAAATGACTTCCCTTTTAGCACTCTTCTTCTATGGCCAGGGAGAAAAGGACTCATCATTCATGATGTCATGCCTCACTAGATCAAAGGAGAGCTCTTAGTAGACATCTCCTTAGGATTGGGAGTTATCCTTCATAGTTTAGGGAAGATTTATTCTTTGAGTAGAGAATGTGAAAGCTGATTTTATCACCATTGGTATCACATACTCATTTTGAGTTTTTCAGGAAGGATGATTCCATCAGTTTGATTGGATCATATAGATCCATGCATAGAGTATGGTTGGCAAAGATAGATCTTAACTATGGATACATATGTCTTTACGGTATCATGTCACATCATTGCTGACCATTTTAGTAGAGGGCTATGACCCTTGTTAGGAATTTATTTTCTCCACTCTTCACTACATACACCTTCACTAGTTAGGGAAGATCTGTTCTCCATCTTCATAGGAATATGTGTAATGAGGGATTATGCATTAGTTATGGAAGAGAGGACTAAATAAATTCATGAGTTTCTCTTTTAAAGAAAGGAGAAAGTGGGAATCAGCTCAGAGATCCATGAGAGATCTCACTTTAGTTCAGTGGTCTCACTTTAGGTCCTGCTCTTTGATAGAGAAAGAAGGAAAGGAAAACATGATTTCTTCATAGGAGAAGAATAGGTTATGTTTTCCTTTAGATAGAAGAGGTGTTTGGGAAACATCTCTTAGTCTTTATTTCAGAAGGAATTCATTTATTCTACTTTTCAATGTAATTTTCCTTCACATGGGAGTCTCTTTCTCCATTACTTTTGAAGGAAAACATGGAGAACTTATGTACATGTTCTCAGTTATGAGCAGAGTAAATGGATTCAACAGAATCTCTTTTAAAAGGAAAGGGACAATGGAATAGATTCCACTACCAGAGCTCTTTTCCTTAGATGAGATTACAGAGAGACTTAGAGAGAGAGAGAGTTACACTTTTTCATTTTGGTTGTCTAGATAGAAGCGGCACTCTTCTATCAAAGACAAGAGGGAGATCAGTTAATCATGATGCTTAGATTGAGTCTCACATGGAGACTCTAGAGAGGAGCAATTATGTTATTTCAGTGATGGTCTTTGACTAGATGAGATGATCTAGTTATTGACATTAGTGAGATTGCGAATAGAGTTATGAATCGTCTCTTTAGGGTTTCTAGGAGATAGGGAGATATCTAACCTATTGAGGTACCAAAATCTTAGTTGGTTTTACATCATGAGCATGATGTGTAAACATCAGTTAGGAGGATGGGTACTTAGGGATTATCTCAATCTCAAAGGGAATGCTTTTGCATTCATATGGCAAACTACAAGGAAAAGAATATTTTAGAGTTTGCACAAGTGCCAATAGATGCTCTTCTAGTAGAACTAATTCCAAAGGTTAAGGATGACAAACCACAAAATTCTTGGCTGGTGAAATGTAGAGATTACATTTTACTACCAAGAATTTGTTATATATGAGCTAGATGATGGAATTGCATATTCACAAGGTAGTTTAGAGTAAACTATTAAGTGTGAGCACACTCAGAGTTAGGAAGACCTAGAGTATTATGATGGCAATCTATCATTTAGTTTTAGATGGGTTTGGAATCACTAGTTATGGGACTTTGTTCTATATTTCAGAGGATTCTATGGTTTATTATCTCCATTATTATATGGTCAAGCCTATAAGCTTGACACTTTACACTTGCTTTTCATATTATTGCTCCATAGAGATACATTGTAGCTCAAGCGTAAGCACCACCTCCTTTACTTGTCAATCCGCAGAGAGGTGAGGACCAGTATGAAGACCACGAGCAAGTGAAGGCACAAGTGCATGAGTGAAAGCACACAAACATGCACACACATACACACACACGTGCACAAAGTAAGATCAAAGAGAGGAACAATGGAAAGCTTCGATTGCAAAAGAGTTCTCTTACAAAAGCTCTATTGTCTAATAAGCTCACCTCAAAAATGAGCTCTCTAGCTCTTTTTATAGTTTTTTGACTAGTTTTGGCCCTGTCCAGACCTACTGTCCGGCCTAGTTAAAAATTAGGTTCCATGGCTTATTTGAGGGCTCAAATGAAGTCTAAAAATTATGAAAATTGGTAGGATGATACTTTTAATACTCCTCAAGCTCGAGGACTCCTCGGCTTGAACAAAATGGAGTTACAAAAATAGAAAATGGTATTTACAATGGTTTTTAGTGATGGAAATCACTGTTTTTGTAGGGGATTCTTCTAAAAATTTGACATGTACTGCTTGGAGCTCCCTACTTGCTCCTTCTTCTTGTGTGTGTCCACCTTTCTGATGTCCTTCCATGCTTGTGCTTGACCTTGAGTTCCAACACTTCCCCCCCTCTCGAGTCTGTCGTCCCTGATAGACCCTTGTTGTAGTGGTTGTTCCAAGTAGTGCTTTGAGAGGGAGTGTCCCTTCACAAAAGTTGTATGGCTTCCAGATGTGGCAGGGTTGGTTGTCCGGTTCTTCATCTGTCACTGCGAGCCTTTGCAAGTTGTAGTGCCTTCGTATGTAGTTCTTCGTTGGATTCCAGCATGATTGTGTCGTTGTGAGTCTCCCTTGATGTCCTCTAGATCTTCCAAAGTTGATGTTCATACTAGTCATGCTAAGTACTCATAACCCATAGTGGATGATGGGTAAGTGTATTCGTGCATGGGTTGAGGAAATATGTGCCTTGTGCATGGCCTTGTAATGTAGCCCTATGCATGCTTACCTGGAAAATGCATCGAAAGAAGTATGGTGCAAAAATTGGGGTTCTTGAGCTAAGTGCTCAAGGGTATGTTGATGAAGAGGTTTCCTAAGCTATCATGGTTATGATGTTTCCAAAGTAAAGATACGTACCATGGAGAAGGTCAATCAATGTTCATCTCTTCATGTTGTACACTTGGCCTTTGGGATGGAACATTGTTGATGAATGTCTGTGTTGATGGTCCACTGATGAGATCTTTTGAATGGCTGATCTTGTCTCCTCTTTTCAAAGCATCATTTGCCAAATACAGAGAATTGAATTTCTTTATATTCCTTGACAAACAACATTCGATAACTACACCAAGCTTAGTTTCACATATTCTCTCTAGCTCACCATAAGCAGGAGTCTTCTCATCCAGTATACATACAAAGATTTGCAGGGTACCAGAACTACCCCGTGCAAATATCTCCCTGGATGCTCTCGTACATGCAACAGTTACGCATCACTCAAGTTGCGGACCTTCTAGCTCTTCACTCCTACCATGGTAAGAGGAAACCATAGTTGTGGATGCCATGTTCAAGCCAAGTTCTTGACATCTAACAGATAAGGCAGCAATTATATCATCTGCTAGCCGAGACACACTTGTATCAAAAACTGATAACTGCCCAGTAATCAGTAATCAATGGTTCCACCTTCAACTAAGCATGACTCATTCATGTTTCATGAGCCAAACCTGGGAACAAGTGCTTGATCTCCCCTTTTTTTTTTGAGGAACAATGTCACCAAACAAGAAGACAGATATTAGTATCAAAAAAAATAGTTATCATATGTCAATGTGCTCTTGTGCATGGGACTCTCAAATGTGTCTATGCACGACCATGTAATGTGGCCCTATATTGATGCATACTTTGGAAATGCATGACCTGAATGGTGCAAAAGACTGGGTTGTGCAAGGAGCACATGGTTGTCGAGCCTTAAAATCAGCAATATGTGTCTCAATAGGACCAGTGAGCAGCATGTCATCAGCATAGACAACAATGATCAGAAGCACATCATTAGCACGTTTAACATATAAGGTGCTTTCAGTTGGACTGTTCTCAAAACCATGTGCAATCAGATAGGCATGTATCTTCTCATACCAAGCACGTGGTGCTTGCTTTAAACCATATAATGCCTTCTTTAACCTGCAAACCTGGTTTTCATGCCCTTTCTACACAAAGCCACGGGACTGAAAAACATACACTTCTTCATGCAAGTCACCATTCAGAATTGTTGTTTTAATGTCCAACTGATGTACATTCCAACCATGATGGGCTGCAAGTGCACAAATGCTCCGAACAGTAGTCATACGGCATGTAGGTGCAAAGGTCTCATCAAAATCAATGCCTCTTTCCTGTGCATAACCCTTTGCAACAAGCCTAGCCTTATACCTGTCAACTCTACCATCAGGTTTACGCTTCAGCTTGTATACCCACTTAGTGCCAATGGCCTTCTTTCCAGGAGGCAAGTCACATAAAGACCTTGTACCATTCTTCATTATAGCATCATATTCAGATTGCATAGCAGCCATCCAATTTTTTGAATTTTGTGCTTCATCAAAAGAAACAGGCTCATTCTCATCACAAAGACTAGATGCAGCCATAGCATAGCAATCTGATGCAAAGGAGGCACTATGAGAGCCTGAACGAGTACAATATGACAAAGGTGCATCTAATTTGCTGTCATGCAAAGTCTGCACCAGCCATTTTGGCATAGTTTTTGCCTGCTCAATATCAGCTCTCTCATCAACAAGTGCATCATGTAAATCTGCATCAGAAATGGAATGATCTGCATCATCATATGAAACCTGCAAAGGCTGAGAAGTTGCCTCATTAGGACCAACACTAGCCTGTCCACCTGTAAAAAGAGGCATCAAAGTATCATACATGTCTTTGGAGCTAACAGATGTCTCCTTAGTACATGAAAGCAATGGCTAAATAGCATCTTCCACAAAGACAACATCACGACTAACCAGAATGCGTTTAGTTTGTGGATGATACAGACGATAGCCTTTACTTTCAGAATTGTACCCAACAAAAATACATTTTACTGCCTTATCATCCAATTTTCTGTGATGTTGTTCAGGCACTAATGCATATGCCAAACAACCAAAAACATGCAGATGAGCAACAGATGGCTTGCGGTCATGCCAAGCCTCATATGGAGTGATAGACTGCAACACTTTAGTGGGACACCTGTTCAGTACATATGCTGCACACATGACAGCCTCAAGCCAGAAACTATGTGGTAAAGCCTGACTTTTGACCATGCACCTCGCCATCTCCATGAGTGACCTGTTCTTTCGTTCAGCAACTCCATTCTATTGAGGTGTATAGGGCACTGTACACTGGTGTTTTATCCCAGGTTTAGCCAAAAATGCATTAAAATTTGAAGACATATATTCCCCCCCTCGATCAAAACGGAGGGTGCCCATTTTACATGCTGACAGATTTTCAGCCAAAACCAAAAACTGTTTGAAGCGCATGAACACTTCGGACTTTGCTTTGAGTGGATATACCCATGCATGCCTAGAAAAATCATCAATGAAAGTCACGAAGTAAAGGTAATTTCCAAAAGAGGGTGTCTGCATAGGACCACAGACATCACTATGTACAAGCTGCAATTTTTGCGTAGCCCGAACTGAACCATCTTTTGGAAAGGAAGGACACTGCATTTTGCCCAAAATACAACCTTCACAAACATGTTTTCCAGGTGCCTCAAGTTTGGGCAAAGAAGACACCATTTCAGATTTCTGCAGGCGTAACAAACTAGCAAAATTCAGATGATCAAAGCGTGCATGCCAAAGCTTTGCATCTGACCTAGCCTGAGAATCATGAACTGCACATGCCGAATCATTCACAGATCTTTCATAGTCTATGAGCTTATACAGCCCACGACATAAAATGCCAGAAGCAATAATCACATCGCCATTTGAGAGATCATGGACTGTACACCTGTCATCAACGAATTTCACAACCAAGCCAATCTTGGCTAATGCAGAAACTGATAACAGGTTCTTTTTGATCCCTGGCACAAATAAAGCATCTGACAAAGTGAAAGAACTACCATCAGCAGTAGTCAGAATGATCTTACCAACTCCCATAACAGGATAAGAGGAGTTATTGGCGCATGTGACAGTAGTCCCTGTAGGGTCAGGCTCGAGTGAAGAGAAGAAACTGCGCTGCGAGGTAATATGTTTGGTCGCCCCACTGTCAAAGTACCAAACATCTGAGTCTACTGCAGACATACACTGATCATGAGAAGATGGGTCAAAACTGCAGACAGTAGTAAACGCCCATTCTTCTTCCTGCACAAGATTTGCAGACTGTGTTTTGTGTGTAGAGGCCTCTGCAACAAGCATTCGAGCCTCTTTCTTCTTTGCCTCTTTAGCAGCCAGTTTTGGATAGTTCTTTATAATATGATCATTTCCTTTACAGTACTTGGAGAACAATTTCTGCTGTTTTTATTTCTTCTCATCTTTATCCTGGTTCTTCAATTGTGCAGCATTTGCAGATTTCTGCTTACTAGTAGAAGAGCTCCATTTTCCTTTGCCCTTCTGACTAGCCAGGAAAGCTTGATCTGCAACACACATAATGGACCTGTTCTGCCTGGACTGATCTTCATGCAACAGAACAGAGACTAATTCCTCAAATGACAAGGCATTCGGATTGCCTTTCATCATCAACCGAAGAGTAGAGGCAAAACTCTGATATGAATCAGGAAGACCATTCAAAACGGTCTGCACAAGTGAGCTATCTGGTATAACCTCATCAGCAAAAATCAATTGTTCCTTCAGGTCTTTGATCTTTGTAAGAAAACTGTCCATAGAATCACCTTCATTCATGTGCTCACTCTCCAATTGTTTTCGGAGGTAAGCAACACGAGCCTCATTCCTAGCTTGGTACAAAGTGGTAAGTGTATCCCAAGCATCCTTTGCTGTTCTGCAAGAGCGAATGTGAGGAATAATGGCACGTTTGACAGACAAAGCTATCAATGCATGTGCCTGGGCATCTCTGCCATCCCAACGAATCTGCTCTGCAGTAGGTGCAACAGAAACAGCAACACGAACAGGAATCTGCGGAATATCATCTTCGACACCATCTTCATCAGCTCCAACACCTGTATTTGCAGTACCTGTCGTTACAGGTGTAAGAGGACATCTTTCAACACCCTACACAATGTTCCACAATCCTTTTGCAACCAGTACATGTTGCATCATATAAGCCCATAATGGGTAGTTGGTACCATCCAACTTATCCTCAACAACCAACATACGGAATACATCACTGCTTTCAGCCATGGCCGGTGACTAAAATACCTTGATGCAGAAAATTGACTGTATCTCAAAAAGTTGAACGGAACTGCCCGGACGAGTTTTGGTAGACCTGTAGCAGACT
Organism: Ceratopteris richardii; assembly: GCA_020310875.1. Taxonomy (NCBI): domain Eukaryota; kingdom Viridiplantae; phylum Streptophyta; class Polypodiopsida; order Polypodiales; family Pteridaceae; genus Ceratopteris; species Ceratopteris richardii. The sequence continues at coordinate 56,605,509 of CM035441.1, read as the reverse complement.
TCAAGACGCTTAAACTAGCGAACAAAAACTAGTATATACCTTTGCCACAAAAGGACAAAATAGCCTCCACAAGCGCTGCGATAGTGCGTTCGGAGGCCGAAACGAGCTCAGATCGCGATTTCGACACCACAAAGCGAAGCCATTTTGATCTCGAAAACACCCTGAGTATGCTCACCAAATTTCGTGCGAATCTGAGACTGCAAACGGAGGAGTGTCGACGGCGCCCTAGAAGAAGCGACGACCTGCTCTGATACCAATTGTTGGAGATAGATGTCTGTGGAAGCACACGAACAACACAAGGAGGAAGAAGAAGCTTGGAGCACAAACACACAATACTTAATGTATTACTAGAGAATGTACAAAAGATAAGTAGCCCATTAGGGCAATAGGGGTATATACAAGCCGGGGGAAAAAAACCTCCTAAAGAGGGAAAAAAGTGCCCCGGCGGTCCTAGAGTGTTCACACACATCACTACCTAAATATATCAACAATGAATTCATTCAAGAAGTGTGTACCTCTATCACTTACTAACTCTAACGGTAATCCATATCTCGTGAACACATTCTCAAATAAGAACTTAGCCGTTGTCTGAGCATCATTCTTTGTTGTGGCTTTCACTTCTACCCACTTGGTAAGGTAATCTATGGCTACAATAATGTACTCTGCACGGGAGTTTCTAGCTGGGGGGTTAATAGGACCTACAAAGTCTATACCCCATTTCGAGAATGCACGTCCTCCCATCATTGGCCTCAAAGGCATCTCATTTTTTCTAACTAGATATTGTGCACGTTGGCATGTGTCACATTTCTTCACATAGGTATGTGCATCCATATGGAGAGTGGGCCACCAAAGTCTTGAGAATAGAATGGTCGTGATCACTCGGTCAGGACCAAAATGTCCACCTGCAACACCACTATGTGCAGTCTCTAAGACCTTTAAATAGTCTGATTCATGAACGCACAGTCTTAAGTAACGATCTTTGCCTCTTCGGTATAGGTTGTCTCCTACTAAGGCATAGCCTTGAGCCTCTTTCTCCATGCTTCGTCTTCTTGCTAGGCTAGCCTCTTTGGGTAATCTTCCCGACCTCATAAACTCTACCAATGGAGTACTCCAATCTAGAATTAATGACACTTGATAAAGGGTTGCATGCACCACTTGGGATTTTTCTTAGCACATAGGACAATTCTTAATCCACTCATGAATTTCTTTGTCCATGCTAGGCCAATACACTCCTAAACGTTTTAGATTCTGCAATGTTCGTTGTTTAGAATAGTGATTTCCTAGAAATCCTTCATGGGCTTGTTGCAACCAGCTAGTATGTTCATCATCCTCGACACAATAAGTGAGTACACCCTCCATATCTTGTTTGTACATGCTTCCTGCCAATATGTGATATTTTTGTGATTTTACAATTTCTTCTTGTGAGGTTTTCACATTCTTATTTGCGGATCCGAAGGTGAGGACTGGTACCAACTTATTTGCCCATTTGGGAACAACTTCCAAATTGAACAGATAAGCATCAGGTAGTTCATCAGACACTCCTTGGGGTGACTCTCCTGAAGTAATGCGAGAAAGGTGATCCGCCCTAAGGTAGGTCCTACCTTTCCGAACAACCACTTCAAAGTCATATTCCATTAATAAGAGAAACCATCTTACTAAGCGTCCTGTATTGCAAGGTTTATTGACCAAATATAATAAAGCTTGATGATCAATGAAAAACTTGAACTTATTTGCCAATAGGTAGTGTCTAAACTTCTTCACAGCATATACCATGCCTAAGCCCTCTCGCTCAGTTGTGGTATAGTTTCGTTCAGCTGCGATGAGCTGTCTACTAGCATATGCTATGGGCAAATCTAGGTTTCCTTCACCTCTAGGTTGTGCTAGCACACATCCTATGGCATGATTGGATGCATCCACATGGACATGGAATGGTTTATTCCAATCAGAAGTGGTCAGTATTGATGCTGTGCACAAACGTTTCTTCAATTCATTGAAAGAATTCTCGCATTCATCGTTCTACTCAAAATTAGACAACAAGGCATAAAGGGGTCTAGCTATGATCGCGTACATGTGGATAAACCTACAGTAATATCCACAATGGCCCATAAAGGCTTGTACCTCCTTAACATTCCTTGGCCTTGGCAGCTCCGCTATGGCTCGTACCTTATCTTCATCTGTTGAGATTCCATTACAGCAATGTCCATGGTGGCTAAGATTTCTGGCCAGCCATGAGGCTCAAATTCCTCATCTGGAAAGATCATCAGTGTATAGGTTGGGTCTTTAATTGGTCTATCTCCTGGTGAAGTTCCTTCTTCTCTTGCCTTTAAACGTTTTTCCTCTTCCTCTACGACCTTGCACATCCACAAATGAGTATCTTCATGCAGCCATGATGGATCAGGTGAACTTTCATAATGCACAGAGATTGAATCTTCCTTTGCTTTGTGGATAGGGTTCCACTGTAGGGGTGGTACATCTCTGAAGGAGTAATCCTTCAAATTGACCTTGGTGGTGACCCCTAAGTGTTGTAAGTACAAGGAGTTGGTTCCCCAATCCTGTACTATTTGCAATTGTCGTAGGAAGGGTCTTCCTAGGATCATCTCATAAACATTATTTTTCTCAAAGTCACATATAGCAAATGTGTGCTCAAACTCTACACCACAAGTGGTTAGAGTTATCCCTTCGAGCAATCCTAGAGGTCTTTCAAAATGACCATCGGCCATTTGAAGCTTCATTCTAGTTGGTCTTAATGTGGGTTTGCCCCATTGCTTCCACAAGGAGGTGGTCGCAATAGCAACACCATTACCTGAATCTATGATTGCTTTGGTTGTGTAACCTTGGTAGGTGATAGGGAGATAAGTATTACCTTCTTCACCCTCACACATGTCCCCTATTTTATCTAGAGGTATCTCAGGGACTTTCTGCTTAGAGCCTGCTTTTGGCATATTGGAATCAAGTTCTGGGACCTTATCCTTTACATGATTCCATAGCTCAGGTTTTGCTTTGAGCAGCTCTTCTACCATGAGATGACATTGAACCTTAGTGTTCTTCACGACATCAGTGTTCCTTGGGACCACTGAGTCTTCATGTCTGACTAGTATTGTGGGAGCTCGGATCTGAAGAGATTCAGATTCCCATGGGCTTGGAAATTGAGGCAGTTCTTCTAAGGTATTAGATTCAAAATCTATCCTTTCATCTTCTTGTTGCTCGACTTGATCTCCGTAAATGGATGGAATGTCTTGGGGAAATTGATCATGAAGATCATCAATCTCAGGAATAGGAGGGGAATTACCCTTCTCCTTGGCCCATTTCTCTTCTTGTATTTCCTGCAAGAACTCTTGAGAGCACTATTGAAATGAAGGAGGTATTCCAACATCCGTGGAATTAGGAACATAAGCTCCCATTGGTGGTGAGCTTCCTCTTTCAATAACTGGTTGAGCATGTGGAGGTAAAGAAACTTGTGGCTTGTTTACCAACTGCTCTAATCTTTCCAGTAAGCCCTGGAAATGCAAATCCGGTTTGGCAGAGTTTGTCTGATTGAACTTTTGACTAGTCTCGAGTATAGCTTGAGCTTGTTCTACCATTTTCATGCACGTTCTCATCCATTCAATCGCTAAATCCGCTCTAGGGTAACTCTTGTCTAGATTTGCAGCTGTTGGCCCTTTTTGAAGTCGAGCCTGGTATGCCTTGAACATCATGTCCAAGCCTTCTGGGGTTGGATCTGCGAGAACAGACCCTGGTTGCAGTCTATTTACAATGGGTGGTGGCGTGGGATGAGGTGGAGTGGATGGAATTTCGACATGCGAGGGGCTTTGAGATGCAATGTCTTCTATTTTTTTTCGCTTCTTTTAAGCTTTCTTCTAGTTCCGATAACATTTTATTCCACTTGCGATTGGCCTTTTCTCAGGTATCTTTCCATGTTCTTGTTTTCCTCTTACTAGGCTCTCCTGATTCACTTGACTCCGATTGTTCTGCTGGTTTATCTTGTTTTAATGCTTGTGCCCTAGTAACTGCCTGTACAGGTGCCACATTACTGCTACTGGCACTTCAATCCGCCACTAAGCCTACCACATTAATGGGTGTAATCTTGGGTGCACTAGAGGGGTTTCTTGGACAATCTTTGGGAAGATGGTATTTTCCACATTTAGGACAAAAAGCTTGTATTGTGATGACCTGACCTTGACTCGGAGATGGTGGGTGGGGACATTCACGAATGAAATGGTCACCTTGACATCTGAAACAAGATCCTCTGGGGACTTGTGGTCTCATTTGTCTCAGTTGGGGCATAGGGTTAGGATTTGTGTACATGACATTGGAGTATTCTGGCTCCCAATTTTGCTCCATAGGTGGTGCCTCATATTGATACGAGTAAATCTCACTATGCTCAGGCGACTCAGTGTAATAAGCATGTGGACTACCTTCATGGGAGTAGTCTGAACTATGAGCATGAGAGTCATTATCTAGTATCAATGGGGTTAGTGGCACCAATGCTGTATTTGGATTTTCCTCTCCCACAACATACTTGACTGGAATCACGTTGGCAGGAGCTGGTGGTTGGTTTCCCAAGATAGGTTTTGGCCTATATTGTGCCTGATATTGTTGTTGTGGTCGATAATATGGTTGTTGGTATTGGTTCTGATACCTACCTTGTTGGTAAGATTGCTGATAAGTTTGTCTAACAGCCTGCCTATTGTAGGGACAATCTTGAGCCGTGTGGTTCGTGTATTTTCTCTCAATAGTGCAATATGGAGCATTCTTTCTCTAATGTTTTGGTTTTGCATTGGGTATACGTTAGCCATGTGGTCCCCTCCACAGGTATAACATCGGTTCAATGAGGTGACTCTTTGTGTTTGTCTATTTTGGACTCCCAGCTTCTTGGCAACTTGCTCAGCTATCTCATCTATTTCCGTGGAGATTTTTGAAGTATGACTAGTAGAACTATGAGAATCCTTATAGAGTTTGGACAATCCTAACTCCTCACCCAAGCTATCTTCTATGTCAATGCACATCCGCACACACTCTTCTATGGATCTAGGCTCTTTCAAGTACACATATGATCTCAACTTTGTGCTTAGTAAGCCATCTAAGAACAAAGCCACTTGTTTGGCTGGTGTGGGTAACTCCGGAGCAAGGCATCTCTCTAAATACTGTCTGAATCTTCTACCTGCTAGTCGCACTGTTTCTTGGGGTTTCTGCTTGAAGCTGTGGATCAGGGATGATGTGTTATGCCTGATACCACTCTTGGAAAATTCTACAATGAATTTGTCTAGCAGTTGACCTATATCGTGATAGTTGCGACTACTCAGTGGTTGAAACCAAGCTAAGGCAGTGCCCTTAAGATTCCAACCAAATGCCTCGTACTAGGTGAACAAATCCTCAATGTGTTCTGCTCTTAACACTTGTTTGAACTCGGCCACATGATCATAAGGATCTCCTGACCCGTCAAAATAATTCTTCATTGCCTTGATAACTTGAGTGGGTCTAAGGGTTCTTGGGTGCTCTCGGGGTCTAGGCAATGGAAAATCATGTTCATCTCTTTGTTGCCTATGTGCTTGATGTCTCTCTCTTTCAGGTCTTTCATTTTCAAATCCTGATCTATTTCTGCCCACAGTGTGTGCAAAACTTACCTGAGGTCTCTCTCTATTTCTTTCTCTCTCGACTTCATGAGCTTGGGATGATCCTACTCCTTGGAGGCCATGGGAAACATTGGATCTTGGTGGAGGGAAAATCAATTCACTCTTCCAAGTATATGCATGTTTATCATGTTCTGTTACCAAGAATATCTTCTGTGATGTGTTATCCAAGTAGACAACTTTGCCTGGTATCTCAGGATCTTTGAGTTCATAGATGATGACTATGCCCAGTTGGCTAGGTTGATCTGGTTTGAATCTCCAAAAGGATTCCTCTGTTTCTCTATTCAGGAATAGTTCTATGCTTTTGTTGTCTTGAGGGATCCAATATGGAGTGATCACTTTGGACAAAACTGACTTACCTCTAGGAGTCTAGGGTCCTTGTCCCACATTTCCTTGTTCTAGGTCTCCTATCTCATTCTCATGAATGATATTTCCAAACTCATCGGTCCTATCTGGTAGGTTGGTGACCACATACATGGTTCCTTCCTTATCAATGTATGAAACCTCTTTGAACTTGACCACCGGGTGTTCAAGTCCAAAGGGTTGATCTGGATTTTTGAGTTGGACCACTGATCGCCTCAAGCCATCCTCATAGATGCGAGCACCTAATCGATTGGTCCGAATATATTCCAATTGTGTCTTATAGGGACCTTCTGGTGTTTGTAGATGGGCAGTTCCTGAGCCACCTGCAGGTTTCCCCATGCTAAAAGACATTTCTGAGTCACTTGTGTCTGAACTTTGTACGTAAGGATAACCACTTAGTTGTTGTGCCCAAGACTTAGCTGTATGGTTGACACTAGATTGAGAAGATATAATGCTTTGTCTATCCTTGCCTAGGTGTCTACCAGATCTCAGGTTCATAAGCTTTGGTTAAGAGTCCAAAATTTTCCTTTGGTATGGTTCAAAATTCTTTGGAGTCCCCTTGGGTTCCAGGTCCTACCTGAAGGTCAACTTCAAATTATCCTATCTAAAAATCAACGCATTATTCCAGATTCGAAACGAGCTTTCCAACGAGCTATAGAGCTCAAAAAATGGACTTTGGATGAAAAAGTTATGTCAAATCAAGCTCCTAGGGATCAAAACAGGCAAACAGGGCCTTATGGAAAAAATCGTGATTTTGTGAATCTCAAGAGAATCGCGATCTTGTGAATCTCAAGAGAATCGCGATGCTGTGAATCTCAAGAGAATCACGATACTGTGAATCTCAAGAGAATCGCGATGCTATGAAATCAGAGAATCGTAATGCTGTGAATCTCAAGAGAATTGCGATGCTGTGAAATCAAGAGAATCGCGATGCTGTGAATCTCAAGAGAATTGTGATGCTATGAAATCAGAGAATCACGATGCTGATAAATCAGAGAATCGTGATCCTGTAAAACCAAGAGAATCGCGATGCTATAAAATCAGAGAATCGTGATGCTGAGAAATCAGAGAATCGCGATCCTGTGAAACCAAGAGAATCGCGATGCTATGAAATTAGAGAATCACGATCCTGTGAATCTCAAGAGAATCGCAATCGCCAATAGAGAATCGTGTTTTTAGAGAATCGCGATTGCCAGCAGCGAATCGTATTTTTGAGAATCGCAATTTTGTCTCAGAGAATCGTGTTTGATCACAATCGTGTTTTTGGCTGAAAATCGTGATTTGTGAGAATCGTGATTTTGAGCACAACCAGAGAATCGCAATTCTGAGAATGACCACAAAATCGTGTTTCTTTCAGCAAACTTTTAGGCGGGAAATAGAAAATCGCGATTTTCAAAAAAATTTGAATTTTTCACAGAATCATGTTTTTTGGCGGGAAATTCAAATTTTTGAGCGCCGAGCAATGGCGAGCTCCGTATGTGCAGAAAATCATGAAAAAACACAAGCGCTTGCTCTCTCTTGCACTTCCTAACTCCTTCCCACACAATAATGCATGACAAATGGTATGAAAATGGTACAAATGCACTAAAAAACAAGAAATTTCTATGAAGAAGAAGATGGAAGAAGATGAAAATGGTGATGATGATGAAGATGAAGAGAAAAAATCAGAAAATGAACAAAAATGATAGTTTTTTTACCTTCCAACGTCGCAAATCTATGATCTTACCATCACAACGCTCGTCCTCGAAGCTCTCTCCCCGGCAACGGTGCCAAAATTTGGTGTAGCTCAAGCGTAAGCACCACCTCCTTTACTTGTCAATCCGCAAAGACGTGAGGACCAGTATGAAGACCACGAGCAAGTGAAGGCACAAGTGCGTGAGTGAAAGCACACAAACATGCACACACATATACACACACACGCACAAAGTAAGATCAAAGAGAGGAACAATGGAAAGCTTCGATTGCAAAAGAGTTCTCTTACAAAAGCTCTATTCTCTAATAACCTCACCTCAAAAATGAGCTCTCTAGCTCTTTTTATAGTTTTTTTACTAGTTTTGGCCCTGTCCAGACCTAGTGTCTGGCCTAGTTAAAAATTAGGTTCCAGGGCTTATTTGAGGGCTCAAACGAAGTCTACAAATTACGAAAATTGGTAGGATGATACTTCTAATACTCATCAAGCTGGAGGACTCCTTGGCTTGGACAACATGGAGTTACAAAAATAGAAAATGGTATTTACAATGGTTTTTAGTGATGGAAATCACTATTTTTGTAGGGGATTCTTCTAAAAATTTGACATGTACTTCTTGGAGCTTCCAACTTGCTCCTTCTTCTTGTGTGTGTCCACATTTCTGATGTGCTTCCATGCTTGTGCTTGACCTTGAGTTCCAACATACATCATATAGACTTAGGTCATTTCGATGATGTTGTATGTTATGGGAGTGATAATTTGGAAGTTGAGTGTACATGGGAGATAGCAGGCACCACCGAGACGGTTTACCATCTTTGAGATGATCTCATATGAGACTTCTTAAGGGGAAGGGTAAGGGGAAACAGCACATAGAGATGACCATGTATATAGAGTACATGGGGTTCACGGGAGTCCGAGTACTTTCTTCTACCATTACAGACATTTCATCTACATTTTCGAGGATGAAAATGCTATCAAGGGGAAGGAAATGTCATATTATGGATGTACACCCTTTTGGGCTAGGTGGCACTAATGCAACATGGCATCGTATGGATGCACTTCTATATTATGGGTAGATGGAAAGAGAAGATGGGTGTATGATTCACAAGTGTGGGAGACACATCAAGCACAATGCCTGGGAGGTTTCGAATAGAGACACTACAAGGAATACGGGCATATAGCGATGGTTAAGGCGACACAATTTCGTCACTATAAAATTGCAAAATGCGTCATAATGAGTGTCACGCGCGGACCGTCGATTAAACGACGAGCCAAACGACGTTTTTTTGACTTGTGGCACGACAGGGTCTTTGACGCTCGCATAGAGCGTAGCTAACATGACGGTTCTAAAAAGTGTCGCATAAGCAACGCTTTTTTACGTCGCATAAGCGATGCTCTTTTACGTCGAATAAACGATGCTTTTTTACATCGCATAAGCGACGCTTTTGGGCATCACATAAGTGACCCTAAGACATGTCGCTTATGCGACGCTAACTCGATGCTTAGCATCGCTTACATGACGGTCTGTTGACGGAAAAAAATTAAAATGTTGAGGGCTCTTCGATTGGCATTTTCACGCATCTGATCGAAGAGCTCTCCAATGTTCACAATTTTGCAGCACTTATGAGCTGAAGCAAGTATATGCAGAATTGTTGTTTTGCCTAAGCTCTCTCTTATTGTCTCCCTCTGTCTCTGTTTCTCTCTTTGTACATCTTTCTCTCTTTGAATTCTCTCTCTCTCTCTCTCTCTCTTTATTGCTGGTTATTCAAGAAGCTAACCAAGCAAAAAGTATGGCTAACTATTGTAAGTACAATTTCTATTCTTTGAATATCATTTGAATTGTGTTATTTTCATTAGATAGCATACTCACACTTATTGATATGCACTTATACACTTACACATGATGAAGATGCACTTTCACACATATACACATGCACATACACACACATATATACACACAGATACATGTGCACATACACTTAGACATACATGCATATACACATGCATATGCACAAACATTTCTACAACCACATATAAAGACTTACATACATGCATTATTGCATATATATATATATATATATATATATATACACACACACACACACATTAACATATATGAAAATACATGTATATGCACATCCACATGCATGCACATGGATGCAAATGGAAATGCATCCACATACACATGCATGTTTCATACATATACACATGCATATACATACATTATACACATATATACACATATATATGCACATACGTACACACACATATACACATGCACACACACATGCACATAGCTACATATACACATAAACATGCACATACACACAATACACATAGAGTTACACATATACATGCACATACATATACACACATATACACATGCACATGCACATACTCATACACACATATACACTTACACATGCACATGCACATACATACATATACAAACACATATACATGCACATAAATACATATACACACAGAGAAGAATGCTGAATCTAAAGCTTACTTGGAATCCTGGGCTTGCTTTTATTTTACGGACGTCCTTATGCATGAAGAGTAGCCACAGAATGCCTTCATTCATAAAAAATGTTATTATGAAAGTATTATTGTAATTAATACACATGTAGCATATGATCTCATTACAGAAATTTGTAATTAACATTTTCCAACAAACTTTAAAATTACTCTTACAAGTCTCATTGCCAGCGAAGTGCTTCTGTCATGGGAGCTGGACGTAGGACCGAAACATACAAAGGCCTTCATTCTCCTTCCTCTGGGGCTAGCCCTCCTCCTTCATCATCGCTCTCGTTCTTGAACCTTCCGACCGAGGAGCTTGCTGCTCTGATTTTTGGCTGTGACCATGCGACTTACAATGAATGCGTAACACAACTTCTGTTTGGTATACTTTATCTATCCTCTTACTTTCTATCACAGATAAACGTCTCTCCCTTTAAACCATAATGCATCATATCATGGTTTGGTTTTCTCATTTTGAGATTCCACTGTGCTTTCGATAGTATGTTTTTCCACGTCTTGGTCATATGGACACCATTTCCTTCTGTGCCCTTATTTCTCTCTCTCTCTCTCTCTCTCTCTCTCTCTCTCTCTCTCTCTCTCTCTCTCTCTCTCTCTCTCTCTCTCTCTCTCTCTCTCTCTCTCTTTCCTCCCTCCACATATTACTGCATGTTCATGTGTGTGCATGTTTTTGGCATGGCTTTCGTGCGAACGCAGAGAAGAATGCTGAATCTAAAGCTTACTTGGAATCCTGGGCTTGGTTTTATGTTAGGGATGTCCTTATGCATGAACATTAGCTTGATCATTAGCTTTTGTGCATGTCGAGGCCTTCAAGCTTCTCATATCAGCTATGTAAAGAATGTCCAACCAGGGATGCCACTATTTTTGTTTAATTACATTGATAAAAAGGTGTATGGTATTTTTGAGGCAGACAGCTATGGAGAGATGAACATGAATCCATATGCATCGACTGATGGGAAGCAGAAGACACAATGTCCTGCTCAGGTTCTTTGCTTAGATTTAATAATATCTGATATTACATTAGGTCATTGTCTGAGGCGTGATGAGGTTTTGTTTACATGTAGGCACGCGTACGGGTGAGATGTCAGTGTGCACCATTGATAGAAAGCATATACAAGGGAGCATTACCAGCAAATTATGTGAATTATTCACAGGAGAAAATCCTATTTGAGTTAAATCATGTGCAGATAGATAAGCTTATATCTCTTTGCATGAGAAACTCGTTGAGTGTCAGTAGACAGGTTGTGGGTTTACAACGTGGGTCCATGTCAAGGGACAAAGGAGAAGATGTTGACGGTTGCATACAAAGGCCTTCATTCTCCTTCCTCTGGGGCTAGCCATCCTCCTTCATCACCGCTCCTGTTCTTGAACCTTCCGGTGGAGGAACTTGTTGCTGTGATTTTTGGCTGTGATCATGCGACTTACAATGAATGCATCACACAGCTTCTGTTTGGTATACTTTATCTATCCTCTTACTTTCTATCATAGATATACGTCTCTCCCTTTAAACCATAATGCATCATATCATGGTTTGGATTTCTCATTTTGAGATTCCACTGTGCTTTTGATAGTATGTTTTTCCACATCCTGGTCATATGGACACCATTTCCTTCTGTGCCCTTATCTCTCTCTCTCTCTCTCTCTCTCTCTCTCTCTCTCTCTCTCTCCCTCCACATATTAATGCATGTTCATGTGTGTGCATGTTTTTGGTATGGCTTTCGTGTGAACGCAGAGAAGAATGCTGAATCTAAAGCTTACTTGGAATCCTAGGCTTGGTTTTATTTTACGGACGTCCTTATGCATGAACAGTATCTTGATCATTAGCTTTTGTGCATGTCCAGGCCTTCGAGCTTCTCATATCATCTATGTAAAGAATGTCTCACCAGGGATGCCACTATTTTTGTTTAATTACATTGATAAAAAGTTGCAAGGTATTTTTGAGGCAGACAGCTATGGAGAGATGAACATCAATCCATATGCCTGGACTGATGGGAAGCAGAAGACATAGTTTCCAGCTCAAGTTCTTTGCTTAGATTTAATAATCTCTGATATTACATTAGTTCACTATCTGAGGTGTAATGAGGTTTTGTTTACATGTAGGCACGCGTACGGGTGAGATGTCAGTGTGCACCATTGACAGAAAGCATATACAAGGGAGCATTAGCAGCGAATTATGTGAATTATTCACAGGAGAAAATCCTATTTGAGTTAAATCATGTGCAGATAGATAAGCTTATATCTCTTTTCATGAGAAACTCATTGAGTGTCAGTAGACAGGTTGTGGGTTTACAACGTGGGTCCATGTCACGGGACAAAGGAGAAGATGTTGATGGTTGCAGGCTCAAATGTTCACTAGTATTTGGGCTTTTGGACAGCATATTAAAATCAAAGCCATTGATTCTTTACGTAAAACAGAGGATTCTAGTATGTTGCTTCTTTCAAGCAAGTATCATGTGCTAGCTCAAAAGACACGAACCTTATAGATAGCGAACCTTATAGATAGTGGTAGATCAAAAAGTCTCAGCCTTCTCTCTCTCGCGCTCTCTCTCTCTCTCTCTCTCTCTCTCTCTCTCTCTCTCTCTCTCTCTCTCTCTCTCTCTCTCTCTCTCTCTCTCTCTCTCTCTCTCTCTCTCTCTCTCTCTCTCTCTCTCTCTCTCTCTCTCTCTCTCTCTCTCTTCTTGCTCTCGCGTGTTAATCCCGGCACAAATGTTCCGGGAGAAATCGAACTCTTTTTTATGTGTGTGTATGTGTCTATGTGTGTGTATGCGTCTATTTGTGTATGTGTATGCATGTATGTATGCATATGTGTGTATGCATCTTTATGTGTGTATGTGTCTATGTGTGTATGCTTGTGTGTGTGTATATGTGTGTGTGTATGTGTTGCAATAAAAATGCATGATTTCTTCAAGTTTAAAATAGTATTTTATGAACTAAAGAAAAAAAAAGGGGCTAAAAAACATTTTGATGATGGTATGTAACTCTATCATGGTCTTAACTGGTAACATTCCAAGTGTGAAACAGTGAAGATGTCGCTGAACCTGCAGTGCTACCCTTGCTGGATCAGTTTTGCTCTTTATTGTGTTCGAAGAAATGGCAAGAATGGATTTGTGATCTATGCCTTTCAAAGATGTGCTGGAGCATCTTAGAAGGGTCTCCTAAAAAATGAGAAGGGAAAACAAATCATGATGATCGAACTTCCCAGATTTTTCTTTGTTTTGTCTTACCTCAAAAACCAATTATGTTTTAACAACATTACATTAAAATCAAAACTATAAGAAGATATCATAATTGTCAAAGATTACCTTTAGCAATTCAATGGGATTACTCTTTGTTGGTGCAGACTCGCGAAATGCATAACTATAAGCTGGTTCAATCAATGATGTCACGACGAGTACACCAATAGGCTCTGAACCAAGGTCAGGACTCTATGGATCCTTTGATTTCCAGTCTACCTCTTTGATGTTCTCCAAAACTTCATAATTGAATTGTATTACATGATTTTCTGTTCGTGTCCGAACAGAACCATCATATGCTAAATACACTTCCCTTAACCCATACATACATTTTCCAAAAAGTTCTCCAGGCCCCTCAGCTCCATACCCTTTTCCAAGTTTTCAGGAAGACACTAAATGATAAAGGAATTCTTTGGAGGTTAAACCATCTAAAAGGCAAGAATGAATTATTGCCAAACCATCATGAAAGTCATAAAAGAAAAACTCCTCTCCATTTACAGACTATAAACCTAAGCATGCACACTGTTGTATCAAGTTTGACAATGATCCTTTGCTTCCAGCCCTTATCATTGCCATCATCGAATTGGATGGACAGCTATGCCTCTCAACAATGGTTGGTATTTCCCCAAGAACACGTTGAAATTCACAAATTGTTGATCTTCTAGCACTGATTTCTTCAAGTAAGCTAAGAAAATTTTCTTGGTAACCATAGTCAAGGATATCACTATGACATGGATTGATAAAAGATCTTGGAATGAGTTCCTCTTTTCCTTACAAGACTAATCGGATCTGCCTTTCCAAAGTGAGAACTCTCTGAGAAGACAATCTTCCATCATCTATCGCAATATGAACTTCTTCAAGAAGTTTTTTATATGTTCTGATTTCATCAGTTAAATACATGTCTTTCAAGCCAACACTCAACCCTGTTTGGAAAAGCCATTCATGCAGAACATTTTGAAGGCATATTAGGAACTGAAGAGCAGTTTCAGTTCCTTTTTGATAGCAAAGACTTGGGACAATTCCCGTATGGCAATCTGTTAACCATTTATTGCCAACACGACACTACATTATCTCGTTGTCATGCACAACTACGCTGCATAAATATGTGTACTCTACACCAGGGGGAAAGGTCATATTTAAGACCTGTATCCTTGTGTGAATGCATGTGTATGTGTGTGAATGCATCATTATGTGTATGTGTGTATGCATTTGTATGTGTGTATGTATGTGTATGTGTGTGAATGCATTATTAGGTGTGTGTGTGTGTATGTGTGTGTATATGTGTGTGCGTGTCTATGTGTATGTGTGTGTGTCTATGAGTGTGCATCTGTTTATGTGTGTGTATGTGTCTATGTGTGTGTATGTGTCTATGTGTGTGTATGTGTCTATGTGTGTATGTGTATGCATGTATGTATGCATATGTGTGTGTATGCATTATATATGCATATGTGTGTGTATGCATTATGTATGTGTATGTATGCATGTGCATTATGTATGCATATGCATTATGTATGTGTATGTATGCATGTGCATTATGTATGCATATGTGTGTGTATGCATGTAAGTATGTATGTATGTATGCATATGCATATGTGTTGACCTAGGTACCAACTTAGGGACTTGCGGAGAAAGAGACTATACCTCAATCCCCTCACAAGTGCATATAGTGGGGATACACACTTTTAATTATCAATCCAAAGAGTATACAAACCTAGCCGAGTGTATGAGGACATGCAATCATGTAATGATCAATGCAAATGAACTACTCAAGAGTGTAAATGAGGCAAAGACTTATCCAAACAAGCTCCAACTGTCGGTTATGGCGAAACGATACTTGGTGCAGCAGCCGTCAGTATTTTGGACTTTTCTCCCAGCTCCGAGCTCCAAACATAGCAAATAGCATATGCGTTTCGAAGCTCTCGAGAAGACGCATCCAATGGCAGTGATTTCACTCAATTCTGATGCTCCTACTTCAAGTTATGGGCAAAATACTGAGTCACGGGAATACTTTCCTACACTGCAGCACTTCCAACACCTCGCACACACCTTACCTACAGCAAATGAACACTCTCAAGGATAGACAACACTCACAAGCACTCTTTCCAAGCAATACACCTGCATACAAGCTCACGAAGAAGAAGATAAGGAGTGAAGAAGACACAAATTCGAATTTCTGTGCTCTCTATTCTCACAATGGCCAAAAGTCCTCTACAAAGAGTCACATTTGACTTATATACTAGTGCCCTAAAAATGGTCCTTTCACACAAGAGACCGGCACTTTATTCACTAAAAGACTAATTTCCTACTATTTTACATGGGTAAGCTTCTACTCTTCTATGGGAATGCATCTAGAGGACTCCTCTAGTGCCTTTACAATGGGAAATATGTTACAAGGATGATTATGATACCAAAAATATGATGTCCAAATCGGAAAAATTTTGGGGCCCGTCTTTTTCTCTGCTTCGTGCTCCTTTTAGCTCTGCAACACTCTCCCCCTCTTCGTCTCTGTCGTCCCTTGACAGGCTTTGCTTCTTGTCTTCAGTTGGTTCTCTGCACGCAACCTTTGCTCAGTTCTACCTGTTTATAAAACAAGTGTTCAGTTTTGACGGCCTCTTCTTAATTCTTGTTTTACATTCTCTGGGCCTGATGCATTCGACTTGCTTGCCCGCAACCCTTGGAGTTGGACTGACTATCTGATATTAGCAGTCTAATTCACCTATAGGTTCCTGACTTCTAGGTTGCCATGCACGCGTCCAGTGGTTGAAGAAGCAATAAGGACCGTTAGACAATTGGGTATCTTATCCGAGGTTTGTCCTTTGCTTCTATTTTTGTCTTGCTTTAAGAGTTCTGAATACACGCACCCAGTGGTTGAAGAGGCGGTAAGGACCGTTAGAGAATTTGTTATTTTGTCTGATCTATGTCCTTAGCTTCTGTTTGTGCCCCTTGGTATTCCGTATATCACATATCTGGGTTGCTGTATTCAGTTGGGTTGCCACGCACGCCACCAGTGGAAGGTTTGAAGATGTGGTGCTTCAGTCTTCGATCTGGACCTTCCAACAGATCATGAGGTTGAAGCACCCATGTGGGCTACGTCCTTTCCTTGGTGTGTGCGCCCCTGCGGGGCTCTATGCAGAGATGGGTGTTGCGCCCCTGCGGGGCTTCCTACAGAGATATGTCTTCGAATATTTCTTTTTAGTGAAGCTGCTTCTTTCGTTGTCTTCTTCTTTTCTTCTTCTTACTTGACTCTCCCTCAACACTGCCCCCCTCCTGGACTCTATCGTCCCCGACAGGCTTTGATAAGCGACGGGCATATGTTTTATATACTTTCTGCTCTGTATCATTTAGCTGATTTGCTTCACGTATCATGAGTTGCTTCCATTGTTCGGCCTTCACACCGTCATTGGGTGGCTGTCTGTGATCTGCGAAGAAGCTGAGTTCGTATGCTACGAGTCTGGCATTCAGATTGGATGACATCTTCAGAAAGATCTCTGAATCTATTTCAAAGAATCCTGTAAAAAACGCTTCTTCAAATGTCTGCATATATGGACTTGGCAAGAACATGAGCCTGGAGTAATAAGCCATTATAGTTGGTCTACTTGGCATCACTGATAGATAAAAAATAAGTATGTCTGTGCCTTGATTAATTCCAATAAAATTCAAAAATGTGTATGCCGCATGGTTGAAAACTTTCAGTACGGTGAGTAGCATACTAAGTATTTTATTTGTCATTTTGACAGCTAAATCTGGTACTGTCGCATAATTTTGTAGCCAAAATTCTATGGTTTTTATCATGTAATCCTCCGTTGGCAAATAGTTATGTGGAGGGCTTGGAAGTAGCGGATAATTCAGCCACTGATTATTTAGTGTACCGTTCCTTTGCATGTCCAAAAATGCTCTAGCTTCTCTTCTACACGGTACAGGGCAAAATGCAGGGTTTACCTGCAGGGAATATGGAGCAGCTTGCCAGTGTATCCTTAGTGTCGGATGTTTCTCCAAAAACTTTCTTCTCCAAACTGGCTGTGCGGCTTCAAATTCTGCTTGAGTGAAATTGAATGTGTCATTCTCGAAGTTGAGCTATTTATCAGGGCTCGTTTTTGTGATCTTCTTGATGTATTGACGTGTTTTCTCTTTCAGTAATCCGTATGGAATATTGAAAGGCTTCATAAGCGTCTCTAAGTCTCTTCCTTTGATCTTTGCTTCTTTCATGACTTTTACCACTTCATTTTCAAAATTTTCTGTTAATCGGGACACCACTAGTGCCCGTTCCTTCTGACTTATTTCTGCAGTATATGGCATAGGATGATCATCATGTCTATCCGCCACCTGCTCACGTATTGGAGAATTATAGATCGGGTGAGATAGAGGACATACCTCTACCTCGTCAGTAGGATTTTTCTTAGTCGGCACTACTGGTGTCCCGATCGGTTCCTTCTCTTTTATCTGAGTTTGTAAGTGTGCTATGCATTCTTCTTTATCTTTTACCTCTTGAATGGCTACTCTGAGCTTTTCTTTAGTGGCTAGCAATTCTTTACCAACGTCAGCTACATTATCCATATTTTCACTGTAGCTCTGTATCAATTTGGCGTTCACCTTTTGTAATTGATGCCTCAATTCATCTGTTTCGTTGTCGTATCGTCTCTTCCATTCCTCTGTCTTTGCTTATTCTTGTTGTAGTAGCTCTTCATATTTTGAGATTTGATCTCTCAATTCTTTTTCTTTGTTTTCTGTGAATTCCTGTTGCTCGACTAGTTGATCATACAATAATGACTTCATTAATTCCTTATTCCTATTTCTCAATGTGTCATTTTCTTCCATATAGACTTTGAGCTGTGTCTCGAGCAGCGTACTTCTAGCTCTCATTCGCTCTTTGTCTGCCTCGCTGGTATCATATAATTTCTGTAGATTTTCGAGCTGTGTTTGGAGTTGGTGATGCTGAGTGATTAATGATTCATATTGCGTTTTGGTTTCGAGCAACTCAGTGTTTTTGGCTGTTATCTCCTTCTGTACCTGGATGAGCTGTGATGACAGTTGTTCACTCATTATTTGGAATTGATTCTTTTCTTGCATGGCCCTATCATGATCTGCATCTATTTCCATCATCTGCTGTTGGGTATCCATCGCTGTCTGAATCATCTGCTTGACTACCGGTTTTAGTTGAGTAACATCCACATTAAGCCATGTTTTTTGTATACTTGGTTCTTCTCCGGTATTCACATCTTTACCCTGTGTAATATGTAATGTAGTGTCATGGGGCTGCCTAATCTGAAGCTGGATCCTTGGCTCAGCCCCCATGTGTTCTTTGTTTCCTTGAGGTGTGTCATCTGGCACTTCGATCACAGTCTGTTCTTGCTGTTTGAGCTCCTTCGTTTCCTTACTCACTGGAGTTTGTTCTTCCTCTTTAATAGGTTGTTTTACATGTGTAATACCAGTGGTCGTATCTTCTTTGATGCTTATTTTTGTAGTGTCATTCAATTGAATGACGTGCTCCGGTTCCATCGATTCTTCGACTTTCTTTTCCTTTTCTTCCTGATTTTGTGGCGTCACTTCCACTTGATCGATCTCGTTCACCTTCGTGTGATTCTGTCCGTATATCAGTATCTAATGTATCTTTTTCAGGGCTGGAGTCCGAATTTGTACTAGAGTCCTCGATCCCTAGTTCCTTGTATCTTCCAGTTTGTTTTGGTGTCTTCTCTGGACTCCGTTGTGGCCTCTCATGACTAGTCTGTCTATAATGATGACCTTGAATATTTAAGTTCACCTGCCCTTGCCTATACTGATGTGTCTCTTCGAGGGCAGCGGACAGATCTCTCTTTGTAATAGGCACTTGTGCCGTCGTGATTTTCGGTAAGAGATGAGTTCTTTTGGATTGTGGTGTAGTTTGGGCTTCCTCTTCCCGTAGACGCTTCGTACCCCTCATGGGTTTTTGTGTGCTGGTTCCAGCCTCTTCAATTATAGCTACTGCTCTCTTCTTCTTAGGGACCGTTGCTGATTTTACGTACCTTGCTAGTCCTTCCGAAGTCGGCATCTCTCTCAAACAGTTCTTCATTTCTAAAGCTTCATAAATCAACAATGTAAGAGCTGAACTGCCATTCAAAAACTTCTTTTGCCCCCACTTCTTCTGTGCTTCAAACAGTCTTTCTTGGACATACCCTGTTAGGTTGATTTTGTTTCCAATTTGCCTCATGGCATGCGATAGTAGTTGGACTACAATTTTCTGTGGAGCTGTATACCTGTGCATACTGGGAAAACAAAAATGTTGATGTACCAGTCGTACAGCATCTTCTATGTCAATTCTGTTAATTTCCAAGAATGATCTTTTCTTGGGATCATGGCATTCTTCTTTCACATTAGTAATGCCTGCTTGATTCCATCCAAATGCTCTGTTAATCAACTCATGTGTGAATTGGATGGTCTTCCATGTCCCGACTTTATCCAATACTTGCGCTTCTAGAACTGATATTTTTGTTGCGGCAGGGTGCATGGTATTCATCACCTGTGCACACCTCTGAAAGTCCGGTACATATATAGGCAGTTTAAGAAATGCCTCTATTCCCGCTTGTGTCCATACATCCTCAATATGAGGTAGTCCTTGTATTATTGTCTTGAAATCCTGGGACATGATTGGAAAATAATGATCTGTGTCCATGATTTTGATTGTGGCCATGAAGATTAGCTCTGCCACTGGTTGATCATCCCTGAACCAGTGACCTCTTGCTTTTGTTACTGATTCCAACGGAAGAAGTTGCACCTCTTCTTGCTGCGTAGATTCGGAATCAGTGGAAGCCATCTGCACTCAATATAGAGTATGAATTAGTATCCATATGTTTTCAGAAATCCTCCTCTATATGCTGGTTATAAGTTCGATGATGCTCCGAGTGCATGGTGTCGTCCCTTTCCCGTGGGTGTGAGAAAGGTAATACCTTGATTTTTCACATTTTTATGTATTTTTATATTTTCAGCTGAAAAGAAAAATAGAAAAGGTTAGGTTATAGCCGAAGCAAGTGTTATTTTTAGAATGATTTTCTTAATGTATGTACAAGTGCTCTCCTATTTCCCCGTGAGGAAAGTGTGCTTGACTATCCTGCAATAGAAGAAGGATGTGCCGAATGCTTGGCCTTGTAATGTGGCCCTATCATGCATACTTTGGGTATTGACAATTCCATATGTGTGCAATTGGAGGTAGTTGGCGTATGCATGCCAGTCATTTTCTCTTTCGGTATCCACATTTGCTTCATTGTGCTGGACTTCGCAGTATGTTGCCCACTTCCACTGAATGTGGCTCTTTTCTTCTTGTTGTAGGTCTGCTTGATCTGATTTGTAAATCGCGGAATGGTTTGGGTTGTCCTTAAAGACTCCTTCTTTCTCCAGTAACTCTTTTGTTGTGGCTGTTTTGCCTGTGGACTACATTGGTTCTTCTTCTTCTGAGGATCATTCCTTCGGTTTGGTTTCTTTGTAGTGCATGACTTAGGAATCCAGATTTGTGAACGATTCTGTTGAGCGGCTACTACTTTCTTTGGAATCCATATTGTAGCAACTTGTTGGTGACTTCGTTGTTCCGACTGAGTTGGTTTCTTCTTTGATTGTTTGTTCTGATGTCGGTTGTGCTTCTGTCGTCGAAGATACTCCTCCACTTGATCTTTCTTTATCCATGCTTGGTTAGAGTATGGAATAGGGTATATTTGAATAGGTACAGGTTTTGAAGTACACAGGGGACTAGTCTCTTTTAGACATTGTGTTTCACTGAGGTGCTTGGTTGTGAAATTTGTTGATGACAGATGTGCAGTTCATGATCTGTCAAATGGTAATGTCATTATTGCTTTTGGCATTTTATGTCATGGGTTGTATAAGCTCATAGACTATGAAAGATGTGTAAATGATTTGGCATGTGCAGTACATGATTCTCAGGCTATGTTAGATGCAAAGCTTGGGCATGCATGCTTTGGTCATCTGAATTTCGCTAGTTTGCTACGCCTATAGAAATCTAAAATGGTGTCCTCTTTGCCCAAACTTGAGGCACCCAATAAACATGTAGGCTATATTTTGTGCAAAATGCAGCGTTCTTCCTTTCCAAAAGATGGTTTAGTTCGACTACTCAGAAAATGCAGCTTGTACATAGTGATGTCTGTGGTCCTATGGAGATACCTTCTTTTGCGAACTATCTTTACTTCGTGACTTTCATTGATGATTTTTCCAAGCATGCATGGGTATATCCATTGAAGGCAAAGTCCGAAGTGTTTATCTGCTTCAAAAAGTTTCTGGTTTTGTCTAAAAATCTGTCAGCATGTAAAATGGGCACCCTTTGTTCTGATCGAGGGGGTGAATATATGTCTTCTGACTTTAATGCATTTCTGGGTGAACATGGGATAAAACATCAGTGTAGAGTGCCATATATAGCTCAACAAAATGGAGTTGTTGAACAAAAGAACAGGTCACTCATGGAGATGGCAAGGTGTATGGTCAAGAGTCAAGCTTTACCACATAATTTCTGGCTTGAGGCTGTTATGTGTGCAACATATGCATTGAACAGGTGTCGCACTAAAACATTGTAGTATATCACTCCATATTTGCAAGCCATCTGTTGCTCATTTGCGTGTTTTTGGTTGTCTAGCATATGCATTAGTGTATGAACAACATCGTACAAAATTGGATGATAAAGCAGTAAAAATGTATTTTTGTTGGGTACAATTCTGAAAGTAAAGGCTATCATCTATATCATCCATAGAGTAAACACATTCTAGTTAGCCGTGATGTTTTTTTTGTGGAAGATGCTATTCAGCCATTGCTTTCCTATACTAAGGAGACATCTGTTAGCTCCAAAGACATGTCTGATACTTTGCTGCCTCTTTTTATAGGTGGAGAGTCTAGTGCTAGTCCTAATGAGGCAACTTCTCAGCCTTTGTAGGTTTCATGTGATGATGTAGATCATTCCATTTCTGATGCAGATTTACATGATGCACTTGTTGATGAGAGAGCTGATATTCAACAGGAAAAAGCTATGCCAAAATGGCTAGTGCAGAGCTTGCATGATAGAAAATTAGATGCACCTCTGTCATATCATACTCGGTGAGGCTCTCATAGTGCCTCTTTTGCATTAGATTGCTATGCTATGGCTACGTCTAGTCTCTGTGATGAGACATAACCTGTTTCGTTTGATGAAGCACAAAATTCTAAACATTGGATGTCTGCAATGCAATCTAAATATGATGCTATCATGAAAAATGGTGCCCCGTCTTTATGTGACTTGCCTCTTGGAAAGAAGGCCATCGACACTAAGTGGGTATACAAGCTGAAGCATAAACCTGATGGAACAATTGAGAAGTATAAAGCTAGGCTTGTTGCAAAGGGTTATGTGTAGGAAATAGGCATTGATTTTGATGAAACCTTTGCTCCTACTTGCCGAATGACTATTGTTCGTAGCATATGTGCACTTGCTACTCATCATGGTTGGAATGTACATCAGTTGGACATTAAAAAAACATTTTTGAATAGCCACTTGCATGAAGAAGTGTATGTTTTTCAGCCCCGTGGCTTTGTGCACAAAGGGCATGAAAACTAGCTGTGCAAGTTAAAGAAGGCATTCTATGGTTTAAAGCAAGCACCACGTGCTTGGTATGAAAAGATACATGCCTATCTCATTGCACATGGTTTTGAGAACAGTCCAACTGAAATCATCTTATATGTTAAGCATGCTAATGATGTGCTTTTGATCATTGTGGTGTATGTTGATGACATGTTGTCACTGGTCCTCATGACACACACATTGCTGATTTTAAGGCTGATTTGCATGCCTCATTTGAGATGTCTGATTTGGGGCATTCGCATCACTATTTGGGCATTCAGTTTATGCAAGTTGATGTGGAATGGCTTTGTGTAAAATGAAAAATATTGACACATTATTGCAGCATTTTGGCCTTGAAGACTATAAGCCTATTGCCACTCCTATGGAGACAGGTTTACGATTGAGTCTTCATGATGCTCGAGATGCATTTGATGATGTTCTCTATCAGAAGGCTGTTGGATGCTTGATTTACTTATGCATTACTCAGTGAGATATTCAGTTTGCTTTCTCATAGATGAGCACGTTTATGCATAGCCCACATGTCAAGCATTGGCAGGTGGTTAAGTGCATCTTTGGCTACTTGAGTGGTACCCGGCTACTTGGATTGTTTTATCCCAAGGGGGGATCACTACCGCCATATTTGCGTGCTTTTTCTAACACTGATTGGGCATTAGGGGAAAAACTGAACCCTGGCTGGGCCTTGTAAGGATCCCTAATTTTTAGGGATTAAAATTAAGCTTGTACAAGCTTAAGGGGACATGGAAAACCACCAATGGTTTTGTACATAAAATATTGATGAATAAATCCTTCGAATTGAATGTGCATGGGGAAGATATCGTAGCTTTTGGATTTCACATACGAACGGTGAGGATTTAAAGAGATGGGGGGACAAGAATAGACAAGAACTGCCAAGACCATCATCAGACGGGAAGTCTGATCATGATAGTAGTGAGAGAAAGAAATGGTGCAGTCATTCATGACCCTTGATGTAATATGCATCCAAGGATGAGCATCTAAAGGTGCTTTCTCGATCTTTGGGATCAATTACAGCCATGAGATCACACTTCAATCTAACGGTAGGCAAAAGATGGTGCATTTTCAAAAATCGGGCTCAATCCCGATCGTTAGATTGAGCATGGATCAAACGGATTGTAGCTAAAGGCACCTATGCATTTAATGCACCATTTGTAGCCATTGGATTCCTCTCCAATCTAAGGGCTTACATTTGAATGCGCCCTTCCCATACGGATGTCCCACGCCCAGATCCACCCTTCATCATGTGCCACACAATCAAAGATTGATCCAAGGGCCTACAAGGCTTAGCGCCTTGAATTTTGCAAATATATATCATCCCTTAAATTAGTTAGGCCATCCAAGGGTTGAGATTGAACCTTTTGATTTTCGAAACTACTCGCCTCACAAAACCCACGATTTGAGAGCAGTTTTGGAGGCTTTGATTGGCATAAACCAAGGGAAGCCTACTCCTAGCCTAGTGATTTGAGGGACTAGACTGTGACCACTACTCTCTCCTCATTGGTGGATCACTAATCACTCCTTAATCTAAAAGGCCCAAAGAGGGCTCATTTTTTCCCCTAATGACTAGTTTCTATGACACTCATGTGTCCATCAGTGGCTTTTGCTTCATGCTTGGTAGCTCATGTATATCTTGGTTGAGCAAGAAGCGGCCTATTGTGGCCACTTCCAGTTGTGAGGCTGAGTATAGGGCAGCTTTCACAACGACTATTGAGTGTGTGTGGCTCAGATGCCTTATGGCTAATTTGGGTATTGGTCAGTCTTCTACCACCACGATCTTCACTCACAGTCAAAGCGTATTGCTAGTTCTGAGGAACCCTATGTTCCGGCTTGCACTAAGCACATTGAGGTGCCTTATCATTATGTCAGGGAGAGGTTCTTTGCTAGGGAGATTAGTTTGGCATATGTGCCCACATAGGAGAACATTGCAGACCTTTTACCTAGGGAGAAGTTTGAAGCTTTGTGCAAAGCTTTGGGCTTACTTCCTTTTGTGGAGTGATCCCAGATAGCTTGGCACTTCCTTATACATGCGTCCTAGCTCTATCTCCAATCACTAAGTCTAGGAAATCGCAATTTTCTCAAAATCAAAGTCGAGGAAATCGCGGCTTTCTCAAAATCACTAACCCCAAGAAATCACGACTTTCTCAAAATCACTAAGCAAAAAATTGTGAATCATGATTTTCTTGAAATTCTAAGGCCAAGGAATCATGACTTCCTCAAAATCCACAAATCTAGAGAATCGCAATTTTCTTGAAATTCTAAGTGCAAGGAATCGCAACTTTCTCAAATTCCCAAGTCTATAGAATCATGATCTTCTTAAATCCTCTTAATCCAGAGAATCATGAATTTCTCAATTTTACCAAATCCAAAGAATCGGAATTTTCTCAAATCCTCTCAGTCTAGAGAATTGTGAATTTCTCAATTTTACCAAATCTAGAGAGTCACGATTTTCTCAAATCCTCTCAATCCAAAGAATTGTGAATTTCTCAATTTTACCAGATCTAGAGAATCGTGATTTTCTCCAAATTCCCAAGTCTAGAGAATCGCAATTTTTCTCAAAATCCACAATTCCAGAGAATAGCGATTTTCTCAAAATCTACAAGCCAGAGGCTCGTGATTTTCTCAAATTTTCTAAAATTCCAGAGAATTGGGATTTTCTCAAACTCCAAAATCCAGAGAATTGTGATTTTCTCACTTTTCCAAGTCTAGAGAATCGGAATTTTCTCAAAATGCACAATTTTAGAGAATTGTGATTTTCTCACTTTTCCAAGTCTAGAGAATCGGAATTTTCTCAAAATGCACAATTTTAGAGAATTGTGATTTTCTCACTTTTAGAGAATCGCAATTTTCTCATGAATTTTTAGGTGGGAAAAGTTTTTGAATTTTCTAGGAATTGTGATTTTCTAAGAAAGTCATGATTTTTAGAGGTTTTAGGTGGGAATTTCAAAATTTGACACCGAGCCCCAAATGTGAAAAAAGTCATGAAAAACACAATCACATGCACTCCCAAGCACATCCTAGATCTTTCTTGCACTCCCACACATGAGAAATGATGTGAAAATGGTGAATATACACTAAAAAGTGAAAAATGTCTATGAAGATGAAGATGGGTGAAGATGGTGATGATGATGATGATGAAGATGGAGAAGAAAAATCAAAAAATTAACAGAAAATGACTATTTTTTACCTTCCAACAGTGCAAACCTACGATCTTACCATCACAATGCTTGCCCTTGAGCAATGCTTCCCGACAACGATGCCAAAATTTGGTGTAGCTCAAGCATGAGTACCACCTCCTTTACGTCAATCCACGAAGACATGAGGACTGGTATGAAGACCGAGCATGTGAAGGCACAAATGTGTGAGTGAGAAGCACACTAGCATGCACACACATACACACACACACATGCACACAAGGTAAGATCAAAGAGAGGAACAATGGAAAGCTTTCTATTGCAAAGGAACTCATTTACAAAAGCTCAAATCTCTCACAAGTACTAAGAAGCTAACTTTCTAACAAGCCAGCCTCAAAAATGAGACTATTTTTGGCCTTGTCCGGACCTAGTGTCTGGCCTAGTTAAAAATTAGGTCCGAGGGCTTATTTGAGGGCTCAAACACACTCTAAAAATTATGAAAATTGGTAAGTAGCTAATTCTAATACTCTTCAAGATTGAGGACTCCTAGGCTTACACAAAATGGAGCTAAAAAAAGGTGAAATGATATTTACAATGGTTTTAGTGATCAAAATCACTCTTTTTGTAGGGGTTTCTTTTGAAAAATTGACATACACTTCTTGGAGCTCCCTACTTGCTCCTTCTTGTGCGTCCACTACTTTGAAGAATTCCTTTTCCTTGTAATTGACCTTGAGTTCTAACACCATACAAGGCCTTGTTCAACCAGCAAACATAGGTAGGATGTTGCGGATCTACATACCCTTGAGGTTGTTCCACGAACATCTCTTCTTCTAACTCACCATTCAAAAAAGCATTCTTTATGTCCATCTAGTAGATAGGCCACCTCGTTGCTACAAATAGGCTATGAGAGCTCTAATGGTAGCCTTGTTTTTTACATGGCTAAAAGTCTCCTCATAATCCACCCCTTGTGTCTGTGTGAAGCCTTTGGCTACTAGTCTAGCCTTGTACCTTGCCAAGCTACTATTTGCATTCCTCTTGGTCTTGTACACCCACCTGTTTTGGACTATCTTCATGCCTTCCTTCTTGGGTACGAGTTCCCAAGTGTTATTCACCTTAAGAACTTTGAACTCTTCATAAATAGCCTTCCTCCACTTTGGTTTGGTATTTGCCTCCTCATAAGAATCTAGTTCTTCATCTTCAATGACATTCATCATGTATGCATAGTGCTTTGCATGAAAGAACCAAATGTATACCTTTGTGGGGGTGCTATCTTCCTTGTAGACCTCCTCTCTTGACCTTTGGCATATTGCTTCTTGATTCTATTGAGCCCTCCTCTAGCTCTTCCTCTTTTGAATCCTCTTGAGCTTCCCTAGTGTCATAGTCTATCTCTTACAGCCTTACATGCATACATACATACATACATACATACATACATGCATACATACATACATACATACATACATACATACATACATACATACATACATACATACATACATACATATATACATACATACAGACATACATACATACATACATACATGCATACATACAGACAGACATATATACATACATTCATACATACATACATGTATACCAACAAACATACATATGTACATATATCACATACATAGAAAAGTGTTTTTTTCTGTATTTGTGGATGGAATGTCTGATCGCATGGTATCAAGTTTGCTTCTGTTTTGCTACACGATATGAAACTCTACAAGAGCTCATGCGTACACACACACATGGATATGTCTCACTATAAGAAATAGGGGGGCGTAGCGACGCCCCCGAATTGAAAAAAAAACGAGCACCGTCGCTTATGCGATGCTAGCGTCGCATAAGCGATGGTGCTATTTTTGATTTTTTTTTTAAAGGGGATACGTCGCATAAGCGATGCCTGCGTTGCTTATGTGACGCTAAATCTCTGCGTCACAAATAGCATCGCTGCTTAGCGATGTTATTTGCAACCTGGGCAAACTAGAAAGCGATGCATATGTGTCGTCCTTTCCAGAGCCTCGCATAAGCGACGCTCTAGAATGTTAAAAAGAAAATCGAATTCTCTTGGTACATTTGTGCCGAGATCTGCACGAGAGAAAGAGAAAGACAGAGAGAGAGAGAGAGAGAGAGAGAGAGAGAGAGAGAGAGAGAGAGCAAGAGAGAGAGAAAGGCACACAAAGAGAAAGACCAGGTATGCGCACACACACATACATATGCATACACACACACATATACACACATAGACACACACACACACATACACATAGACACACACACACATACACACACAAATACACACACATATACACACATACACACATAATGTTGCATACACACACATATACATGCATACACACACACATATACATGCACACACACATATGCATACATAATGCACATGCAGACATACACATACATAATGCATACACATGCACACACATATACACATACACATACACACACATACACACACACACATACACACACACACATACACACACACACATACACACACATACACACACATATATGCATACACACACATAGAGAGACATGCACACACATACACATACATGCATACATATGCATACATAATGCATATGCTGTTGCAGAGCTAAAAGGAGCACGAAGCAGAGAAAAAGACGGGCCCCAAAATTTTTCCGATTTGGACATCATATTTTTGGTATCATAATCATCCTTGTAACATATTTCCCATTGTAAAGGCACTAGAGGAGTCCTCTAGATGCATTCCCATAGAAGAGTAGAAGCTTACCCATGTAAAATAGTAGGAAATTAGTCTTTTAGTGAATAAAGTGCCGGTCTCTTGTGTGAAAGGACCATTTTTAGGGCACTAGTATATAAGTCAAATGTGACTCTTTGTAGAGGACTTTTGGCCATTGTGAGAATAGAGAGCACAGAAATTCGAATTTGTGTCTTCTTCACTCCTTATCTTCTTCTTCGTGAGCTTGTATGCAGGTGTATTGCTTGGAAAGAGTGCTTGTGAGTGTTGTCTATCCTTGAGAGTGTTCATTTGCTGTAGGTAAGGTGTGTGCGAGGTGTTGGAAGTGCTGCAGTGTAGGAAAGTATTCCCGCGACTCAGTATTTTGCCCATAACTTGAAGTAGGAGCGTCAGAATTGAGTGAAATCACTGCCATTGGATGCGTCTTCTCGAGAGCTTCGAAACGCATATGCTATTTGCTATGTTTGGAGCTCGGAGCTGGGAGAAAAGTCCAAAATACTGACGGCTGCTGCACCAAGTATCGTTTCGCCATAACCGACAGTTGGAGCTTGTTTGGATAAGTCTTTGCCTCATTTACACTCTTGAGTAGTTCATTTGCATTGATCATTACATGATTGCATGTCCTCATACACTCGGCTAGGTTTGTATACTCTTTGGATTGATAATTAAAAGTGTGTATCCCCACTATATGCACTTGTGAGGGGATTGAGGTATAGTCTCTTTCTCCGCAAGTCCCTAAGTTGGTACCTAAGTCAACACATATGCATATGCATACATACATACATACTTACATGCATACACACACATATGCATACATAATGCACATGCATACATACACATACATAATGCATATGCATACATAATGCACATGCATACATACACATACATAATGCATACACACACATATGCATATATAATGCATACACACACATATGCATACATACATGCATACACATACACACATAGACACATACACACACATAGACACATACACACACATAGACACATACACACACATAAACAGATGCACACTCATAGACACACACACATACACATAGACACACACACACATATATACACACATACACACACACACACCTAATAATGCATTCACACACATACACATACATACACACATACAAATGCATACACACATACACATAATGATGCATTCACACACATACACATGCATTCACACAAGGATACAGGTCTTAAATATGACCTTTCCCCCTGGTGTAGAGTACACATATTTATGCAGCATAGTTGTGCATGACAACGAGATAATGTAGTGTCGTGTTGGCAATAAATGGTTAACAGATTGCCATACGGGAATTGTCCCAAGTCTTTGCTATCAAAAAGGAACTGAAACTGCTCTTCAGTTCCTAATATGCCTTCAAAATGTTTTGCATGAATGGATTTTCCAAACAGGGTTGAGTGTTGGCTTGAAAGACATGTATTTAACTGATGAAATCAGAACATATAAAAAACTTCTTGAAGAAGTTCATATTGCGATAGATGATGGAAGATTTTCTTCTCAGAGAGTTCTCACTTTGGAAAGGCAGATCCGATTAGTCTTGTAAGGAAAAGAGGAACTCATTCCAAGATCTTTTATCAATCCATGTCATAGTGATATCCTTGACTATGGTTACCAAGAAAATTTTCTTAGCTTACTTGAAGAAATCAGTGCTAGAAGATCAACAATTTGTGAATTTCAACGTGTTCTTGGGGAAATACCAACCATTGTTGAGAGGCATAGCTGTCCATCCAATTCGATGATGGCAATGATAAGGGCTGGAAGCAAAGGATCATTGTCAAACTTGATACAACAGTGTGCATGCTTAGGTTTATAGTCTGTAAATGGAGAGGAGTTTTTCTTTTATGACTTTCATGATGGTTTGGCAATAATTCATTCTTGCCTTTTAGATGGTTTAACCTCCAAAGAATTCCTTTATCATTTAGTGTCTTCCTGAAAACTTGGAAAAGGGTATGGAGCTGAGGGGCCTGGAGAACTTTTTGGAAAATGTATGTATGGGTTAAGGGAAGTGTATTTAGCATATGATGGTTCTGTTCGGACACGAACAGAAAATCATGTAATACAATTCAATTATGAAGTTTTGGAGAACATCGAAGAGGTAGACTGGAAATCAAAGGATCCATAGAGTCCTGACCTTGGTTCAGAGCCTATTGGTGTACTCGTCGTGACATCATTGATTGAACCAGCTTATAGTTATGCATTTCGCGAGTCTGCACCAACAAAGAGTAATCCCATTGAATTGCTAAAGGTAATCTTTGACAATTATGATATCTTCTTATAGTTTTGATTTTAATGTAATGTTGTTAAAACATAATTGGTTTTTGAGGTAAGACAAAACAAAGAAAAATCTGGGAAGTTCGATCATCATGATTTGTTTTCCCTTCTCATTTTTTAGGAGACCCTTCTAAGATGCTCCAGCACATCTTTGAAAGGCATAGATCACAAATCCATTCTTGCCATTTCTTCGAACACAATAAAGAGGAAAACTGATCCAGCAAGGGTAGCACTGCAGGTTCAGCGACATCTTCACTGTTTCACACTTGGAATGTTACCAATTAAGACCATGATAGAGTTACATACCATCATCAAAATGTTTTTTAGCCCCTTTTTTTTTCTTTAGTTCATAAAATACTATTTTAAACTTGAAGAAATCATGCATTTTTATTGCAACACATACACACACACATATACACACACACAAGCATACACACATAGACACATACACACATATGCATACATACATGCATACACAATACATACATGCATACACATACACAAATAGACGCATACACACACATAGACACATACACACACATAAAAAAGAGTTCGATTTCTCCCGGAACATTTGTGCCGGGATTAACACGCGAGAGCAAGAAGAGAGAGAGAGAGAGAGAGAGAGAGAGAGAGAGAGAGAGAGAGAGAGAGAGAGAGAGAGAGAGAGAGAGAGAGAGAGAGCGCGAGAGAGAGAAGGCTGAGACTTTTTGATCTACCACTATCTATAAGGTTCGCTATCTATAAGGTTCGTGTCTTTTGAGCTAGCACATGATACTTGCTTGAAAGAAGCAACATACTAGAATCCTCTGTTTTACGTAAAGAATCAATGGCTTTGATTTTAA
The DNA here is from genome assembly GCA_020310875.1 of Ceratopteris richardii. NCBI lineage: Eukaryota > Viridiplantae > Streptophyta > Polypodiopsida > Polypodiales > Pteridaceae > Ceratopteris > Ceratopteris richardii. Next base: position 56,573,436 of record CM035441.1, on the reverse strand, counting down.
TATGCTGTCCAAAAGCCCAAATACTAGTGAACATTTGAGCCTGCAACCGTCAACATCTTCTCCTTTGTCCCGTGACATGGACCCACGTTGTAAACCCACAACCTGTCTACTGACACTCAATGAGTTTCTCATGAAAAGAGATATAAGCTTATCTATCTGCACATGATTTAACTCAAATAGGATTTTCTCCTGTGAATAATTCACATAATTCGCTGCTAATGCTCCCTTGTATATGCTTTCTGTCAATGGTGCACACTGACATCTCACCCGTACGCGTGCCTACATGTAAACAAAACCTCATTACACCTCAGATAGTGAACTAATGTAATATCAGAGATTATTAAATCTAAGCAAAGAACTTGAGCTGGAAACTATGTCTTCTGCTTCCCATCAGTCCAGGCATATGGATTGATGTTCATCTCTCCATAGCTGTCTGCCTCAAAAATACCTTGCAACTTTTTATCAATGTAATTAAACAAAAATAGTGGCATCCCTGGTGAGACATTCTTTACATAGATGATATGAGAAGCTCGAAGGCCTGGACATGCACAAAAGCTAATGATCAAGATACTGTTCATGCATAAGGACGTCCGTAAAATAAAACCAAGCCTAGGATTCCAAGTAAGCTTTAGATTCAGCATTCTTCTCTGCGTTCACACGAAAGCCATACCAAAAACATGCACACACATGAACATGCATTAATATGTGGAGGGAGAGAGAGAGAGAGAGAGAGAGAGAGAGAGAGAGAGATAAGGGCACAGAAGGAAATGGTGTCCATATGACCAGGATGTGGAAAAACATACTATCAAAAGCACAGTGGAATCTCAAAATGAGAAATCCAAACCATGATATGATGCATTATGGTTTAAAGGGAGAGACGTATATCTATGATAGAAAGTAAGAGGATAGATAAAGTATACCAAACAGAAGCTGTGTGATGCATTCATTGTAAGTCGCATGATCACAGCCAAAAATCACAGCAACAAGTTCCTCCACCGGAAGGTTCAAGAACAGGAGCGGTGATGAAGGAGGATGGCTAGCCCCAGAGGAAGGAGAATGAAGGCCTTTGTATGCAACCGTCAACATCTTCTCCTTTGTCCCTTGACATGGACCCACGTTGTAAACCCACAACCTGTCTACTGACACTCAACGAGTTTCTCATGCAAAGAGATATAAGCTTATCTATCTGCACATGATTTAACTCAAATAGGATTTTCTCCTGTGAATAATTCACATAATTTGCTGGTAATGCTCCCTTGTATATGCTTTCTATCAATGGTGCACACTGACATCTCACCCGTACGCGTGCCTACATGTAAACAAAACCTCATCACGCCTCAGACAATGACCTAATGTAATATCAGATATTATTAAATCTAAGCAAAGAACCTGAGCAGGACATTGTGTCTTCTGCTTCCCATCAGTCGATGCATATGGATTCATGTTCATCTCTCCATAGCTGTCTGCCTCAAAAATACCATACACCTTTTTATCAATGTAATTAAACAAAAATAGTGGCATCCCTGGTTGGACATTCTTTACATAGCTGATATGAGAAGCTTGAAGGCCTCGACATGCACAAAAGCTAATGATCAAGCTAATGTTCATGCATAAGGACATCCCTAACATAAAACCAAGCCCAGGATTCCAAGTAAGCTTTAGATTCAGCATTCTTCTCTGCGTTCGCACGAAAGCCATGCCAAAAACATGCACACACATGAACATGCAGTAATATGTGGAGGGAGGAAAGAGAGAGAGAGAGAGAGAGAGAGAGAGAGAGAGAGAGAGAGAGAGAGATAAGGGCACAGAAGGAAATGGTGTCCATATGACCAAGACGTGGAAAAACATACTATCGAAAGCACAGTGGAATCTCAAAATGAGAAAACCAAACCATGATATGATGCATTATGGTTTAAAGGGAGAGACGTTTATCTGTGATAGAAAGTAAGAGGATAGATAAAGTATACCAAACAGAAGTTGTGTTACGCATTCATTGTAAGTCGCATGGTCACAGCCAAAAATCAGAGCAGCAAGCTCCTCGGTCGGAAGGTTCAAGAACGAGAGCGATGATGAAGGAGGAGGGCTAGCCCCAGAGGAAGGAGAATGAAGGCCTTTGTATGTTTCGGTCCTACGTCCAGCTCCCATGACAGAAGCACTCCGCTGGCAATGAGACTTGTAAGAGTAATTTTAAAGTTTGTTGGAAAATGTTAATTACAAATTTCTGTAATGAGATCATATGCTACATGTGTATTAATTACAATAATACTTTCATAATAACATTTTTTATGAATGAAGGCATTCTGTGGCTACTCTTCATGCATAAGGACGTCCGTAAAATAAAAGCAAGCCCAGGATTCCAAGTAAGCTTTAGATTCAGCATTCTTCTCTGTGTGTATATGTATTTATGTGCATGTATATGTGTTTGTATATGTATGTATGTGCATGTGCATGTGTAAGTGTATATGTGTGTATGAGTATGTGCATGTGCATGTGTATATGTGTGTATATGTATGTGCATGTATATGTGTAACTCTATGTGTATTGTGTGTATGTGCATGTTTATGTGTATATGTAGCTATGTGCATGTGTGTGTGCATGTGTATATGTGTGTGTACGTATGTGCATATATATGTGTATATATGTGTATAATGTATGTATATGCATGTGTATATGTATGAAACATGCATGTGTATGTGGATGCATTTCCATTTGCATCCATGTGCATGCATGTGGATGTGCATATACATGTATTTTCATATATGTTAATGTGTGTGTGTGTGTATATATATATATATATATATATATATATATATATATATATATATATATATATATATATATATATATATATATATATATATATATATATATATATATATATATATATATATATGCAATAATTTACACTCTTGAGTAGTTCATTTGCATTGATCATTACATGATTGCATGTCCTCATACACTCGGCTAGGTTTGTATACTCTTTGGATTGATAATTAAAAGCGTGTATCCCCACTATATGCACTTGTGAGGGGATTGAGGTATAGTCTCTTTCTCCGCAAGTCCCTAAGTTGGTACCTAGGTCAACACACTTTTTGGCGCCGTTGCCGGGGAGTGACGAATCAAACCGAGGCATTCGTGTGATGGTAAGTAGCTTCTTGCATTGAAGTAAGTGGAGGAGTGGAAATCTCCTCTTCTTTGGTAAGTCATTTTCAGCCGCACTTGCTACTTCTCATTCTTGGAGTGTGTGTAGTGAGTTGTTAGTTTAGGGAAGTGAGTAGAAGAAGTAGAGTAGGAGTGAGTAGAGAGTGGACCAAGTCATTAGGATAGAGTTTAGTCTTATTCAGAAAAGTTCCTTTTTGTAAGTAAGAAAATTCCAACTCTAAAAGCCAAAAAAAGTCATTTTGAAGATCACTTGTTTGAGCAAGTATCGTGAGTGTGAGCGTCGAGTATCGTGAGCTGTGGCAGAGATCGTGGGCGAGGAACCAGGCAATTGGGGAGTGCTCAGAGCAAGGGAAATTGATAAAGAGACTCTAGGTGCCACCAAGGTAAGCTAGCCCATCATTTTAATCAACATTTCTCAAACAAATCAAGTTAGGAAAGAAAAACGATCTGCGCCAGGTATCGTTAGAGTGTTACAGGGGGCAACAAGTTGTGTTTTGATTGATACAGATAGTGAAGAGAGGAGAGTGGAACTAGGAGATCAAGGGGGCAAAATCAAAACTTCAAAAACATTTGCTAAAATTTGTCTAAGGGTCAAGTATCGTTTTACTCCCACGGTCGAGTATCGCGATACTTCACAAGTATCGTTTTGCTCCTGTGGTTGAGTATCGCGATATTTCCCATCGATCGTGTATCGTTTCATACCGATCGCGATACTTGGTCAGAGATCGTTTTCCAGCGATCGTCTTTCGAGTATCGTGTATCGTGTATCGTGTATCGTTTCGTGCCGATCGCGATACTTGAGAAGTATCGTTTGGTCAAAGATCGCGATACCTGATAAGTATCGTGTATCGTTTTACCAGCGATCGTTTGCGAGAGATCAAGTATCGTTGTGCTCAAGTATCGTGTATCGTCGGATCTTCAGAGATCGCGATACTTGCGGCCGATCGTGTATCGTTTGTCTGAAGTATCGTTTGGTTCAGATATCTTGTATCGTCGATCGTTTCAGTTCAGATATCGTATATCGTGGGATTTCAAGTGTCGTGTATCGTTCCAGCCAAGTATCGTTTTGCTCAGAGATCGTTTAGAGCAAAGATCGCGATACTTCCCACATATCGAGTATCGTCTATTCCAAGTATCGTTTCCCGTCAAATATCGTGTATCGCCTGAGAACAGATATCGTGTATCGTTTACCTTCAGGTATCGGTATCGTTTCGTAGGTGTCGCAATATTTGTCAAGTATCGGTATCGTCTGAACCTAGAGATCAGGTATCGTGTATTTTTGGAGACAAGTATCGTGTGTTGTAGAAATTCTTCTTCACTCAATTTTTTTCCAACCCAAGTCTTCTAGACATTTTTACCTGTAGTGAAGAGTGCTCAAGGCCCAAGGGTATCAAAGTCTAATCAGAGCTCTTAAGTGGATGAACCTGAGATCCGGAAGAACCCTAGGAAGCCGAAGAAGTGTGATTTCTTCTGTAGGGAGTGTAGCCGAGCCAAGTAACCGTTCACACTATTCTGAGACCTCCAGTGAGTCAGAAGGAGAAATTCCCATGGCTTCAGAGGATATGCAAAACATTGTACCCATGATTGGCATGATGTCAATCATTGAGGGAGAATACAGAACCTCCTTGGAGTATGTGAACACCAACCTCAATGAGATCCCTATCTATTTGGATGGTCTAAACAGATCAGTTGCCAGACTGAAGAAGGCTTCAGAGGCTTACATAATGCCTAGACCAGCAGTCAAGTACGTAGGAGGATTCTACATGGACAAAAGAGATATTCAATATGTTGTCACAGAATACCCGGAAAACATAAATGAACATGGTGAAGAAAATAATGCTTCAAGCCTAAATGGAGGTGGAAACGAAGATCAAGTAACTACTCCTAGAGGGAGATCTACGATTACTAAAATTTGGAGAGGAGACCTGATTCCCCAGGATGACACTCTAATAGATGTATATCTGATCAATGGGATGGAGCATCTGCTTAGAGCCCATTCCTCTATATGGGAAGCTGCTCCTAATCCAGTTACCATCTATGAGTTACAAGATCCTGAGTTCCCCACCATCCTCACATATTTGGATAAAAATCAGAGAAGATATTGGCCATTAACAGAATTGGAGAGAGCTGAGTTGAAATATCAGAATATCCCAGTGTTTCCCCCTAGGGACCAAGCCACCACTTCAAGAAACCCACTTGGAACATCCCGGAACGATTCACATCAACAGTCGGGACAAACAAAGCAAACACAACAAGCCCAGATCCCAGTCAGACCACATGTGCAATCTGCAATGCCTACAATTAACCCTAACTACCGGCCTCAACCAGCTATTGACCCAAGACATGGAGTTCATGCTCCCGTCAGACCACAGGTAGTAAGAGGACCAGGCATACCAATAGGAAGACCAATTTTCCCAGTGATGCCTAGGCAACCTGAAGCAGGAAGACGACTAAGGCCGATCCAAGTTGCCAAGTGCATGAGAAATCACTATGATGGCTCTAGTGAACCTTACAACCACATAGCTGAATTTAAACAAGTAGTTAGAGCCGAGCAGATAGATGACTTTCTGATACAGTATGAGTCCTTCGGCCTTACCTTGTCAGACACAGCTTTGGCTTGGTTTCAGCCATTGGACCCGAATACCTTTCAGAACATGGAGCAGGTATATCAAGAGATGATTGAAGAATTTACCAAATCAGGAATTAAAAACAATTCTTCGTCATTAATCCACAGCTTCAAACAAGTCCCTACCGAGTCAGTAAGATTGGCAGCAAGGAGATTCAAGCAGTATGTAGATAGATGCCCGGTGGAAGAGAGACCGACGCAGAATAAAATGGTATCATTATTCTTGGAAGGACTGTTAAACGGAACTTTGAGGTCATTAGTGTATGTAAAGAGAGTTCAAACCTTGCAAGAGTGTATGAAGGAATGTATAGACCTAGAAGACAACCTTGCAGAAGACTTGAAAATACCTCAAGGTAGTTTGAAAAGCGAAGAGTCAGCCAGTAGCACATCAAATTCTAAAAACAATGTGGAGGAAATAGCAGATTTAGTAGCAAAAAAACTGAACGTTCAAGGACAGAGGAATTATCCCACTAATCCTATGAGACTGCCTATGCTTAGAAGATGTATGCAGTGCGGAGGAGATCATCCTTCTCATTTGTGTACTAGGGGAGTAGTCCCACCACCTGCCTATGCACATCATAGACCCTCTGTCCCAGGACCTCTACAATATTGCAGTGTGGAACAAAAATACACAAATCATAGCACCGAAAATTGTCCCTACAATAGGCAAGCTAGACCAGCACAGCAATACATGAGACCGTACGGGTACACTCAGAATCATCAGGGAGGTGAAGCTTTTAGGTATCCCTCGTATCAGCCACAGGCACCAGTACCACGACCATACACATATCAGGGTTACACGCAACCACAGCCTGTACTAGGACAACAACCGCCCCACCCTCAGAACGTTGTCCCAGTCAAGATTGCACAACCAGAAGAAAATCTAGAGAGGGCTATAGTGCCAGCCACACCTTTGACTAGTAATGAACCATATGACTCATTTTATGACCCTAGTCAAGGAGCATACCCTAGTTATGAAAGCTCAATGATGGAATATGGACAGCTAAATGAACCATACGCCTATGGCATGGAAGCACCAGAAAGTCCATACGGATATGAGCAGGACTATGTGCCATTAATGTACACAACTCCTAGAGCGACCATACCACCCCGACTCATGAACAGACCGCCTGTACCCAGAGGACCATGCTACCGATGTGGAGGTGATCACTACATCAGAGAATGCACATTGCCAAACCCACCACCACCTCAACGAGTCTGGGAAGGCTACTTTAATGATTGTGGTAAGGAACATCTTTTCCGAGACTGCCCAAAGAATCCCAACAAGCTTACATCAAATGTACAAATCAATGTAATAGAGGTAATTGAATCATCAGGGAGTGATAAAGAGTACACAGTACCATTGAAAGCAATAACGAGAGCCAAGGCCAGAGAGACCCCTGATAAAACGGATGAGAAAAATCAAAGTGACAAGGAGGTGAACACACCCATCCCTCAAAGAGTTGAAGACTCAGAAGAGCCAGAAAAAAGTATTGCAAGTAAAAGGTCCCAGAGATGGAAACACCGAAGAGAGAGGCTAAAAGAAAAGAAATTATGACAGAAAAAGGAAAATGGAAGGAACGAACAAAATTCAAAAGAGGAGCAGAGAAAGAAAGAAGAAATTAAAAATGAACACTGCAAAGAAGAAGAGGTAGGATCAGTCCTAGCAGATCCTATGCCTGAAGAATTAGCCATGTGGATCCAGGCGTACAAGGCACGAATAAGAGCCGGACCTACCATAGAACAACATGAGAGAGAATACCCAAGAGGCGACTTAGAAAAAGAAAGACTGGAGATCTGCAAAAGATTGATAGAAGTTGCACAACAGACCTTAGAAAAACCTGCATCGCCTTTACCCAATACCCGAATTTTTGAAGAAAAATTCCAAGAGTGTGTAAACATGCATGAAAAGCTTGAAGTGAGTAGAACACAGAACGACGAATGTGGTATTGAAAGAAGGGAAGAATCCATAGTCCCCGAGGTAGAAGGAGAGTGGACTAAAGATCTATGGGCACGAGTCCAAGAGGACAAATGGAAGAAAGTGGAAGGAATTGAACCACCCTTTGAAGAATTAGAAGCAGAAAATGAACTAGAGGGTTCAATGCCTGAACTAAATTCAGAAGGAATTTTACCGATGGATGCAAGTAACCAAGGAGACGAGGATGTAAATGAACTGCCCAATTATACCGGGGAGTACGAACACAATTCAGAATTGTATTGTATTCCCTCAATGAGGAAACGAGACACGAACCCGTCAGTCCAAACATCGGAGATCATACAACATCTTAGGAAGGTAAAGATTCCTTGTACCCTAACATTCGAAGAACTGTTGAAGGTAAAACCACATTTGAAGGAGAAATTAATCAACCAATGGGAGGTCAAAGAGGAAGAGAAAGGAATAGCAGACGAAGTCAACACGGTGAGAATTCCAGTGGATAAGGTAGGAGACTTTAGTGAGGGAGATGAAGGAAATACCTGCCTTCCAATTACCTATATGGGATACACTACTAAAGCCATTTTAGATTCAGGAGCTGGTGTTGGTATTGCTACCAAAGAAATTTGGGAGAAATGGGGAAAACCTGCATTAAGACCAACACGCATGAAAATACAAATGGCAGATGGACATACGGAAAGGCCCTTAGGATTGTTGGAACGAGTAGTCTTCACTACGTGTGGAGTGGAATTCGAACACACTTTAGCAATATGTCACTTTGAAAGGCCAAGCAATTATGAAATGATCTTGGGAAGGCCTTTCATGAGACAACTAAAGGTTGTACAAGATTGGGGAAAAGATGCAGTGTACCTACAACATGCAGGAACCACCACTAGGATAAACCTACATACATACACTTATCAAGATGTGCCACCTCTACAATGGAATCAAATCCACAAAGAGGAAGACGATCAATCGGTTCATAGTGCAGGTTCTAGTGATCAATCCTGGATGAACGAGGACACTCACCTGTGGATATGTCAAGCGGCAAAGAAGGAAGAGGAGAGAAGAAAAAGCTGGCAGCAGAAACAAGGAATAGTTAGGCCTGTACAAGATCCAGCTTATATGCCACAAGTATTTCCGGATGAAGAATTTGAACCTCACGGTTGGATGGAAATTTTAGCTACACTCGATGTCTGTGTAAACGAAGAAGTAGTAACCATGAACGAATGTATCGATGAGGAGGGTTATGATGTTAGCCTTTATATGGTAGTCCTTCAGGAGGCACAAGAAGGAGAAGTGATCGAGAAAGACTGGAAGGAGGACTACGAGAGCATTGAAATGGAACCTGAACCGATGGATCTAGGGAATAATACCACCAACATAAACATCACAGCCAATGGAAAACACCAGGAACACACACAGAAGGGAAAATTAGAATTTGAAAGAGAACCAGAAAATGAAGAAAGTACACCCCAAGACCAATTTGAGGTACCAGCTCACTTTAAAAAATATGAAGTGGAGGAGAGAAAAATTGCTATTCAAATGCCTAAAAGAGAGGCACAGCCAGGAATAGCTTATGACAATAAAGAACAAACCAAGAAGATAGTGGTGACGTTGGAGGAAGGAGAAGAACGATGTACCTACATAGGACAGGATGTCTCATTAGAGGAAGAACAAGAATTAATTTGTCTCATAAGAGAATATCGGGATGTCTTTGCTTGGACCTACAAGGACTTGAAAGGGGTCGACCCTTCTATATGTGCGCATAGAATCCCCATGACATCCGAAGCCAAACCTTCTAAACAAAGACCATATACATACAATGATGTGTATTCAGCCAAGATAAAAGAGGAAATAGATAAGTTATTAGATGCTGGATTCATCTACGAAATTGAGCACACGGAATGGGTGTCACCTTTGGTGGTAGTACCAAAAAAGAATGGAAAGTTAAGAGTGTGCATCAATTTGAAGAAAGTGAATGCCGCAACCATAAGGGATAGTTACCCCTTACCAATCACTGATCATCTCTTGGAAAGGGTAGCAGGGAAGGAAGTTTATAGCTTTCTGGATGGCTTTTCAGGGTATAATCAGGTAGCTATTGCTCCTGAGGACCAACATAAAACAGCGTTCACAACTGAATGGGGAGTATACGCCTTTAGAGTCATGCCTTTTGGTCTGACTAATGCCCCAGCTACCTTCCAAAGATTGATGTGCCATGTGTTCAAGGAATTCCTAAGAAAAAGTATGGAGGTATACGTGGATGACCTTTGTACGTATTCAGCTATACGATCAGAGCACATCCCTAAACTTGAAAAGATTTTTGCTAAATGTCGACAATATTGAGTATGCCTCAATCCTGAAAAATGTGTCTTCATGGTGCGACAAGGGAAAATCTTAGGGCATATTGTCTCTAAAAATGGAATCTCAACTGACGAAGACAAAATTAAAATAATTCTGGATTTACCAAGACCTAAGAATGCTAAAGAAGTTCAAGCGTTTATGGGACATTGTGGATACTATCAAAGATTTATACATATGTACGCCATAATTGCTAGACCTCTTTATGCATTATTGACTTTATTTAATTGGACCGAAGAATGCGAGAGAGCCTTCAATGAGTTAAAGAATCGATTGAGTTCAGCACCAATCCTTCGAGTCCCTAACTGGAATAAACCATTTCACATTCATGTGGATGCATCCAAGTTTGCCATTGGTTGCATCTTAGCGCAACCTGCTGACACAGGAAAATTAGACCACCCTATAGCCTACGCTAGTAGACAACTAAATCAAGCAGAACGCAATTACACTACCACGGAGAGAGAAGGCTTAGGGATGGTATATGCAGTCAAGAAATTCAGACATTACTTACTGGCAAACAAATTCAAATTCTTCATTGATCATCAAGCCCTATTGTACTTAGTCAACAAGCCTTGCAATACCGGACGACTAGTGCGATGGTTTTTATTGCTAATGGAATTTGATTTTGAGGTAATAGTCAAGAAAGGCAACACCCACATAAGAGCAGATCACTTATCTCGTATGACCCATGGAGAACCACCCATAGGAGTACCTGATGACCTACCAGATACTTATCTTTTTAACTTGGAAGTATGTCCTCAGTGGGCAGAAAAATTGGTCCCGATACTTACACATGGACCTAAAGATGGGATCACGCCAAACCAAACGCAAGATCTATGGAAGACTAAAAACCTTCATATCATAGCAGGAAGTTTGTATCACCAGGATTCAAACGGATTGTTAATGAGATGTGTGGAAGAAGAGGAACAAGGAATGTGGCTTCAGAAAGCACATGTAAACCAATGGAAAACTCATTTGAATGCAAATGGAACGTGGCAAACACTCCAGAGATTTGGCGTATATTGGCCAACCATGCAAAGAGACTCACATGACTATGTATCGGCATGCCAAATCTGTCAAGAACAAAATCCAGAAGAGAACTCAACTCTATGCTATTCCACAGTAGCACCGGGATGGAGCATGCCTCTGGTGAAGTTCTTAAAAACTAGGGAATACCCCGAAGGAGCCACTATGGCAAGGAAACGTGCACTGGTAGAACAAAGTAAGGAGTATGCCATTATAGGAAAACAACTTTTTAAGCGAGGGAAAGATAACCAGTTACGAATGTGCATTCACGAAAACGAATATCTTTCTGTTCTAGAGATGGCACATACAGGAGCTGCAGGAGGGCACTTCTCTGCTGATAAAACAGCAAAAATGATCCTCTTTGCGGGAATGTGGTGGCCAACTCTACATCAAGATACGGTAACATATGTACAACGTTGTGATACTTGTCAACGAACAAAATATCCAATTAGAAGAGATGAGATGCCACTGAGACCCATGATGAGTGCCAGAGCTTTCACAAAATGGGGAATAGACTTCATAGGACCTATTAGTCCACCTGCGAAAGGATCCCATGCTGAGTACATAATTGTAGCCACCGACTATCTGACCAAATGGGTTGAAGCAAAAGCAACCAAGAAAAATGACGCAAGAACAACAGCCAAGTTTCTCTTCGAGAACATTTTCACTAGATTTGGACTACCAATTGAAATTGTGAGTGATAGAGGCACGCACTTTGTAAATGAAGTGATAGAAGCTTTATTGAATGAATTCTTGGTAATTCATAAGAAATCAGCTCCTTATCACCCACAAGCCAATGGACAAGCCGAAAGTTCTAATAAAATCTTGTGTACCGTTCTCACCAAAATTGTCAACCATGGTAGATCAGATTGGGATAAGCAGTTACATCATGCTTTATGGGCATTTCGAGTAGCCTATAAAACAGCTATAGGCACTACGCCTTTTAACTTAGTCTATGGACAGAATGCTATTTTGCCAATTGATTTCTTAATTCCCACTCTGAGAGTAGCAACTACTTATGAGTGGACAGGACATGAACTATCAGCTCAATTGGATCAAATAGAAAAGCTTCACGAAACTAGGTTACAAGCAGTAGCAGGCATTTATGCTGCTAAACGAAGACAGAAAGCCTACTTTGATGCGCACATTAAGGAGAAAAATTTGAAGGAAGGAGATTTAGTTTTGGTATACACCTTGAAACAACATGCTAAGAAGTTACAGAAGAGAGGATATGGCCCCTTAATCATTAATCGAATATCTACAAGTGGAGCCATCAACTTGGCAACCTTGGATGGGGACATATTACCAAACTATATCAGCGGATGTAGAGTAAAAAAATACCTAGAACCATTGACCGAAGAAACAATGTCTCGATTAATCAAAGGCAAGAACAAACGCATAGAAGACGAAAGGATACGGGAGGAAGCGAGACAAGAAGCATTGGAAAGAATAAAGAAACGGAAAGAGTGGATGAGAGAGCGAGATGAGAGATATCGATTAGGAGAAGAACTCATCCCGATGGCTAATTTTAGAGCCACTCAAAGCCTAGGATCGCAGAGAACGCAACCATATTTAAATTTGGGAGCAGGAAAAACTGAGTATCACTTGGTGAATGCTCTCATTGACACAGGAGCCGCTGTAAGTTGTATCACACTTTCTTTGACACAAAAATTCCATGAGGAAATACGCCCATCAATGGCACAGTTGATAGGAATAGGAGGAACGATTACTCAATGCATAGGTGAGATCACCTTATCCTTACATCTTGGCAACAACACTATGGAACAAAAGCTCTTAGTGTGTCATGATCAAGATCTACTTGAGGAGATAGTGTTAGGACAAGACTGGATTTACGAATACGAGGTGACCATTCAATTGGCGTTAGGATACATCTCAGCCAGGATAGGACATCGTGAAGTATTTAGTTTGCTAGATGAACGACCAATTAAATCCGCGAGCATAGAGCAAACAGTTCATTCTAATGAACAAAGTCCTGAATGTATGATCACTAGCACTATAGAAATACCTCCGCCAAGTACTATATGTGATGACACAGTGAATTCTGCTTGCACATGTCATGAGAGTGTCAATCAATCTGATTCTGTGGCTAATACAGAATTTGATAACAGATTTTTCTTGATCCTTGGCACAAACAAAGCATTTGACAAAGTGAAAGAACTACCATCAGTAGTAGTTAAAATGATCTTACCAACTCCCATAACATGATAGGAGGATTTGTTGGTGCAAGTAACAGTATTCCATGTAGGGGCAGGCACGAGTGAAGAGAAGAAACTACGTTGTGAGGTAATATGTTTCGTTGCTCCACCATCAAAGTACCAAACATCTGAGTCTACTCAGACATGCACTGCTCATGAGAAGATGGGTCAAAATTGCAAACAGTAGTAAACGCCCATTCTTCATCCTACACAAGGTTAGCAGACTCTGTTTTTGGTGTAGAGGCCTTTGCAACAACCATTCCAACCTCTTTCTTCTTTGCCCCTTTAGCAGACAATTTTAGAAAGCTCTTGATGACATGATCATTTGCTTTACAGTATTTGCAAAACAATTTCTGCTTTTTTGATTTCTTCTCATCTTTGTCTTCCTTCTTCGAATGTGCAGCATTTGCAGATTTCTACTTACTAGTAGAAGAGCTCCATTTACCTTTGCCCTTCTGACTAGCCAGGAAAGCTTGATCTGCAACATGCATAATAGACCTGTTCTGCCTAGATTGTTCTTCTTGCAACAGAACAGAGACTAAATCCTCAAATGACAAGGCATTTGGATTACCTTTCATCATCAAACGAAGAGTAGAAGCAAAACTTTGATATGAGTCGGGAAGACCATTCAGAAAAGTCTGCACAACTGAGCTATCTGGTATAACTTCATCAGCAGAAATCAATTTTTCTTTCAAATCCTTCATCTTTGTGAGAAGATTGTCCATCGAATCACCTTCATTCATGTGCTCACTCTCCAATTGTTTTCGGAGGTAAGCAACAGGAGCCTCATTCCTAGCCTGGTACAATGTGGTAAGTGTATCCCAAGCATCCTTAGTTGTTATGCAAGAGTGAATGTGAGGAATAATGGCACATTTGATAGAGAAAGCTATCAATGCATGTGCTTGAGCATCTTTGCCATCCCAACAAATTTTCTCTGCAATAGGTGCAACATAATCAATAGCACAAACATGAATCTATAGAATATCATCATCTTCGACACCATCTCCATCAGCTCCAGCACGTGTGTTTGTAGTACCTATATTCACAAGTGTAACAAGATGTCTTTCAACACCCTTCACAATATTCCATAGTCCTTTTGCAACCAATACATGATGCATCATATAAGCCCATAATTGGTGGTTGGTACCATCCAACTTATCCTCAACAACCAACATATGGAATACATCATTGCTTTTAGCCATGGTCGGTGACTAAAATACCTTGATGCAAAAAATTGATTGTATCTCAAAAAGTTGAACAAGACTACGTAGATGAATTCTCCTAAACCTGTAGCAGACTTTGAGACACTTATAATGGAAAACCAAATCTAGTATATACCTTTGGTACAAAAAGACAAAATAGCGTGCACAAGCACTACAATCAGAGAGGTGTAGACAACACCCTAGATGAAGCGGAGACCTCCTCCGATACCAGTTCTTGGAGTTAAACATATGCGAAATCATGCGAACAACACAAGGAAGAAGAAGAAGCTTGGAGCACAACACACAATGTTGAATGTATTACCACTAGAATGTACAACGATAAGTAGTCCATTAGGGCAATAGGCATATATACAAGCCAGGGGGAAAAAACCTCCTAAAGAGGAAAAAAAGTGCCCCGGTGGTCGTAGAGTGTTCACACACATCACTACCTAAATATATCAACAAAGTGGGAGTAGGAATTAAGGGAGCTCTAGAAACTTTTGCAGAAATACAAGGGGGAAAAGTAGGTCTTGGAGATAGTTGAATGCAAGTGGTCTATCAAAAATACTAAGTCTAAATCTTGATCTAATTGTGGGATTTTTATAGGTGTATTAAGAGCATTCAAAGGAGTTCAAAGCAAGGCAAAGTGCAGCACAAAGCAAGGATTGTGGAGCACAATTATTGGACATCAAAGCATTTTTTCAGAGCATCAGACTTGAGGTTGGAATCATTCTTAACCCCCTGAGTCAATTCTTAGCTTAAGCTAAATACAACTAGTGATATTGATTAATTAGGGTGATAATAAGCACGACATAAGTCCAAGAAAACCTAGAATAAGTAATTTTTACAAAAGAACTTTGCAAAACAATTGTAGTTGGGAAATTGGGAGTAATAAAAGAAGCTTATGAACCTAAGACTAGGTAGACACTTAGGCCAAGATAGAAAAAGCATCAGATAATCTGACGCTGGTGTAAATCACACAGCTAGGTCATGGGCACAATAACTGAGTGATTATCCCTATGTATTAAGCTTGGAAACAAGTGATTCAAAAATGTCTTTTAGCATGAAAAGACTTGAAGGTAGCTCAGGCAATTTCTATTTACAAACACTAGAATTTCCCTATAAGATGCAACTGGAATATATAAGGACCAAGCAATTAGGTGCATGCATTTATGAGGATGGTTTGAGGCGATCAGTTGTCCAACCCAAAAATACTGATCAACCCTTTTGACTTGAACACCTAGTGGTTAAATTCGAAGATGGTTCTTACATTGATAATCAGGAACCATTTACGTGGTTACTAGCTTACCAGATAGGACAAATGAGTTTGGAAATATCATTCCTGAGAACGAGATAAGAGACGTAGAGAAAGGAGGCCTAGGACAAGAACCCAAGACTCCTCGCGAAAACTCGGTCTTAACCAGAATACTCACACCAGAATGGATTCCCCAGGATAACAAAAGCATAGAATTGTTCTAGAATAGGGAGATAGATGAAACTTTTTGTAGGTTTAAGACTGATCAACCTAGCAGAGCAAGAAATGTGATGATATATGAATTTAAAGATCCTCATACCCCTAGAAAAGTGATCTATTTAGACAACACATCGGAGAGAGTATTCATGATATCATCGGAGAGAGTATTCGTGCTTGGTCTTTATCTTCAATCTTCATGAACATCATGCAATCCAATCATTGCTTTAAACCTGCAAAGTTTTGTACCATCTAATGCTTTAGTCAACAAATCTGCACATTGCATGTTAGTTGATACATAAGCTAGCTGAATATCCTTGCTTAATAATTTCTAGCTGACATAATGATAGTGGACCTCTATATGCTTGGTCCTAGCATGATAAATAGAATTACCTGTAAGTATGATATCATCAACATATACACATAGGTATACTACCTCTGAATTACTTCTCTTAATGAATAGAGAAGTATCTACTTTTTATGACAAAACCTTGGTCGTGAAGATATGTGGTCAGCCTATGGTTCCATGCCCTAGGTGCCTGCTTCAATCCATAAAGAGCTTTATTCAATTTGCATACATATGTTATCTTATTTGGATCCTCATAGCCAGGAGGTTGTGACATGTACACCTCCTCTGAAATCGAGCCATTTAGGAATGCATTGTTTACATCCAACTCATACATGTTCCAATTCTTTGATGCAACCACACTTACCAATACCCTGATGGTTGGCATTTTGGCCACAAGTGAGAAGGTTTACTCATAATCAATGCCTTGGGTTTGTGCAAAACCCTTAGCCACAAGTCTGGCTTTGTACCTGCTTATTGACCCATCAGAATTTCTTTTTATCTTATAGATTCTAGAACCAATTACCTTCATAGACTCCTTCTTTGGTACAAGTGCCCAAGTGTCACTTTCCTTGAGTGCTTCAATCTCCTCATCCATAGCTTCCTTCCATTTTTCCTTAGTCTTAGCTTCTTCATATGATGTTGATTCTTCAATTGACAAATCTTTCACAAGATAAACAAAGTGCTTAGTAACAAGAGAGATGTCATACCCATATTTGATTGGTTTCTTGATCTCCCTTTGTGATCTTCTGATTGCTTGATTAGAGGATTCAGGTATATCCTTTAATTTCTTCATCTTGAGTTTACCTTTGGATTTCCATGCCTTGAAATCTTCAAGATTGATGATGTATTCATCATCTCAATTGGTGTCTTCATTCTGAGTATGTTCCTCCCTAGTAAGTGTTAGCGGCCGCCGGATTGGGAATATGTAACTGAATCTTGTTCGCATGAGTGAAAAGCTATTACAAACAGTTGTAAAAAAGTTATATAAATCAAAGAAAGGCGCGCCAGTGACGGTTCCATGATGGATCACCAGATTGTCTGTCTGTGTGACTGAGCGGGTTGTTACTATAGTGTCTGTTTGCTTAATCTCCAGTATTCTGAATTCCATGTTCGTCTCTTGTCTTGTCTACCATCGGTAACTGTTTCTATGTGTTAAGTGGAGTAATCCATAGTACCTTGATGACCTTCTGAGTATTTTGTGTATTCTGTGCGCAGCTGTGTCTTGTTTTGTCTGTTCGGAGTTTGATCTAGTGTGACGATTCATCTGAGTGACTGAGCGGTGACGTTATTGTGTGCAGGGTTGGGTAATTTGAAGCATCTGTCTCGTTCTGTTGATTTGTTATCAAACTATTGTCTTAAGTGAATCGGCTGTGAATCTTTATTGCGTTTGTGGTGTTAGGGACTTGTATTGTGTTAGTACTCGTTCTGGGAATGTTCTGCCAGTTGTTTAGCAAAGTTTGTGAAACTGTGATAGTGTTCTATGGTATACGTTGGCTGAGCTACGACGAGAACTGTAAGTGTCAGGAAATCTTGATAGAGTTCTTAGCATCAGTATATTACTATATCTGAAGTGGTTATTTTGGGAACTAAGTACAGGGCCTCTGTCTAATAGACCCCTACCACTCCCAAGAACCCACTTAGGTGCTTAAATGCGTTTCTGACAGCTAGTCTCACGTTTAAGCGTTTAACACTAGCACCGTCTACGGGAAGGTGGCATCAAGATTACCGTTTATCTGTCGAAAGTGTTATCAAGATTGCCATTTATCTGTGGGAAGGTGGCAACAGAACAGATTGTTGCAAACCTATTGTGAAAACGTGACTGTAAATTTTTAATCGACAGTAACAGTACGTGATTAGTACAAAAGATGATACATGCTGGTTACTCGATCCGGTGAAACGTATCCAAAGAACCACCAGCCTGGGGTACTTAATTTACTAAGAACGACTCCGGGAGGTAGAAGTACAGCTAGACCTAACCCAGTTGTCAAGAAAGTAAAGAACGTTAATAGTGATTTCGGTCATATTCCGGTGGAACGTGTGACGCCTCTGGTAAATTCCGGTACTATTTCGGCACAGTCTGTCGAAGATATAGTAACTCCAGAATCTACCAGGACGCAGCCTGAAGTTAGTTTAACAACATTGGATAAAGATTCAAATCTGTTTATGACTAGAAACACTTTAGCCAAGGAAATTAGTGAAGGAGAAAAAACACCTTGTATTGGCGAAAATTCGACACATTCCGGTGATATTTCGGTAACAGTTGCTGAAAGATCGCAGTTTTTCGGCGACGGTTTACCCTTTCTCGATGAATCTTCAGCCCAGTCACTGCTATTGGGAGTAAGTTTCCCTACATTCGACATCAAGAAGGAAGGTAGCCTATTCGAAACCATATACTGAACAAGATTATCGAACCGGAAAGTGCACAGGCTGATACAGACTCCGACGGTTCAGATATTCTGCCTCGAAATATAGGAGATAGTCACCATACAACCATCAGCACGATGAATGAACAACAACAACAACTATGTCTACCCAGGCCGACTCCAACAGGAGTAACGTACACCAAATTTGGTGGATTCCCAGGATATGACCCAGATGCTCATGTACGCACGTTTGAGATAAGTTACGTAGTGCTCAATCATCCACCTGATCCGGCGTATAAGGCTATTGTTTTCCAATCGACATTGGTCAACGAAGCAGCTAGATGGCTTACAGAATATGATATTAACCATTTCGGCACTTATGAAGCAGTAAGAGATGCCTTTTTGCAGAGATTCAGGCTAAAGAAGAATCCAGCCAAAATTTTTGGCTACATGCAAAACAATAGACAGAAGATAAATCAAACAGTACAGGAATACGCCACGCTATTCAGGACTCATTTGAGGCAGTTACCACTAGCACATGCCAACCTACCGGATGACGTTATTACTCAATGGTTCGTCAATGGACTGACTCCACAACTTAAACAGATTATGATCATATGCTGTGTAGGAGCTATGACGCTAGATGCAGTGATCGCAATGGCTTTGTAGTTGGAAAACAAGGTTGGAGGATTTACAGAAGATCTAGAGTGGTTAAAAGCAAATAAAAATGTCGCCGAAGACCCGACCAGACAGATGTACTGCACCACATGCAAGAATTCAAGCCATACTAGTACCACTTGTGCACTTAATCAGTTGTTTTGTGCTATCTGTAACACTACCACACACACCATCGAAAACTGCACATATAACGCCAAAGTGTAGGGAACAACAACTGTCAATGCAATTATACAGGAACCAGGGCAGCCAGCAAATCATTATGTACCTCCGCAAATGAGAAACAACCAGCAACAAGGATATCGAAATTACAGAGGACAGAGAAATAATAACTACAATGCAAACCGCTGGCAGGCCGGACCACCACCGGAAAATCCCAATTTACCACCACTGCGCTGTCATTTCTGTGGCGAATTTGGTCACATTAGAAGATTTTGTAAGGATGCAGCTGAGTATGATCAGAGGAAGAAAGAACGTCAAAACCCAATGGCTAATATGGTACAAATCACACCAGTAGAAACGCACACTGCAGTGATTCAGACCCGATCCGGTAAATAACTACAACCAGCAAAAGAAATATTTGAACCATGCATACGCGAACAACAAAGGATGTACGATAAAGCTAGTCAATGGACCAGTGCAGAACCTCCAGTCTTCCCAGATCCTATTCCGGTGACCCAGACTCCGTTAACCAAGGAAGGAACATAACAATAGGATTTTAATTCAGTAGCAGGCACATCATCTTCAGCAGGCGCATCATCTTCAGAATCTGTGGAAAATACAACCCAATCACAAAAGGCTTGGGAAATTTTATCTAAGGCATCTATCACTCTTCCTCTGGGCCAATTACTTGCACTAGTACCGGGGGTTCGACAACAATTCCAATAGCAGTTCAGTCCTGTGCCTTCTTGTATTCCAGCAACGGCAACAGTGCAATCGGAACCTGATTCTACGGTCGATCGTTCAGTTCCTTTAATTACGGTATGGTATAAAAATCATAAAATCACACAGGTACTAATTGATGGAGGATCTGGTGTCAACATTGCTACTGCTGCACTGTGTAAAAAGTTAGGGTGGACCAACATCGAACCAGTTCAGTTTTTTGTCAGAATGGCCGACCAGTCAAGAGTCCATCCCGTAGGACTTGTACGAAATGTACCAATAACTTTACAAGGTACAACATTCAAAATGACCTTTGTCATACTAGAATTACCGGAATCCACCCTTGATTATAATCTCCTTTTCGACTGACCTTGGCTGAAGCACGCTAAGGTAATACAAGATTGGTCTACACAGGAACTCACTTTCAAAGATAATAATCATAAATACATTGTAAAATTAGATGCTATACAACCTTGCGAGTTGCATGCTAGACCGTATTTTGCAAAACCAGTCCATATGCTAGATGGGTTGTCAGATGATGAAGAAGAAGAGTTTTTAAAGAACAATATTGATTTGATCTCCTTAGGAACTTTGGATCTACAATCTGTTGTAGATAACTAGAATCCTTCAGTTTGTACGGTGTTGACTGTAACAGAAAAAGATATGAAAGAAGATAAGGCTACCATAGATGACGCTGATCTACAACAATTGTTTAAGCCAGCTGAGAATACAGAAAAGCCTAGACAATTTTATGTTCCAAAAGATCAACTGAACACTTACAATTTAGGTGATGAAGAAAATCCATGACCTGTTAAGATAAAAGAGATCTTGCCAGAATTATTTCAAGCAGATCTAATCCAACTACTTCGAGAATTTTCTGATGTATTTGCATGGGATTACAAAGACATGAAAGGTCTGGACCCGTGCATCTACCAACACAGGGTCATGCTGAAGCCAGAAGCAAGACCGATCAAGCAACCCAGCTACCGGATGAATCCAAACTATGCATCACAGGTAAAGGTAGAACTCGATAGGTTATTGAAGGTTGGATTCATTGTACCAGTAGAGCATGCTGAATGGATCTCACCAATTGTTATTGTGCCTAAAAAGAATAAGCAGTTACGAATATGTGTAGATTACCGGAAACTAAACGCATCTACGGTGCCGGATCCATTTCCGCTACCTTTTCTGGACACAATACTTGATAGAGTAGAAGGACATGAAATGTACTCATTCCTAGATGGATACAGTGGTTATAATCAAGTTAGAATGGCTAAATAGGATATACCGAAAACTGCCTTCATAACCAACTGGGGCGTGTTCGCATGTACTGTTATGTGGTTTGGCTTAAGAAATGCCCCTAGTACTTTTCAAAGACGCATGCAGGAAATATTCTCCTCGTACCTTACATCATTTATGCAAGTTTATCTTGATGATTTTTTGTTATTTGGCAAGATGGTAGCACACTTGTTCCATTTACGGTGTTGCTTTGAAAAGTGCAGAGAATACAGACTCTGTTTGAACCCAAACAAATCTGTGTTTGCGGTTTCATGTGGAAAGCTACTTGGCCACTTGTATCTGCACAAGGTATACAGGTGGATCCAGATAAAATTTCAGCTGTGTTAGAAGCTCCTGTGCCCACTACACCGAAGGAAGTAATGCACTTCATGGGCCAAGTAAGATGGCATGGACAACACTTACGATGGCTTGCTCACTTGGCAATACCACTGAACAGATTAATCACCAAGACTCCTCGACAGTTTGAGTGGACTCAGGAATGTCAGATAGCATTTGATCATTTAAAGTGTTTATTAACACTGGTTCCAATCTTACAGCCTCCTGACTGGGATCGCCCATTTCATGTATTTGTTGATGCTTCAGATATAGCAATAGGAAGAGTTCTAATGCAACAAACCGATAAGTGGTTCAGACTAGTGTACTATGCAAGTCGAAGATTAGCCCCTGCCGACAAAAATTACTCTGTAACAAAGAGAGAATGTCTAGGTCTAGTATATTATGTCAAGAAATTCAGACATTATTTGCTGGGCCGAAAATTTACTTTTCATGTAGATCATGCTGCACTTGTTTATCTGGTTCGGCAACAACATCTAGGAGGTCGATTAGCATGATGGGTCCTGCTTTTACAAGAGTTTGACTACGAAGTTATTCATCGACCAGGCAGTTCACATGCCTTAGTAGATTTTTTATCTCGCTTAGATTCCGGTGAAGCTCCGGTCGGTATAGATGACACAACACCGGCAATTTATGTCTCTGAACTAACTAATGATGAAATTACAAACCCACCTATGACATCTACATATTATGATCAGATCTTAACCTTCCTCACTGATGGATACCTTCCTACTCAGACTTCTACGGCAATACGCAGAAAAATTTCAATTTTCAGTCGCCGATTTCGGTTGATTGCTGGGGAATTATACCATATAGATCACACTGGAGTTTTACTTTGTTGTATTCCACCACATAAAGTTAACTCAGTCATTAATTTGGCTCACTCAATTCCTTCCGGTGGCCATTTTGCTGCAGACTTAACACATCGAAAAATTCTGCAAAGTGGTCTCTGGTGGCCTACTATGTACAGGGATGTATCACAGTTTGTCAAACAATGTGATAGTTGTGAGAGATCTGGACAGCCCCTACAACGTCATCTTTTTCCTCTGCAACCTGTCTTGCCATTAGAGCCTTTTCAAAAGTGGGGTCTAGATTTCATTGGCCCTATTACACCACCAGCAATCCTCAGTAATAATCGTTATATTTTGACATG
Organism: Ceratopteris richardii; assembly: GCA_020310875.1. Lineage (NCBI taxonomy): Eukaryota > Viridiplantae > Streptophyta > Polypodiopsida > Polypodiales > Pteridaceae > Ceratopteris > Ceratopteris richardii. Next base: position 56,550,385 of record CM035441.1, on the reverse strand, counting down.
TATAGATTATGCTACCAGATGGGAAGAAGCCTGGGCTTTACGATCTGCTACAGCTGTTGCGGTAGCAAAGTGTCTGCTAACCGATGTCTTTCCACGTTTTGGTTTACCACTGGAACTTGTTACAGATCAAGGCACTCATTTTGTCAACAATTTAATGAAAGTACTCACATATTTGTTCCAGGTCACGCATAAGTTTAGTTCTCCTTATTATCCTCGTGCTAATGGTTTGGCTGAAAGTACAAACAAAACTTTGTTGAATATACTTCGGAAATTGATTATGGAAGCACCGGAAAGATGGGATCAACTGCTACCTGCAGTATTATGGGCATATCGGACTACATACAAGGTAACAACAGGATTAACCCCTTTCAAACTAGCTTACGGATTAGAAGCAATAGCACCGATGGAGATAGTTATACCAAGTTTACGAGTAGCAATCACCCAGAAACTGCTACCTGAAGGATCACTGTCATTTCGGTTGGATACACTCAGAGAATTAGACGAGCAACGATGGCACAATTTTTTGACTATGCAGGAAGTACAGCTAAGACAGGCTCGAACACATGATCGATATCTAAAGACTCCAATTTTTTCGGTGGGACAACTTGTACTCTTTTACAATGCAAATTTGAATCGCTCTGCTGGCAAATTCAAGTTACGATGGTTTGGTCCCTACCGAATTTCTGAACAAGTGGGCCCAGCAACTTTTCGGTTGACTACATTGATCGGAATCCCTCTTCTGAAAGTCATCAACGGCTCAAAGTTGCGGCCGTATCAACACACATCTAACCCACACTGAAACGTTTCACTTAGCCGCGTTTTTTTTGACGTTCTCTTTTCTTTATTTTCTTTTCTTTTTTGACATGCTTAATAAAATAAGTCTGTAGATATCCGTGTTTTGTTAACTAATTATGTCCACAGCCGCTCTGCCTTTGCCAGCTACTCACGTATGAACATCGAAGTTAAGAATTATCATTTCAATACCGCGCGATGATTAGTCATCCTTGATTGCTCTCCACCACAACACATCTACTTAACCTTTTCTGTTTCGTCAAAAATCGCTATTGTGTTTGTGTGATTTGTGCTCTGTGTGCTTACCCTGTGCTTTGCGTGCTTGTGTTTGTTGTCTTGTCTGTGCCATGGAAGCTTTGGCTAACTACGCCGCCTTCCGTGATGGACTCCCTGCCGACGTAGGAGAGTTCCTGCGCATTCGTGGGCTTAACAACTTCGCTGAACTGCCTTGGCATTCAGTGGAGTCCCACCCATTCTTCGCCCAGATAATCTCCACCATCGCCAACACACCTGCTACAGAGGAGAGTTGGCCAATCACCTCCCTACCATCCCGTACATTGATCACTTTCCAAACCTTCGCTGAGTCATTTCGGCTCCCTTCGCAAGGTCGACAAAATGGCCCAAACCTCACTGTAGCAACCATGATACAATTGTTCCCTAGGTATTCATCAAACGAATACACGATTCTGTGTCGACCGGAACCAGAGAGATCCGCCCTTCAGTTTTTAGTAGCAATCCTAAACCTCCAGAAGCGAACTTACGGCATATCTCGCCCCTTCTACTCAGCCATAGACTTAGCTTCTCGAGAACCAGTGAATTTTGCCTCATACTTTTTCCACCGCATTCACAAGGAATGCATAGCAATAATCAAACAGGTGAACAAGGGACGCACGCCAAGGTCTAGATTGCCGCATATACTATCCTTCCTTTTTCCGGCCATCCTTGCGGCACAACCACCACCCCGAGGGCCTGTTCTAAGACATGAGGAATCTGTACAGTTATGGGAAGATGAGGAAGAAGATGAAGAGGAGCTGAATCAACTCTTCAGACGAAAGAGAATCAGAATAAGTTCTTCTGAAAGTGAAGCCCAGGGATCAGCCGAAGGAAACAAAGGGAATGACAAAGAAGAAGAAAAGCAAGATGAAGACACATTCCATGATACCGCCACATCAATGTAGCACGAATCTTTTGCACAATCATCTTCTCAGGAGCAACAAGAACAGGAAAATCGGACTGAAGCCGACACAACTTCTACAGAAGAGGCATCCCAGCAACAATCTGAAGAAGAACAGTAGGCAGATCAAGAACAAGTTGCTAAAGAAGTACTCGAAGAGCTGCTTAAGGCAGTTGACTCCACAGCCGAAGATACTACACAACCCACCGAAAAGGTAATCACCGCAACTACTGTTCTTCCTATCCATCCACCCGAACCCCCAGCCGAACCCATTATCCCTATCCAACCCACCCACCCCAACGAAGCCATAGCCTCTTCTTCATCATCACCTAACTACTCTCCACCAAACTCCCAACAACTCCTCACGGCATCCTCGTCCCAACCTCTTCATCCTCCTCCACTCCCATCCATCCCCATATTCTCTGAGTTAGAATCAATGGGTCAGCTGCTAATCGCTTTATCACAACAACTGCTGCAACAATTGAAGCAAATCACAGACGCTGTTCGAGAAGACTTTCAACACAAATTGGAAGTAATGGAGGCAGATATCACTCCCCTCCAGGAGGAGTTACAGGTAGTAAAGGATGAAAACCATGCACTACATGCACAAATACAGCAATTACAGACCAACCTTCAAGAACACGAAAAAATTACAACTCAGCGAGATGAAGCCCTGGCAGCAGCAAAAGAGAAGGAGGAACTGCTGCTTGTTGCCGATGCAGAAATGATTAAACTAAATCTATTACTCAAGGATAAGGAGGATGCCAGAGTCGCATTAGGAAATCTACTGGAAGAAACCAGAGTGCAGCTAGATGAAGTGGTACAACAAGGCCAAGAACAATTTGAGCTGGCAGTGCAAAGAGCTGAAGAACTCCAGAAATGTAAGATACAATTCGACGAGGTAAATGATATTCTACGGCGAAAACTGACCAAGGAAGCTCAAACACAGAAACTGATAACAAATCTCCGACGAGAAAGGGATGCATATTCGCAAATGATACAGTTCCAAAACCAAGAGATCAAACGAAGAGAAAACCAGCTTGACAATCAAAAGGAAAGAGTACTCAATATGTAGAAGCAGGTTGCAGAAATGAAGATTTCAAGAGATGCGGCTTTATCCAATGATTTTTACCTTCAAGAGGCTTTTTTGAAGACTCAAGCAGAGATTTTGCTCACCGAAGCTATAGCCTTAAGTTCTGTTAGAGTAGATGCGCAGCTAGTAGAGCCAGAAACCCTCAAGCAAATACTAGAAACTCTAAAGAAAAAGATCGCCCGAACCTTTAAATTAGCTAGGAATATGTACTTAGAAGGTATTATCGATGAACAATAAGTTTTGTAAAACCTGCTGGTTCGAGTCCACCGTGCGTGCCAGAGTATTAGCGGCCGCCGGATTGGGAATATGTAACTGAATCTTGTTCGCACGAGTGAAAAGCTATTACAAATATTTGTAAAAAAGTTATATAAAGGATTGTAGAACCTGTAACCATTGATTTAGATCATATCCAATGAAGATGCACTTCTCTGCCTTAGGGTCTAGTTTACCTCTTATCTAAGAAGGGATATGCACATATGCTACACATCCAAAGATCCTGCAATGATCAAGTGAAGGTCTTCTACCATGCCCTGCTTCATATGGGGTCATCCCATCAAGAGATTTTGATGGAAACCTGTTTACCAAATACGTGGTAGTAGATACACTCTCTGCCCACAAATAGTTAGGTAATTTTTTCTCATTTAACATTGACCTAGCTATTTCAACAATCAATCTATTTCTTCTTTCTCCTACTCCATTCTGCTCAGGAGTATACCTTGTGGTAATTTCTCTCTCAATTCCTCTATCCTGCAAGAATCCATCATAATCATTTGAGAAGTACTCACATCCTCCATCTGACCTTCGCCTTTTTAGATTTCTCCCTGTTTGATTCTCAACAAGTGCAAGATACTTTTTAAAACAACTGAATACTTCATCTTTGTGTTTTATAAAGTACAATACAGTCCACCTACTGTAATCATCAATGAAAGATACATAACACCTTGATCCAGAGATTGAGGGATCCTTGCTTGGTCCCCATACATCTGTATGAAGAAGTTCTAGGTAGTCCTCATGCATGTAGCCTTTCCTTGAGAAGGGTAACATGTGAGACTTTCCAAACTGACAAGCACCATACTTATAAATCATGTGTTGCTTGGATACATTAGGTGTCCCAAGCACACATTGATCTCTAAATATTTGTTTCAAGGTTCTTTCATCTACATGCCCTAATCTTTTGTGCCAAATTTCAAGCTCAGATAATGTTTGATCTTTATAACTGTAAAGTGCAATGTTCCTTGTATCCTCAAGTTCAAAAGTAAAAAGTCTACTTGTCTTTTTTCCTTTGGCTATTCTCTTGAACCCATGCTTGGGATCCTCCACAAATGCTCCATATTGGTTGAATCTAACCTGCAAACCCTTTTCCACAATCTGTCCAACACTCATCAAATTCTTGGTAATAGTTGGTACATATAGAACCCTACTCGACAAGTTCTTGTTTCCATCAGAGGTCTTAACATTTCCAAGTTTAATCACTGAGTGCTTGGTGTCATCACTTGTTTGTACCTAATGCTTACCCTTTGGTTCCTCAAGGTTAGAGAGAAGAGCTACATTGCCTACCACATGATTTGAGTACCAAGAGTCAATGTAGAAGAGATGTTCATCATTTATACCTGGTTTTGAAGTCATGTTCATGATTAAAAGAGAGTCTTCTTGCTCCTCTGTGTGGTTGTTGTACTCCTTCCTGGATTTGTATCCTCCTTGGTAGTTGCTATTGTAGTTGTTATCGTAGTTGTTGTTGTATCCTTGGTGGTGATTGAATCTGCCTCTTGATCGTGTGTATTTTTTATATGCCAACCTCTCTGATTCTTGAAGTTCCTGAAACACTCATTTGTAGTATGATTTGATAATCCATAGATATTGCATGGTGAGGAGTTATAAGGTCTCCCCCTACCTTGCTTATCTCCTCTGCCCCTTCCTCTTCATGATCTACATCTCACTGCATAGTTGGCTTGGGAGGTATTTCCTTCATCTTCTATCTTCTTGTTCTTGCCTTTCTCTTTAGACTTATTCTTATCAGTGTATAGGGCAGAAGAGCTATTACCTCTTGATGAGACTCCATTCTTGTTGAGCTTGGCTTCATGGGTGTTAGAAGAAGCATTTTTTGAAGGGAAATTATTTGTAAAATGTCAAAAAATTGTAGAAGTATTTATGCAAATGATGTAAAAATGAGGAAGAGTCTTCCTCATGTAAATTAGAATCATATGTATTTTTTCTAGAATTTTTGGAAGCTCTTTGATAGCATATTTTTAGATTAGAAGGGAAAAGGACAAAAAATCAAGTGTGAAAAGGGACACTTGAAAATGTATAAAAGATAATTTCCTCTATTTTGAGAGGGTTGGTTGTATTATTTGTGCTATCCAAGCAAATTGAAGAGCTCTCCTTGCAGAAATTGTGTTTCTTCCTTTCAAGTACTATCTTTAGATCTGTTGAGTCTATTCTATGTGTATTCCATGGAATTTGTGAGCTACAATTGTGTATTTCTGATGAATGTGTATGAAGAGAGGTAATTCTTAGAGTAATGAGTGAGAAAGTGTTGAAGAATAAAGCTCGAGATGGAAATCATCAGTTTTCACAGAATCGCGATTGTCTTGTCTGAGGGTTACATGTATCATTTTTGAGATTTGACTTCATAATTGTGTTCTGCTAAGAAAATAACACACTTTAGGCACCAAGATCATTGAAAATGATTTAGTATTGCTCAGGATAATCAAAACCCTAGAAATTTCTCTTCATCTTCATCATTTCTCAGAAATCCAATCATTATCCTCTTATTCTTGGATTCCATTAACTAGAAGGGGTTGTGGTCTTTGTATACTTCCCGGATTGACAAATGTAAGATGTATTGTTGATCCTTTATGCTAAAATGATTGGAGAGGACAACTCCAAAGGGTAACAACAAACATTTTTTGGCACCGTTGCCGGGGAACAATGCAAAAGCTTCATTGAATTTTGGACCTTGCTGGATCTTCCATTGTTGATGGTATTGAACACATTGAAAAGGTACTATTCTTTTATCAAGAAAGGAAATATGAAAAGGTAGGTTTCTTTGTTTGCCTTTTGGGAAAAGGAAGCAAGAGTTAACCTTTTGAGATAAGGAAGTGATGAAATTCTTGCAAATTGATATTTGCTCATATCATTTTTAAGAGTAAAGTGCAGGTGTGTGACAAATTGAATCAAGAATGCTGAAGGGAAGGTAAAATGTGACTATCTTTTGCATTTGTAGAGTGCTTTTTGACCAAGTACCAAGCAAATTTGTTAATCTTGAAGAAGATAACATGATTGCATTGAGGAAAGTCAAGTAAAGTAGCTATATGCAAATAGTTAAGATCCATTGGTTTAGCCAAGGCAAAGCAATACTCTTGAGAAAAAATTTATTTGCATCTTGAAAAGAAAAATGTTTGAGTTTATCTTTGCATGAATTGATAATTGCACTTCTTAAACACATATTTCTTTGGAAAGCCTATTCCTAAAGTGATTAGATTGTAAGCATGGAAGAATATAACCAATCATGAAACAAAAGATCAATGGATCTCTAAACAAGAAACCCTAAAATAAGTGTTTACCTTGATTTAGAGCAAAATACTAAAAAAAATCATAAAATTCATTGAAAAATTCAAACAAATTTCCTTTTTTCTTAGATAGTTGGACTGGAGTATTGTTGTTAAAGTGCAGAAGAAAAAAATGGAAAAAATTCAGAAAATTGAAAGAAAATAAAAAATACCTAGAGTAGAAGTTGCTGTTTAAATTTCTTCAAAAAAGATTTTTTAAATAAGTGTTGATGGTGTATAATTGCAGGTGACAAGTGATCTGGAGTTGGTGAAGACCACTGAAGGGGACTAGGTGGAAAGAAAAGTCAAAAAGTGCAAAAAGTTGGAAGTTCAGGAAAAACACGATTCTCTTCACAGGATTGCGATTGTCTATAAGAAATAGAATCTGAATTATTTTGCACTTTTGGGTATTGAGGTAAGTGATGGTAAGTGGATTCATAAAGTTGAGGAATTAGAGAAAATCAAATTTCAGAAAATCAGTGAGAGTTGAGTATCAAGGGATTAAATTGAGAATTGGGTACAGAATCGCAATTTTCATCAACAGGATAAAGGGAGTAAATTTTGTTGGAAAGATGGGAATTGAGAATCAAAAGCCATAAAATTGTTAAGGAATAAGGGTCATACAGTGAAAAGTGAAAATTCTGAGAAATTCACACAAAATCGCGATTGTCTGAAGGCTATAAAAGCATGTAAATTCTGAAAAAATAGCTCATTTTGAGTAAGAGAGAGAGAGAGAACTAGAGAAAATTGGACAGAATCGCGACTTTCAGCAAAGACAAGTTTTCTGGAATTTTCTTGATCAAGCAAGCAAGGTAATAATCTTCCAATAAATTTTTTGCATTACTTCAAGTTTCATATGATGATTAGAGCACAGAAACACAGAAAATAGTAAAAAACACGAAATCGTGATTTTTAGGTTTTTTGAGTTTTAGTGAGAAAAAATGATAATTTTGTTTCAACTCTTTTATTGCATGTTAAAATTTTAATAAGGCGATTCTATTGGAGAAACAAAAACTTAAAAATCAAGAACCTCAAAAATTTTAAAAATCTTCACAGAATCCTGATTCTGTAGTCAAACACAAAATCGCGATTCTCTGAATTAAACACAAAAATATGATTCCCAGAATGCGATTTTCATAAGAAAATTGTGTTTTTAACAATTATGAGCAATCACGATTGTCTGGGAACAGAATCGTGAAAAACACGATTCTCTCCTCAGAATCGTGAAAAACACGATTCTCTCTACAGAGTCGTGAAAATCACGATTCTCTCCTCAGAATCCTGAAAATCACAATTCTCTCCACAGAATCGTGAAAAACACGATTCTCTCCACAAAATCGTGAAAAACACGATTCTCTCCTCAGAATCGTGAAAATCACGATTCTCTCCACAGAATCGTGAGAATCACAATTCTCTCCACAGAATCGTGAAAATCACGATTCTCTCCACAGAATCGTGAGAATCACGATTCTCTCCAAAGAATCGTGAAAAACACAATTCTCTCCAAAGAATCGTGAAAATCACGACTCTCTCCTCAGAATCGTGAAAAACACGATTCTTTCCACAGAGTCATGAAAAACACGATTCTCTTCCACAAGATCTTGGAAAATTAAGAATATCCAAAAAATAGTGAAAAAGACAATTCTTTTTCACAAAATTGTGAAGAAATCTAGAAGTTTCTCAAGATCATAGAAAAGACAATTCTATTCACAGAATCGTGGAAAACACGATTCTCTCCACAGAATCGTGGAAAACACGATTCTATCCACAGAATTGTGAAAAACACGATTCTCTCCACAAGATTGTGAGTAAGTTGGATGATTTTGAGATCTGGTAATAAATTGATCACACCTTCTAAACAAGATCTAAAAAGGAAGGAAATAGAGCCAGCAATAGGAGACTTACAAGAAAAAGATTTAGGGTAGGAAAACAACATGGAAAACCTAAATGAAACCAATGAACCCTCTGAAAATGGTGATTATAGAAATATTCTCAAATATATGTATACAAATAGGTTTGGAACCTATGTGTATCAGGATGGGATGCATAAGTTTCTCATAAGGCTGAGAAACTTAGAAGTACCCCTGAATATAACACCAGTGGCACAATTTAAGGATGGCAAATATGAGGATAGACAGGGATGTGTATACATCTTCTCACAAGATCCAGAAAATTCTAATGATTTAGGGCAGTGTGTAGACAAGAGACCTTGGGAACAAAACCTAGGGCAACCAGACTTGCCAAGACAAAATGAAACTCACAATAATATTGAACAACAACAAGGTAGGAGAATACATACTTCCCCAAATCCTTTTGAAAGAGAAGCAGAAGGACTGAATGATTTTCCATTTAGAAGGAGACATCAGTGGAAAAATCAGGGAAGAATTCTTAGGCCCTATCAAGTAGCTAAATGCATGAAGAATCAATATGAAGGATATTCTGATCCTCATGCTCATGCTGCAGAATTCAGACAATTAATTAGGGCAGAAGAAGTTGAGGATTATAAAGTCCAATTTGAAGCATTTGGTCTAACCCTAATGGGACTTGCACTATCTTGGTTCATTCCCTTGAGAAAGGAGATGTATCCAGATATTGAATCCTTCCTTGAAGCTTTCATAGGGGAATTCTCAAAAACTGGAATAAAACATAGTACAGCTACCTTGATACATAGCTTTAAACAACAAAAAAAATGAAAATGTCAGAGAAGCAGCATGGAGATTCAAGCAATATATTGATAGATGCCCTAGAGAGGAGGTACCATCCATGGCAATGCAAGTATCTCTATTTATAGAAGGACTGAGAAGTGCCCAATTAAGAACCCTAGTGTATTATAGGAGATGCCCTGACCTAGGAGCATGTGTGAAAGAGGCAATAGATTTGGAGGATAAGAGAGGACAAGATCTCCTAGCATTTGATCAACCTAGAACAAATGAAGATAAAATCCCACCAGCAGAAGAATTGGCACAAGCCATTGCTAAAGCCCTAGAAGTTAGTACCAAAACAAATTTGATAAACACCAGGATAGCAACGAATAAAAAATGTTATAATTGTGGAGAAAATCATTTGGTACAACAATGTCCATATCAAAAACCACAACATTTGCAAGATAGAAAAACACTCAAATATTGTACACTAGAAAGAAAATGGACAAACCATACCAGAGAAGAATGCTTCTACAATAAACAACCCATTAAGGAAAGAGAATATGTGAATCAACATAATTCACAAAGAGAATCTGGATTTTTTGAGCAACCAAGACCTGTACTTGGGCAACAACCACCATTACCAACAAATGTGGTACCAGTCAAATACACACCAATAGAAGAAGAAAGCTCAAAACTAAGATCATCATATAGAGAAGATTGTCATTGGAATGAAGGAAATCAGGAAGAGTGGGAAGGATATGAGCTGAGAGAACCAGGACTGCAAGCCCTAGATTTGGGAAATGGGAGAATTGAAATGGATACAGCCACATTCATGTACATAACCAATAATTACATGTCCAATCAGAAACCTCAGTTCAAAGGGAGTCAAAAAATAACTTGTTATAGATGTGGAGGGGAATTTTTCATTAGAGACATCCACAACCTCCTACACTAAGGATAGAAGGAGCTTATTGCAAGGATTGTGGCAGGGAACACCTAATAAAGGATTGTCCAAGAAACCCTCAGAAACAACAGAACACATATAATAACATACCATTAAAAACAGTCAACATAATGGAGCAAGAAGAATTGAGTGACCATGATCAAGTAAATGTAAATGTTATAACAAGAGCACAAGCTAAACAACAGGAAACAACTAAGGAACAAAAGAAGAATTCATTTCCAAAGGAAAAGAAAAATAGACAAAAAGGGAGATGGGAGAAAAAAATTAGAATGGGAAAAAATTTGGAAGAAGAGATTATAGAACAGTCAAACAATAGTCAACCTCAGAATAAACCAACTCAGAAAGAGGCAAAAAATTCACAAAGTTTGGAAACTTTGATAAGAGCATACAAGGGAAGAATTCAAGAGGGACCAAATCCTATAGACCATGTAATGGCTTACCCTACGCCAGATTTAGAGCATGAAAGAATGCAAAGATGCAAACAAATCATACAAGAAACACAACTTAAAATGAGGGAACCTAACAATTGTCTAACAACAGTTGGGGAAGAAAATGCAACAGAAACAAGGAAAACTATTGATCTGGAAGATAATGCACAAATAACCTTCCAAATCAATATAGACAAGCAATGTACAATTTTATACCACACCACAATGGAAGAATTAGTAAAACAAAATCCTCACTTGGAACACAATATGAAAAAGTGGGAAGCAATACTAGAGGATTTTGATCCACAACAACAAGAATTGGAGGAATTGTTGTAAATTCCTATTGATAAAATAGGAGGATATTGTGAAGGAGAAGAAGGGAACTCAACTCTGAGAATACAATTTGGTAAAAATCAGGCCAAAGCTATATTGGATAGTGGATCAGGTGTGGCTATCATGACTAAAAAAACTTGGGAAAGATGGGGAAAAAATGAATTAGTACCCACTAAAATGAGATTACAACTTGCAGATGGACACATAGAAAACCCCCTAGGAATATGGGAAAAGGTGATTGTGGAAATATGTGGAATAGAAATAGAGCATACTTTTGCCATAGTTGAATTTCCACAATCCACTTCATATGAAATCATCCTAGGAAGACCATTTATGAGACAAATGCAAATTGTGCAAGATTGGGGTAATGATTGCCTATATCTTCAAAGTAAAGAAAGGATAACTAGAGTGAATTTAAGAAATGGTCAATATTGTGACATGTCCCCTCAAGAATGGTTCAAAATACATCAAGATCAAGAATTAAGTGAAGAATCAGAGATTGAAGATCGGAATGAAACAGAATCATCAATATGGAAATGCAATGTGATAAGGAACCTCACAGATAGAAAAAGAAGGTTAAGAAAAGAAGATTGTGTAGAAGAAAGAAAATTACAGGATGAGAGCTATATACCACAAAAATTCAAAGATGAAGAATTTGAGCCTTATGGTTGGAATCAGATTTTGACCACCATGGATCTAGCTAATGATGAGTATGTGGGAGTGAAATTCCAAAATGAAGAAGGATATGATATCTTTCACATAGGAATACAAATGATAAAGGTATCAAAAACAGAAGAGGACCAGGAGGAAGAAATGATATTGAAAAATGGTAAAACATAATATTTGGAAGAAGTAAAAGCTATAGATGCAATAAAAGACAAAATCTCAGGCAAATATAGAAAGAACAAACACAAGGAAATAGAAAAAGATCAAGAGGATGAAAAAAATAAGAAAATGACAAACAAAGATCAACAGTTTGATGTACCTGCAAATTTCAAGACTTATGAAGTGGAAGACAGACTACTTCTAAAAATGAAACCAAAAAGAGAGAAGAAAAAAGGAGAGGCATATGACAATGAAGAACAAACTAAGAAGGTAATGATCACCCAGGAGGAAGGGGAAGAAAGACATATTGTAATAGCAGATGACATGACAAATCAAGAGGAGGAAGCATTAAGGAATTTGGCCAGAAATTATAGGGATGTGTTTGCTTACAGTTACAAGGATTTGAAAGGAATTGACCCCAAAATCTGTGAACATAAGATTCCTATTACACCGGATGCAAAACCTAGCAAACAAAGACACTACACATTCAATGACAAATACTCTGCCAAAATAAAGGAAGAAATTGAAAAGCTGCTAGCTGCCAATTTCATCTATGAGATTGAGTATACAGAATGGATATCTCCTATAGTTGTAGTACCAAAAAAGAATGGGAAACTTAGGGTATGCATTAACTTGAAAAAGGTGAATGCTGCAACTATAAGGGATAGCTACCCATTGCCCATAACAGACCATCTTTTGGAAAGAGTTGCGGGTAAGGAGGTCTATAGTTTTTTGGATGGTTTTTCAGGATACAATCAGGTACCCATAGCCTTGGAAGACCAACATAAAATTGCCTTTTCTACAGAATGGGGAATTTATGCTTTTAGGGTTATGCCTTTTGGTTTAACTAATGCCCCAGCAACTTTTCAAAGACTAATGTGTCTCATATTCAAGGAATTCCTTAGAAATATCATGGAAATTTATGTGGATGATCTTTGCACTTTTTCATTAAAAAGACAAGATCATTTGAAGGATCTGGAAAATATATTCAGAAAATGTAGAACATACAGAGTATGTTTAAATCCAAAAAAATGTGTGTTCTTTGTGAGGCAAGGGAGAATGTTGGGTCATATAGTTTCTAGAAATGAAATTTCAACAGATGAAAGAAAAATTAAGGCCATAGTGGAACTTCCAAGACCAACAAATGTAAAGGAACTTCAAACTTTCATGGGACATTGCGGGTATTATAGAAAATTTGTACACAAGTTTGCTTGCATTGCAAAACCTTTGTATGCCTTAATCACAAAATTTGAGTGGACCAAAGAGTGTGACCAAGCTTTTGAGACTCTAAAAACTTGTTTGGTAATGGCACCAATTCTAAAAACCCCACAATGGGATAAAATTTTCCATGTCCATGTGGATGCTTCAAATTATGCTTTGGGATGTGTGTTAGCACAACCAATAGAAGGGAGCAAATTAGACTTTCCAGTTGCTTATGCTAGTAGGCAACTGAATTCAGCAGAGAAAAATTACACAACCACTGAGAGGGAAGGGTTGGGAATGATATTTGTTGTGAAAAAATACAGACATTACCTTTTGGCCAACAAGTTTAAATTCTTTGTGGATCACCAAGCTTTACTCTACCTAGTAAACAAACCTTGTCACACTGGTAGGATAGTCAGATGGTTTCTTCTATTGATGGAGTTTGAGTTTGAGGTAGTGGTCAGACAAGGAAAGACTCATTTGAGAGCAGACCATTTGTCCAGGATCCAAGCTAAAGAGCCAAGTTCATCTTTAGATGATGACTTGCCAGATACATATATGATCAAAGTAGAAAGTATTCCTGAATGGGCCATGACTTTAGTACCTTTGCTAACCATGGGACCTTGCAGAACATTTGGAAACAACATACATTAAGCTAGTGATTCCAAGTGGAATCACTTGAAATGATCAAATATGCACACAGAAAGCAATTTAGCAAATTAATCATTACCCCCGATTTTTTAGGACCTCGACAGGTATTGACCAGTGAGTGCTTTGATGCTAATTTCTCTGAATTTGCTGAATGGATTTGCTTCAAACTTTTTCAGCATGTAGATAACTTGGAGATGATTCCAAAAAGCTATAGATCATTGAATTTGGTGGAGAAATGAGTGAGATATGAGCAGCACAAGTTGACAAAAGAGAATAACTATAACAGAGATGTCATAGATGAACAATGTAAGTATATTGTATTAATGAACAATGTTGTACAATGTCATAGGCTTGGTAATCATAGCCTTATGATGAAGAATGATGTAGGTTACAATGTAAGCCTTACACACATATAGAGTGAAAATGGAAAGCTTGGGATATGACCACTCTCACCACGACTTTTTCATAGGATTTTATATAAGTGTTCCACTCAACTTTGAATTTGAATTCAAATTTTGGCTCTCTCTAAAAGGTATTCTAGGAGATATTCTCTCAATGTGGTTGTTGCTTTCCAACTAATCAAGTCCACGAATTTTTGTAGGTAGTTACAAATATTCTCAAGTCAAAAGATGACTTTTACAAGAGTAAATAAGTAATCCTCCACTAGCAATGGTTTCCATGAAACTTCATATGTGTATGAGCTACAAGCCAAATGTGAGGGCTTGGAATTTGCACCAACAACCATTTCCAAGAGTTATGGAGAGTTATTAATTTCATTGATGTATCAAAAAGCATCAATGAAAGATATATTACGTTTCGTGGTATTGTGGCTTGGACTATTCACAATTTTCCAGAGATTGGTGTTTGTTCAGATATTGATGTAATTTTTTTATTCAATATGCACACAAATAAATGTGAGTTAATCTAATTATATTTTTATCGTTTTCATAATGTAGGAATATCTAAGGGTTATAAAGCTTGTCCATATTGTGGAGATTGGTTGAGATCAATCTATAGTAAGAATCTCAACAAAAATATTTATCTTTGACATCGAAAATTCTTTCCTGATGATCATCCATTAAGATCTAAAAGAGAAGCGATACATTTTAATGGAAAAGTTGAAACAGGTTAGTGTCCAAAACCTATGATGCCTATGGATTGGTATAAAAAATGGACAGATGGATGTTTGATAGATCTTGAATCAGAAATCTTCAGTGAGGATGAAAATGAGTATGTGAAGAGAGGTAAAGGAAAATTGGCACTCGCAGAGAAGATATCAATATGGTATTCTTTGGAGTATTTGAAAGAGTTAAAACTATGTGATCTTCTTGATCCTATGCATATATTCAAAAATATTGGTTATTCAATATGGCAGTATCTTCTTGGACTAAAAGATACCATAGCATCAAGGAATGATATGAAAGATCAAAAGTCAAAACCAAAGTTATGGCTATTTTTTGATAGACATCGACAAGAAACAACTTATGCACCTACTCCTTGGGTACTTACGACAAAAGAGATACAGACTATCAACAATAGGATTCAATTGATTCGGACTCCTATAGGATATGGAGCATCTTTCTAGAACATGTTTACTATGGATGATAAGAGCTTATTTGGGTTAAAGTCCCATGATTGGTATAACTTTTTGAAACATATTTTACCTTTGGTTATTGATGGATGTACAATGAAAGGAGTACGAGATGTGATCTATCGTCTTAGATCGCTTATTAGGTAATTATGATACTTTTATATTTAATGTATGTGAATATTTGATATCTTTTATTTTTTATTTAACTTCTTTATAATCTTTTTAATGATATGTATAGGTGGATTACATCAAAAGAGATTGACAAAAACTCGATCCCACAAAAAAAACGTGAATGCAAAGAGCTACTATGTGTGATGGAGAAAGAGATTCCTACTTCAGTTTCTGATATTCAGGTTCATTGATTAGTCCATCTTGTAGATGAAATAGAGATTGCAGGTGCTGTCAACACTCGATGGATGTTTTGGGTTGAGCGATTTATGGGATTATTAAAAGGTTATGTGTGACAAAGACCGAAACGAGAAGGATCCATGGCAAAGGGTTGGATGCTTGAAGAGTGCATGTATTATGTTAGTGAGTACCTTGAAAGAGTTCATGAAGAAGCTCCACGTGCATGGACCAATGAGTCTTCTTCAAAAATAACAGATGAAGCATTATTAGGTAAGAGAGTTCCACTTTTATTTACATTTAAAGAAAAAAATGTTGTTTCTACTTTTGTAGCATATAATGGTGAATGCATACAAGCATTCCTTAGCGAGTACGAACAAGAATTTCAAAATCTCCGAAGTAAAAGACAAAGAAACGAAAGATATAGATGTAATCTCAATAATAATGAGATTACAAATATATCTTCTTTCACGGATTGGCTATATAATCGTTTGCAATGTGCCAATGCAAATAATGAAGAAATCTCAGATGAGTAGAGAGAGTTAATGATAGGTTGTGAACAAAAGTTAATTTTATTTTAATAATATTTTGTTTTTTTCATATATGCATATTAGTTTCTATTTACTAATATAATTTCTTTTGCAGGCTTGAATGTTCACTAATATGTGGGCTTTTGGACAGCACATTAGAATCAAAGCCATTGATTCTTTATGTAAAACAGAGGATTCTAGTATTGTTGCTTCTTTCAAGCAACTATCACGTGCTAGCTCAAAAGAGACGAACCTTATAGATGGTGAACTTGGTTACATGGGAACTGTTGTTGGTATCTATGAAATATCATTTCATACATTCAAACAGGTAGAAAATAGTTTATATTTTTTATGATAGAGTTTATTATTTTTTTAGCATCTAATGATGGTTTTTTGTTTTTATATATTTTGATAGGTCATTTTGAGGGTTGGTTGGTTTCGAGCCGATTATAAAAATAGTAATTCCATATTAAGAAAGGAACTATCTAGGTTTTTGACGATTCATTCTTTCAAGGTAATGCAATCTACTAAAGAAACATATATTCTTTCTAGGCATATTGAACAAGAATATTTTTATAAAAACCCAGATGCTCATCCTTGGTGGCAAGTCATTCATGTTCAACCTAGAGGTAGGTCATTGTTTGAACAGTTGATTGTTAGAGAGATCGAAGAAAGTTCTCTTGATGATTCACCATCACATACTGATACATCAACATGTGAAAGAGAAATTAGAATCATTATACATGATAATGATACTAATCTTGTTGATGAACAGGATAATACTCTACATGCTGATTCTACTGATGATGAAGAGGAATTACCAGAAATTGATATTAATCCATCAATAGATTATGTGATTGATGAGAACACAGATTTAACAATAGAAGAAATAAATGAAATCAATAAGGATAATGAAGATGAGACTATATTGATGTCTTACCAAAATGATGGCAATAATGAAAACATATGAGAATATTAGATAGTAAATTCTACTCTAGTTATCGATCAATAACTTGAATCATTTGAATGGATATCAGATAATAGATTCTTCTTTATTCAACTAGAATATCGATGAATCATACTAGAGAGATGAAATCATGTTCTTTTAAGTTAGAACATGAGGCTCGGGGGTATGCCTTATTATTTTATATATAGCTTTATCTTCGAGGAGCAAATTTTTCTCATGTTTGTATGCATATGTGTGTGTATTCATGTGTATTATATGTATAAATGTTTAAGTATGCACATATATGTGTTTCATGTATATGTATGTGTGTGCATGTGTGTGATATATGTATACATGTGTTAGTATGCATATGTGTATATATGCATATGCATTTGTGTAATATAAGCAAGTGTTTATAATTGTGTATGCATGTATAAGTATACATGTGTGCGTGTAGGCGTGTATATGTGATGTGTACATGTATATATGTATATGTGTCTATGTGTAAATGTGTACATGTAAATATGTGTACATGTAAATATGTATGCATGTATATATATACATGTGTGCATATAGGCATGTATGTGTGATGCATAATGTATCTACTCCATTTTATGTTTATGTATGTGTATCTACATGATGTGTATATATCTTTATATATATTATGACCCTCATTGATTCGTGTAGCTATATATAGAGGCATAAGGTTGGGAGGAGAGACATTTCTCTAGTAGGATGTCAGAGGAATAGATGCAATGTGTACATATAGTTCAATCATATGGCTAAAAGGTTGAATTAGAGTTTCTAAATTAGGGTTTGTAAAACCTTAATATCAAACTTAGTGTTTCCGAATTAGGATTTTTGAAATAGGATCTCTGAACTAGAATATTGTTAAACTTATTGTTTAATCTGTTATCAAATCTGGGTTCTTGGGATGGTTAGGGGTCTATAAAACAGAGGCCATGTTTGTATTTTCCCGATTCTACAGGTTCAATTATGTACTACTTCACAGACTTAACGCGCTGATTTAGAGTATCTTTCAAGTACTATCTGGTTGCGCATTACAACATACTTCAACACAAGATAGTTAACTTCACATTACAATGTTCTTCACCACTAGACATATAAACACGCACATCATCGCATCACCGAGATATTACTTAACTTAATACTTCATCAAACTTAATACAGTGCTGAACTTAATTAACAGAGAGAAAAATGACTCAGAGTTTCAACAAGGTGATACACTTCACCTCCGACATTCACCCAGACCACAGTCCGACGATGAGATGCCCACGCACGCTTCTTTTATTAATCAAAGGTTACAATTATTGCACTATTCCCTTTTGATATGCGTGCGACTTTTCATATTACATGTCGACGGCTCACACTGGCATGAACGGTGGACTCGAACCCGAAAAGGAAAAATACGAAGGTTAAGATTCATCTATGATACCCTATACATACATGGATCGGGCTAACTTAAAGGTGTGAGCAATCTTCTGATTCAAGGAATCTAGCATATCCTTCAAAATTTGAGGCTCAACTAATTGAGCATCAGTTCTAACCAAAGTGGCAGCTATTACTTGACTTATTAAAGACTCAGCATGAGCCAGCAAAAATGCTTCTTGTAAATAGAAATCATTTGCGAGAGCAACATCTCTGTGCAATTTCATTTCGGTGATGTCTGCATCAATCGTGGATAACCTGACAGCTTAAATGCCTAATTGCTTCTCCCAGCGTTCGAGTTCCTGAGATTGAAATTGCATTGTCTTGTAAAAATCTTCTCTTTCCTTTTGAATTGCTTCACTCTCCTTCTTCAACTTAATATATCGGCCAATCTCTTCTTCCAAGGATCGGCTTTTGTGGAACAGCTCCTCAATGACCTGCTTAAGCTCTTTCTCAGTGTTTATAACGTTCATCGCTAATGTCTGAGAAGCCTCTTCGAGTATGCTGAGCTTATCTCTCGTATTATGAAGCTCGTTGCCTAGCGCAGTCAAAGCATCATGCTTATCCATAACTTCCAACTTTAATCCGTTAATTTTGGTGTCCTTGTTGGCAATAATCAGATCCTTCTCTGTCAATTGTTCCTGCAATCGCTGAATTTGGACTTTTAGGGAGTGAATATCTATTTTTGCCTCGAGGAGTTCTTCTTGGACGGGCGCGATATCAGCTTCTATGGTCTATGTTGCCGTCTTCATTTGAAGAGCTAATTGCTGGGATAACTGGATTAAGAACTGGCCCATGGATGCCAATTCCGTAAACATAACCAGGGTGGAGAGAGAAGGGGTAGGCTGCGATGGTTGGGAAGACAGGAGGTGTGGAGACGAGGGTGGAGAGTAGTCGGGAGAAGATAGTATTTTGGATGAGGCTTCATAAATTGCAGTGGGAGGTGAGGAAGGAGAAGCATCGGCAGCAGCAAAAAGTGTGGTTGGAGGAGGAAGGTGAAGAAGGGGTGTCTTCACTAGGACAATGTCTGTGCCTTGTTGGAGTGGTGATGAGACAGCGGCAATTTTGGTAATGGCCGCCTCAGCACTTTGCAGTTGCTGTGCCGTGTCTATTGGATCATCTGCTACCTGTGAAGAGGATGGAGGACAGACAATGACAGTGGTATCTTCTGGTTGTTTTGTTTCATCCCGCTATGAAAGTTCAGTGACGCTTCCATAATAACGTCTCAACATCCGGTTGTTTTGTTTCATCCCATTGTGAAAGTTCAGAGACGTCTTCCATAATAACATCTCAGCATCCGGTTGTTTTGCCTTCATAGTCTCAGCATCCGAATGTTTTGTTTCATCCCACTGTGAAAGTTCAGCGATGTTTTCCATAATAACGTCTCAACATCCAATTGTTTTGCCTTCACAGTCTCAGCATCCGGTTGTTTTGTTTCATCCCGTTGTGAAAGTTCAGCGACGTCTTCCATAATAACATATGTATCCTGCTGCTTACTAGAAGACATAAATAGAAAGTTTTCTTGAGATCTTGAGGTTCAAAGTTATCTGTTTTGATTCAATCATTACACACATCACTTCCAAAGTACATAGGCCATTTTATGGTGTCATTGAAGAGCTAAGAAGGTCCACTTATCAAGCCTCAAACATCAGAGGGCTAGTACAAAGCAGGTTTTGGCAGTACCTACTCAATCTCTTGGAGTGTCCATCCATCTTTCCCAACAAGACCTACCAAAGACATACCAGCATGATGCAGACAATTGGTATTTGTATATGGAAGAAGAATTGTTGGACAACCCAGAAACAAATCTATATGAAGAAAAAAATTTATATGAAGAAAAAAACATGTTTTCTTAGCTCCATGCCGAAGACCCATCTTCCTGCTATGGAATTTTTCCAAACTCAAGTAGAGAGGAAGTCTATGAAGGAAAAGAGGACATCATTCAAGTTATTGATTCGAGTGAAAGAGTCTCAATCAAAGGTGATAGAAGAGAGAAGAAAAGAAAATCCTTTTATTGTAGCAGTGATGAAACTACTTCAAATCCTATATGAGTGGCCACTTTGTATATTGGTATGGATATGGTAGTAAGTGCATGGCTTTACAAGGATGTGGAAGGAGTACCTGCAAATTTTTGGAAACAGAGTATTCCATTGGCTGAAGAAGTTGGAATAGAAATAATGAAATTTTGTAGATTAAGTCACACAATAGCTGAAACAGGGATACAAAAGATGGAGTATGGGGGAGATATCGTTCCAATGAACGATTCAAGATGGCCCTATCAGATGGTCAGTATGCCCAAAAAGAAGACAAACCAAATGAAGTGCAGTACAATTGGAGATTATGGAGGGCAAAGAGTTCAAATTATTCATCATATCATGGCTCAAGGCCTATCGTCAAAAGAAGTGAAGGTTTCTGGATCACCTAGAACTTGCAAAATCTATCCAGGTTGTACATAGCCTTCTCATACCATATTTTTGCTTAAGTTTTGGTAGTTTTAATCCTTTTCATGCTTGTTCCTTGAGTTTTTATGCAACTTAGAAGGCATTTCACAGCCCTTGGCATAAACAAATTTTTAGGAAATTTTTTGGGAATTTTTAAAGCATTTTTAGAACTTTTTATAATTGTTTATCTTTTTCAATGTCATTTTATGGAGCAAAAAAAGAAGCTCTCTGTGGTTTTGAGTGGGATAATTGGTCTAGAAATGTAGCGAAGTTTTTTGAGAATTGTTCTCTGATTTTTTTGGATTTATTTGGATTTTATTTGTATTTTTTCTCTATTTTTGGTATTTAAAAAAAAAAGCCCCCAAATGGCTGAGTTTCTTTCTTTCTATTTAAAAAAAAAATCTTTCCCCCAGCCCCCCCACTTTTTTTATTATTTTTATTTTTTATTTATTTTACTTACTTTATCTTATTTTTTAATTTTTTTATTTTTATTTTAATTTTGCCCAACCCCCATGGAGTGCTATTAAAAAAAAAACCAACAATATATATATATATATATATATATATATATATATATATATATATATATAATTTTCTTGGTCCAATGATTTTGGCTCTAGATTGCACCTCGGATGGTCATTTTTTTCAAATTTGGGATCATTTTCATGTCTTTTGGCTCCTATGAACTCATTTTTTGACTTAGATTTTCCAAAATACCAGCTTTTCTCTGACTTTTGGTCAAAATCCACATGTTTTGAGCACATTTATGACATGTTTTTCATTATGCACATGGTCCACATGGCCTATTCTCACTTTATTTTACAATATGTTTCTCATTTTTTCATTATACACCCTCAATAGCTTTCCTATTTTATCATTTTGGCCCTCTCCAAGCCCCTAATCCTACTCCCTACCCCTCCCTTTATCTATCTAACTAACCCCACCCCTTACCCCTCCTTAGCCTCTCCCTCTGAACCCTCCCTATACTTTTCTCCTACCCTCCATTCTCAATCATCTATTCTTCAATGCATAGTTCTTTTGGTTCTTCTCTGGTGCTTGTTCTTTATTATTCCTGCTGGACTTGGTAGCCACTCAAATGTCCCTTTGAAGATTTTGCAGCATAGGAATCATGGTGAAAGCTCTGCTCAGAGTTTTGGCTGTCAGCTCTTCGAGACGGAGAGCCCATTAGGTGGTGGGCAACTGTTGAGCCCATCATTCATATTGGTCAAAGTCAACATTGTCAAAGTCAAAGTGATCAAGTCAACATGGGCAAGGTCAAAGTCAAGTTGTTCAAGGTCAAAGTGTTCAAAGTGCAGTTGTCAAGGTGCACAAGTAGTGCACAATCAATTGTCCACAATGGTTATGTTTTGTGAAAAGTTGGATGCAGGTTGCACATTGTCTTTTTGTAATATCTCTAAGGTTTAAATGATTTTTAAAGTGTTTGGAAGGTTCAGCTGAACCCTCCCTTAGGCACACATATTAAAGAATTGAAGCCAAAAGTGGGCCTGATTTGCTACAACTTCATTATTATTTCTATTCTCGTGTCTTGAATTTTGTTCTCGGTGCTTTGGGTTATACTAGTAGTGACTTGTGGTGTGTCCTTCTTTGTCAACAAATTTCGTAGAACTATTTTTCCTTTGGAGAAATTATAGAATATCCATGTTTCTTTAGTCTACAAATCAGAGATTCCTCTTTCTTTTGCTTACCTTTGTGTTTGTGATGTTTTCTTACCACAACCTCTTCATCTTGACTCTCTAATTCTGAATCAGTTGTCCCTTTGTTTGACTCCAATTCTGAATTGGATTCAGCATCTAAACTAGACTCATTGTGCTTCTTCTTTTTTCTGCCAAATCTTTTTTCTACTCTTGTAACTGCTAACACTAACACATCAAAACCGTTAGCTATATCCACACTTGTGACTGCATGCCTAATGCTGCTCCTTAATCCTTTTAGGAAATAACCTGCCAACATCTCGTCGGTCGGTCTCTCATTGCATTGTAATCTTTCCATTAAAATTCTAAATTTTTGAGCCATGGACATTGGCTGAGGTGGTTGTGCCATGGACACTGGCTGAGGTGGTTGTGCCATGGACACTGGCTGAGGTGTATGCCTAGTTCCTTGCCTATTCCTCCCTCAAAGTGCGTTGAATCAGAGTCGCCTTCTAACTCCTGCAGCTGCTTCTGTCAGGATCAATGCTCCTAGTATTCTACCCACCAGCCTTGCTTCTGTTGCACATGTTCCTCCTTCCTCCTCTTCAGATTCTAGAATATGAATCCTCTTGTGCTTCATACCAATCATAAAGTTCAGAAGATGAATACATGTTACCTGTTTGTGCTTTCACTCTTGTGTAGTAAACTTTATTAAATCTTCCTCTTCTTCCTATCATGCATCTCTTGCTTCTTTAGCAAATACAGTAGGATCGCCAAATGTGTTGGGGTTCAACAACACATAGCTATTGACTCAAACATTTTACTCTCATGAACAAATCCTACCGCAAAAAACTTCTCACATACAACTCGATTACTCAGGTATAATCACACTTAGATAACTATAATGTAAGCATATAACATTTACGTTGAAAACAAGAAACAATACACGCATGTGCAAAATGAATGAGAAAGAAGTACTTCATGAATGTCTCTGAAATACAAAAAGTTAGATTGACAGAAGAGCAATATGGCTTCTACTTAATTGCACTTGTCTGGTGTGATCACTTTCAACCTGTGCAATTATAAGAATAAAGACTTTTTCACTTCTCGCACTTTTTGTCATTCTCGCAAGATGCTTCCTCCCCCCTTACATCTTCTCGCAAAGAAAATTACAACGATCATATCACATGGCATTCCCCTTAACTAACTTATTATTGTTTCTTCTTAAATATCTGATTGACCAAAATATGGATTCAGCAATTACTCTCTAAGGTTATGGAGAGAGATATAAGATTTCGTTCATGGAAGAATGCTTTTGGGCACTTCAAAAATCACATTTTTGCACTTTTTCTAGCCCCTCCACCAGTCCACTAGTTTGGCATGCCACACTTGGAGAGGCCATATATTGGGCTAGGAAACTCCAAATTGGATGCTATGTCAATTCAAAGAGCAGAAGATCTAATTTCAATTTATGAGAAAAAATTTTGGAACTTATGTATTTTTTCACATCTATGGAGGTCTACAAAGTGAACAATTTTTAGCAACTACCTTCCGAGAGCCATATCTTACAAACCAGGAAGAAAATTGAGGAAATTTCACTTCGAGCCACTTGCACATTATGTGTACTATATGTTATGATATTTCCAAGTCCTAAAAAACTTTTTGCAAGTCTAAAGATGGATTACACATGCATTTTTGGTATATCTGCATTAATTTGGTAATCATTTAACCATGCTTGATCTTTTGGGAAGTATCCGATGCTATCGGACACTTCAAAGTTTATGTTGGGACCTAGCAAAGAAAGTGTAGAGGCCTAAAAGCTTGTAAAAAAATAATTGGATGCATGAAATTCCAATATCAAGCTATTCAGGGATGTATGATTTATATTTTTAGGCATTTTACTTTATGTTTTGGCATGTTCTCTATGTAGATGCATGGATTGGAATGCATACATCAAAGTTGGTCATTTTTTTAATTCTAAAAGAATGGATAAACTCGCTAGCTCTACACTTTTCATGGTTTCTAGGACAAATAATTGCAGAAAGTACATGGCTATGCAAGCAAGATGTGCTTGTTAGCATTTTATGTTTTTGCAAGTTATAGAGTTCTTGTATGATTTTATGGCATGCATGCCATGGGCTTGCCAAGCCCTATGTTATTGTGGATGGCATGTGTGCCATGGGCCTGCAAAGCCTTATACTTGAGTTTATGGTTAAAATTTTTTGGGACTCCATTTCCTTGGGGAAATATTGTCAATTTTTTTCCCACCTCATGGTGTTATATATGCACTTACCTTTAGGTAAAAAATTTTTGGCATGGTAACATGCCTTCTCTGCAAACATCATTAAAGTGTCAGCATGCTTGTATGCATGTAATCAATGGACTTAGGAACATCAAAGCATTATAGATAATGCAACTTCATTAGTAATAGGATCCCTATACATAATCCTAATGGATTTAGACCATAGGATTGCTAAGGGCAAGGAGCTATACCTTCACCATGAGGAATGTGCAACAAGCAATCCCATAGGTAATAGGAAGTTGCATACAAGCATGGGAGATACATTTATGATAATCTCCAATGTATTGAAGATTTACTAATCTTCAAAAGAATTTCACATGATGATTAGGAGACTATGGGGTGTAAGCCGCCGGAAAGGAACTCATAATTTTTGTAATATATATCCTGAAAAGTCGCACGCATGATGTAAAGGCATAGCGCAAAGTTGTAACCTTTGGAAAGATTAATGAAAGAGTCGCGTGAAGCAGAAGGTGTAGTCGTTGGACTGTTCGTCTGGGCGAGAGCCAGAAGCGAAGCGCAGTTACCGAATTACTATGTAATTTGAGTACTATCAATTCTGTAGATTAAGTTTAATCATTAAGTGAAGTTCAATGAAGTATTAAGTAAATTGATTAACGCGATAAGTGAAGAAGTTATACAGTTAACTGTCTGGTGTGGAGGTGTGTTGAAGAACGCATTCAAAACAGTATTGGGAAGATAATCCGATTTAGCGCGTTAATTCGGTGAAGTAGTATACTCTTAATCTGTAGATTTGGGAAAATACAAACAGGGCCTCTGTTTACAGACCCCTAACCATCCCAAGAACCCAGATTGAAATTAACTTGAACAGATAACTTAATCCTAAGTTTAAGTTTTAAGTTTAAACACTGGTGCCGTCTGTGGGAAATGGAGTAGTCGTTTTCATCGAAGATTAAAGATTGAGGAAGAATTCTTTGATATATGCCTGTAACACGTTCCCACGAATCATACCCCAAATACTGCAGAGATCAACATCCCTGGGCAGTTCCGAACTTCTTAGGAACACCCCCTGGTGGTAGAAGTGTAGGACAATCAAGTCCAGTTGCAGAAGGTTCAGTACAGCCAGCCAAAGGCAATTCCGGTGGTAGTTTGGTAGCACACGACGAGAATGCGGTGCATTCCAGTGCGAGTCCGGTCCCTTCTAAAGAAAGTACGGTGATTTCTGGTTGTACAGAGGCATAGTGCGGAGACAATTGCGCATTATCTAGTCAGAATTCGGTCACTTTCGTTGACACGTTCGCATTATCCGGTGAGAACATTTCCGGTGACAGTGCAGTCTGGTCCGGTGAGAATTCGGCGAGTTTCGGTGAGAGTTCAGTACTACCTGGTGGCGATTCGAAGCTTTTCGGTGAAATGCAGTGCTGTCTGGTGAACACTTACTACGCTCACCATTTTTCGATGCACGATTAGCTAATTTTGATACTAAAGTTGAGGAAGGGTTGTTGGATTTGGAGTTAAGCAATCGGTTCAATGACATTTTAGGATCGGAAAGTGAGCAGGTTGACCATACAGTTCAAGAATATCAAGAGATACCTCCCCAATTTTCAGGTAACAACAACAACGCCACTAACAACAGCACCATGAGTGGCTCACAACAACAACAACAAACACCGCCATAGCTGCAACCACAACATCAGCAGCAACAGGTTATCCCATTGCGCTCGGTACCAGCGGGGGCCACATACACAAAATTTGGAGGTTTTCCGGGGGATGATCCCGATGTGCATGTGCGGACCTTTGAGATTAACTATGCAGTTCTGAATCACCCAACAGACCTTGCGTATAAAGCTATTGTGTTCTAGTCAACCCTGGTTAATGAAGCTGCACGATGGCTAACCGAATATGATTTGAACCACTTCTGGTAGTATGATGATGTGAAGGATGCATTTCTGCAACGATTTCAGTTAAAGAAAAACCCAGCCAAAATTTTTGACTACTTACAGAATAATAGGCAGAAACCACACCAAAATGTACAAGATTATGCCACGCTATTTCGGACTCATTTACGACAGTTGCCACCCGCGCATGCTAATTTACCAGATGACGTTATCATGCAGTGGTTCATCAACGGATTAAAGTCCCAATTGAAGCAGATTATGATCATATGGTGCGTGGGTGGAATGACTTTGGATGCCTTAATTGCTATGGCGTTACAATTAGAAAACAAAGTGGGTGGATTTACTGAAGATCTAGAGTGGTTGAAAGCATCCCAGCAATCTAACGAGGATCCTTTGAAACAAATTTACTGTACCAAATGCAAAAATCCAAGGCACAGTAGTTCAACATGCGCTCTAAACAAATGTATTGTGCAATTTGCCACACAACAGACCACACTACAGAGACTTGCCCGTATAATGCCAAGGTACAGAATAGAGCAGCTATTAATGCCATCATTCAGGAACAAGGGCAACCGGCCAGCCATTATGTGCCACCACAGATGCGGAATAATCCATACCAGGGATATAGGTTTTTATATTGAGGTGGATGGTCAAATAATTTTGGACAAGCTCGGTGGAATGCAGGTCCATCAGGAGAAGGTGCATCTCCTCCCCCTCCTAAATGTCATTTTTGTGGTGAAATCGGGCATATCCAAAGATTTTGTAAAGATGCAGCTGAGTATGACAAAAAGAAAAAAGAACGACAACATCCGATGGCAAGTATGGTGTACATCTCAGTCGTGGATACGCAAGCAGCAATGGTGCAAACACGTTCAGGCAAGCAATTACAGCCAGCTCCGAAGATCTTTGAACCAAGAATTCGCGAACAACAGAAGGTGTTCACAAAGGCAAGCAAGTGGGCTATGCAGGAACAATCCGTATTTCCTAACCCAGTTCCAATGACGGAGCAAAGTATACTGCCGGAAGTACCAGAAGGGCGAAATCTGACTCATACAGTACCGGAGTCCACACTGGAGACCGTACCAAAAACAGCCAAAACTGATTCAGTGTGGGATGTGTTATCCAAGGCATCAATTACCTTGCCCTTGGGTCAATTATTGGTTGTGATCCCGGGAGTGCGTCAACAGTTCCAACAGTAGGTCAGTGTAGGACCCTCGAGTGCTCCCGCAACAGCCACAATCCAACCGGAATTGGACCCAATGGTGGATCATACGGTACCATTGATTACGGTATGGTACAAAAACCACAAAATCACACAAGTCTTAATTGATGGCGGATCTGGTGTCAACATTGCAATAGTAGCACTTTGCAAATGGCTGAGGTGGATGCAAATTGAACTTCTTCAATTCTTTGTACGCATGGTTGATCAATCTCGAGTCCATCCGGTGGGCTTGGTGCAAGATATTGCGATCACTCTACAAGGTTCTATTTTCAAAATGACCTTTATTGTGCTAGATTTACCCGAATCGAGCCTGGATTACAATCTGTTCTTTGGACGTTCTTGGTTAAAACAAGCTAAGGTAGTGCAAGACTGGTCAGCACATGAATTGGTCTTTAAAAATAATAATCGAAAATATGTTGTCCCATTGGACGACATGAAACCCTGTGACGTACATGCACGAATTTAGCGGAGCCTGTACACATGTTGGATGGTCTTTTCAACGATGAAGAGGAAGCTTTTCTTCTAGCCAACAAGGATCTGATGGCACTTGGCACGATAGATTTACAAACGGTGGCTGATAACTGGAGTCCGACAGCCTGCACGGTGGTACCTTTGACCAGTGAGCATTAGTCGAGTACAAAACAGACTTTGGATGAGTCAATGCTCCAACAATCACTCTAGTCTCGAGATGATTTAGAAAGGCCCCGACAGCTCTATGTACCGGAAGATCAGCTGATCACCTGCAATTTAGGTGACCAAACCAACCCACGACCTGTAAAAATAAAGGCTGGACTATCCAAGACCTTCCAGGAGCACTTGTTGCAGCTGCTATGAGAGTTCGCTGATGTGTTTGCATGGGATTATAGGGACATGAAGGGGTTGGGCCCATGGATTTATCAACACAGAGTGGTGCTGAAACCGGATGCGATACCGATTGAACAACCCAGTTACAAGATGAATCCTAATTATGCAGCACAAGTTAAAGCTGAACTTGATCGATTATTGAAGGTGGGATTTATTGTGCCTATCGAGCATGCAGAAATGATATCACCCATTGTTATAGTTCCGAAGAAAAATAAGCAATTGTGGATATGTGTGGACTATTGAAAGCTCAATGCCGCAACCGTCCCTGATCCATTTTTGTTGTCGTTCCTGGATACCATGTTAGACGACGTGGCCAGCCGGGAGATGTATTCCTTTCTAGATGGATACAGTGGTTACAATCAAGTCCGAATGGCAGAGCAAGACATACCCAAGACTACCTTTATTACAAACTGGGGTGTCTATGCGTGTACCGTAATGTGGTTTGGACTATGCAATGCTCCCAGTACGTTTCAATGTTGCATGCAAGAAATTTTTTCCCCTTATCTCACCACATTTATGAGAGTGTATCTGGATGATTTCTAGTTATCCGGTGATACGTCGGCACACATGTACCATTTACGGTGTTGCTTTTCAAAGTGTCGGGAATATCGCTTGTGCCTGAACTGGAATAAATCGGTATTTTCTGTTTCTTGTGGAAAGCTTCTCGGACACATTATTTCAAAACAAGGCATTCAGGTGGATCCAAACAAAGTGAAGGCCATATTGGAGGCTCCTACTCCTAATACACCTAAAGACGTGATGCGGTTTTTTGGCCAAATCCGGTGGCATGGGCAGCATCTGCGTTGGCTTGCTCATCTCGCCATAACACTTAATCGATTGATAACCAGTAGCCTGCATCAGTTCGAATGGACCGAAGATTTTCAACTTTCTTTTGATAGACTAAAATCATTGTTAACTCAGGCTCCCATTTTACAAGCACCCAATTGGGAATTGCCCTTTCATATCTTTGTGGATGCCTCTGATAGTGCCATTGGTAGCGTGCTGATGCAGCAGACGGATAAATGGTTTCGTCCCATATATTATGCGAGCCGAAGATTGGCCCCGATAGAGCGTAACTATTCAGTTACTGAACGAGAATGTCTTGGCTAAGTATATTCTGTGAAAAAATTTCAACATTATCTGTTGGGAAGACGCTTCACCTTCCACGTAGGTCATGTAGAATTGGTGTATCTTGTGCAACAACAGCATTTGGGAGGACGGTTAGCACGGTTGGTCTTGCTGCTTCAAGAATTTGATTACTTCGTTGTACATCGACCAGGGTCAGCACACGCTCTTGCTGACTTTCTATCTCGGTTGGATTCCGGTGAGCTTCCGGAGGGCATTGATGACATAACATTAGCTATCTATGCGGTAGAGACAATACAGGATTATCAACAGGAATTATCGATACCCTCCTCTTACTATGAAACCTTGCTTCTGTTCTTGACTAGTGGATGTCCGCCTGGTATGATCTCTTGAGCTGCTCGACGAAGACTAGCCACGTACAGTCGACACCTTCGATTGATTGTAGGACAACTATATTACATGGATCACTCAGGAGTACTACTCAGATGTGTTTCCCCACATGAAATTGCTTCAGTCATTACCATGGCCCATGCTGCCCCAACCGGAGGACATTTTGCGGTTGACCTGACTCACCAAAAGATTCTGCAGAGTGGATTGTGGTAGCCCACCATGTATCGTGACGTCACCAAATATGTACAATAGTGCGATGAGTGTCAGCATTCCGGTCAGCCTTCACAATGACACTACTTCCCTCTCCAACCTGTTGTGCCTCTTGAACCCTTTCAGAAATGGGGCTTCGATTTCATAGGACGTGTTACACCTCTAGCAACAGTCACCAATAACAGATATATTCTGACATGCACAGATTACGTAACTAGATGGGCCGAAGCATGGGCTCTACGATCAGCTACAACGGTTGCGGTTGTTAAATGCTTAATGAAGGATATCTTTCCGTGTTACGGGTTACCCTTGGAGATAATAACTGATCAAGGTATGCACTTTGCAAATACATTAATGCAAGTGCTTACGCATGTTGGGAATGATGGATGGACACTTCAAGATGATGAGTAGGTATCGCCAAATCTTGCTTTGTACCAGCCCTTTGATGCTTCAGAGTTGATAAGTGGACCCTTTTAGCTTTCCTAGGACACCATAAAATGGCCTATGTACTTTGGAAATGATTTATGAAAAGATAGAATCAAAATAGACAACTTTGAACTTCAAGCCTTCAAGAAAACCTTCTATTTTTTACTATACACCTGCTGTATCTTTTGCTCACTATGACCAGCATAGCAGGAATTGGAAAAATTCCTTTTATGGGTATCTAATTAGCTTAGCAAGCTAATATTCCAAGTGATATCACTTAAAAATATTAACTATGCTCAGAGAAATCAATTTAGCAAGTAAACCTTTACCCCCGATATTTTAGGACTGTTGTAGACTTCGATGAGTGATCACTTCGATGAACTTTTCTCTAAAATGGTTGAATAGAAATCCTTCAAATTTTGGTAGAATGTAGAGAACTTTGAGTTGGTTCCAACAAGCTATAGATCTTTGAATTTGGTGAAGAAATGAGTGAGATATGATCTCCACAAGTTGACAGACTTTCAAGCACTATGACAAAGAACTCAGAAATGAACAATGTAGATATATGTATTAATGAACACTCTTGTACAATGCCATAGGCATGAAGATAATTTCCTAATGGTGTAGATAGGTGAAATGACAATGAGAAGCTCGGGATTGATGAGTCTTACCCGAGACTTTTTCCTAGAGGTTTATATAGATGTTCTCTTTCAATTTGAATTTGAATTCAAATTGTTGGCTCTCTCTAAAAAGTGATCCTCCATTATAGGAGATATTCCATCAATCAAAGCTCTAACTTTTCCACGTGACTTTCTTGGTAGGTTTTTACAAAGATTCCAAAGTCAAATGTGACTTTTACAAGAAGTAAAGAGGGTAATTATCTTCTAGCATTGGTTCCTATGCTTCTTCATATATGTATGGGCTACAAGACAAATGTGTAGGCTTGTGAATTGCACCAACAGCTCCCCCTCAAGCCAAACATTTTGGCTTGGTCATCATCTTCAGTCTTCATGTATATCCTACAATCCAATCATTGATTTGAACCTACAGAGTTTGGTTCCATCCAATGCTTTAGTTAACAAATCTGCACACTGCATGTTGGTTGATACATATGTTAGTTGAATGTCCTTGCTTAATAACTTCTCTCTCACATAATGGTAATGGACCTCTATATGTTTGGTCCTAGCATGATAAATAGGATTAGCTGCAAGGTGAAGTGAGCTTGTATTATCTCCAAATATCAATGGTGAGCTAGTATACAAACCCAATTCTGTATACAATAACTTGATCCATATGGATTCTTGGGTGGCATTAGCCAATCCTCTATACTCTACCTCAGTAGAAGATAAAGCAACAGTAGGTTGTTTCTTTGAAGACCATGATATTGGTTTATCACCTACAAATGAAATGTATCCTGAAGTGCTCCTCCTATCATCCTTGCATCCTGCCCAATCTGCATCTCAATATATCTTGATATCCAAGTCTGAAGTGTAAGGGAAATACAAACCATGATGTTGAGTGCCTTTGAGATACTTTAGAATTCTTTTGGCAGCTTCTAAGTGTGGTACCCTTGGCTTGTGCATGAACTGACTTAGCACATGAACTCCATATGCAATATCTATCCTTGTTAAGGTAGCATAGTTCAAGCTTCCAACTATACTTTGGAAACCTGTAATATCATCAATTTCATCACCTTCATGGGCACTTAGTTTTAGGTTTACCTCCATTGGAGTGCTTGCAACTTTTTCATCATGCAAATGAAATTTCTTTAACATATCCTGTATGTATTTTTTCTGAGTAATATATATTCCAGAGTTAGTATAGACTAACTCAAGTCCAAGAAAGTACTTTAGTAGACCAAGATCACTGATCTTGAACTCCTTCATCATCTGGTTCTTAATTTGTCTAATTACATTGACATCATTACCTGTAAGTATGATATCATCAGCATACACACATAGGTATATTACCTCTGAATTGCTTCTCTTGATGAATAGAGGTGTCTGCCTTGCTCATGACAAAACCTTGGTCTTGAAGGTATGTGGTTAACCTGTGATTCCATGCCCTAGGTGCTTGCTTCAATCCATAAAGAGCTTTATTCAATTTGCATACATATGTTACCTTGTTGGGATCCTCATAGCCAAGAGGTTGTGACACCTCCTCTGAAATCCATCCATTCAAGAAGGCATTTTTTACATCTAGCTGATACATGTTCCAATTCTTGTAGCCACACTTACCAATACCCTGATGGTTGGCATCTTGGCTACAGGTGAGAATGTTTCTTCATAGTCAATGCCTTGGGTTTGTGCAAAACCCTTGGCTACCAATCTGGCTTTGTACCTATTTATTGACCCATCAGAATTCCTTTTGAGTTTATGGATCCATCTAGATCCAATTACCTTCATGGACTCTTTCTTTGGTACTAATTCCCATGTGTCACTTTCTTTGAGTGCTTCAATCTCCTCATCCATAGCTTCCTTCCATTCTGTCTTGGTCATGGCTTCTTCATATGATCCTGGTTCTTCAATTGACAAGTCTTTGGCAAGATAAACAGAATGTTTAGTAACAAGAGAGGTATCATACCCATATCTGATAGGTTTTTTGCTCTCCCTTTGTGATCTTCTGATTGACTGATTTGAAGATTCAGGTATGTCTTCAAGTTTCTTCATCTTGACTTTACCTTTGGACTTCCATGCCTTGAATTCTTCAAGATTGATAATATCTTTATCCTCTGAAATGGTGTCTTCATTTTGAGTAGGTTCCTCCTTAGCAAGACTTGGAAACTCCTCCTCCAAGTCGTAGGGTAGTTTAAAATTCCTACATTCATTCTCATACCAAGAATCATTTTCATCAAAGACAACATCTCTACTAACCATGAATGCCTTATTTGAAGGGTTGTAGAACCTGTACCCTTTCTGATTTAGATCATATCCAATAAAGATACACTTCTCAGCCTTAGGGTCTAGCTTACCTCTTATCTGAGAAGGAATGTGTACATATGCTACACATCCAAATATCCTGCAATGATCAACTAAGGGTCTCTTCCCATGCCATGCTTCATAAGGGGTCATCCCATCAAGGGACTTAGATGGTAACCTGTTTATGAGGTATGTGGTAGTAGATACACTCTCTGCCCATAAATAGTTAGGCCATTTCTTCTCATTCAACATTGACCTAGCTGTTTCAACAATCAACCTATTTCTTCTCTCAACTACCCCATTCTGTTCAGGAGTATACCTTGTGGTGATTTCTCTCTTGATTCCTCTGTCCTGCAAGAATGCTTCAAACTCATTGGAGAAGTACTCATCTCCTCCATCTGACCTTAGCCTCTTTAGATTCTTCCCTGTCTGATTCTCAACAAGTGCAAGATACTTTTTAAAACAATTGGATACTTCATCTTTGTGCTTCATAAAGTACAATACAATCCACCTGCTATAATCATCAATAAAAGATACATAGTACCTTGATCCTGATATTGAGGGGTCTTTGCTTGGTCCCCGTACATCTATATGGACAAGTTCTAGGTAGTCCTCATGCATGTAGCCTTTCCTTGAGAAGGGTAACCTGTGAGATTTTCCAAACTGACAAGCACCACATTTATATATCATGTGTTGTTTGGAAACATTTGGTATTCCAATTACACATTGATCCCTGCATATTTGCTTCAATGTTCTTTCTCCTACATGCCCTAATCTTTTATGCCAAATCTCAAGCTCTGAAAGTGTTTGATCTTTATAATTGTAAAGTGCAATATTCTTTGTATCTTCTAGCTCAAAAGTAAAAAGTCTACCTGTCTTTTCTCCTTTAGCAATCCTTTTGAACCCCTGCTTGGGATCTTCCACAAATGCTCCAAATTTGTTGAACCTGACCTGCAAACCTTTTTCCACAATCTATCCAACACTCATCAAATTTTTGGTAATGGTTGGTACCTATAGTACCCTAATCAACAAGTTCTGATTTCCATCACAAGTCTTAACATTTCCAACTTTAACTACTGAGTGCTTGGTGTCATCACCTGTTTGTACTTGATGTTTACCTCTTTGTTCTTCAAGGTCAGAGAGTAGAGCTACATTGCCAGCCACATGATTTGAGCATCCTGAGTCAATGTAGAAGAGATGGTCATCATCTGTAAGTGGTTTTGAAGTCATGTTCATAATCAGAAAAGAATCATCTTGCTCTTCTGTATAGTTGTTGTAGTCTTTTTTGGATTTAAATCCTCCTTGGTAGTTGCCATTGTAGTTTTTGTTGTAGTTGTTGTTATACCCTTGATGATGGTTGAATCTACCTCTTAATTGTGAGTATCCACCTCTTTGATATCCTCTTCCTCTCTGATTCTTGTAGTTCCTGAAACACTCATCTGTAGTATTATTTGATAAACCACAAATGTTGCATGGTGAGGAGTTATAGGGTCTCCCCCTACCTTGCTTACCTCCTCTGCCCCTTCCTCTTGATGATCTACCTCTCCCTGCATGGTTGGCTTGGGAGGTAGTGCCTGCATCCTCTATCTTCTTGTTCTTGCCTTTATCTTTAGATTTACTTTTATCATTGTATAGGGCAGAAGAGCTATTACCTTTGGATGAGTCTCCATTCTTGTTGAGCTTGGCTTCATGAGTGAACAATTGCCCCATGAGAGTTTTAAGATCTGGAATTTGCATGTCCATGTACAGGTCCATGGCAATGGTGAAGCTTTCCCATTTGTCATCAGCTTTAATCCCATTGATCACTTGCCTTAC
Organism: Ceratopteris richardii; assembly: GCA_020310875.1. Classification (NCBI taxonomy): domain Eukaryota; kingdom Viridiplantae; phylum Streptophyta; class Polypodiopsida; order Polypodiales; family Pteridaceae; genus Ceratopteris; species Ceratopteris richardii. The sequence goes on along the minus strand of CM035441.1, from coordinate 56,514,689 downwards.
TATCTGCTCTTCTTCAATCTCTTCTCCTATGCTTGCTAACTGATCTGCTACATCTTTAATCTTATTCTTAAACTTTGAAATAGTTTGCTTAGGTTGCTTTCTTAGTGTGGTGAATTCAATCCACAATTGGTTTTTTCTGGCCCTTGTGTTGGAAGAAAAATAGGATGACAAGCTTTCCCAAGTCTCTTGGGATGTCTTACAGTTTCTAATATGTGGCAAAAGAAAATTAGAAATGGAACTGAGTAACTAAGACCTTGCTAATGCATCCTTGGCACACCATGTGTTGAGCTTTTCATGTTCTTCCTTTGTTGGTAGTCCTCTGGTTTTGAATGAGGGCAATTCCTCATCTCCTGAGATATATCCATAAAGACTCCTTCCTTCTAGGTATGTCTTCATCCTTAGAGACCATGCTTGATAATTGTTCCTATCCAATTTATCAATAAATGAAGGAAAACCATCTCCCATTTTACCTTGACTTTGCTCTGATACCACTATTGGGAATGATGGATGGACACTTCAAGATGATGAGTAGGTACTGCCAAATCCTGGTTTGTACCAGCCCTTTGATGCTTCAGAGTTGATAAGTGGACCCTTTTAGCTTTCCAATGACACAATAAAATGGCCTATGTACTTTGGAAATGATGTATGAAAAGATAGAATCAAAACAGACAACTTTGAACTTCAAGCCTTCAAGAAAACCTTCTATTTTTTACTATACACCTGCTCTATCTTTTGCTCAGTATGACCAGCACAATAGGAATTGGAAAAATTCCTTTTATGGGTATCTAATTAGCTTAGCAAGCTAACTATTTCAAGTGATATCACTTAAAAAGATTAACTATGCTCAGAGAAATCAATTTAGGAAGTAAACCTTTACCCCTGATATTTTAGGCCTGTTGCAGACTTCAACCAGTGATCACTTCGACAAACTTTTCTCTGAAATGGCTAAATAGAAATCCTTGAAATTTTGATAGAATGTAGAAACCTTTGAGCTAGTTTCAAGAAGCTATAGATCTTTGAATTTGGTGAAGAAACGAGTGAGATATGATCTCCACAATTTATATTCTGCTTCTGTTGACGATAAAGCTACTGTGTGTTGCTTCTTTGAACACCAACTTACAAGCTTATCTCCTATGTATATCATATACCCATGTGTTGACCTTTTGTCATCTTGACTTCCTGCCCAGTCTGAGTCACTGTATGCTCTCAGCTTTATATCTGACATATAAGGATAATACAATCCTTCTTTTATAGTTCTTTTGATATATCTAAGAACTCTTTGTCCTGCAACCCAATGTTGATCCTTCGGACAATGCATGAACTGTGAGAGAACTCCCACTGCATAACTGAGATCAAGTCTTGTTAGTATAGCATAGATTAAGCTTCCAACTAACGACTGATACTTCCTCATATCTTTAAACTCTGCACCACCATATTTGCTGAGTTTATGATTTACTTCAAGCGGTGTTGAAGCTTCTCTGCAATTCTCCATGTTAAACTTCTTTAGTAAGTTTAGGAGATACCTTTCTTGCGAAACATATATACCATGATCTGTATATGTAACTTCCATTCCAAGAAAGTATGATAACTTCCCTAGATCATTGAACTTGAACTCTTTTTCAAGCAGTCTCTTTACCTCTTTGATTCCTTCATCTGAGGTTCCTGTGATTATTATGTCATCTACATAAATACAAATGTAGATCATACCTTCATCTGTTTGCTTAACGATTAGACTTGCATCAGCTTTTGAGCTTTGGTATCTAAGGTCATTGAGATATTTCACAAGTCTATAATTCCAAGCTCTTGGAGCTTGCTTCAGTCCATAGAGAGCTCTATTTAATCTGCAAACATGTTCTGGGTAACTGGAACTTACAAACCCTTCATGTTGTTCCATGTAGACTTCATCTGATATATATCCATTCAGAAATGCATTCTTTATATCTAGCTGACTTAGCTTCCATCCTTTTGATGCTGCTATAGCAATCAATGTCCTTATGGTTGACATCTTTGCTATCGGACTAAACGTCTCATCATAATCTATACCATGCGTCTGAGCATAGCCTTTGAATGCCAGTCTAGCTTTGTATCTGGCTATCCTTCCATCTGCAAGTTTCTTTACTTTGTGAACCCATTTATTTCCAATCACTTTCTTACTATTTGGTTTTGGAACAAGATCCCAAGTCTTGTTTTCTTCCAGCGCATTGAACTCCTCCTTCATTGCTTCTTCCCATTGTTTTTTACCTTTTGCTTCACTGTAATTATGAGGTTCTTCATCTTTCTTTACTAAGTAAGCATAGTTTTTCTGAGTCAAATAAGAAGTGTCATAGGAATACCGTGTTGGTTGTTTCCTTACTCTGTTTGACCTTCTTGGCTCATATTCTTCATGTGTATCTGAATACACATCTTCATTAAATCTCGAATCATCTTCATTTCTCATGCCTGTTCTGATCTTGGACGTACTTGCCTGCATATGATCTTCATCTCCATTTACTTTCATATGTGATTTACCTTTTTCATTTCTTCTTATCTCTTCTTCATGTGTTTCAACACTATGCTCTTTATCTGTATACCAGCTCTTTCCTTCATCAAATGTTACATCTCTGGAAACAACAAACTGTTTGGTTAAAGGACTCCATAACCTATAACCCATCTGCTTTTCATCATATCCGATGAACACATATTTTTTAGCTTTTGGTTCAAGCTTATGTCTCAACTGTGATGGTACATAAGCATAAGCAACTGATCCAAACACTTTGCAATGATCAAGTGTTGGTTTCTTGCCCCACCAGGCTTCATAAGGAGTCATCCCATTTAAAGGTGTACATGGTAATCTATTTACCAGATATGTTGCTGTATTTACAGCCTCAGCCCAAAGATAATTTGGATGATTCTTCTCCTTTAGCATTGCTCTTGCAAACTCAACTAGAGTTCGGTTTCTTCTTTCTGCTACTCCATTTTGTTGCGGTGTATACCTGCAAGTTATTTCTCTTTTGATATCTGCATTCCACAGATAATCATTTAGCTCTTGAGAAAAATATTCTCCTCCTCCATCAGACCTTAGTCTTTTGAGTTTCTGTCCTGTAAGTCTTTCAGCATATGCATGAAAATGCCTGAAAGCTCCAAACACTTCTAATTTCTCTCTCGAAACATAAAGAGTTATCCATCTTGTTGCATCATCAATAAAAAGAACATAGTACCTTGACCCGCTGATAGATCCTTCTTTTGTCGGTCCCCACACATCTGTATGTATGAGCTCTAACACACCATCGTGTTTGTAACCATTTTTCTGAAATGCTAACCTGTGGGCTTTTCTCATCTGACAGGCTTCGCACTTGTGAATCATATGTTGATTCTTCATATTTGGTAATCCTCTTACGGACTGTTTCTCTACCATAGCTTTGATTCCCTTTTCATTAAAATGTCCTAACCTCTTATGCCAGAGGTCTAACTCTGTGAATACCTCATCACCATGTGTGATAAAAGCTTGACCAACATTTCCTTGTACTTTAAGAGTAAAAAGTCTACCTTCCTTTTTACCATGGACAATATGTTTGTATCCATTCTCTGGATCTTCAACAAATACTCCTTCATTTGTAAACCTGACTTGAAAACCTTTTTCTACTATCTGACCCACACTGATCAGATTTTTCGGAATTGTTGGAACATACAAAACATTTGTTAGTAGGTCAACTCCATTCTTACACTTTACTTTTCCAATTGACCTTACATTATGTTTTGTGTTATCACCTGTCTGTACTGTATGATTTGAAATGCCTCCTTCTAATTCTGATAACAATTCTATATTTCCTGACAAATGATTTGAACAACCAGAGTCAATATAGAATACTTTGAGGTCTTCATTCTCTGACACACTTATCGAATTCATCATCAACGTCGTATGATCGTCATTCTGCGTATCATTCGCATAGTTGTAGAAGGTAGTGTTGTGAGACTGATTCTGTCCCCAACTTCTTGCTCCACCTCTACCATATCCGCCTCTTTGGCTTTGCCTTCCTTTTTTATATCTTCTGCTTCTGCCTCTACTATTATTGTTCTGATTCTCGTTTGATCCTTGTGAATTATGCCAGCAATCATGAGCCAAATGATTGCTTAATCCGCAGATCCAGCAAGCTTTCTTGTTACCTCTTCCTTTTGTATTACTTCTACTTTTATTTCTGACATTACCTCGTCCTCTTGCATAATTTGCTTGAGCATTCACTTCTTCTTCATCTTTTTCTTTTCCTTTATCACCTTTCTTCTTGTTCTTTGCATACATAGCTGAACTATGTCCTTTTTCTCCATCTGTCTTCAAATCTTGCTCAAACGTTAGCATTAGTCCAAGCAACTGATTTAAATCTGGTACAAAATGATTTAAAGACAGTTCAGTTGAGAGTACGAAAGTTTTCCCCTTTCATCTCCTCTCAAAACCTGTAAGCACTTGCGCTATTAACCTGTGGTCTTCAATAACTTCACCAATCGATCCAAGACTATCTGCCAAGTCCTTCATCTTAGTGACATAATCACTGATGCTTTGACTTTGCTTTTTCTTGAACGTTGTGAACTCCGACCATAAGCTAGCCTTTCTAGCTTTTGTCGTGTTTTGGAAATGATCTTCCAAAGCACTCCATATGTCTTCTGCTTTCTCCAGACCTCTAATGTGCGGTAACAGATGATCTGTAACAGTATTATAGATATATGCTCTTGCCATTGCATCTTTCTTTTGCCACAGCTTCAAGACTTCTAATTCTTCTTTCTTCAGTTGACTGTCATCTTCGAAAATCGGCTTCTTTTCTTCTCCTGTCACATATATCATTAAGTCTTTACTCATAAGTAAAGCTTCCATGCGCATTACCCATGCCGGATAATTATCTCTGTCCAATTTGTCAATAGAAATGTGATATGCCATAATCTTCTTGTTTTTGTTACTTTCGGTGAGTGTAATATTAAAAGGATTTACCTTTCACAAACCTTTACCCTTGAGAATTTCTTCAGAACACCTCTTGACGCCGTTTTCTATTGATCACCTCAGCTTTCACCTTCCTTTATGAGAATTCTTCAAATTCTCTTTTCGTTTCTTCTTTTGAGAAACTTTTTCCGCTCTTCAGAATCTTTTCTGTTCTAGTACCACTTGTGGATCTTACCACTCTGATATCATTGATGGTTAACCTGCTCTGATACCACTGATGGATCTTACTTGCTTTGATACCATTGTTGGTGCAGCGCTTATTACGGAATTCGCTTACACCACAAAAACTAAGCTAGAGTGATGTTAGAACACCTCTATAATCATCAGTAGCTTAGCAAACTTTCTGAAACTGATAACTTATAACTATATTTAGTGAACACCAAAAAATCACTTTACAAAAAGCTTCTCGTTTCCTTCAAGCTTCAATTCTGAACTGATTTACTTCAGAATTTACACTACTGTGTTTGTTTATAGTTAAACAATCTTTGCGTCACTTAACTATGTCAAAATGTTTTAAACTCACCAAAATTCCACCGAAACTTCACCAGACTGTCACCGGAATTGTACTAGAATACTACCGGAATCAACTGCAATTCTGTTTGTAGTTACTTCAAATGTGTATACATGAAGTAAGGAAGTGATACCTTAACTTCCTTCACTGAATGAACTCTATCTGAAGTTTAAAGAAAAACTTCACCAGTTCTGGATGCCTCTTTTCGGTCAGACTTAGTACTGTGTGTACATGTCCATTCCACCGAAATCTTTGATCAGTTTATAGCTGAGACTTATAGCTACAAGATAACCTATATATCATACAAAACTTTACACTGTACTTCGAGATCTAACTCATAGAAGTACCGGAAAATATTTACTGAGAAAACTATAACTGTTAACTAACTTTCACAGTAACATGAAAATTCTCAGATTTCTTCACATATGAAGAATGCGCTCAAACTTCCACATGAACATGTGTTTTCTATTAGAGAAGATGTGTACAAAATATATCTTGGCCTCACTTTGCTCATAGCTATGGAAAACTCTCCTACTCTGAGTAGTTGTTCCTTACCATCTCTCTCAGATGAATACCCGACATTTCAGGTTTTGTTATTCATCTCTACATACGCAATCTCTAGCGTCTTCTAGTCTATGCTATTCTATTTCTCTCTCATATGAGTACTCACACACACGCATGCTTTTTCTTCTAAATCTCAGCTCTCTTATATACAATTTGATCCGTTTCAACAAACTCTAATTCTAGAAGTTTCTTCACTGTATATTACAGTCGTGAATTTGTCCCTTCACTAAGGCTTTGGTTTTCTGAATACTTCGTTTCTGCTTTCCTTCGTCTTTATGTCGTTATGCATAATTAGTGAGTGAATCTCCAACATTTATTGACATTAGTGAGGCTAGGAGTAGAGTTATGACTCTTTTCTTTAGGGTTTCTAGGAGATAGGGGTATGTCTAACATATTGGGGTACCAAAATTCTATTTGGTGTTACATAATGAGGATGATGTGTGAGCATCAGTTAGGAGGATGGGTACTCATGGATTGTATGGATCTCAAAAGGAGTGTGTTTTGTATTCATATGGAAAACTAAAGGGAAGAGGAAATTTTAAAGTTTTCACTAATGCCAATAGACGATATTCCAATAGAACTTAGTCCAATGTAATGGATGACAAACCCAAGACTTCTTGGTTAGTGGAATGTGGAGATTTCATTTTACTACCAAGGAATTCTTATATGTGAGCTAGCATGATGGATTTGCAGAGTTCACAAGGTACTTTAGATTAAATTATTACATTACACTCAAAGTTAGAAATGCCTTGAGTGGCAAGACAAATCTATCATTTATTCCTATATGGGTTTGTATTCACTTATGATAGGACTTCGTTCTATATTTTAGAGGATTTTATGGTTTACTATCTCCATTATAGTATGATCAAGTCTAAGCTAGATACATTACACTTTCTTTTCATATTATTACTCCATAGAGGATACATCATATGGACTTAGGTCATTTTGATGATGTTATATGTCATGGGAGTGATAGTTTGGAAGTTGAGTGGACATGGGAGATAGTAGACACCATGGAAGTGTCTAGATCTTGTATATGACCTATCATAACATCGGTAATGTGATGTAATAGTATGAAGATGACTCTCTTATCCCTCTCATGCCACTTTGTGAAATTTCTTAATTGATTAGGAGTTGGATTCTCTCCTAATATAGGTCTAGCATTTGTGCTACTAATGTGACCCCATAAACCTTGTCCCATGAGATAACTAGATATTCTAAACCTCCATGGATAATAATTATTCTTGTCTAGTTTTTGAATTTGAGTGTTGTATTCTCACATGCTGACCTCTAATGAACTCTCCTAGATCCCTTTGATGTATAGGAAGCGAGAAATAAAAATAGCATTTACCTCTATACTTCAAAAATGTCCAACATATGAGATTGATGCTCTCCTTCTTCACTAGTGGACTTCCCCTTGCTTGGTGTATGCCTTTGAATATGATCCAACAGTTCTCCTTTCTTCAATATCTTTCAATGTCTTCTCTTGGTCCTCCTTGAATGCTTTTGTATGTTGAAAATCCCTGATATCATTGATGGGAGAAGAATTAGTCTCCCTGTGTAGCCTTGAAGCATAGGTGGCCTTTCATAGGTACACTCATAAAACAGTGTTCATGCAAACAATTGATTCTCTAAACTCTTGGGGACTTAACCAAAGAGATTTTCCACATGTAAATTGTACTTTGAGACCTTGCTAATGCAAGTTATTTCACTCAAATTAGTTACAGCTATTAGGAGAACAAATGCTTCCAAGAGAGACAAGTTATAGCCCTCACTAGGCATACATAGATAGGCCACTACTCACTTCTGGACTTGACTCTCTCAGAATATGTAGAGATTTAACACGATATTTGAAAAAACTTTAGAAGACAAGAATAGCTTTCAAAAAAATAAAAAATTATAAGAAATGGGTCACATCTGATAAATGAACTCTAATCAACACTCAGAGCAATCTAGATCGTACACACAAAATTCTACATGTAAGCTATGGCTACAAAAACTCTACTCAAATCAGTCAAGCAAGCAAGACGTGGTATTGCTTAGCTTAGGGGCCTACTAGCTTGCTTCTCAAACTCTAAATGAACAATCACATATGTGGGGATCTATGATTCGAAGTACATTATGAGTTCATGTAGATTTGAAAAGATTCCCTATAAGCTACGAATCACTTTCCTAAATTATAGGCTTTCATCACACCTAAGCATAATTTATGATTTATGGCTATTGTGAGGGGGATTTCAAATACAAACTTGAAAGGATTTCTTATGCCTGATTTCTTGCTTCATATAGCTTCAAGTGGCATCCATCGACTACTTCATTTATGTATTAATCTTGAAGCTTGATTTCAACACTGAAATGATCACAAGGCCACACAAAACAAGTTGCAACAAGAGATCGAGAAGAAGATCGGGAGGATGGAAAGATTCGAGCACTATTGATCCAAAATTTGAATCAAGGACATCCACATTCATTCGTATCCTATTTATGAGAGTAGACATTGATTTTTCTCACAAGAAATTTAGATGAACACTTGAAGTAATTGACTGCAGAAGCCCTTAGTTCAACACAAATATGTTTTAAGACCTATTCAAGAATTAGGAATTATTCATGAATTTGGGATTATTCTATGTTTTTTGAATGATTAATGTTATTTAAATATCTTAAAAGTGACTAGAGATTGGAATTCAAGCTTCTCCAAATGTACAAGAGGTAGTCTCCTCCCTTGCTAATAACAAAATCTTTAAATTTTAGTTCGGCTCTAATATTTTCAATTGAAAGAGACTTGGGTTGAAGCCACTTCTAATTTACAAGACTAAGGTTTGATTTCAAGGAGCCTCTTCCAAAGTAGACAAGCAAAATTATATTGTTATACATATTAAATTTTATAATTGTTGGAGGGGTCCTTACTATTAAAGTTCCAACCTCATGTCATTCTATCGTTCAAGTCCTTAATATTAAAAAGATAAAGGTTTGAATTTATATAGGATTCTCTTTCACTCAACTTAATTACAAACCATACCCCTAATAAGATTGAAGTTCCATAAGAGAAGCAAAATATCATTAGGTTTCAAGATTGATCATATTAATAAGAGAGTTAACAAAACTCAACATTAACCATATAAAGTTAAAGAGTAGTCATCAATCGAACTTCCAAAAAAACAGGGATATTGAGCTTCTTATGAAAATGCAAATTGGTTATCTTCATTTGTTAAACATATCCAAATTAGACACAAAAATATAATAAATTAAATCTATTAAAAGTAACCAGCTACGTTTAACATTATATTAAATATTGATATTGAACATGCATATATATATATATATATATATATATATATATATATATATATATATATACGTGTGTGTGTATGTATGCATATATGTATATAACCATACCAATCATTTTAAAAATGAAATAATACATTGAATATTATGAAATTCATTACAATACATTGATCAATGTTTTTTTGAGATTCATTTCCTTCTCCTATATTTGAATTACTTGTTATTACTTCATTCATTGTAATAATATCTTCTTCAGATTCTGTATCGTCCTGATTACTTTCAGAATCTTCTCCACTAGATTGTACATCAATCTCAATATTTTGAAACATATCATCTATATTATATCTATATTATTAGTGATATCACACCATTGATGCAAAGAAAGATCATTTTCAAAAAGTGAAGAGAAACTTGATTTTAACTGCTTTTCCTCAATCTCATCTAGGAAAATGCCAAAACATCTTTATTTTTTGGATAAACTTCTCTAAATAATAGTTCCTTGACAATACAACTCTACAACATAACTATCTTCACGAGCAAAAGTCATGATGAAATCATCAATACAATATTTATCTACGAATTCATCATGTCCTTTTTTAGTAAGAATATTTAAATTCAATCAATTTATTTTATTAATCATCTAAAAATTATCTTCTTTGCTATTGTACATAAGCAGTATTGAAAAATTCAAATCTCATTTAACCCAAGGATTATTTCTTTGAATCGCTTCAATTTTAAATGTCATCTTTGTAGCAGCTTGTTGAACTCCTTCAATAAGCATATAAACATGGTGAAAATCAATAAAAGTTATTAAAATATATTTTATCTCTCAGTTCATCCCACTGAGTGCAAAAACCAATGTTGAGAAGAAGGTTTCTAAGATACATTCATTCCAAGCATGTAAAATGTAAAGTTCTAAATCAAATTTAAAGAAAACAATGTTGACTAGAAGAACTTGCTATGTACAAAAACTTCAAAACTTGTTTAAATCAAAACCAAATCCATAGTTTAACCATGGAATAATATTTGTTGTAGTCTTTATGCCCATTCCAACTCTGTACAAATGACTAAGAAAAGTTATGGTAACCTTTTGGCGAAGGAGGAGAATTATTTGCTTTGTTTAATGAATCTTTCACAAACGTCTCACTATAACTTCTTACTTTTGAATATTGTACATCTTTGATGTTATATTTCTCATAGATATTTTTCCAAGTCAAGACCTCTATTGTTAAATCAATAAAAAATATAGATACTCCATTTTTTAACACACGATCAGTATTTAATCTTCATGCTATTTCTTCCATATCAACTATGTGCTTTGAAGATTTTTCTCTTTTTAACATAATTTTCTTTTCTAAACTTTCCTTCTGAAATTCTAAAATTTCCTTCTAGAATTCTAAAATTTATTTTTTGTTTAAACTTAGAATGTATATGAATAATATCATACCTAATATAGTTGTCCTAAGTGCTTGCTTTATTTGACCACCTTTCATTGCTACCATCTTTGTAGTCATCATTGTAACATCCTTTGATGAATCTCCCTTGATATTTGGCACTTCACCTTCTGTATTAAGTAGTTCTCCTTGAGGATACAAATGCATGGTTGATATCCAATTCTTCAATTCATGATCATTGCATAAAAGAATATGCCAATCATTCTTTATAAAACCTTTTTGCAAACTCTCTTTTGTAGTCTCGATAAATTTTTATGAAAAATAATATATAAGGACTAAGTGAATACATAACTCGTAAAAAGAAATTAAGCAAGCCAATAAATATAAGGAGGCTTAGATGGATATCCATTAGCTTTCCATTGAGATCTGCCTTATAAAATTTGATCCACAAACGGTTCCTTTTGTAATGACTTTGCCATTAAAAAATTTTCCTCTTTAGAGATCTCCCTTGAAATTTCTGGAGGAAAACTTACTATAATCTTTGCTTTCTTATATTTGAATTGTTATCATGACTGTAATGTCATCATAGGTGCATTAAAACTTTGCAAGGTTTTTGTTGAATTGATTGAATGTTGTGCAAATATTATCCAATACTCAGCTTTATCAATATCATCATGGAACAAAGCTTCTAAAGGCAATTTGCCACTTGGATGAACATGCATAACAACTACAAGAATTTCATTCTCTCTGGAAGCCAATACAAAATCATTCATTAATATTTTCAATCAATCTTATTCAAGTTCCAGTATACATAATTGGATGGTGCTAGAAAATACTTTTTTACATCAATATCAAATATTTTATTTGAATCAAAAGCATAATATTCTTGTTTTTAAAGTATTAAATCCGTCAATTTATTTTCTTTTGGTTGCACTATCATACCTTCAGTTTCTTTACTTCTATTATATGAATGTCGGATTGCTACATCCTCGTCGTTTTTTCCAAACTTTGATAATGATGCTAAATCTTTTTTGAAGAACCTTTCAATTTTCATTTCTTGGATCTCCTAAATACATCTGAGCTTCTCTTCAAAACTTTAAAATTTTTTGTTAATCTTTTGGCTTCTTTCATAGGATTCATTAATTCTTATATTGGTTCAATCGATCCACACGATCCAAAATATTGATCAAACTTTGTCATACTGGCTTTCATATCTCCCATGATAAATAAAATTTATTTGCATTAATAGTTTCACCATCTAGAAGCACTTTATATGTAAAACATTGTGTACCTTATGCATTAACATTTTCTTTAACGTTAACAATGCTACCCATATCACCATATGTGGATCCTATATTTGTAAGAAACAAATGCACATCTCGTTTGAAGTTTCCTTCTTGGTCATAAGTGTTAAGGACTCATTTCATTTCTTCATTATGGGTCATATCATAATAACTTTGATTTTTAATCCTATTTATAGATGCCTTCATGTGTCCTTTTTTTTTATTACTTTCCAATGAGAATACATTATCGACAACATTGCTTTGAATTTCATTAGTATTCATGTTCTCCATTACCCCTAAAATGAAAAAGTTAATATTTTTCATTAAATTATAACAAACAAATAGCAACATAGTAACATCAACATTATCATCCATAGTCATCAAACTTATTATCAACACTATCATCCACAATCATCAAATTTAAAAATAAGAATAAACTATAGTTCCAACCTCTCAACTTATGACAAACATGCTTGAACTTAAATTCGAGTCTCATAGTATCTGAACAAAATACATTCAAATTCACCTTGAGTCTCTACTTGAGCTTAAATATTTATGTACTAAATGTTTTTCTAGAAGAGGATCCAACTTAAGTTCGAGCATGTATTCATTTGGATGAAAGAGCTAATAAGCTCAAACTTAAGATCGAGCCTCTTTTGATCAAAGATCAATGTAGATTTAACTTGAGTGGCTCAAATTCGAGTTTGAGACACTAGTCTTTTAGGTGGAAAACCTGAAAGCTTGAACTTAAGTTTGAGCCTTGTAGCATATGACTAAGAAGGCTCAAATTTAAGTTTATTGAAAGGCTCAAACTTAAGTTTGAACCTCATCACATATGTCCAAAAAAATGCAAACTTAAGTTGATTTATAGGCTCAAACGTAAGCTTGCACCTCATAGCATATGGCCAAAAAAACTCAAGTTTAAGTTGACTGAAAGGCTCGAACTTAAGTTTGAGCCTATAGATTTTTGGGTGAAAGGTTGTTCCACCTGAGAGAGTAGAGTCTCAAACTTATCTTTGAGCCTTTCTCAATCAAATATCATTGAATATTTGACTTGAGAGACTCAAACTCAAGCTCGAGCTTCATAGCATATGAACAAAAGAACTCAAACTTAAATTGATTGAGAGCGTCGAACTTAAGTTCGAGTCTCTACTCTTCTGGGTGGAAGAGCTAAGAGGCTCAAAGTTAGATTTGAACCTATTTTGATCAAAGGTAATGTAGATTTGACCTGAGAGGCTTGATTTTAAGTTCCAAATTCTACTCCTTTGGGTGAAAAAGCAAGACGCTTGAACTTTGTAGCATATGGCCAAAAAGACTCAAAATCAAATTGATCAAGAGGCTCAAACTTAACTTCAAGCCTCATAACATATGACCAAAAAAACTCAAACTTAAGTTGATTGAGAGGCTCGAACTTAAGTTCAAGCCTCTAATCTTTTTGGTGGAAGAGATAGGATGTTGGAACTTAGTTTGAGCCTCTACTCTTTTGGGTGGAAGAGCTAAGTGGTTGGAACTTAAGTTCAAACCTCTTTCAATGAAAGTCCATATAGATTTGAGTTGAGAGGCTTGAATTTGAGTTTGAGACATTACTCTTTTGGATGCAAAAGACTAAACTCTAAGGCTCAAACTTTAGTTCGAGCCTCTAGCATATGACCAAAAAGATCGAGACCTATAAGTTCATTGAGAGGCTCAAATGTAAGTTTGAACCTAGTAGCATGTGAGCTAAAAGAATTAAATTCAAGTTGCTTGAGAGGCTCAAACTTAAGTTCAAACCTCTATGATTTTGAGTGGAAGACCTAAGATCTTTGAACTTAAGTTCGAGCCTCTTTTGATAAAAAATAATTTAGATTTGACTTGAGGGGCTGGATTTTACGTTCAAGAATCTACTTTTTTGGGTGGAAATATTGAGAGGTTTGAACTTAAGTTTGAGCCTTGTATCATATAAGTGGAAGAGCTAAGAGGTTCTAACTTAAGTTTGAGCCTCTTTCGATCAAAGGAAAATGTAGATTTGACTTGACAGCCTTGACCTTAAGTTAGAGACTCTACTCTTTTGGGTGGAAAATCTAAGAGGTGTGAACTTAAGTTCGAGCCTCATAGCATATGAACAAAAAGACTCAAACTTAAGTTGATCAAGGGACTTGAACTTAAGTTCAATCCTTGTAGCATATGACCAAAAAAACTCAAACTTAAGTTCACTAAGAGGTGTGAACCTAAGTTTGTGCCTCTACTCTTTTGACGGAAGAGCTAAGAGGCTCGAGCTTAAGTTTGAGCCTCTTTCAATCAAATCCCAACATAGATTCGACTTCAGAGGCTTGAATTTGAGTTGAAGACTCTATTATTTTGGGTGGAAAAGATGCGAGGCTTGAACTTAAGTTTGAGCCTCGTAGCATATGATAAAAAAGACTCAAAATTAAGTTGATTGAGAGGCTTGAACTTAAGTTCGAGCCTCGTAACACGAATCAAAGCTCAATGTAGATTTGATTTGAGAGGCTTGAATTTGAGTTTGATACTCTACTATTTTAAGGGGAAAATTGAAAGGCTCAAACTTGAGTTTGAGTTCCGTTGTATATGACCAAAAAGAATCAAACTTAAGTTGATTTAGAAGCTTGAAGTTAAGTTTGAGCCTCGTAGCATATGAGCAAAAACACTCAACTTTAAGTTGACTGAGAAGCTCGAATTTAAATTTGAGCCTCATAGCATATGAGCTTAAATACTTAAACTTAAGTTGATTGAGAAGTTCAAGCCTCTAATCTTTTGGGTGGAGGAGCTAAGAGGCTTGAACTTAAGTCTGAGCCTTTTCTTATCAATGTTCAATGTAGATTTGACTTGAGAGGCTTGAATTTGAGTTCAAGGTACTAGTGTTTTAGATGGAAAAGCTGAGAGGCTCAAACTTGAGATTGACCCTCATAGCATATGGTAAAAGAAAAATCAAAATTAAGTTTGTTGAGAGGTTGGAACTTAAGTTAGAGCCTCATAGCATATCTCCAAAAAGACCCAAACTTAAGTTGATTGAGAGGCTTGAACTCCGTAGCATATGATCAGAAAGACTCAAATTTAAATTGATGAAAACCTCTAACTTAAATTCGATCCTATAGTATTTTGTGTGAAAGGCTCTTTCACTCAAGAGAATAATGGCTCGAACTTAAGCTCAAGCCTCTCTTGATCAAAGCTCATTGAAAATTTGACTTGCGATGCTTGAATTTAATTTTAACCTTTTTTTTAGTGAAAAGCATGAGAGACTTAAACTTAAGTTTGAGTCTCATAGCATATGAACAAAAAGACTCAAACTTAAGTTGATTGAGAGGCTCAAAGTTAAAATCAAGGCTCTTCAACCCTCTGCTATTTTGGGTGGAAGATCTAAGAGGCTCGAACTTAAGTTCGATCCTATCTCAATCAAAGGTGAATGTAGATTTGACTTGATAGGCTTGAATTTAAGTTTTCAATTCTACTCTTTTGGGTGGAAAAACCAAAGTCTTGAAGTTCATAGCATATGGTCAAAAGGACTCAAACCTAAGTTGATCGAGAGGCTCGAACTTAAGTTGAAGCCTCGTAGCATATGACCAAGAAAACTTAAACTTAAGTTGATTGAGAGCCTTGAACTTAAGTTGAAGCCTCTACTCTTTTGCGTGGCAGACCTAAGAGGCTCAAACTTAAGTTCGAGCTTGTAATATTTTGGGTGGAATAGCAAAGAGGCTCCAACTTAAGTTCAAGCCTCTTTGGATCAAAGCTCCATGTACATTTGACTTGAGAAGCTCCAATTTAAGTTTGAGAAACTATTCTTTTGGATGAAAATCTAAGAGGCTCGGACTTTAGTTTGAGCCTCTAGCATATGACCAAAATGTTAAAACTTAAGAGAGGCTCAAACTTACATTGGAGCCTAGTAGCATATGAGGAAGGATCCAAATTTAAGTGTATTGACAGGCTCGAACTTAAGTTTGAGCCTCTACTATTTTAGGTGGAGAAGCTAATAGGCTTAAACTTAAGTTCGATCATCTTTGGATCAAAGTTAAATTTAAATTTGACTTGAGAAGCTCCATGTTAAGTTAGAGACTTTACTCTTTTGGTTGGAAAAGTTGAGAGGCTTGAATTCAAGTTTCAGCCTCATGGCATATGACCAAAAAGACTTAAAGGTATTTTGATTGAGAGGCTTGATCTTAATTTCAAGCCTCATAGAATATGACCAAAAAACTCAAATGTAAGTTCATTAAGAGGTGTGAACTTAAGTTCAAGCCTCTACGATTTTGGATGGAAGTCTAAGCAACTCTAACTTAAGTTCGAGACTCTTTCGATCAAAGCTCAATGTAGATTTGACTTGAGAGGCTCAAATTTGAGTCTCAGACTACTATTTTGAGTGGAAAAACTACGAGGCTCAAAATTAAGTTTGAGCCTCATAGCATATGACCAAAAAGACTCAAACTTAAGTTGATTGAGAGACTCAAACTTAAGCTCAAACTTAAGTTTGAGCCTAGCAACATATGACCAAAAAGACTCAAGCTTAAGTTGATCAAGAGGGTCGAACTTATGTTTGAACCTTGTAGCACATGAACAAAAAAACTCATACTTAAGTTAATTCAGAAGCTCAAAATTATGTTGGAGCCTCTACTCTTTTAGATGGAAGAGCTAAAAGGCTTGAACTTAAGTTTAAGCCTCTTTTGATCAAAGCTCAATGTAGATTTCAGTTGAGAGGCTCAAATTTGAGTTTGAGACTCTACTATTTTGGGTGAAAGAACTAGGAGGCTCCAACTTAAGTTTGTGCTTTGTACCATATAACTAACAAAACTCTAAGTTAAGTTGCTTGAGGGGCTCAAACTTAAGTTGGATCCTCGTAACATATAACCAAGAAAACAAACTTAAGTTCATTGAGAGGTTTAAACTTACGTTTGAGCCACTACTTTATTAGTTGGAAGAGCTAAGAGGCTCGAACTTAAGTTTGAACCTTTCTTTTATTAGAGTTCAATGTAGATTTCATTTGAGAGGATCAAATCTGAGTTTGATACACAACTCTCTTTTATGGGAAAGCTGAGTGGCTCGAAATATAGCATATATTAATTAAATACTCAAACTTAAGTTGATTGAGAGGCTC